>CAWUFW010007768.1:125000-725000 GCA_963921515.1 Calotriton arnoldi | reverse complement strand
AATACAAACGGGGACAGCATTTTATAAAGACAGTGGATTTAGGGCTAAATGGCCTTACCACCCTCCCCGTGCTATAAACTAGTTTATTATAAAAATAGAAGACCTCTGGGCTTTGTCTTGCGGACCCTCATACCTCAATATCTATATGCAAGGTTTACATCATCATACAAGCACAGCTCTTCTCCCTGGAAAGGTTTTCCTCCGAGTGCCACAAACAGCGAGATCACAATATTAAAAGCACACAAATTTCTCCAGTGCAGCTGTACTTAGTGTTATGTCTAAGTGCGAGGGACTGGCCAGATCAGCAAGAACAAGGGACGTTGTTTTTCGACCTTGTACATGTTGTGCAGACGAAACCCACAGGGAACAGGAGAAAAGGTGAAAGGCAGAAAGGCAGACAGTTCTAATATAGCCGGGCACAAGCCGAGGCTGCAAAAACAAAGTCACAAAGTAACGTGTGCAAAAAGGCATCATGGCAGCCAGGCCTAAGCCAATTTAGCAATGCAGACAATGAGGCCACAAACCACACGACACCACCTCCTATAAGTGATCACAAAGTCCCAGGGAGTTTCCAAGCCAGCTGCTTTGCTTTGTCAAACCAATTACAGTTTCACAAACGCTCCCAATATGGCATTCACCTAAAAACAGTTGGTTACAAAGGAAGTGATGATTCAAATATAGCCACTCAGTGCAAAACACATCAGTTTTTAACACTAAAAAACACTGATGCACGGCAATCACCACGGCAACACAATACCAGTCAGAGGGAACATCCATCCTACCTGTTGTAACAGTCCTGAAGTCTGAAACATTTGTGCACACCTGACCAAACCAATTATACACATCCCTCCAATAGATTCTAAATGAATAACCCAATAAAAGTCTGAGCAAGGAAGTGGTTCTTCGCAGAGAGCAATTCAACACTGACATCGTCAGAGATCAGGCTTTAGCCATCCAAAGTTTACACACAGTAATCTCCAAGACAATATTGCCAGAGTCCGCACGTTAATCACATTAATCACCAAGGCATCACATGGCAAATATGCCAGTGAAATTGGTATTATTTTAACTTTGACTTTAACATTGGTCCAATTGAAGAAGTGCAAGTCATTCCTCTGTTATACTAGCCAAGTGCAAAATGTGCAAGACATCTTTGCTTCTGTTACATAACACAAATTACCACACTAAAGATTTTGAAATGATAACAGACCATGCACCATTTGAAGTACTGAGTGATTCTTTATTATATTATATGGATAACCAGGTATTATCATCACTACTGAGTCTTACTCTTATGCTTTTGTATTTACACTGATGTCTTTTTCTTGCATAGTGTCTCCCCAATGTGTGATTGGTACTTTTTCAAATGTCTAATTTAATCCCCTAAGAACATTCACCATGACATTCCTTCCACACAAATTCAGCACATGTTTATTAAAGTTCTGGTAGATCTCTTGAAAACATAGAAGGGCTGCAAAAGCATTTGAATAACCCATGCAGAATTATTTAACTTTTTCTCTTAAACAGAACCTTCTCAGAAAACCAGTTGGCAACGTTTCTTTTAACACTTGTATAGTTGATTCAAGAACTCTTGTGAACTGCAACACCTTCTTTATTAACCAATATCATCGTGTAAACACACCATATCCGTCAGATGCATGAGGAGCAGGGTTTATAAAACTAAGATTAAAAAATGTCTTTAAAACTTTTGATAGAGAGGCGTATGTGCTTTTTATGTTGCCAATGAAAGCAAAAAGGATACAGGAAATGTTTAAAGGCAACTAATATGAAATCCAGATATATTGTTGGAAGTATTTTCAGAAATCCATATTATATAGGGTTGCCACCTTTTCCAGAGAAAAATACCAGCCATATGTTCATATTTTAAGATGCTGCAGAGGCCCAGGCATGATACTGAGCAGGCACCCCCCCACAACTAGAGGAGGGGCGCCCTTAGTCGCACTACGGGCTGGAGCCCCCTGGTTGGCACAGGAAGTGGAGATGGAGGGTCACCCGGCGACGTCATCAAGAGGCGCTATAAAGCCTCGGGACTATTTAAGCCAGCACGCCCTGTAGAGCTTCCTCTTTGTCCCTTTCATCATGCCTGGTGCGGGCCAGGATCAGCCGTCGGTCGTCAACCAACCACCCACCCCTGAGCTAGCTGTGTCCCTGGCCTTTCTGTGGAGTGGGCCCTGGGAGCCTTGAGCAACCCAGAAGAAATTACAAATAGGAAAGAATTGAGGTGCTACAATTCCGCAAGAGTAGTCCTCATGCACCAGTGATCTCCTAGGTGGCAGTTCTTCATCAATAAGTGTCTCCTGGGAGTGTAGGGGGGCTGCACAATGTACTAAGAGGAAGAGAGTTGCTAAGAGGAAATTAGAGGGAAGGATAAGACAGTCTGCACAGCAGTGGGAAGATTTACTTCAATTGCAATAAAAATGAAGAATTACGTGAAAATGTAAGTTTAGCGCTGATGTTACTAGACAGGTAGGGGCAGATTTACCACTTTGTTATGCAGCGCAGTGCAGCAGCCGCAAATGCTGCACTACACTGTTGTATTCCTCTTAGGGTGTCCATAAACGGGCTTTCCAGTATCATGTCCTTATATAGGCACAATTCGCCCTGCCCTTATATAGGCATAAAATCCCAGCCCTTATTTAGGCATTAAACCGTGCACTCCAAATACAGGCATGGTCTCTGACATCCGTCCACCCTAACGTCACAACGAGTTCTTGAAGAACAGACCCTTAGGCTGCGGGAGTTTCCCTAGTCAAGGACTATTGATTTCTTCAAGGACTCATATATTATGCATGAACCATTATTCCTTAGGGGTTCATTCATGACGTCTTCCGCTGTCCGACTCACGTCAATGCTAACATTCTGAGGTAATTCTCAGGTATAAATATACCTTCCCTAGCCCCTGTAAATCAGAGGAGACCTCGACTTCAGAGGAGCCCGTTTCCCGGCCTGACGTACTGAGAAGACGCTGTCATCCCTGCACACAGAGAGTCCAGCTTCCAGTGATCTAACTTCCCTTGTGGGGTGTTGGAGTTCGAGTCTGGCAAAGAGATTCCTACCTCTCTCATTCTTCAGGTATGGAGCAGACTAGAACCTAGAGGGACTCTTGGCATACTAGGCATACTGGGGTTAGCATACTCTTAGTATACCATAGTAAGGAATACTTCACCTACTTCATACCTCGTCCTACACCTAGGTTAGGTTAGGTACATTGGGGTAGAACTAGATTAGAAACGCATCGTATGAGTACTCGCATTTTTAGTCTGTGTTATTTATGTAACAGCATATGTACTAAAAGATAATGCTCTCGCAGTATTATTTATTTCTACTGCTCACACTGTACATTATTTATCTTGCATACTGTCTTGTGATCGTAACAGCACATTTTACTTACACCAGAAACAAGACTGTTCAATAAATCCTTTATTGAAATGCCCGTCTATTTCTTTCTGTGTAACTTGGAGAAAACTAAGCATGCACGACTGAGCTGAGTGAAATAGTTATCTATTGTTTCTACGACTCTGGGACACGTTCTGATTCTAAAGGGAAACACAGTGGTCATGTTTTGCGGCTGCCAGAAACTACTCCCTTCTTGTTGTCAAGGAGTTTCTAGTGGCCTCTGAGCTAGCTGGCACAAGTAATTAAGTTTAATATACTCGATAGGGACATACTGACCTTAGTCCTATGTCAAACCTATAGGATATATTATTCCAATGCGCAGAGCCTATTAGGGAAATAGGAGCTACACTACATGGCGCCCAACGGTTTGGTAAGGCAGTAATTCAACGTTAGATACTGAGTAACTCAGCCGTGCTTTTTCTCTCAAGAGACCCCTACCCATTTACTCCAAAAGACGTCTGGAGTGGGCAGGGTTAAGTATCCACCACGGCTACATAGGGCAGTACCCTATATATTAGCTGTTTGGTTTGCTCAACGTTGAAGGATACAGTGTTCCAAAATATTGTGCACCTTATCTTTGTTTCCTTGAAACTTGTTCTACATTTTTCAAAAAACAAAATGTCCTTAAACGGGGACAATGCCGCCGGAAACGGTGGAGCTGCAGCTGATCCAGCCCAAGCAGCAGGCTTTAACATTACAGGTTTAAATGAAACCGAGGAGGGTGTCATAAACATCGCTCCAAACTTAAGAAGAGCCATTACTCTAAAACTTATAAAACATGGCCTACCACCAAGAGGCGGTAGAGCAGTTTTCGTGATAGAGGCACATGAATCTTTTCAGACAGAGGTATTCTATTCATGGGTAATATTTCCTGAATCCAATTCAGTAACACACATGTTTCACTTCTACAAAGAAGATGAACCACCAGAGGAATACATTCCTTTCGAGGATATAGAAATTCCATTAACATTATGGGCCTGATTCACAGAACTAACTTACGTCAAAAACGTAAAGTTAGTACTTTTTGGTATTCACAGAATACACTTACTCATTTTGGTATTCACAGAATGAACTTACTCATTTCGGTATTCACAGAAGTTAGTAGTCCTAACTTTAGGACTCCTAAATGCCTTCTGTGAATACCGAAAGTCTTAAAGTTAGGATTTTTCTCAGTTTAGGAGTAGTAAAGTTAGGACTCCTAACTTTAGGACTCCTAAATGCCTTCTGTGAATACCGAAAGTCTTAAAGTTAGGATTTTTCTCAGTTTAGGAGTAGTAAAATCCTAACTTTAAGACTTTCAGTATTCACAGAAGGCATTTAGGAGTCCTAAAGTTAGGAGTCCTAACTTACTACTCTAAACTGAGAAAAATCTAACTTTAAGACTTTCGGTATTCACAGAAGGCATTTAGGAGTCCTAAAGTTAGGACTACTAACTTCTGTGAATACCGAAATGAGTAAGTTCATTCTGTGAATACTAAAATGAGTAAGTGTATTCTGTGAATACAAAAAGTACTAACTTTACGTTTTTGACGTAAGTTAGTTCTGTGAATCAGGCCCACCAGGAGCATCAGTTCTGGTTTAAAGGCGCCCTAAAACATCACAGAAACATTACCAGGCTCGGTCCACTAGGTAGACCAGGAGCAACATGGCCGATTCTAGCCGGCTACACACCTCATCCTGAACTGGATATAATGTCAGATGAGGACTTATATGTTCAAATACAAGAATTAATAAAAATCTACAGACAATTGGTCCAATATGTCATGCGGACTTTCACAGTCCAACCACCATTAACCATTCCAAATCAAACCCCTCAACAGGGGAATACACTAAAAATTACACCACAGACTCTATACGCAGTCATGGGTAAAATGCCCACAAAACGTGAGCAAATTCCATTTTGGATAGCTCAAAAAATTACTCAAATCGAAGCAGTATTTCCAAATACTAGCCCGTATGAGAAACACAGAATACTGACAATCAGTTTACCGATGGGGATCACACCACAACTGGAAGACTGCACCACTTGGGGCTCAGTCTTTGCTGCCATCTATACTAAAACACATGGCGTTCCATCAATTGCGGTAATACCTGATGTCCTGAAACAAATTCAAAATGAATACGGGGCAGAGCCTGCTCTAAATTTAGGTATGAAATTACTGAAAAATTTCGACCAGGTCTCAACAATAATATTATCTAATATTAAAGGGGAGGCAGCAGCAGTGGCGATCCGCCAAAAGTTAAGGGAATTCGATGTTACAGAACATCAAACAGAGCTACCCAGAATTATAGAACAATCGTATGCAGAATTAGGCAGAGATAGTTTGGGTGGAAGACCAGTGAAGCCGAAGCTATCTGAAAGTCCTGAGAAGGACTCAATTAAACAAACTCCTACAACTTCTAAAAAGAAGTGGGAGTCTACTAAACAAAAATCAAATGAGAAACGTTCTCAATCCCGAGGTAGGTCGCCTCAAAAGGAGCCCTCTGAAAGGAGGTATAACCTCAGGATTAGGGATAATTTGAGAAAACCTGATAGGTATCAAGATACTGATACACGTTCCTCTCGTCCCTTTCAGATCTCATCACAGACTTCGGAAAGAAGAGGACGAACAGAACATAGAGAAGAACGCGTGAAATCGAAAGACGACAAACACGCTCCAAAAACCAAAGTAAAACCTCAATTCTCCAAAAGAAAGTAGCAGGTCTAAAGATCAGACATGCCGAGAATACTGAGAACACAACTCAAGAACGGAGAATGGGCTCAGACAATGCTGGACAGTGCAGCAGAAGTCACAATAGTTCGCCAGAACCTGCAGGAACTTCTGGAGATAGTGGACTTGAATGAGTACATCACAGTTGAGACTGTAGACAACAGGGTTAGTACTCCACAAAAGTTATATGACATAACACTCCGGATGGAGGGAGACAAACCAAGACAGGTGAAAGCACTTTTTGGGAAAGACTATCAAAGGGCTATGACATACTTCTAGCAGAAAGGGACTGGCCACCACAATTTGTCAGGGAGTGCCCACATGGCGAGGACATTATTATGCCTGCCTTCTCCAACCATATACCAATGCATCTAAGATATACATATGCCAGGAAATGGGCAGTGGCCCAGGCCCCAGCATTATATAAAAATCATGTAGGATGGGATGAGGACTCACCTCACCATAAAATACATCTGAAACATGAACCAACTGCACAACGGCAGTACCCAATAAAGCAAGAAGCTAAAAAACAGGTCAGGGAGATCTTAGATCAACTTGAATATCAAGGGGTGATTGAAACATGCACCTCCTCAATGAACAATCCTTTGTTTCCTGTCTCCAAACCAGACAATACATATTGTCTAGTTTTGGACTACAGACACCTAAACACTTGTTCTAAAACTTTTGCAGTGCAAAATGCACATAGCACAGCATTAATGAATAACATTGTGCGTAAAAAATATAAAACAACATTAGACATCTCAAATGGTTTCTTTTGTCAAAACATAGCACCTAAAAGCAGGTACTTAACAGCATTCTCCATAATGGGGACCCAGCGTCACTTTTGTCGACTCCCACAAGGGTTCAAGAACAGCCCAGGTTTATTCTCAGCGAGGGTAACGGAGTTACTACAAATTTATGACAATGAGGCATTGTCCTATGTCGATGACATCTATCTGACAGACGATGACCTGGACAAACACTTGAACAGGGTGAGCACCATTATACTGGGATTCGCCTCTGAGGGCTACAAGTTCAACTTTAAAAAGTCCAGAATTGCCCATCTCAATGTCCTATTTTTGGGATATGAGCTTTCAAGTGAAGGCAAGAGCTTGGCAGTTAACTTTTTAGAAAAATGTGCGCTGCTCCAACCTCCAAAAACGCTGAAAAACTTACAATCCATTTTGGGTTTCCTAAACTTTGGAAGAACATACATTCTAAATTACGCAGAAAGGGTTAAACCTCTCTATGCATTAATCAAACCTGATTTTTTCGACCAGAAACTGGACACAGGAACACACAGAAATCTTGCGTTCACTACAGGCTAACATGTTAGCAACAAATCACTTACAAACACGTGTAAGTCAACGAAATGTGGTGATCCGAATAATTTCGGGTCAATGCGGATTCACCTACTTAACCTTCAATGAGGGTGAGACAATACCAATCGCATACAAATCCCATTTGTACACATAAGCGGAAATGCGCTTCAGTTCAACTGAAAAAATTCTGACAGCAGTTCAAACCGCTGTAGCAAAAGAAAGAGCCTTAGCCCAATGGAAACGCATTATAGTCGGAACCCCGGTACCAGCTTTAGAAGCGGTCACAAAAGCAAGCATTCCAAATGCTAAAGCATTACATCCAAGATGGATACAATGGGTTAATTCTCTTGCTGCAACAGATGTTGAATATGTTTTTGATCCAGATTTGAAAACACAAGCATTCCTGCAATATGAACATGAATGTCATCTGCCTACTGAAATTCTGCCTCTCGATCAGTACGAATTCATAATTTACACTGACGGATCCGCACAGCCCGCAACAGGGAGTAAGCAAGCTTACAGTGCAGCGTGTGCAATCGTTAAAGGTCGCATGCGAAATGGCATCTTCAGACCCATGGTCACAAAAACTCAATCTCTAGGAGATTGCACAGCTCAGCGAGCTGAACTACAAGCATTCAAACTGGCACTTGAAAGTACAGATCGAGAATTCCCCACACTAATAGTGTGCGATTCCTTTTACTGTGTTCAGTCGTATAATGACTATATACGAAACTGGCTTGAAAATGGTTTCAAAGATGCGAAAGGTGGCACAATAAAGCATAAAATGCTTTGGGAACAAGTAGTTCAGTTAAAAACGAACTACCAAAGGCTCACGTGATCCACACACTGAGTCATCAACGTGATGGCGTTCACGTTGCAGGAATTCATTGGCTGACGAAGCCGCAAAGGGGGCTGTTCAGACGGCTTCCGTAGCTGCGATCACTCGTTCAAAAACAAAAATAGATGGTGAGATGATGTTGGCTGTCAATGCATCAAGCAAAGGCAGCAGTGCAGCGTTACCAAAAAAGTTTCCACTCAAGTACTCCTATGTAATTGATGCGAACAACGTTCCTTTTGCTCGAATCCCTGGAGTGGGGGAATAGGGTAATTCCAAACAAGGAACGCAGATTAGGACTAATCCTAGCAGCACAAGAAGGGATAGCTTCTGTCCATGCAGGTGTTTCAGCGACAGTATCTTTACTCAAGCAAAGATATTGGTGGCCTGGCATTCGGAAACAAACTAAAAACTATGTTTTAGAATGTGATATTTGCCAACAGATGAAAGTCTCAACAGTGAAACGTCCTGCGCAGACACCCCTGTTAATTTCAGATAAACCATTAGCTTGTGTTTACCTTGACCACTGCGGTCCCCTGCAAAGGGACGGTAACTATAAATATATCATGGTTGCAGTGGATTCATGCTCTAGGTTCCTATGGTTATGGCCTCAGCGCTCGGCTGACGCTCGAACTGTTATAAAAGATTTGCGAGTCTGTATCGGCATATACGCAATAGGCATGCTACATTCTGACCAGGTCCTGCGTTTAGCTCTAGGGCTTACAAAGAAGCCATGGCCAGTCTGGGCGTTGCATTGCGGTACTCCTCTCCATTCCATCCTGAGGGAAATTCTGTTGTGGAAAGGAAAAACCGGGACATAAAGCAGTCTATAACAGCTAGGGCATTAGGTTCGGGTGATGGGTGGGTCAAACACCTTAGTGGGGTTCAACGCTCATTGAACAACCTGCCAAGAAGTTCTCTAGGGGGGGTCACTCCATATGAGGTCCTGTTTGGGACAAGAATGTGGGTACCAGACCTTGAACACGTAGGCACAGTGGTGGAAAATAAACCCTTTGATATCAATGATCGTTTGGCTGTTTTACAGGAACTAAACAAGTTAAGAACGAAACAAAGCAACGTATTCCTACAGCCCACCACCACTGGGGATCAACCGGCTGTCCCAGTAAGGCCTGTCTGGATTCCAAAAGTTGGGGATCTAGTCAGAGAAAAGATTATGGACAAGAAGGAATTTGGACCTTCTTACAGACAACCAGTACCTGTCCTAGCAGTTCAAGGAACAAGAACAGTACTTCTGCCGCCCCTTGCTGGAAGAAAGGAGAAAAGATTTGTGTCCATCGACCTCATCAAACCACAGTATGTGGCCAATACTAAATAGTAGGCCTCGTGGACTCCGACCTAGTAGCAGACGCACTCCTCTCGCTACTATCCAAGAGGTTCAGACTGAAAGACTGATAACCATCGAGAACTCAGCTGTAACTGATGGAGGACTAAGCAACAACGCTATGGAACTCATCCCTCTTGAACACCAAGTAACAGTTCGTCCAAATACACCTGTCTACACCAACGTGGCAGGTGATGAACTGGTTCCAGTGATTTCTACAAATCCTGATGCAATTCCAACAATTGACAGAACTGCTTCTGGCTATTTCATTAACTTTGATACGTTCTCAGAAGATCCGAGTGAACCTGAAACGACGCCAGCATCATTGAAATTCAAGCAGCAAGTACAAGACTTTCTTCACTTTCTGAAAAAGACTTATTTGGTTTCTCCATGGATTGAACTCTGGATTACATCTGGACTTTTTGTTTTCCTGCTCTGGCTAGCTTTGGTAACAACTGTGAGCGTGCTTATAAGTGGCAGATACATCCATGTGAACACTGAAGGAAAAGACGTGAACGTACTTTTGAAACCTCATAAATCTTCCCATCGTGAAGCAAGAGACTTGTCATCAGTGAACATCACAGCTGTTCCTATACAGGATGGTATAGTGTGGGACAAAACAGATTTTGAAATCTTCGGTCCGACGGAACAATTGAACATTCCACATTTGTTTAAAATTTCACTAAGTGATCTAATTACGTCCAGTACCTATTCAGATGATTGGGACTTTGAGACTGTCAATGATATAATGTTTGACCTAGAAAAATCTGCTGCATTTTCTAAACATGAATATTTAGAGGGTTCATCAGACTATGAACAAATGTATTGTTTTAACCACTATGGTCATCATTATTTGCATAAATCTGCATATCCAAGAAATTTGTTTATGTTTAACCAATGGGAACATTGTCCTACACCACCTAAAGGTAGTTCAAAAACATTTGCTAGCAAATTTCCATATTTTTCAGGTTACAATACATCTGATCCAGAATCGTTTTACTACAAAAATGTAAACAAAACAGGACTGAAAATTATGTTAGCAAATACAAAACAGATTTACTCTGAATTATTTAATGCCCAACTGTCTAGACAGGGTTTCGACTTTTGGAAAGACACTATAGACACAAAAACTGTCTGGGGTACTAAAGATTGGCAAGTGCAGGGGATAGAAGCTTTATTTAGAAACTGCATCATCCCTGAACAAATAATGTTTTTGAATGAAACCGTCCAACAGACATCTTGTCTTGGATTAGCCAAGATCAAAGAGATGAACACACCTTCTGTACCAACACCTGCAAGTGATAACGATACACAGGCAGTGGTGACAGTTGACAATATACTACAACTCAACAGATCTAATCCTGATTGGAAAAAATGGTTGATCTGGCCCTCAGACACGAATAACTGTCATGAAAGATTCCTGAATAAAACTCAGGGCTTTACTATTAATAGTAAAGAACAGAAACAGGGAGGTACCCTAATATTAAAAATAGGGACAGGGTAAGTATAGATAAAAACAACAGAAGTCCCTACACAATATCTACTATACTCCAGTTATAATTGTTATACATCAAATTAGTGTCAGAGGGAGACTCAAAAGAACCATAAAAATACAATCAATTAAGCAACAACTGATCAGTGCAATACAGAGAGCAAATAACAAACTAAATATAAAATCGGTATAGAATTTATTCAATCATAATACAAAAATTAAAACCATCATACACAATTCAAAAAATAATGAAAGGAGCATTTCATAATAAAAACCAATTTCAGTCTCGTTAGAAAACAGGAAAGTCGACGCTGCGTTTCGGTGAGTCGTACATATATCACCTTCTTCAGGACAGTTTTCTAAACATTTAGGTAGACGATTAAAATTTTGATTTGTAGAAGTGATCTTCTTGCAATAAGGGGCTGAAAATGTGCCATTTATTGAAAACCTCTATTGAATAAGAGACAAGATAGTGTTTGTTGTGGCCACCATAATATGATATTGTTCTTCAGGAAGGTCCAAAAGGCTCAAAGAGACATGAATCAAAAAGATGTAGTAGTGCTCATGGCTGATCCGCCAAGTCAGTTTGATTAAAATCTACAAAAAGCAGAATGGCCTCCTCGCCAACAACAAAACGACAACTTCCGGGTCACGATTTTAATCAAACTGACTTGATGACCTTGACGGCATTATAATCAGTAAAATCTTCGCCGCAAAAAACTTATAATATAAATCGGCGAGGTCTTGGATTGTAAATATAGTGCCCTCTATCACGGCGGATCAGCCATGAGCACTACTACATCTTTTTGATTCATGTCTCTTTGAGCCTTTTGGACCTTCCTGAAGAACAATATCATATTATGGTGGCCACAACAAACACTATCTTGTCTCTTATTCAATAGAGGTTTTCAATAAATGGCACATTTTCAGCCCCTTATTGCAAGAAGATCACTTCTACAAATCAAAATTTTAATCGTCTACCTAAATGTTTAGAAAACTGTCCTGAAGAAGGTGATATATGTACGACTCACCGAAATGCAGCGTCGACTTTCCTGTTTTCTAACGAGACGGAAATTGTTTTTTATTATGAAATGCTCCTTTCATTATTTTTTGAATTGTGTATGATGGTTTTAATTTTTGTATTATGATTGAATAAATTCTATACCGATTTTATATTTAGTTTGTTATTTGCTCTCTGTGTTGCACTGATCAGTTGTTGCTTAATTGATTGTATTTTTATGGTTCTTTTGAGTCTCCCTCTGACACTAATTTGATGTATAACAATTATAACTAGAGTATAGTAGATATTGTGTAGGGACTTTTGTTGTTTTTATCTTTACTATTAATAGGCCAGACCCAAGATACGTCCAAAGACAACATCCGGGGGTAGTTACAACATACAGTGTAGGAAAATTATGCCTCGATTGGCTTCATAAGTCTACACTACAGGATGTGAAACAACACTTAACCTTACTTAAAAAGGACGCAGACCTTAGGGAATTCTTGCTTGGACCAAGAAAACCGCGTCAAAAACGTTTCATATATGCCGGCATTTATGCTGCTTATAATGAAGCATGGAAAGTATCACAGATGGAGGCCGCAGAACGAATACGTGTACTTGATCGTATTAATTTAGAGAAAAAACACTCTCTGTGGTCGACAATGGGTTAACAACTTTGTCCTCCAGAATATATTCATTGGATGGCATTGTATCCTCTGCTATCGACATACTAGAACAAGATTTGGCGATGTTACAGCAAGGCCAGTCTCAATTACGTTCTATTGTGTTATTAAGCTGGACGCTGCAATCTTTGCGTGCAGGCTATGTGCCTTGGCGTTTCATCAACACAACGGCTCTGTTTGCAGAATACAATCTAACTGATAAACAGATCGAACTGGCACAAAGAGGAGCAAGGTATACAGTGCTGAGCATTGAAAAACTGGAAAAGTTACCATTCACAGTGGCAGAAAAACCAGCTACAGAATGGCTTATTCATGGCAAAATAACATTACCTGTGAGTACTTTTCAGTTTTAGTATTGCCTCAGACAAATGCAAGCAGGCAAATATGAAAGGTTGGGTAAGGAATACATTAAGACATCTTGGAATTTACCGTATACATATAGATGTTGGAGTGGGGATCGTGAAGTGTTTTTGAGCGGTACAAACTGTAAACTTGCACTAAGCGGTTCGCTTATATGTCAGGACATTTCTTTACACGGGGCTTGTAATGGTTCTGTGGCAAATTTGTCTTGCCATCAGCAGGGTACACCAGCTGCTGTGATTAATCCAACGTTTGGACAACTTTCTAATGGGAGTTACCTCATGTTGAATGATCAGAGTTGCTGCGGCATGCTGCCAGGCATCCCATATCTAGTAACGGTCAACTCCAGGGTCACTTGCTGTATGCAAGTATTGTTTGCCCCAATAGACACAGTCAGGGAGTCGCCTCTATGGCCTTCGCTGAACGTCTCTTTTATAAGATTTGATACTTTGAGCAGAATGAAAGCCATGCTTTTACAGCAAACAGTGCCTTTGACCTCGGCCAAAGAAACCTATGATCTACAAGTAGCAAGGACTTCGGCTGAGATACAGACTTTAATACGTACAAACTGCCCTATACATTTCGTAGAAATGATATCACGTATCTTCAACATGTCTGATACAACTGGCATTATACATGTATTTAAGAGTATCTGCTCCGGTCTGTTAGCACCTTTCCAGGCAATACTGGAATCATCCCGAACTTTGCACATTCGGTGTTTGGTGGCATACCATTAATTCTAGCACTTGTTGCCGGAATTCTATTTCTCTTCCTGCTATTGCGCTATGGCCAGCCTATTCGCAGACATCACTCCGAGCGAAATGGAGAAAGCTCTCCTCGAAAGAAAGTGCCGTGAGCGAATAGTACAGCTATTGGGCATGACTCGTCTACGGGACCTTAATACAACTTGGTTCCTGTCATTCAGACCAATCGGGCAAGATTGCATCTTACCTGTTCTACGATGCCTGCTATGCGGTGAAGAATGCGTGTTGGACACCTGTCTAACATTTCCATCAGCTACGCCAACGGATGTCGATACTCTGCTGGACCCGATATCGGCCCATGCTCTGTGTTGTCCCCAGAGGCTACCAATCCTGATGTCAGCATTCATTGAGATCTCACGGACGCTTCCGGCTGCTGCTGAGGTACGAGAAAGATCTACAGGCACACAGGTAATAACGGACGCGAACTTTGCTGCAGCACCCTATGCTGGAAGCGAAGCTTCACATCTCTGTGCAATTAATCTGCTACACAAGGTGTTCCAACTGACACCAACTACAGTGGACGATGTTTTGTCTATAGAAATAGATGATCTCATGTTTACACCAGACCCGTAAACTGACTCTGATTCAGCGTACTGTGTTCCAGAGATGCAGTGACAATTTGGCCTTCATTATTCAAAACAACTTGGAACTCTACCAAAATTGAACTTTTTCCCATTTTTCGAACGAAAATGGCACTTTCATCTGCTTAAAGTAGGAATAGCCTTATAATACAGACTTCAAGGTACTTCCACGGACACTTAGTCATTGGAAAAAATGGTTGATCTGGCCCACAGACACGAATAACTGTCATGAAAGATTCCTGAATAAAACTCAGGGCTTTACTATTAATAGTAAAGAACAGAAACAGGGAGGTACCCTAATATTAAAAATAGGGACAGGGTAAGTATAGATAAAAACAACAAAAGTCCCTACACAATATCTACTATACTCTAGTTATAATTGTTATACATCAAATTAGTGTCAGAGGGAGACTCAAAAGAACCATAAAAATACAATCAATTAAGCAACAACTGATCAGTGCAGTGTGTCTAAAACAGTTAATTTATTTTCATGACATGAAATGACTTTGATTTTTGAACAAATTATCGTTCATTTTCTGTCACATGTAAATATTACTGCTTCTTTCATTCATATTGCATTTTTATTTTACATATATGCCTGAAATGAAAAGCAATGCTTCAAATGTTCAGTACCTTTTGCATTTTTTATTATGTTTTTTAAATGCTTTTAAGAAATATTTTTTTTTTTAAATATGCGGTACTCCATTTAATGTTTAGCATTTTAAATGTTTAGCATTTTAGTATTATCGTACACACGAAAGTGGAGTGGGTGTTGTATTCCTCTTAGGGTGTCCATAAACGGGCTTTCCAGTATCATGTCCTTATATAGGCACAATTCGCCCTGCCCTTATATAGGCATAAAATCCCAGCCCTTATTTAGGCATTAAACCGTGCACTCCAAATACAGGCATGGTCTCTGACATCCGTCCACCCTAACGTCACAACGAGTTCTTGAAGAACAGACCCTTAGGCTGCGGGAGTTTCCCTAGTCCAGAACTATTGATTTCTTCAAGGATTCATATATTATGCATGAACCATTATTCCTTAGGGGTTCATTCATGACGTCTTCCGCTGTCCGACTCACATCAATGCTAACATTCTGAGGTAATTCTCAGGTATAAATATACCTTCCCTAGCCCCTGTAAATCAGAGGAGACCTCGACTTCAGAGGAGCCCGTTTCCCGGCCTGACGCACTGAGAAGACGCTGTCATCCCTGCACGCAGAGAGTCCAGCTTCCAGTGATCTAACTTCCCTTGCGGGGTGTTGGAGTTCGAGTCTGGCAAAGAGATTCCTACCTCTCTCATTCTTCAGGTATGGAGCAGACTAGAACCTAGAGGGACTCTTCGCATACTCTTAGTATACCATAGTAAGGAATACTTCACCTACTTCATACCTCGTACTACACCTAGGTTAGGTTAGGTACATTGGGGTAGAACTAGATTAGAAACGCATCGTATGAGTACTCGCATTTTTAGTCTGTGTTATTTATGTAACAGCATATGTACTAAAAGATAATGCTCTCGCAGTATTATTTATTTCTACTGCTCACACTGTACATTATTTATCTCGCATACTGTCTTGTGATCGTAACAGCACATTTTACTTACACCAGAAACAAGACTGTTCAATAAATCCTTTATTGAAACGCCCGTCTATTTCTTTCTGTGTAACTTGGAGGAAACTAAGCATGCACGACTGAGCTGAGTGAAATAGTTATCTATTGTTTCTATGACTCTGGGACACGTTCTGATTCTAAAGGGAAACACAGTGGTCATGTTTTGCGGCAGCCAGAAACTACTCCCTTCTTGTTGTCAAGGAGTTTCTAGTGGCCTCTGAGCTAGCTGGCACAAGTAATTAAGTTTAATATACTCGATATGGACATACTGACCTTAGTCCTATGTCAAACCTATAGGATATATTATTCCAATGCGCAGAGCCTATTAGGGAAATAGGAGCTACACTACAACACTGCGTGAAAAGGAGAGAGAGGGAGATCTCCAAAGTTACTGAAATATGGCACTCTCCTCTCCTTTCCCTAGCGCCGGCGCTGAAATCAGATGCCGTGCGCCACGGAGACACTTTTGCGCCATGGTGCAAGAGTTTCTCCGTGAGTCTAGCATAGGTTTTGTACTGGAAGGGTACCCGTCCAGTACAAAATACTATGCATAGACTGACTTAAACCATTTTCCCTCTTTGTAGGTGTGCTGTACAGTGCAGCACACGTACAAAGTTGGAAAAAGGAGAAATGAAAGCATTTCTCCTTCCTTGCGCCTTCTTCAAAAGGGCGCAGTTTTGTGACACTAAACCCTGTCTCCTTTATTTAGTAAATTGGGTTTAGCGTCAGAAAACTTGGGTAATTGCATGGGAATGCCCAGGCTCCACCTATGCGCTGCTTTGCTTTACTCTCATGTCATTTCCAGAGCTAAGCAAGTTTAGCACTGGAAAGTAAGGGGCATATTTACAAGCCCCTATCGCCACAGGAATGTCACTTTTAACGACGTTCCTGTGGCGATAGGGGCTTCGCCTTATTTACAAGGCATCGTTAAGCCACTTAACATGGCTTAAGGCTGCCTTGTAAATAAGGCCCCCTTTCACGCCATGCTTAGCGTGAAAGGGGAGGGCAATGGGTGTTGCTGTGGGCGTTCCACCGCAACACCCATTGATTCTGACGCTGCCTCCTATTTACAAGGGAGGCGTAAATAGGAGGCAGCGCCAGAATTAAGACAAGGGAAAACCTGGTCTTACCCTGGCGCAACAAGGAGAAATCTTTCATTTCTCCTCATTTTTGCTGTTTTCATGTGTGCTGCGTTGTGCAGCACACATGGAAACAGCAAAAGGCCAATGATTGTTTATGTACAGGAAGGTCCCGTTTTGGAACTTCTATGTGTGCTGCACATAAACAATCTTCCCCTGCACGCAGACACCCTTGCACTATGGTGCAAGGGTGCCTGCGTTGGTGCTAGGCTGCTAAGTGTAGCGCCAGCGCAGGGGGAAACCCAGGGCTGCACCATATTCTTGTAAATAGCCCTGCGTTTCTGAATTGGCGGAGTGAGGCGTTAAGCCAGGAAGGCTAACGCCTCACTCCGCCACCTCCCTTGTAAATATGCCCCTAAATCGGAAAAAAAGATTTTGCGACAATTTGCGTCACTTTTGTGACGGAAACATGAAGTAAAATCTTAAATAATCTCCCCGTAATGTGCAAAGCAAAAGCCATAAAGAGCACAGCTTAAAAGGAATTAATATTTTCTTTGAAGATCCATATGTTGCTCTCAGCTCTAATAGTGCTCAGTGCTTCAATGTGTATTATAGCATTTACACCATTTCCTAGGATTGGAGATTCAGGTGCGCAATAATCATCCCTAGCATAGCCTAGAAACAACAGTCCAACATACAAATAAGTTTACATTTATCACAGCAAGCTCAGCACTCCTTTTTGCTTTCTAAGTGAGCCCCTGGAAACACGTTGCAGACTTTTCCAAACGTCTAAGTTCAAAAGGTGAAACGCGCCCTTTCATGAATTAAAGTAGCTGCCAGAGCCAAAAAGCATCAACATGAAATTGCAGATAGCCTTCATTATACTGAATACCTCTCCGTCTACAGGCCTACAGTACTGCTGCACTGAAGCTAGTCGTACTATGAAGTAAGTGTTCCACAGTGTGAAAGGAAATTAGTTTACTAATTTGACAAAAGTATTTATTGAAGTCATCATTTTTATTAAAAAAATAATTCGCTCCTTTACCTTCCTTCCATGAGGCAGGAAGCAAACACTCCATAAACTCCTGAAGTGTGAAAGGCTCTGCCTATAATTTGGTTGAGCAACTTAAACCTATAAAAGGCCCAGAAGCATGAAATAGCAGGGGGGCAAGATATTCATTTGCAAGGAAGAAAAAAAAAAGTAAAATAACAAAGTCGCTAGCTAAAAATAAACTACAAGAGAATAAGATCTTAGAAATTAAAACATACTGAAGCTAAAATGAAATATAAGACTGCAAAGGGGATTATTTTTTTCAGCGTCCTACTTTTATCCCGGAGATCTGAGGAAGTGGATTGAAAATTTCCTGGCATCCCGGGGCAATAAAATAATCTTGGTCCTGTTGTGAAACCGCATTAGCATGGGAGAAGAACAGAGAAGGTCTTTGAGAAGTGGGAGTGCTATTGTAAGCAGCCTTTTCCCTACAGGAAAAAGGCTTTTGTTTATTTGCACAGTGCTCTGACACTGATATCATACCAAAAGCTGTTTGGAAGGTGAAGACACCACCAACGTGGAAGCTTCCAGTTTAAAAATGTCAGCTGTCAGCTGCTAGCCTTATGATCTGGAAGCCTGGGAGTAGGTGCTGTGTGGAGCTGGGCTACTGCATACCACCTGCAGTTGTTCTAAAGTCTGCCTTGCCTTAACCCAAAATGTACCTCCACAGTGACAGCTACGGCAAACTGCTGTCACTGGCGTAGGTAAGGTCTGGGGTCGTCTCTGCACTAAATTAACTCTGAAATCTCCGAGTTAGTGCATGTCCTGATGACAGCTCAAAAATTCAGGGAAGCAATCACTTGCTTGTGTTTTCGATCTCTGTTGTATGCAGCCCATGCTCAGGGGCGAAGCTTCAGGGGGAGTGTTTGGGGTGTTACACCCCCCTAATAAATGTACTTTCAGGTAAATAGTTAGGTACAGGTGCTTTCAGTCGGGTATGGTGAGGTGTCTTTTGGATTTCACAAGGACTTTTTACACAAACGCAACCAAAAAAATCACACACACTCTCTCCCTCTTTGCTTTGAAAGTCTTCAAAAATGTTGGTTATTTTGCAAAATATTGCGTTTTCTCTCACTTACTACCCCTAACAACCCGCATTCCTCTCCTTTTCCACTTCGCCTTTATTCTCTCTCATGTGCCCTGCTTGTCCTATTATGTATTTTGACATTATATGCGGGCGTGGTTGTCTGAAAATCTGAAGCTAACACGCCCCAATCTTATTGACCAAGCTACACCCCTGCCCATGCACTAATTCTGAAGTTTTTAAAGTGAATGTATGTGCTGTAGGCGGAAAAAAAGAAATGCACAGATCCCTTCTGCATCTGCCCAGTGTAAAGAATGTCATTATTATATGGCCCCCTAAAGCACAAAGCTCCCAGTACTTTGCCCTGCAATGCCAGCCACAGCATCACCCTTTGCTTTGTAAAGAATTTGTTAATCTCTTGGAATGTAATGAATCAGCTTTGTTCCTTTTGCAAAAAGAAAGGAATGGTGAAAGAGAGGGCTGTTTGGGGAGGGGAGCCAGCAGTAGCGGTCCGTGGTAGGAGTGCCTGCCGGGCGGTGACGTGGGGCGGGGGAGGGGCAGGGTGGGGGGGTAGTAAACCACGGATTACGGCCGAATACAGGTAAGTAAACATTTAAATAAATAAAACGAATTTCGTTGCGCGCACTGCATCGCATTTGGCGATGCAGCGCTCACAACGAAATCCGTTTAATTCATTTCAATGTTTACTTACCTGTATTCGGCCGTAATCCGTGGTTTACTACCCCCCACCCTGCCCCACCCCACGTCACCGCCCGGCCGGCACTCCTACCACGGACCGCTACTGGGAGCCAGCTCCACCAAAATGGATTTGATGCAGTGGAAAAGCTGATTATGCCTTACACAGCACATAAACCGAGTCTTGATAAAGAAAAAACAAATGTGCACTTTGCACATATCTAATAAAATGACACTGAAACTGAGATAAAGTTGATGTGCCAGCACCATAAAAGTGTGCTTGACTAGGTAGAAACAGTAGGATTAATCAAATAGTGAATTTAAGATGTTTTATAACTGATTACCTTATTTTATTAACAAAGATGCCATGAAAACTTATAATGAAGCTTAGCATTTCAATTGACTTAATTGAAGAGTGTCATAACAAACTCGACATTGGTCCAATTTGTGAAAGCTCTATGTTGGATGACTGAAACTTTTAGTATAAGTGTCTAACATTATAAAGATCATTTATACATAGAAACAATTCTTTTTTAATGATTTTTAGAAATAATTTACATGTTGCTACTTTTTGAAATTGTGGTAGTAGGCCATTATGAGAGCTGAACACTTCTGTATAGCAATCACTAACAACTTTACAAAATGCTTATATATGATATGTTTGAGTTATTTCATTATGCTTATACTTAAGTAGGAGTTTATTTTGCTAAATAAGAGATGCTATCTTTAAAATGCAATTGAAATGTCATTTTCCTTAGGCTTCAACATTTCATAGCCTTGTGCAATGGACTTTGATACGTTTCTTCAAAGTCGCTTTATTTTTTCTTGCTCATGCGACATTCTTCAAGTGACAAGAGACTTTCTTACAGCCCATCCTTGTGTATAAATGGTGGGAACTCGATTTATGGACTATATCCATGGATCGCAACAAAGTAAATAAACTCTTTGTCAACTAACCTGTGAGGATAGTATGGTCAGTCGATTCTCATGACCAGCATGGGAACCTATGCTGGAATATCAAAAATGCATCTGATGAACGGAAGAATGACCACATGATGATCAGACCATTGTGGAACAACTACTGATGTCACGACTGCATCATTATTACTATAAAAGTTACTCCTCAAAGAAGGAGTAGCGGCGCTCTTACTTAGAGAGGACTCTTTGGAACACTTTCTGCGGCAGCTGCTGTGGCTGCTGATCAATTTGGAATCCTTCTTTGCCGACAGACTGATTACCTTTACATGCCCCTGTATTTCTCTCTTTGTAATGAACTTGCCTGTTGAACTCTTTTGGACTGTCTGGTCAGAGACCAGATCTGAACTTTCCTGATTTTGCTCCATTTTCCTTTTTGCCCATGCCCATGGACTTTTCCCTGGTGGACTTTAACTTGACCCCTTTCAGAGTGAATTCTTTTGAACCATCCTTCTGTCTTCATTGGTAGTAGGACCCTGTAATGTTGAACCATCCTCTTTAGTGCCAATATCGGCAACACTCCTCAGTTCTCATACAGTGACATACATAAATAAACCACACGACACCTTTTTAGTGGAGAAATTTGCTGCAGGTTTATTTTCATAACCAATATGCCAACATGGTGGGTTACCTTACGGGCGATCCCAGGGCAGGCCAGCCCCTATGCCGCCTGCCTGCCTGATGAGCCAAATTGCACCGTGGCCGTCGCCAACCGGTGGTTACCAATTATTGGGAGAGGCCACCTCTCCCATCAGTGGACCGCCAGTCCACTCCCTTACTCACGCCCCCAACAGGTGGGCGGAGCGTTCCAGGCAGCCCCCGGTTGCTCAGACCCACAACCGCCCGTAGGACTAACGGGGCGCCGTAGTTCTTCCAGGGGACACGCTAAGACATCCCTGGGTATCCTTGGCTTAGCACCCTTGTTGTGCTGCTGCAATATAGTACCCTTCTGTACCTTGCAGACTCTGGATCACCCTGTAACTCCTCCTGCAACACAAAACAATAAGTTAGATTCTTCCCCTCCCCGTACTACCCTTTGGCCGTCCGCAGGGTAAGCGGTACGGTGGGAAACAGCGAGACGGGCAGCGGTCAAGACACCGTCCAGTGGGCGGGGGAAGGCTTTTGTACCCCTGTCCCCCTCCCACGGCCGGAAGTGATGCGGCCAGCAGACCCCCTGGTCCCTAGCCCAGGGAGCCTAGTCCGCAGACTTCTGTGCCTTCCTGTGGCACTAAGGCGGCCGCCCTGTTGGAAGGTCCCCTACGTGGCCCCCCCTGGGCAGCCTTGGCATAGTGCCAATATCGGCAACACTCCTCAGTTCTCATACAGTGACATACATAAATAAACCACACAACACCTTTTTAGTGGAGAAATTTGCTGCAGGTTTATTTGCATAACCAATATGCCAACATGGTGGGTTATCTTACGGGTGATCCCAGGGCAGGCCAGCCCCTATGCCGCCTGCCCGCCTGATGAGCCAAATTGCACAGTGGCCGTCGCCAACCGGTGGTTACCAATTATTGGGAGAGGCCACCTCTCCCATCAGCGGACCGCCAGTCCACTCCCTTACTCACGCCCCCCAACAGGTGGGCGGAGCGTTCCAGGCAGCCCCCGGTTGCTCAGACCCACAACCGCCCGTAGGACTAACGGGGCGCCGTAGTTCTTCCAGGGGACACGCTAAGACATCCCTGGGTATCCTTGGCTTAGCACCCTTGTTGTGCTGCTGCAATATAGTACCCTTCTGTACCTTGCAGACTCTGGATCGCCCTGTAACTCCTCCACAGCTCTGGGGGTAGCCACCGTCACCACCAGGGCCCCCCCACCAAGGCAGATATTCCTACCTACAGCCTGTTGCTTCCAAGGCCTCCCCAAGGTCCAGCAAAAATAAGTCCATGCCTACCCTTGAGAGGTGAATCCCATCCACTTCCCAGCATCCAGTAGACTTGGCATGAAGTAAACCATGCCGGATGAAGCCAAATCCCCTTTGTTCCGTGAATTTACGCATGGCGCTGTTCACTCTCCTACGTGATATCTCAATGGCGTCTCCAGATCGGGCTCCTTGCCAAACTGGGCGAGGTAAAATTTCAGACCACCACAGTTCACATGCCCCCAGCTGATTACTCAACTGACACATGATGTCCCTCATGTCTTGGAGCAGTACTCTCCTCCCCAGAGTCGTCAGGTCATTCCCTTCCAAGTGTATGACCAGAATATGAGGTGGACCGATCCCTCCCCCAAGTCTCTGCTGCAGCTTCCTCCTCAGCTCGTTCCAGCGCATACCGGGTAACCTAGCCACGTTATCTCTGTGGCGGAGAAGCCGTGTTGCCACTTTCTTATCTCAGCCCACCGTGCCACTCTAACGATGCTTGAATGGCCAATTACCCAGACCTTGGTTCCTGGTAAATAAAGAGATGTTGTGTTTGAAAACCATATTTATTGTCGTTTATATTCTAATAGTCTACAATTGCGCAACAAAACCACATCACTGCAACATCATTTGGCAATCCGGGCCAAAACCGTACACCTGTAAACACCTGACTGTCGGTTGCAACATAGGACCTAAGAGTCCTCTCGCCATATCCTTCCGCTCAAGGCCTTAAATATCGATTGTAGCATTGCGACTCCCAGCGCCCTACCTGCTTAATTCGCTCTGGCGGCATCCCTGATAGGAAGGCTGTGGTTGCCGCCCCAATCCTGAAGGAGTGGCTGCTGAATCTCTTGTCTCCCCCTGTCTGTCCTGACAATTGCAAGCATGCCTGTATGATGTGGTCTACTTGAGACTTTGTAACTGGAGACCGGACCCCATGCACCAGGAAGTACCCCGCAATCCCCGGGCGGAGGGATTCGCCTCGCCCAGCCCTTTAGTGCTGCCCTGAAGAGGAGAGACAGTGGATCGACCCGGCCCCCCCATTTAGTATAATGGTGACTGCCAACCGGTGTTGCCCCCCTGGTGTCCCTACCCAGCGGGTGTATATGCGCCCAGGGTGACCTAAAACAATTAGTTTGGTGTTGGTTCAATGTTAACATTGCCTGGCTGAAGAGCAATACCTTTGACAAGCCACTCCTGACAAGGTGTGCCAATGCGGGTAGAAGTAAGAGTTGTCAATCCCACCTTACTTCCTCTCACCCAGTTATCTGTGTATAGCGCTTGTCGGAGAATGTCCATCGAATTCAGCCAGTCACCACCCTAGGTGACGCCTTGCCCTCCCAAACGTCTGATGGTATACCAGGGAGCAGACAGGACAGTGTGAACCGGGGGGAACCATATGTATAAATACCTGCCCTATTATGAATAGTGGGAATGCTAAGTGTACTTGGTCCAAGTGTTCCGGGGGGGGGGGTTTCCCCAATCTTTTGGACCATAGCACCTCGATGGATGACAACTTCCACAACCTGCATGGCTGCCAGCCAAGGCTATAGAGCAGGAGAATTTACACGTTTGTTGTTACTCAACTCAATGGTACTCGTTTTTATCGACCTCAGAAGGATGAAATGCTAAGTGGACCTACCAGGATCTGAACCTGCGACCAGAGGTCGAACACAAGCCCCTTTCAGTTCTGCCACTCCACATGCCTGTGAACTTGTATCCCAGGGCAAACTTCAGGCACCTTAACCCTTACTTGGACATGCCTGAGCTAGAAACCCACATCTAAAAGGCCTGCCAACCGGCTGACCACCAAAATTGCAGTCCCAGTATTAGCTGCCAACTCCCAGGAAAATTCGCTTAACTGGCGCAACTGGTAACGTGCAATCAATTTTGATCAGGGGACATGAAGTAAACCTATGAGTAATGTACATGCACCCTCTTAACTATGGCTGCAACATGCGCTCCTGTAGTTGTCCGCATTAGTGCTCCATCCCTTCCAAATCCGCACTATCAAGACAACCCGCGCCCTCATAGGAAAGGCACACTCACGCCCCTTGGGGAATTGTCTTTTGTGCCTCCCCCAAGTAAGTCCCCTGCCTGTTTGACCCCGTTTAAAATCTTGCAGTACTACATGCTAATCGGGATGATCGTTAGATAGACCCAACCGGGAGTGATCCTGTGAAATGCGGTTGGAACCACCACCACACCCAGCAGGT
Organism: Calotriton arnoldi; assembly: GCA_963921515.1. Taxonomy (NCBI): domain Eukaryota; kingdom Metazoa; phylum Chordata; class Amphibia; order Caudata; family Salamandridae; genus Calotriton; species Calotriton arnoldi. The sequence goes on along the minus strand of CAWUFW010007768.1, from coordinate 699,972 downwards.
GAATCGGTCCACGTTTACTTTGCCATGATCCCGCCTATGCCCTTAGAGATCACCCTTAACAACCTGCCAGTGGCCAGGTGGCAGGCACCCAGCGGGACCTGCAAATGTTGTGCAGGTGTAGAGGAATCATTACACCTCCAACTGTGCATAGCACACCCAGCACAATTGTAATTTTGTCTTGATACATAATAAAGCTGTTAATTGCAATGCAACTTACTGGTACTAATTTTATCACACTCAAAAAGTGAAACATTGAGCTAGCTACTTATGCACTGCCCATTACAGATGAGGTTTGCAGCAGGCACATACCCCCAGTGAGCTCTCCTGTTAGGAAAGGATCTAACCCAGTGTTTCCCAGCGCTTTGGAACCACTGCATGGTTTAGGATGACCAGCTAAGCAACCGGCCCAGCTGCGTGGCGGTAAGGCGGGCAAAATAACAGGTGCTCGCTTATCCCTTCTACTGATGACCGTCCTGTGGTACCCACCGGTTATGCAGAGGGACATTCCCGTTAACTGGCCACTAAGTTTGCACCTCCCCTGAATTATTGATAAAACTGATTGAACCACTGTTGTGTCATAGTCCCGTACCCTTGGGGAATTGTCTTTCTGTGCCTCACCAAGTCCGTTAGTCCCCTGCACCGTAGACCCTATTAAATTCTATCAGTAGCTTCATATTTTTAGGATGATAGGTACCAGGGGTTTGACCCTGCTGTTGAAACCACCACCACACCCAGCAGGTGAATCGTTCCGGGTTCTTTGGCATGACCACTCCTATGCCCTTAGAAAGCACCCTAAAACCTGCAAGGGTCCATGTGGCAGGCCCAAGCAGGACCTGCCAGTCCTAACCTTCCTATCCTTGCATGGCGGCACTCACTGCTGCAGCTGTCTAGGTGTCAGGGTCTAAATACTTATTGCTGTCTGAACCACACAGGAGCAGAATGACGCTAGGTCCCAATACCTTCTCAGAAACCAACCCTGCTAGGTCTTTTAGTATACCATTGCAGGTAAGTTCTAAGGGGGGAAAAGGGGTTGGGGACAGAGAAGAGACTGCTCCAATATTCTGCCTGTTCAGCTACCTCTTCTTCTTCTTCTTACTGGACTGCAACATTAACATGTAAAAACCTTTATTTACTGTGCCTTTTAACTTACTGTTTTTTTCTATGGTGTATAAATAACTTATCTTACCAGAATGTTTACTGAAGCTTACTTCTCTTCTACTTCTCATGTATTGTTTGCTAGGTTGTATGAGAAGTCTTCACTCAGATCTCTTTCCTTTTCGTCTCAGGTACAATCTGCACTTGATCCTGCTATTCCTTAATGTAAGAAAGATAAGGTAAGTATTTATTTCTGTATTCCTAATTTACATATTATTTGGGTTTCTCTTTCTTTCTATTAACTCACTGTTAAGAGACTGGAGTGGACCTTGAACTGGGGTTTCTGGAGTAGGATGACTGGTTTCTGTGTTTAATTAGTTTTTAAACAATGCTTCAGAACTTAGGTTAAATGTTAAAAGGAAGCGTTCATTTTATTCAGGCCTTAGGTTTTAATGTTTGCTGGAAGCACAATTTATTCTGCCCGGTTTTAATGTTTGCTGAAGAGTTAATTTATTCTGGCCATACGTGAGGAGAACATTACTGGAGTTCTGTAACTAGCCTTCACATTATTTATCTTCAAACCTAACACGTAGCAGATTCTGGAACAGCTGAAAAAGACAGCTGATTCAAAAAGCTTTTTATTTAATCTTCTCGGCTAAGGAAAGCAATTACTGAAAAGTATTTCCAGTTTTCAAACAAAGGAAAATATATTCTGACTTTGTTTCCTTTTTCTCTTTAAATAGAAATTTACCTCTGACACGATAACCTTTTCTCACAGAATGTTTTATATTAGCTACATAGTTTAACACTAACCTGATTAGTGAGGGAATGTAGTTCCGACGAAGCTAACCCCGATTTTATCGCAACTACCCTAACTGACTTCCACGACGCTGGGAAAACAGGTGCTCTTCAAATTATTTCTTCAGTGAAGTGCGCAGTGGAATGTTGAAGCACACTTCCCCAGATGTCATGAAACCTAAAAGACTAGACTGCTAACAGCGGTGTGCTGTCGCAGTATGTGCATGTTGGCAGCCATCTTGGAGTTCCATCGGTGCCAACAAGCACTCCAGCTTGAGGGATTATCTGACTTTTGGTAAGTTTGGTGGGGGAAAATGGTATCTCATAAACAATATGATTCTACCCTGCTAATGGATTTTTATTTTTTATTATAGTGATTCTAATATGAATCAATATACTTCTGTGCAATATGCCTCTGTAACGTTGTATACATATATATATATTAGCCATCAAGAAAGAAAAGAAAAAAACGGCGTTTTTTCAAACAGGAAGTGGCCTTTTTTTCAATAGAGCACCGGCACAATATTGGCGGCCATTTTGTCAATGCTTAGCATTCTAGTTGTTTCAAAAAACCGGTTCGCGGTTTTTCTTTCAATTACACTTCAGATAAATACTGGATGTGAACGCATTCACATCGTTCCACGGAGCTGTACGGAGGTATTTACAGGCGGGGGTATAGCCTCTCTCATGTGAGTAAGACTTGAGCAGGTCTCTAAACGCTGCTCGTTTTTTTGCGCATGAAGTTTTTTCTTCAGATCTCTCTTTATAATGCATGAAGGGATCGGCGAAACACTAATAAGATGTGACCTTTAATTTACCTACAGTGATTATCTTAAGGCAACCTCCTCTTCGGTGCAAGCTCATGAAGCCTGGTTATGAATCAAAATAGCGTATGTACATAGTGCTTTTATCTCCTCTATTTATAACAACTTAAAATTGGCACAAGGTAATATGAGAGTGAGAAAAATATATCACAAAAAAATATATCACGATATGTAACACGTACAGTGTTTTGACATGAAAAGTAGTTCTGTTTTTCCTCATTTATGAACTCACTTGAAATGAACGATTGAGTTTATTTTTTCAATAGTCAGTCCTGGAGTACTAAGCATATAGAACCATTGACAAATGAATGAAAAAATTGAACGAAAATTGTGAGTGTGTGTGTGATCGTTTTCTGTGTTCTTTTAGAGTATTTTTACAGCTAACTATCATTAAGGTACTAACTTCTGGGCACATCAACTATTGGTAAACATTGCCGAGTGTTGTGCACCAGAGACTCGATAAAATATATCACGGCAACATTGTGATTCCACGTTATGGTGTTGTGTTTACTATTGACAATCTAATGGGTTGTTTAATGTTTTCTTTCATCATTACAGGTTTCTTGAAAACTATTAGGGGTAATTTTATCTTTTCTTTTTAGACATGTTTATTTTTTCATGTCTTATTTAAAAGTTAGGCATACAACATATATAAATTAAGTAAATATATCTTGAGTGCAGTAGAGATTAGAATAGGTCCTGAAGAGTAAGCAGTGGGGACTGCTTACGAAACATGTCGACCCAGTAGAGGGAATCGCATAAGAGTACACCCTCTACACATCTCCCCCCTTTTTAATTTCTTTTTAATGTTTCCAGCTAGGGAAGTGAATAAAATGTGTTTTTTCCACTAGCCAGGGAATTTTTAAACCCTTTTGATTTATCACAGATCCTACCACTCTCACTACCCACACTACACATAGCCTAATTTTCACTAACATAGTGCTCCCGCGCATCCGCTGGTTGTAGCACGCCCCGTCCCGTAGAGAGACGGGAAGACCCCCATGATGAAGCATGACACTATGGGATTCATAGTGTGTGAGGGGTATTTAAAAAACATTTAGTTTTCCCATGACACTTCATGGAACACTATTATATTTTAAACACAATTATTAGAATCACTATAATAAAAAATAAAAATCCATTAGCAGGGTAGAATCATATTGTTTATGAGATAGCTTAATCAGGAGGTAGATTCTATCCCCATACCTCTTTACTCCCCCCACCCCTATTTGTTATTTTTCGGGGGAAAATGGTAGCCAGCATAGAGTTAGAAGGAGGAAACCTCCCGTGAGTCCTGACAGTACCCCCTCCCAACGGGGTTTCCTCCGGTCGTGGTTTGGCAGGGAATTTGGCATGAAAGGCTCTAATTAAACGGGGGGCATGGACATTAGTACTCTTTTCCCAGGAACGTTCATCAGGTCCATAACCTTGCCAATCAATGAGGTAGAAAATTTCATTGCGGATGAGTTTTGAGTCCAAAATTCGTTTAACTTCGTACTCCGCCTCACCATTAACCATCAGAGGATCAGGAGGGGAAACCCTACGCAACCCCGGTTGAATTGTTTTAAGGAGAGAAACATGAAATACTGGATGAATTTTGGTAGAACCAGGAAGAGATAGTTGATAAGTGACTGGATTTATGACCTTCTCAATTGGATAAGGACCCATAAAACGAGGCTGAAATTTACGGGGACCTTTGAGTCTGAGATTTTTTGTACTCAACCAGACTAAGTCTCCTACATGAAGCTCAGGTTCTTTTTACGTTTTCGGTCAGCGAAGTGTTTGTAACGATCCTTCGCGATCGACAAATTCTGGGTTACTGAGTGATGAATTTTAGTTAACTGTCGGGCGATATCTTGAACAGCAGGAACATTAATATCATCAAAATTAGCATGAGAATTGGGATGTCTGCCTGAGTTTATAAAGAAAGGGAGTGGCCAGTGGATACATTTAGAGCATTATTGTGAGCATACTCCGCAGTCCATAAGTGGTCAGGCCAGTCACCCTCCTCATCTAACAAATAAAGTCTGAGGTGTTGTTCTAGGTCTTGGTTAATGCGTTCAGTCTGACCATCAGTTTCTGGGTGAAAACTGGTGGAATAACGATGGTCAATATTAAGGCCTTTGATGTAAGCCTTCCAAAATCGTGATAGGAACTGAGAGCCCCTGTCTGAAACGAGGACCCTAGGAATCCCATGAAGGCGAATAACATGTTGATTGAAAAGTTGGGACAATTGTTTAGCAGTGGGTGTACCTTTGAAGGGTATATAATGTGCCATCTTACTAAAAGTGTTGACAACTACAAGAATGGTATCATACCCATGGGAAGAAGGTAGATCAACAATCAAATCTAAGGAGACTGTGTGCCAAGGATATGGGGGGTTGGCATGGGTTGTAGGAGACCTTTAGGAGCTTGCCTGTCCGATTTTCCCCGTGCACAAATTTCACAGCCTAACACATATTGACGGACGTCTCGGCACATGTATGGCCACCAGAAACGACGTTTGAGTAATTCTTCGGTTTTCACAACACCTTTGTGGCCAGCCAGAGGGTTGTCGTGACATTCCTGCATTGCCTTCAGCTGAAGCTCCTTGGTGGGTAAATACAGGGTGTTACCTAAATAGGGGAGGCCATTGCGAATGAAACATTGTGGATCTTCTGTGGCCCAGTTCTCCATTTCAAGGTCGGTCATCAAATTTTGAACGTGATGTTCAAAGGGTTCTAAGGAGATAGTTCCAATGAATTTTCCATCAGGTATGATTTGCTGGTTTTCAATGACTGAAGTTTGATTTTCTGTGTCGAGTCTAGAGAGGACATCAGCCTTTCCATTCTTGGATCCGGGACGAAAAGTGATAACAAAATCAAAGTCCGCGAAGTAAAGAGACCAACGCAGCTGACGTGGTGTGAGAGTTCGAGCAGATCGCAAAAATTTTAGGTTGCGTTGGTCCGTAAACACCGTTACGGTGTGTTTTGCCCCCATTAAGTAATGCCTCCAATCTTTGAAGGCATCTTTGATTGCCAGGAGTTCTTTTTCTGTAATCGTATAGTTGCATTCCGCAGGGTTGAGTTTGCGGGACCGATATGCCACCGGGTGCAACTGTCCCGTGTCCTTGTGCCTCTGAGAAAGTATCCCTCCGATGGCTAGGTCCGATGCGTCTGTCTCCAAATAAAAAGGCTCAGAGGGATCTGCATGAAGCAACACCGGTGCTGTGGTGAAACTGTCCTTCATCAACTGAAAAGCTTCTTCTGCTTCTTCTGACCATTGGAACGGAACTCCCTTCTTCAGAAGACGAGTCAGCGGAAGTATCTTATTGGAGAATCCATTAATGAATCGTCTGTAAAAGTTAGAGAATCCGATAAAGCTTTGAACCTCTTTGATACTGGTAGGAGATTTCCAGTCTGTTATCGCCTTCACTTTTTGCTCATCCATTCGAACTCCTGCAGGTGATAACACAAAACCTAGGAATTCTACTGTATCTGTGTTGAAGAGGCATTTCTCCAATTTAACGTATAGAGAGTTCTCTCGTAGACGTTGTAAAACTGCTCTGACCTGGTCGTGATGTTCTTCAACCGTGTTGGAATAAATCAGGATGTCATCTATGTAGACTATAGCGCATCGGTCAATGAATTCACTTAAAACATCATTGATAAAGTACTGGAAGGCCGCTGGTGCGTTACAGAGACCATATGGCATCACAAGATACTCATAAAGGCCAAATTTGGTCCTGAACACAGACTTCCACTCGTCGCCTTCCCGGAGTCTAATCAAGTGGTACGCTCCTCGTAGGTCTAGGCGAGTGTATATCTTTGCTTCCTTCACTTGATCAATTAGTACTGAAATAAGAGGCAATGGATAACGATTCTTCACAGTTATCCTGTTAATCGCTCTAAAGTCAATACAAGTCCTGAGATCTCCCCCTTTTTTCGGCACGAAAAAAAGTGGGGAAGAGACAGGGGACTGCGACGGTCGGATAAATCCGTTCTCCAGATTCTTAGCTAGGTATTCCTTCAAATGGATGTTTTCCTTCTCCATTAATGCGTAAACTCTGCTGCAAGGTAGATTAGCCCCTGGTTCTAGATCAATTTTGCAGTCATAGTGCCTGTGGGGGGGTAACGTCTCTGCCTTAATCTCATCAAAGACGTCTGCAAAGTCTTGGTATTCGTCTGGTATCATGGTAGTTTGGAACACACATACCGAACCTCCGCCTTCACACAATTGGGTGGCAGCGCAGATTACAGAAGAATGTGTCTGGTCGTCGAAACAATTTTTGGTGCAGTAGTCTGAATTTAATTGAATAGTTCGGGCTCCCCAATCAATTAACGGGTTGTGTTCCGTTAGCCACGGTAGACCTAGAATCAGTTGAAATTGGGGGGCGTCTATTAAATTAAATTGCAAGGTCTCTTGGTGTCCTTCGACAGTAGTCATGTGTACCAATTCAATATGACTGGTTATGGGCCCTGAAGTTAAATCCGTACCATCCACCGCTCTGACTTTCTCACTTTTCTCCTTCTTGATAGCTTGTAAACCGATCAGGCTAGCGAATTTGTGGTCGCAGAAATTACCTGTTGCCCCAGAATCTACCATGACGATGATTCCTGTCAAAACCACATCTCTAAACCTTAAAGTCACAGTCATAACCAAATGGGGAGAGGAGACTTGTAGTGTGTTTGCCAATTGGTGATTTGTTGGAGTCGTTTTTCCATTCGCATCCACAGGTCCAACTCCCCTTACCTGTGGTGCCTCTAGTTTTCCTTCTCCTTAGCTGGCAACTTTGGTCTTTTTAAGCAATTCTTGACAAAATGTCCACTTCCTCCACAATATAGGCACAGTTTGTTCAGCCTTCTCTTTTCTTTTTCTTCTTTAGAGAGTGGACCTCTGACTACACCGATTTGCATGGGTTCAATTCCCGAAGAACTCTCTACTGTCCGTGTGGATTCTGTTTTGACACGGTCAAAACGAGGAACACTTGGTCTAAGCTCCTTCCGCCGTTCTCCTTTCCGCTCACTTTGCCGATAATCGATCTCTAAGGTTAAATCCACTAATGCAGAGATATCGGTGGGTCGATTAGGGATTTGAGATAGAGCGTCCTTCAGTTCCTCTCGCAATCCTCTATAGAATACTGCTGCTCTTTTATCCTCGGGCCAGTTGGTCTCGAACACTAGTTTATTAAATTGGGCTAGGTAAGACACGAGTTCTCGGTTTCCTTGCTTTAACTCCAACAGTTCGTTGTCTGAAGCTTGAGATGCTGTTCTTCTATCAAAAATTCAGATACATTCCTTCTTGAAGTCATCTAAACTGAACAAAATTGGGTCATCCTTGGTTACTAGTGGCATGGACCATGAGGCGGCGTCCCCACTAAGTTAGGACAAGATAAACGCCACCCGGGATTGAGCATCGGGGAAGATCGTTGGACGGCACATAAAATGCAGAGAGCATTGGGTCAAAAAAAATTGCGCTTTCTGCGGGTCTCCATTGAATCGCTCTGGAGGGGCAAGAGGAATTACTGGGGATAATGAGTGGATTACTTGTGTGGGGGCAAAGGATGAAGTGCTGATGTTAGGACTCTGGGTTTCAAAGGATGTGGTGCTTGGCCTAGATCCCAAAACTGGTGTTCCCGTTTTAAAGGTTATTATCTCCTGTCTTAGTATTTTATTTTCCTCTCTGACTGCCTCTAAGTCCCTTTGTATATTACTCAAAATCTCGCCCAAATTTTTTAAATCAAGTCCTTCTGCCATTCTGCTCAGGTGCTTGTACCAACGTGGGCACTTCACTCTGTCAGGGTCTAAATACTTATTGCTGTCTGAACCACACAGGAGCAGAATGACGCTAGGTCCCAATACCCTTCTCAGAACCAACCCTGCTAGGTCTTTTAGTATACCATTGCAGGTAAGTTCTAAGGGGGGAAAAGGGGTTGGGGACAGAGAAGAGACTGCTCCAATATTCTACCTGTTCAGCTACCTCTTCTTCTTCTTCTTACTGGACTGCAACATTAACATGTAAAAACCTTTATTTACTGTGCCTTTTAACTTACTGTTTTTTTTCTATGGTGTATAAATAACTTATCTTACCAGAATGTTTACTGAAGCTTACTTCTCTTCTACTTCTCATGTATTGTTTGCTAGGTTGTATGAGAAGTCTTCACTCAGATCTCTTTCCTTTTCGTTCTCAGGTACAATCTGCACTTGATCCTGCTATTCCTTAATGTAAGAAAGATAAGGTAAGTATTTATTTCTGTATTCCTAATTTACGTATTATTTGAGTTTCTCTTTCTTTCTATTAACTCACTGTTAAGAGACTGGAGTGGACCTTGAACTGGGGTTTCTGGAGTAGGATGACTGGTTTTCTGTGTTTAATTAGTTTTTAAACAATGCTTCAGAACTTAGGTTAAATGTTAAAAGGAAGCGTTCATTTTATTCAGGCCTTAGGTTTTAATGTTTGCTGGAAGCACAATTTATTCTGCCCGGTTTTAATGTTTGCTGAAGAGTTAATTTATTCTGGCCATACGTGAGGAGAACATTACTGGAGTTCTGTAACTAGCCTTCACATTATTTATCTTCAAACCTAACACGTAGCATGAGAAAGAAATATGGCTTTTGACCCTGACTTCACCTTTTAATTAATTCTCAGAAGAGTGACAAGTTTCAGTCTAAGAAGACACTGTGTGTTGAAAGGTCACACCTGCGTCTGACAGATTCTGGAACAGCTGAAAAAGTCAGCTGATTCAAAAAGCTTTTTATTTAATCTTCTGGCTAAGGAAAGCTATTACTGAAAAGTATTTCCAGTTTTCAAACGATCTGACTTCGTTTCCTTTTTTCTCTTTAAATAGAAATTTACCTCTGACATGATAACCTTTTCTCACAGAATGTTTTATATTAGCTACATAGTTTAACACTAACCTGATTAGTGAGGGAATGTAGTTCCGACGAAGCTAACCCCGATTTTATCGCAACTACCCTAACTGACTTCCACGACGCTGGGAAAACCGGTGCTCTTCAAATTATTTCTTCAGTGAAGTGCGCAGAGGAATGTTGAAGCACACTTCACCAGATGTCATGAAACCTAAAAGACTAGACTGCTAACAGCGGTGTGCTGTCGCAGTATGTGCATGTTGGCAGCCATCTTGGAGTTCCATCGGTGCCAACAAGCACTCCAGCTTGAGGGATTATCTGACTTTTGGTAAGTTTGGTGGGGGAAAATGGTAGCCAGCATAGAGTTAGAAGGAGGAAACCTCCCGTGAGTCCTGACACTAGGCGCCTCCAATAATTGGCCCTATTGAAATCAGTTATATCTATACTCATATTGACCAATTGATGGTACACATGCAGCTGAAAATTGGTCCTTCAGATCTCGGACTCTATCCTTAACGCATGAACCTGTGGCTATGCCTACGAGTGTATGTGTCAACATGACGTGTATTTGAGCGCGTTGTCTCCCTGGGGGTCTTCTGGCTCTGACAGACCCACGAGACAAGATGAAGCATGCTAACCTGCCCCCAAACTCAGCGGAGCAACCACCTGTGCGAGCTTGCCACAAACTTCTGTAAAAACATGCCGACCCAACAACCTGGAGGGGAACTGGGAGGGGAGGAGGAACAGTATGACCTGCTACCTGCCCATTCTAGAATACTGGGAATGCCTGGTGTTCCTTACTACATTGTTGCCCCTTGTGCTCTAAACCAGTGTTTCCCCAACCTCTCAAGTACTGCGCACTTGTAAGGTGACAACTCCCACACTCGCCAAGCTGCCATGGCTAAAGGGCGGGTGCTTCCAGCCTAACTGAAGCAACATGCCCATACTTAGCGGCATCGACCAGACATTTTGGAGCTAAACTACGGCAGCAATTGAATGGTGTCAATCCGGATCGCAAATGTATGTCTATTATGCATCAGACACGGAGTGCCCTGCTGTTTCGGCTGGGTGTAACCTGTTGCCTGCCCACCCTTACGGCCTATGGAAATTGTGCAAAACTCTCGCTTCCTACACTGCTGAGTGAGCCCACAGCATTTCACAACATTCCTAAAAAATTTCCATTTCCGACTAATTGTGAAAATGTTCACCCCATGGTATCTTGGCACTGAACAACATGGTTATTGTTGCCCAACTCAATGGTACTCGTATCATTGACCTCTGAAGGATGCAGTGCTGAGTACCCGCAGTGCCCCAGGACCTCACAGATTCCACACGTTAAGTGCTTAAATTGTAGAACCATGCCCGGACAGACGTCAGTTCAGTTTGCACCACACATTGCTCCTGCCATGCTGCCAATCATAACATCACAACTACTAACCCTGACACTTGTGCAACAATATGCCAGGGATCCCGTCAGGCGGCCACTTCGTTATACACCACACATTGCTCCTGCCATGCTGCCAATTATAACATCACAACTACTAACCCTGACACTTGTGCAACTATATGCCAGGGATCCCGTCAGGCGGCCACTTTGTTTTACACCACACATTGCTCCTGCCGTGCTGCCAATCTACTAACCCTAACACTTGTTCAAGTGTGACAATACAAGCTATTCCAGGTCCCCAAAACTATACGAATGGCTTGTGCAGCAGGCAATAATAATTTTAATGTAGTTTGAATTAATCCGTGCCTGTTGTGGTCATCTCTAAAATAGACAGACAGCGCCAACCAGTGGCGGACTGTCCCAAGCGCTGGTGTAACAATTAAGTAACGGTGCCACGCACCAGAAACCGCTTGGTCAAATTTAGCACAGGTAAACTTGATGCAGTAATTTACCCTTAGTAGGCCATTGCAACACTTAAAAGATAAAACAGAATGTGCGAAGAACACGCAAACATGCAAGCAACAAGCTGCCAAGTGGCTGTTTATGGCAGCCGCTGACTCTCTACCAGCAGCACTCCAAAAGGGCACCCTTCTGTTCTCTAATAGAGGCAGCCTCTGGCTCGTTATTGCGGTCTGCCTCTTAGGCCTTAATACGAGGCGTCCGATACCACGGAACGGCAACATCTGTTCCCTAAACATGATAGATAACTCCTACAAAGGCTTTCATTGCAATGGTACTGGGACAATTTCAATGTGGGGGCTGGCCACCGACAACCATGTTTTGAGTTGAACTGCTGCCCAGCGGCATCCCGACTTAAATGCCTTGACTGTGCTGGTCATGCTGCCGATACATATTTTTAGTTAAGTGTAATTTACTTTGTACAGCAACCAAATTACCCTTCGTGACATCTTTGGTACTTTATACCCATTAGCCCCCGCAATCCCCCAAGCCAAAATCTCAACCCGTCAACCAGCACACAGGGACCGCACCGGCACACAGCGCTATCCCCACATGTGGCAGCAAGTGCCCAGCTCGTCTCCCAAACGTGACGAGCGCAGAGCAGGGAGGTACCCCATTTAAAAAAAAATAATTTTTGCATATTAATATAGCGCGAACTCGACCCAAAGGTATTGGAGCACTTTACATGAGCACCGTATTTACATTACACATACAGGCACGGGGAGATTAAATGATTTGCCCAGAATCACAGGATGTGGACGCGACCCCGAGACTCAAACCCTGGTTTCCAGCTCCAAAGTCGGCAGTCTAGCCGACGGACCACATCCCCTCCAAGATATGGCGGCAGCTGCATGGAATTAACCTATGATTCAGACAATCGAAAAAATCCCCTCGTGTTGGCCAGCGCCCGGAGGAACGCCCGGCGGACAAATCCCCCGCCCCCCTCGCATCAGTCACGCGCCACCCGTTTGACCGTGCATGCCTCCGTGGCACTGCGGACCTCAATGGCACCGAGCGCAGCCAAACTCTGGCTGAACCAGCAGACCCCCGCACTTTCACGGCCTCACGCCCGCGGCCCCTTCCCCGTCACCAGGAGTGCTGGCACCTTCCGCACAGCCAGGGGCACCAGAGGCGGGCAACGCCGGCCGAGGCAGGCCACTCCTCCTCCCGAGGGAATGTCGAGGCCGCGAGCGGGCCAGAATCCCCACAAGGGAAGAAAGAGTTTCAGAGAGAGCGCATGCTCCCCGGGCAGACCCCGCAACCGCCGGGGGACCCCCTTGCTCGTACACCGAATTGTCTGGTGCTATATCCTATGGCAGAAGCCATCCTGCATGCATGGGATCCGACTGGAACACAACCGCGCCTACGCAAACGTTCCATAGAGACCCGCACTGACTCATCCTCCACAGGACCCAGTCCTGGAATGACTCCCTGTTGCTTGGCACCAACTGGCTCGGGCGCCCTCCCCCAACCAGGAATGCCCACTGCATCGCGACCTGGCTGGACGCAGCGCCTGCACCACCGATCATGCCAGGGCGGAGTCTCAGGCCTGCACAGCGGCTGCGCACCAATCATTCCGGATAGCAGATGTTTAATTGTTCCCAAATGGTACTCACTTTCTCGAGCTCACAAGGATGCGAGGCGCCGCCGGGACTCGCAGAGGTCAAACACAGTCCCCTCTCCAGGGTCGACTGTGACGCATTAGTCCACGAAGCCCCCAACCCGGTGGAATCCAAAAAATCCAGAACGGGGGGAATCCAGAACGGGAGCGTAGCCCCCTCCCCCACAGCTCCTATAACGCAGACTCAACCCATGTACAAGCGAGGTGGACCGCACGGGCCAAAACCAACCGTCATAGGTTACCATCCCATTAGAGGTCGGATTTCACTAATAACCAAATTGGACCCATGAGACCCGCCGACCTCTGCACACCCGATAACCACGGGACGGACTCGAAACCAGGGACACGAAGGCAGCCCACAACGGGACAAACCTCTGAACGTCTCAATGTAACCTGAAACACCGCACCCCAATGGCCATGAGACAAGACGTCAACCCCAGGTCACCCTCCAACAACAGGTCGGAGGCCGGGCAGTAGCAAGGCAGCATGCCAACCTCCATGCCACTCGCACTGAACCAAACGCGCCCCTCAACCCAATCGGTCGCATCCCTCTGCCCCAGCATCAAGGCAAGCCAACCCCGCTGATACCCTAAACTCGCGGGCTGCCTATGCCTCCAACAAACCCGTCGGGCCTGGGCACCCAATATCCAATTACAACACTCATTAACATCACGGGATTAGCTTATCAAGTAACGTCTGCAGCGGCTCACTGGCTTCAGTATTGCAGTGTACCGCGACGTTTATTCCTTTTCCCAAGTTCACATGTCGAATCTATTAGCCCTTGCAATGTCAAATAACACGGAAGTTGCAGCGAAGATAACGGCAGCTGTGGACCTGCAAGACGGAGGAATAGTACTCATACTGACAACCGTGCTCTAATACAACTCGGGACCCGGGAACCCAAGACCACCTCAAGCCCCCCGACCAGGGAACAACCAGGAGGTCGGAGCCACAGAGTCTCCAAAAGGGGAAAAGAGAGGGGAGGCTGTTAGGCCCCGACAATGGCCCCTCCTAGCCCGCACTCACCGCAACCGGAAACCGACGCCGTGATCACTTAAACGATAGCCACAGTGATCATGCCCACATTACTGGCCACCCCTGTTACACCCGCCCCAGGCCGACTACGATGCCGCTCCCATGCGGCCCTTGTGCCTGCATAGTTGTTAGAGGGCCGGGTGGGGGAGACGGGGTAAGAGTGTTCTGTCTGCGAGAGACAGGGAGACCCCAGATGTACAAGGGGGGGTGGCCTTGGGCTGCTGGGCTGACTCACCGCACTCTCATGATCGTGCACGACGCGAACGACGGCGTGGCTGGCGACAAAGAGGAAGACAGCGAGACGGGCAGCGGTCAAGAGACCGTCCAGTGGGCGGGGGAAGGCTTTTGTACCCCTGTCCCCCTCCCACGGCCGGAAGTGACGCGGCCAGCAGACCCCCTGGTCCCTAGCCCAGGGAGCCTAGTCCGCAGACTTCTGTGTCTTCCTGTGGCACTAAGGCGGCCGCCCTGTTGGAGGGTCCCCTACGTGGCCCCCCTGGGCAGCCTTGGCATTATATAGAATACTTTGACTAAATGTGTGGTTTCATACTCTGAGCCACTTAAAATGTTGCTTGTATTCATTGATTTTAGATTTTTAATACAATAAGTAATGATCTAAAAAATTGTCTGAGTCTGTTATTGTGCCTTAAAGTTTTTTTCGCCTTAAAACTGTGCTTATTATATTTAATTTTAAATGCCTGACAGAGAGAGTCATAGATTATTCTCAGAACGACATGTTCTGCTACTTTTATTTTGTGTGGCGACTGCAGAACGTTAGGTCTGTATAATGTTGGGCAGACAACCCTTTTTTGAAGGTTCGGTATTCCCATTTCAATATTCTATGTCTATAGTATGGTTCTGGGAGTAGTGTATTTGAACCTGATCTCCAATTTGTGAGTTGGCTATTAATGAATTGGTCATTTAGTAGCCAACGGTTTTGGAACATCCTGATTTCTCACCCCTCACTACAACGATGAAAGGTCCATCTGAGGACCAATGTCTTGGTGGGTACAGTATAAGCTTAGAGAAAATTGCTAAAGATTGTATGTGGGCCCAGTGCAGCGGTAAAAGTAAGAGAAAAGAAGCTTTCACTCAATCAGATTTTAGAAGGCTGTGCAATGAAATAGGTGGCAATTGAACAAAAGCGGCACTTTATGAACAGAACACATGGGAGAGCACACAATGGTCCATAGGTTCCCTTTCCAATGTATGCAGCTTGCACATGCACATTGAAAGCTGTCAGATATTCAGGGCCTTATTTATGAGCAGTGTCGCATCGCTGGGTGAAAACAGCGATGCAACACTTTTCATAGTGCCCTCTCGTGACACCATGGATGTGCCGTATTTACTGTATGGCACTCCATGTCGCAAAGATTTACAGATACGTCAGTAATTCTGATGTATCTGAAGGCACAAAAATGGTGCATTGCTGAAGTGTGTCTGAAAACAGACACAACTCCAGCAATGTGTCATTTCACATGGGGCAAGCCTCATGTGAAAGGCACTGCGTCACCCCTTACGCCTGCTTCAAGCAGGCGTAAGGATTTGACGCACTGACGCAGTAGAAGTGTTGCAGTGAAATCTAATAGATTTCACTGCATCACTTCTACATGGCTTTCCTGCGTCGGACCGCCCACCCGGCATACATTATATCTGTTGCAGGTATAATGTAGTGCAGTGGCTTACAAAGTGGCGCAAATGCCTAGATGTGCCACTTTGTAAATATGGTGCAGCGTGGCGCATTTTTTACACCACCGCAGCAACACAAAAAGTGACGCAACGGCAGCATAAGAGCCTCATAAATTAGGCCCTCAGAGTGTATACTTTACAAATGGTTGCCGCTAGTACTTGGCAAGAAGTAACCACTCCATGCTTCTCAACTGCATACACAGTTAAAACACAATTGTGAACTTCATTGAGAGTTGCAAGAGGAGGAATGCCCATTTCTTTCGTAATGGCAATTACGAACCGCAATGCATAAGTAAATTGTGAATTGGGTCTTTGCATTTGCAAATTCATCTCGCTAGCTTAGTGAATGCAAAATCGTTTTGAGCCTCAGCTCCCATATTTGGATCTAGTGATGCCAATGTACCCATCAAGTAGGCCTCTCACCCAGCGTTAGGCACAACAGCAGCATCAATGCCAATACGTTTTCTGGTACTTGCAATAGTAGATCAATGACATTTTTGTTCATAGTGCCCCTTGTCATCACAGAGCAAGCTCACAGGAGCTGCCAGGGTGATTGTTTTTTTTTTTTTTAAAGCAAACATCATCTGCCTAAGGCCCAGGGCTTGAGGGGCGCTGTTTGAACAAGGAGACTATTCTCTTTCCAATGGTACATACGTATTGAATGTGGCTTACCGGTCTGAGATGGGGGCAGTACCTCAATCACTGTGCAGGGCCCAGACTATATGCCAGGGATGCCACAACACATAATTGAGAGAGTTGGAACCCCAGGCAAAAATCTGAACCCAAAGTAAGCCATAGAAATAACAACTTTCACTGCAAAATCAAGTTTTAAGAGAATGCAAGTTATTGTTTTAATCAAAATACGTGGATGCATAACATCTCATAGGCCGCAGTACTGCAACCTAATCTGACTCAGATCCCTTAATAAGCAAGATCGTAGAGTATACCAGTTAAACAGATTGATAGGGGAACATTTGTTTATTAACAAAGAGGAAGCAGGGAATGTAGGCCACTGCCCTAATGTCTGATCCTCTGTCTTGACATGTCTGACCCTCATCTTCTCTGGCAGGAGCTAGATTTGTATTAAACTGCAGGTTTTTTTTCCTTAGAAATACAGGATTATTGGCCTGCATCCCACCTTCACCTCCCAATTCACTCCCACAGAACTGGATTACATATCATCCTTCTGACCAAGCCCTGGAAATCTGAAACCTAAATAGACACAAGGAAATATAGTTTTAAAGGGTGAAAAAGGGCAACTAAATCGAGAGGATACCCCTGATTTAGGTCCTCCAAGTGAAATTATAGATTCTAAAATACTACTACATAACAGAAATGTACGTTTTCCAGAAAATAAATTAGAAACACAGGAGATGACTCAAAAGGCTCAGGGCATTTACCCTTCTGACTTACCTACCACCCATCTAACCAATTTCAGCATCTAATACCAAACATTTCTGGGCGTAATCTTAACAGCATCTTAAGTGGTGCTGTGCTCACCTAAAAATTTGGGGACAGATTTATTTTTTAAATGAGGGCAAACATTAGGCCTGGGGGGAAAACTACGCTACGCTCGCGTAGTTTGCGCAACTACGCGCTACGTGAATTGCACGTAGCACAGTGCAAAAACGCGTAGCGGGCATTTTGTGCTTGCTCGCGGTCCTCAACATCAAGTTGGCGACCGCGAGCAAGCAAAATGACATCCCGGCGAGACTTTTTCCTCGTTCGCGATCAGCAACATCAAGTTGGCGATCGCGAGCGTGGAAAATAAACCTCCCGGCGAGATTCTCAACGCGGGGAGGTCAGGTTTCTCATTGCGAGTGGTCGCGCATGCTCACTACCGCTCGCGATGAGAAACTACCAGTCCGCGTTGAGAAAACTGCCGCTCGAGTACAAATCTACTCGAGCGGCAGAAAACGACCGCTTGCACTGTGCAAGATGCCGTTTGCAATGATTGCAAAGTGCGGACAAGCATCCGGCACTGTGCAATCATTGCGAACAGCATTTCCTACCGCACTACGCAGTTCACGTAGTGCTGCTCGTAGCTCGCATAGTGCGAAGTGCACTTCGCGTAGCTATGCGTAGCGCTACTACGCAAATTACGCCCAGGGTTAGCAAACATGTGAGAGTGTGAGCTCTAGGAACCCAGGACAGAGTCCCTGTATTTGCGTGTGTGTTTGTGTGTGTGTATATATATTACCTACTGGCGGTCGCCAGTAGGTAGTTATGGTTAGAACATAGGGGCAGATTTACAAGCCCCTTGCGCCACTTTTGCGTCACTTTTCCCATGTTAAAAGTGACGCAAAAGTGGCGCAAGGGGCTTGTAAATCTGCCCCATAGTTTCCATAGGAAAGGAGTTTATTGTTTTGCTAACAACTTTGGTGCCATGTGACCAATCGTCATGACAATTTCATAACCGGTTTGCCACTCACCTCAGCTGCGGCTTGGAAAGTTTCAGGGTGATTCGTCAAGCGAGGGCTGAGGAAAATGGTGGGGGATCACAAAACGTGTTTTTCCAATGCAATTTCCCATAGGGATTTTAGACATGACTACAGCCCGACCAACTGAACGGAATTACGCCAAATTTGGCAGAAAGCTAAATCTTGGTCCAGAAAGAGCTTTTGTAATTTGGTGTAAATATGTTCATTAGTTGGGGAGTTATTTATTTTATTTTTAAACTTGTCTTTAGTAGCATTTTTCATACTTATGACATAAATTAATAATACAACAAAACATCGCAGCAAAGATAAACACAAGGGGCCCGATTCACAAAGGTAAAGTTAGACAAAAGTCTAACTTTACGACTTTCGGTATTCACAAAGCGCATTTACTACTCGTAAATGCCCTTTGTGAATACCAAAAGTCAAACTTTACGACTTTCAGTATACCTTTGTGAATCGGGCCCTAGGAGCTGGCCATAATCACATTGTACATGAGATGTCTTGTAATGCCCCTATCAAGATGGGTGCAGCCCACCCTATCAACCGCACTCAGCACAGGAGTACAAATCTTGGGGGTACAGCACAAGTCCACGCCACCCCACCGAGCAGGTCCTCTGGCACAGTTCTCGCAACTCCATGTGAACTCTCCCATGTCTAAGGCAAAGCTGGGGATACCACACAAGAAGGTCCAGGGGAACCATAAATCACTTCAGTTACCATACTCAAACGTTCCACCATCTCTCCCCAGAGTTCCAAATCTCTTTATTGTTTGATTAATAAAAATCATTACAATTAAAACATTAGCGTCTTGTATAAAAACCAATTCATTCATCATTTTAAAATGTTATATGTTAATTAGCTAGGACCATTTGCATTTCCCTAATTAGCTAATTATTATACAACTGTACACAAAAATGCTTCATTGGTTACATTCCGTACTGGGACATTGATACCACATATACACATCTTTATCACAGTCGTTCATTAGCCATAGTATAATGGGCCATAAAACGATTCAGTAAAACTGTAAACATTAGGTACCATCGTGCACATGAACAATAAAGTACCTCTGTGCTTACACCAAATCGAGTTAGGAAAAAAAAATACATTCGGCGTATTGAACTCAAACAACCTAAAAACAGCTGCATTAAAGTTCAGAGTGCCAAATGCCTAAAAAGAGAAACCTTCTATTATCTGATCCTATAGAATTTCCCTTTAAAAAGGCATAAACAAATAGATCTAAGTTACAGAAGCCAGCATTTTTCCGGCAATTGTTAAAAACGTTATCATTTGACAAATCAATGTAATAGACACACCGATAAACATAAAATAAGGGCCTGGCGAGCAGATCTCACCCCAGCTTTAAGAAATGAAGATTTTAGTAAGGCATTATGTGCTTTAAGCAAATTTGTGCAGGCACACGCGATGTGTAGGAAAGTTTCACGCAGCCGCCTGCACAGACTACATTCACTGGTTGGCCGCTTTTGTATCCAGGTCGGCGTGCCCTCCTTAGTGGGGTATTTGCCAAGCCTTAGTTTTAAAAATGTATCCCTCATATGGTCCGAAACATAAGCAGTCAAATAGGGCTGAATTCGCAAAGTCGGATAAGAATTAATCACTTACCAAGCATGTGTTTTTGCCACTAAAGCCTCTTTATCTGCAATAAGTGAATTCATTTTAATCTTTCTATTTAAAAACTGTTTGAAGCTGAGCTTTGTCATTTCTAGAAACCCTGACTGCAGATCAAAACTCTGGAAACATGTTGAAATATGGGATATTCAAGTGTCTATATAAACAGAATGAATTATTTCACACCAGCAATTGTTTGCTAGAGAGTAGTCAAGATCAGATAAAAAAAAGGAATACATACATTTAAAAAATGACCCTTGCACCACCATGGACTGTCTTTGGAGATCAAACGCCAAGCAAATTTCGACTTGGCCAATTCATTTGGGAATTCCAAAGGCTAATTTACAAGCCTTAATCACTAGTAGATACAATAGTTTAGCATCTTTTCCGATGGTGATAGGCGATGCATATATAATAGTTGGCTGTAGCTTGGCTCCCAAAACTTTAAGAAGGTGTTCATACAATTGACAGCTCAATGATTTACATAGAGATTTAAAAGCATAAATTAAAGATGATGTTTTTGCCCTTTGAACATTAAAATGGCTTTTAAACGAGACTTGATTATCAAATAAAATGCCCAGATATTTATATGACTTCACCACATCAATTGGCCCACCTCTATCTCTCCATGATCTAGTCTTAAACTTCACTGGGCTTTTTTGCAGGATTTACATTCAACTCCAGACTATTAACTAAAATATAATGATCAAATGCAGTAATTAATCTTTGTAAACCTATCGGAGTTTGGCTCAACCAAATCGTATTGTCACCATATTGTAGATAATTAAGATGGGCATCAACAAGTGTCAGAGGGTGGGCATTGACAGACTCAAAGTACTGTAGCAGGTTGTGGTGTCCTGCTGTTCTCATGTGGAATCTGGAACACGGTGCCGTGGTCCGGATTCTACACAGGGACGGTTGGCCCAGGCTTGATGGGGGAGCCTCGTGGCTCACCTCTTCTATGAAATAAACTTACTTGAACTTCAATGACGAATCCTGTCATCTCTTCCGGAGAATGCTTCACTGGCGACGACTGGGATCGAAGCATCAAGCCTGGAGCCCTGCAGAACAGCAGATCCTGAGTCGGTTGTTCAATGAACTTGTCTGTACGGTGTGAGTGTAGCTGTCAACTGTCTTCTTGCTTGAAAACCCCGTCTTTCAGAAGTATTGCGGTGAGATTTTAGCCAATTTTTGGCATATTTTTAACTTTGCACCAGCACGCGCAGGTACACTCGTGAGCACTCAAAGGAAACAACATTGTTTGTGCGCGCGTCAGTATCGCGTGCGCTCGTGTCTCCTCAAGAGAGAGAACGTCACTCATTTATGCGCTCGTGCGCCAACAAAGGATTCAATGCGCACTCTCTCCTTTCAAGCTGCCTTTGATGATGTATCAATCGTGCATGAGTGCGCGAATCAACAAAGACTAAAACGCTCACCACTGTTTTCATTATTATAGTATATATCGCGCATATGCGCATCATCGTCTTTTACAGCACAACTATTTATGCATGTTTTAGTACAATGCAGGGAATTTTTGTTTGAACGTATTTCTACACTGCGGTCATTTTCTTCCGGTGATCCGCACACCGTCATTTCAAGGATTTTCAGTCAATTTCAGTAATTTCAGTGATTCGCAAACTTTCTTTCGTGCGAGCCAACTGCTGTAAAGCATTAAGCTACAGCATTCCTGTGATTCGCACACTTTTCTCAGTATAATAAAAGTTGTGAACAAATTACTATCGGTGATTCACACACCATTTGCTACCTGTGCATTCAAGTTGCTGTTTGTTATATTCCACTCTATTGTTCTCATCTATCAATGTGTGACTTCACTATGGAGGATATTGGTGCACCACCTCCATTTTTAGCTACACCAGGAGACCCTGCGTTAGAGTGGAAACAATGGAAAGAAGGCTTAGAAGCTTATATAGAAGCTATTGGTGGTGATGATTATACAGACAAGAGGAAGCTTGCTATTTTAAATCATTGTCTGGGTGCTGAAGGTAGACGAATTTTAAGTCACCTACCTCCAATTTCAACAAATCTTTCTTCAGATGAGGATGACATTGATGTGTTTGACCATGCTATTAAACAACTTGACAAACTCTATGTAAAAAAAGTTAACAAAGTGGTTGCACGACACAAATTTCTTAGCAGAGGCCAATTAGTAAATGAATCAATAGATATTTTTGTCAACGATTTGAGGACTTTGGCAGCCAAATGTAATTATTCTTCATTTCATGATCAGATGGTACGTGATCAAATGGTGCATAAGGTGACTGATGTCAAATTGCAAGAGAAATTATTATCCGCTGTGGATTTGACTCTTAACAAAAATTGAAATTGCTCATCGGTTTGAAGACATGAAACTAGGCATGAAAGAATTGTCAGAAAAAAATATCGCTGAGGGTCATTTAGTCAAAAAGACTAATACTGATGAGGGTATTAATAGCAAATTTAAGAGTAACGTTTATTCCAACCAGGAAAGAAAAGAATATGTGTGTTTCAAGTGTGGCATTCCGGGTCATTTGGCCAATGACAAAAGATGTTCTGCCATCAGTCAAGTATGTAGGTATTGTAGACTAAAGGGACATTATGCTAGAATGTGTAAGAACAAAAATAAGTTTAGGAATAGAAGTATAGATTCTAGAAACCAAAACACAGATCAAATTAAGGAAGTTAATTGCGACCTTGAAGATGAAGAATTTCTGCTAACTGTTTGTGAGGTTAACAGCAATGTGAAGGATGCTCCTTTTTGCACAATTTTAATTGGTAATAAAGAAGTAAAGGTTATGGCACATTCGGGTGCCAGACACACCCTTATTGGGGATGAATGGCTAAAAGAATTTCCAGGTGTACACTTATCTCCTCCTGATATCAAACTTGTGGGATATGGGAGGAAGCCCATCGAAGTTTTAGGATTTTTTACCACCAATCTTAGTTTTAAAGGCAAATCCATATCTGCAAAAGTATATGTTGCTAAAGATGGTTCATGTCTTTTAGGTTGGCCTCAGCAAAGAGACCTAATGAGTACTCTTGATCCTAATCATCCCGATCAAGTTCTGGGTTACTCAGATCTGATTATCCATGTTGGAAATGATCCTGCAGTGGGAAAAGTTGTTCCCCAGTGTGTTTTCATCGCATTTGGGTCTGCTTAAAAATTTTGCTCACAAAATTATTTTGAAACACAATGCTATACCCAGGGTACATAAAGTTAGAAATGTTCCATTACTTATGTCATCTTGATGTCATTGAGGAAATTGAATCCTCTGAATGGTTGTTGCCTGTCGTTGTCGCACACAAACCCAATGGAAAAGTTAGGTTATGTGTGGATTTGAGAGATCTTAATGACAATGTGTGGGTAGACAGACATCCTTTGCCTAATATCGGAGAGATGTTTGCAAAACTCAAAGGGGCTTCAGTGTTCTCGACCCTTGATCTATCAAATGCTTATCATCAAATTACCTTACATGAAGATAGCAAACATCTCACCTCATTCATTACTTCTGAAGGTGCCTTCAGGTATAAAAGGATGCCATTTGGTTTAATATCTGCATCTTCTGTCTTCCAAAGGGTTATGCACAAATTATTTAAAGACATCAAGAATGTGTTATATTTTCAAGATGATATTCTGATTTTTGCGTGCAATTCTCAAGAGCATACTGATACATTACACAAAGTCCTGTGTATTTTACAAGATAATGGTTTGACCTTAACAAAAGAGAAATGTAAGTTTAGGGTAAAATCAGTGGATTATTTAGGTCACTCCATTAGTAAGGATGTTATTTCTCCTAAACAAAATTTGATCAAGGCCATTGAGGAGGCTCTAAAGCCTCAAAATAAAGACCAACTTAGATCTTTTTAAGGTCTTGCAGAGTATTATGCTAATTTTATTCCTGTGTTTTCCGACAAAACAGTTCATATGAGAAATTTGATGAAAAAGAACCAATCATTTTAATGGGGACAATTGTGCCAGCGAATTCAAACATTTAAAGAAATGCATATCATCTGCACCTGGTTTGGCCACTTTTAACACTACTTGTGATTCTATTATTGTCTCCGTTGCCAGCAATGTTGGCATAGGTGCGGTTCTCATGCAAAACCAGAAGGGACATTTAGTTACGATCGCCTTTGCATCCAGCCCGTTAAAAGGTGCTGAATGCAAATACTCCACTTTGGAAAAGGAAACTCTTGCATGTTGGTGGGGCATTGAGTATTTTTGAAAATATGTTTATGGCACTGTTTTCAAGGTGAGGACTGATCATCGTCCCCTTGTGGATTTGTTTACAACCAAAGGTTGTGGAAGGGCTACTCCTAGGATAGCAAGATGGCAATACAAGTTACAAGATTTTCACTTCAAGGTTGAGTACATTCCTGGCGTAAAGAACATTCTTGTTGACTGTCTATCAAGGTTGCCTGTGAAAGATGATAATGTGGTTGAGGATGATGTGGATCTAGAGAGGGTTGTTTCTGTGTGTGAGGTATCCAAGGGATGCATCAAGGAAGATCAGTGGAGATTAGCATGCGATAAGGATATTAGTCTCAAAGAAGTTGCTAGTTTTGTCAAATCTTCAAGGCCTAGGAAAGCTGATGTTCCACAGAGTCTTCTTCCTTTTTAGGTCGAGCCTAGGCAGCGCGCATGGGCTGTCGGCACGACTTGGTGTAGTCCATAAAGGACTTTGCTCCCGGCTGCTCCCAGCCCATTGGTTTAATGCAGCGCCACTCTTCTTTGCTGCTTTCTAAATCGTTGAGGCAGCGAGATGTCACTTCTGTTTATTCTGGAAGCAGCACCGCCCAACTACAGTTTTCGTCCGCTTGCGTGGTTCATGTGTTGCAGAGGGGAACTTTCTTTTAGGATTTTTGCAGCCCAGCATGCTGAGTTGCATCTTTTAATATGGGGTCCGCGCTTTTATTTTGCTAATTATTTTGGTTTGGTGTGAGGCCCCGGGGTCCCTCTGCTGCACTGAGCCGGCCCAAGCGCACCACGACTCCGGCTGGAGCCACTTTGCTTGGCACCCGTCGCTGCGTACAGACGCCATGTATCTCATTGCAGCTTAAGGCCGTGGGATCCCTGTGCTAAATCGAGCCGGTCCAACTCCTGTTTCGGAAGCACCATTATTTTTAGCTTTCACTGATTACGCATTTCCAGCACCTTGACTGGCTGCGCGCTAAGCCTATGTGAACTAAAAACAATACAGTTACAACAACCGTGGTACCGCGGGCGCACTGCAGCAGCGCAGTCCGAGACACCATCAGTGTCAGGGCAGGCAGGCAGGGCTGGAGGCTCCACAGTGTCGGCCAGAGGCTAGAGCCTGCGCTGCGGTAGAGATCGCTGTGGCAGACTGTCAGAGCTTGATACTTTGTTTATGGTATCGGCATTGTGAGGCTGTCAGGCCGGACTCTCTGTGCCATGTGCATTCAGCATGAAACTGACAACACCGAGAGGAGGGCCCAGCTTCACTTGGATCCTGTGTTTGGCAGGCAGCAGTAGTATTACTCTTCTCCTCTGTGCCCGCACCCGATGAGACAAGGTGGCACCACGGCACAGCTGACTGTGTGTGCTTCTCTGCAGGAGGCACTACGGGTGCCGTGCAGGATTTGTTTGTGGCACCAGTTACCAGGAAGAGCAGAAACCCATTGGACTCCCTTTGCTCCCGACCCCCTAGCACTCATGGACATGTGTGTGTGCAATGGAGTTGGAGTCTTGTCTAAGCGCAGTGCAGGGGCCACGCACTGGCTTAAAAGGGCCAGCCTGACCTGCTGCACCGCCATTCAGTCTTAGGAGTTGAAATTCTGCAGAGTGCATCGGAGGGATCATGGCGATAAATGAGCTACTGCCATATGCCGTAGGAGACAGCCAGTGTGAAACTAGCTGGATAAAATGTGTTGGATTATTGGCAAATCAATTTAAACATTCTTTTTCGTGTTTCGGCGCCCACCGCAGCCAGAGAGCGTGTGGGGCTGGCATCCTGTCGTCCACGCTGCGCCTCATTGGTTCTGCACTCTCTGTATGGTACCAGCCATTTAAAGGGTTTTCAGTGCGCATGACTGATACCAGGCAGCATGCTTTTTAATTTTCCAAAATCCTGCCGGAAAACAACATGCGGAGGGTTCCCAAACCTTCGAAACTGCTGCCAACCAGTGCGACACATCCTTAGGAGAGGAGACTTGCCTCGGACTCTCCATCCCGAAGGCCCAAGAAACGTGGCAGCTGAAGAGGTGTAAACAAAGCTTGCCCGAAGCGCTCAGCTTGGAGACCCCCAGGCACTTGTGAAATGGGATCAGGCAGGTTAGTCACGCTGTGCACTTTGTTTATTTGATATCAGCAGCATGGGCTTAACTGTATTAGGCTAACACAAATGTAATGGCATGGATGTGTAAGACGTGTTCAATTATAATTTCTTTACCATTACATTTTTGGTCACATTTAACACTGTTCATGGCATATTGTATTCTACCAAAAACAGATTGAAAGGGAATGCCTGCTTGTACTACATTTCCTCCTTCTGCGGCTATGGTTCTATCTCACACACACACACACACACTGTAAACAGCACTTTTTTAATTAAAAAGCATGGACATGCAAATTAATTCTGCACGTATCATAACGACACATTTTGTGCTCTTCTATGTCATGGGAGCTTTCGTTTTTTTTTTTTTTGTCACGTACCCTGCATATTCATATTGCACATTAGCAAGCAAAAATGCATTTGTGCTTGCGTTAATACATTTGGCACATTCATTTTGTGCGTATGAGCAATCTAAACCTTTTGTGGACCGGTAAAAACACAGACAGTGCACCAAACAAGCATTTGCAATGCAATAGGTCTTGCATTTGCGAGAATTTGAGCTATTGGCATTGTAAATGACAATGCCTTTTATTTATGTGTTCGGAAAAGCTGCAAGCGGTGCATAAACACGCACTTATAGCCCCTCTTACGAAAAGAAAGATTGACAGTACAAGAGGCGTAGTTACTGCCAGCGTTGCTTCTCGTAAGCAATGACTGTAAGTACAAAGTGCGTGTTTACGCACCGCTTGCAGGTTTTTAAAATATATAAATAAAAGGCATTGATATTTACATTCAGGGCACAAGTCCTAAAAAAAGAAGTGGGGGGACTAACCTAATTAATCAGTATGCAAGTGGCATCACGGCGCGTGGCAACGCGGCGTGTGACATCACAGGAAGTGGCATCACAAGAAGTGACATCAGATCTTAAGCCCTCACATATATGTTTAGCAGGTGTATCATGAGTACATTTGAGCACATTTCGAGTATACTTGCAAACCCTCCTGATTTAGGCAGAAGATTCACACTTTTGTAAGCTTCACATACACCAATGTTGCCTTTTGTCAGCGAAAAGCTTCCTCTACCCATAGTGCTTTAAAAGAAAAAAATAGTGATATTTAAATTATTAAAACACCTCCTCAGAGGTAGTAAGCGCTAAATAAATGCTATTTATTTTGTACAAATACTGGGGAAGATCAACACATCGGATGTTCTTACAGAGCATGCAAATCTCCTAAACAGAGCCTGAACAAAGTGAAAAGCTGCCTCTTTTAAGTATGTGTGAAGTGCTAACCTTTGTTTCCCCTCTGCTGCATTTGCATCTAGGTGTGAGGCTCCTGACTGCTCCCAACCAGGAGACTCCAACAAAAGGAGGCCTGATGACCCCTCAGATTTGGCCTTTGTTATGGGCCCAGCAGGAGTCAGAAATAAGAGAGCCCCATCCCGTCCCCGCCTGCACGTTGTTGCTGATCGAAAGCAGATAACAAGGTGCAGGCGCTGCTGATTTGTCCCGGTGTTTGGAAATTACACCAGGACGAATTCAGCATCTTTGTCAGTGGGGCCCACCTTCTTGGCAGGGTGGACGGCGTCCACCCTGTGAAAAAAGTGGGTGGACGCCGTCCACCCGCGTGTACCCCCGACTCGTGCCCTGTTTACAATGCCAATAGCACAAACTCTTGTAAATGCGAGACCTATTGCATTGCAAATGCTTGTTATTCAAGTTGCTCACAAGTTATCTCTGCAAAATGATGTTTTAATGAGGGGTCTGCAACTTGTTGTGCCTGTTGATCTGCAACAAATTGTTCTAGACATGGCTCATGAAGGTCACCCTGGTATGACCAGTATGAAAAGGAGAATCAGGAGTGAATTCTGGTGGCCTGCAATGTATAGGTGCATAGAACGCAAAGTCAGATGTTGTGTTGAGTGTTGTGTCAGTGATAAATCTAAAAAAACTGTTGCGTATGAACGTTCTCCTGTTTCTAGACCCTCACGTGTCTGGGAGTGTGTGTCTCTCGATATTGCTGGCCCAATGAGTTTTGGTCATAATCCGGTGTATGCCATTGTCCTTGTTGACCAGTTATCCCAGTGGCTTGATGTCAAGTTGGTTCCTCATATCACTTCGAGAGTTGTAATTCAATTTTTAAATTATGCTTTTGAAAGGGAAGGTTTTCCTGAATTGTTGCTCACCGACAATGGGGTGCAATTGACATCCATAGAGATGAAGGAATTTCTTGAATGTAATGGTATTGTTCATAAGCGCTCTTCAGTTTATTATCCCCAGAGCAATGGTATTGTGGAGAGGTGGATCAGAGTGTTCAAAGAAGGTTTTACAGCTGGCGATTAGTAATGGTAAGAACTGTCATCAAGCCATTAAAGAGATACTCTGCAGTTATATAAACACTCCTAGGAGTGATAGTGATTTGTCTCCTTTTGAAAAAATGAGGGGTAGGAAGAGAGTGTGCAATATGAGTCAGGGATGGATGAGAAATTTGGTGAGTAGAGAGTATAACAAATGTAATACTGGTCAGGATCATCTTGTTAAAAATGTAGTGTCCCCTTTGAAAGTCAATGATTGGGTGCGTGTGAAGAAGGGGAGATTGGTGAAGTCTGGAGAGTCGAAATTTTCATCTCCCATGAAAGTTGTCAGAGTTGGCAAGCAGGTTGTGGAACTTACTGATGGAAATGTTTGGAGTCTGTCCAAAGTTGTGAAAATTCCTCAATGGTTATGGCCTGTCCAGAATAATATGGATTCCAAGGCTGTGATGGATCCCAAACTGTTGAATGATAAGATAAATTGGCGGAAACCGTTCCGTTACCAATCCGGAAATCTGCATAGGTGTCAAGTGCAGAGACAGCGACAACGCCCAAATGGTGTAAGGTTTATTGCTTGGATATGTAAAATATTTTATGTTATCCTCCTTTTATCAATGAGTACCTGTGGCAATTGTATAATGTTATTTTTCCTCTTTATGTTTTTCTTCAAATGTTTACTGTTTTATTGTTAACGAAGGGGGATGTGTGGTGTCCTGCTGTTCTCATGTGGAATCTGGAACAAGGTGCCGTGGTCCAGATTCCAAACAGAGACAGTTGGCCCAGGCTTGATGGGGGAGCCTCTCGGCTCACCTCTTCTATGAAATAAACTTACTTGAACTTCAATGACGAATCCTGTCATCTCTTCCGGAGAATGCTTCACAGGTCTGACATAAATAGATTAAAAAGGCAAGGGGCAAGTACACAGCCTTGTTTAAGACCATTACAAGTTTTGATTTTTCGAGACAAACTAAAACAAAAAAAAACTAGTATTTGTATACAAGAGTATTATAGCATCCAGCAACTTTTGGGTAATACCCGTTCCTGCAAGTTTTTGCCATAATAATAATCGTGACACTGAATCGAAAGCAGCTTTTAAATCAATAAAATAAATATATAGATTTTGTTGTTTTAAAACAGCCCGCTCAGCTAATAAAGTATGGGTCAGCAAATTTGTAATTGTAGATTGGCCCTTATGAAATCCTGTCTGGTTAATTGGAATTATTTCCTGCAGTGCTGCCCAATCTTCCAGATCGATCAATAATTGGGAAGCAAAGACCTTAGCGTCTACATCAGTTTAGGCAATTAACCGATAGTTTGAAGGATTATCCGCGGGGCTGCTTTTAAACATGGGCTGTACAATGCTTCCTTGCCATGACTCGGGAACAATATTCAATGCTAATACTTCATTAAACACAGAAGTCAAGACTTCGGCCCACATATCAACATTGGCACGGAATATAGCATTAGGGAGCCCATTTGGGCCAAGAGCCCCATTCGATCAAAAGATTGGCTGTTTCTATATTGCTTATAAATCCCAAATCTGGCACCGGATTGGGGATACTCCCTTTCTATGTCATTTTCATTTGCTGGAAGGGTTTTCAACCATCACAAAGGGAGCAGTCACTCTTATGGGGCCTTATATAAAACCCTCCAAATTGCCTGCTCCCATACCGCCGCCACCTGCCTCACTATGCGGGGGCAGTCCACAGGCTCCCCGGCGCCACTCATCAGCAGCTTGGGGAGGCTCTCATCATCCACCAAGGCTATCAGTGTGCATTTTTCCCAGCTGGGGCCTTCAGCGCACCACCAAGCAGTGTACTGGTCCTGCAAGATGATAGAGCTGTAAATTCAGGAGACCTAGCCTTCCCACATTGGGGTCCAGTTTCAAAATATCTAATTTGACCGGGATCCCCTTGCCCACCCATACTAATGTTACCAAGAGGCTATTGAGTTCCATGAACATAGCCCTCAGGAAATCACAGAAAGAATTCTGCATCGTGTACAGACAACGGGGCAGGAGCACCGTCTTACTCAGGGCTACCCTACCCATCACTGACACTGGGAGAGTGTTCCAAAACTGGACTGATGTGCGTAAGCCAGCTATCACCCTTCCCATATTTAGGTCATACTGAGATCCTGCTTATTGGCAATTTGCATGCCTAGGTACTGGAACTTCACAAGTTCCCAGGGCAGTCCTACCTCTGGGAGTTCTGCCCTCGGGCACCCCACCCGGCCTGCTAATGGGAACAGCACTGTCTTGGTTTGGTAAACACACAGTCCAGAAGTCCTACCAAAATCCTCCAGCAATTCCATCAGTGCCAGAATCGCATCCCCTGGTCTACACAAGTATAGGAGGGTGTCGTCTGCGTACATTGATACGTTGTTCACCGTGGTCCCCACTCGAACACCCCATTCTTCCAGGTCTTGCCTGAGGCACTAGGCTAGGGGTTCCATTGACAAGGGGAAAAAGAGAGGAACAAGGGGCATCCCGGTCTCGTGCCTCTCGCCACACGAAAGGCCTCGGACACCACCCCACCCGTCCACACCCACACAATAGACTCGGCATAAAGACACACCAAGGACAAAAATTCTGGCCCAACTCCCCGACGCCGCAGGACCTCCCATAGATACTTCCAACCCAGGGTGTCAAATGCCTTCACGATGTCTAGCACCACCAGCACCATCTCCAGGACTGTCCCCGCATCAAGGGCATCAAGTGTGACAAATGGTGAAGATTCATGTGGGTACCCCTTCCCAGCATAATCCCACACTGATTGTCTGCCACCAAGCTCAAAAACTACTATCCATAGCCTCATGACCAATGCCTTGAAAAGGACCTTGATGTTCACATTTAACTTGGAGAGCGGTCTATAAGACCCCGGGTCCCTCTGGTCTTTGTCAGGCTTAGGGAGCATCACTATGAGTGCCTCATGCATAGGCACCAACAGCAAGCCCTGGTATTTAGCTTCCAGGAGCATCTCCTGAAGTCTGCGGACCAGTAGAGCAGAGTAGGTTGGGTAGATTTCCATCGGTAAACCATCGGGACAGGGGCATTTACTGTGGGCCATGTCACGTATCGCTGTGCTGAGTTCCTCAGCTCAAAGCTCCCCCTCCAGGCTCTCCCTCTGTTCATCTGTGAGTCGAAGCAGCTCCACCCTGTCCAGGAAGTCACCCACCACATGATGCATGTCACGCACCGGAGCTGCATACACCCCTGCCAGATGGTCACGCAGGAGAACATTGATGACCAAATGGCTGGCCACGGACATGCCATCCATGCAGGACAAGAATAAAATTAGTGGGGGGGGCTCTCCCACTTAAGAAGCCACGCTAAAAGGTGCCCTGATTTGTCCCACTACCGGTGTAACCGTTGCCTGTATTCTTGCCTGGTGAAACAGTTCAGTCTGTCCCAAATGTTGGCAACTGTGTTCCTAGCCTCCAACAGCATTGCGTTTAATGCTTCCAACCGCCTGGTTCATTCCTGCAGGTCAGTCAGTGCTCCCTCTGCTTGCATTAGGTCCCTTTCCAGACCTCGTCAAGTGTCACACACTTGGGAAAGGCTCTCCCCCTGCACCACCACTTTCAAGGCATCCCACTCTGTGCCCCTCTGCTGGGTAGAATGCCAGTTGTCTTCAAAATATCCCTGAAGGACCAGCTGAAACTCCTCCCTATAGATCTGATCCCCCATCGTCTCAGGGCGAAGTCACCATAATGGGATCTTGGGGTGCTGCCGCGCAACCCATACTCTAATAACAGCAGTGCATGATCTGACAGGAATCGCACCAGGTATCGGATTCCCAGCACATTACCTCCACGTTGCTCAACACCAGAAATCTGTCCAGTCACTATATGCACTGTGGGCAGGGGTATAAGGATAACTCCTCCACACCAGTGTAGGGCTTTCTCCGTTCGTCTTTACAGGATAACCAGTCCATCGACTCCCTGAGTCCTGCCATCATATGGGGTTTTGTCCTGTAGCTGGAAGGGCGTCTATCTAGTCGCCCATCGAGCACACAGTTAAAATCGCCTGCCCAAATGATGGGCATCCCCACATATGGAATTAGCTACTTTTCCAGAGGGCCAAACAATTCCTCACAATTCACATTTGGGGCGTACACATTCATAAACCACTCTTCCACGCCATCCAACAGCTCATGGACTTCTTTGGTTCTTTGGCTGATATTGGGATACCTGTTCCCAATATCAGCCAAAGAACCAAGGAAGTGGTAGAAACTTGTGGAGCCATCCATATCAAAACCCCCCTGGCATAACTAGAGTAGGTCAACTGTCCTCTACATTTTTCAATAACTTTTGCGCCTCCCCGTCCATCAAGTGTGTTTCCTGAAGCATTGCTAGGTGGATCCCTGACCTTCTTAAGAAAGCATGCACCCTGTAACGTTTAAATAAAAGTGCTCAGGCCCAAACATTCCAGGTGCTCATGTGGACATGTCCCTCCACTGCAATTCGCTTCCCACCACTCGACCATGGGTCCCCTCCAGACCCCTGCTACCCCCAGCACAGGGCACCATGGGAATCCCAACTCACTTGCATTCCCCAGGGTGTGCTCCTGCATATCAACCTGCTGCAAAACCAAAAAAAAAAAAAAAACCTCCCTCCTCCTCCTCGACTAAACAATAAACACA
This sequence comes from Calotriton arnoldi, assembly GCA_963921515.1. Classification (NCBI taxonomy): domain Eukaryota; kingdom Metazoa; phylum Chordata; class Amphibia; order Caudata; family Salamandridae; genus Calotriton; species Calotriton arnoldi. The sequence goes on along the minus strand of CAWUFW010007768.1, from coordinate 666,846 downwards.
GACAAACGGTAACTGTGTCTTTCCACCCATACCGAACCTACCCCAACCCAAAACCCCCTAACTCAAATGTGTGTTATGACACAATGGGAAGTAATGGAGCCCCTCGACTAAACACTTAAACTCTATCACAGGGGCCAGTTGCACCTCTGGACCAATCCTGCAGAACAGACCAGGGCACACTCTGATCACAAACAAGACCACTACTACACTTCCCCACACACACTTGTTGAGACTAATACACTCACATCAAACCAGAAATCCGTACCTCTCAGTTCTGCACACCGCATTCACCCAATACCCCAGACTGACCAACAATGCAAAAGGACAACAAAAACAATTATAGAACACTAAAAAAAGAAAGAGAGAGAGAAAAACAGGAAAGAGAGCCGAGAGGGGGAGAACCACAAATTGCCACTGTGGCCCAAACAGTGTGCCACAATGCTGTCTGCCTTGCAATCCAATAACTCACGAACAGCACCAGAGTGCACAGCATGGAAAGGGAGGCGAGTCCAGTTAGGGCAATGCGCCAAGCGGTGGCCATCCAGTCGACCTCCACAGCGGCCTTTATATCCATCAAGGGTCTCCGGGGTCTCTCCAAGCACCAATCGCAGAGTCGATAGGCAGAGATACCACACATTCTAAGGGGCTACAACTCAGAGAGCCCCAGGATTGCCTCAACCACAGCTGAGCCACTGTCCTCTGACATAGCCGTGTAACCGCCTCCACTAGTGCTCTAGCCTCCTCCTTCTCCAGCCTCTGCCATTCCACATCCAGCGTGCCATCCCATCTGACCACCACATGGGGAGGCGAATGAGTGTCTCTCTTAAAGCTGCCACAATACCCCACAAGTACTCCATGACAGCAAGAGCCGGTCGACCCACCAGAGGCAGTCCCAGCGCCGGGATCCTGCCATCTCTCCGGACATCCAGCCAACCCCAAAACTTCCTCTGGCATTACAAAGAAGTGAGTCCAGCCCTCATGGATGACCTTTCATTTGGTGGGGAACAACAACATGTACTTCAATCCTATTGCTCTTAGTTTTTCTTTCACGCCTCCTAACATTTTCTGCATCTGCTGTACATGTTGTGTATAATCCGGAAAAATTTGAATGATGTGATTCTCAAAGGAGGGATCCCCTGAAAGAGAACCGACTGCAGCACAACATCCCAGTCCCGTAAATTAAGGAGTTTGGCTATGATAGCTCTGGGAGGGCCTCTCGAGGGCGGCGGAGGTGCCAGGGCCCTGTGCACATATCCCCCCACAAAGACCTGTGAAAAGCTAGTATCCATGAGTGCCCTCCATAGCCATTGTTCAAGAAAGAGTTTCGGGGTTGTTCCCTCAACACCCTCAGGAAATCCAAGGAATTACAGATTGCACCATTGGGAGCGGCTGTCTGCATCCTCTGCTTGCATGTCAAGTTGTTGCGTTTGGGATGTCAGGGTAGCAATAGTGGACTTAAGAGCTTTGACTTCCTCCTGGAGCTTAGTGACATGCTTTTCCATCTCCAGTAACCTCTCAGCTGCCTTATGCAGGTCGACGCACAGTAAATAAATTCACATCCATTAATACAGAGTCTATATTGGCCTGCATATTGGAGCTGGAGGCTTCGATCAATGCAAAAATCTGTGCACCTGTCTGGCCCTGAGGGTCATCCAGGCCTTCAATGCCCATTGGCTGTGGGCCACCCCCTGCTCTTGTGGTTGTGTATTGATCCATTTTCTTTTGCTGAACCCACCAAGGTGCACTGTCTTTAACCATCTCCAGGCCAAAAGTGGGCTCCGGTGCACTCTGCACCACAAGTGCGCTCCCACAGGTCCACACCTCAGTTCCTTGGGAAAACATCAGCAGCATATTGCCACTGCTCACTCCCCAGTCAGTCACACACCACAGACCCAGTAGAAGGAAGGCCACTCTAAGATCACCAAAGCACATGCCAAGGTACATCGGACACTTGTGGCTTGCAACACCAGGGTAGTAGGCTGCTCACAGGAGCTAAGGGCAGGGAACACCAGACTGAGCGGAGTAAGTCAACTCAGGCCCCCAAGCATGGCGTGCTCAGGTCACTGTGGTTCCCCTGCCATGGATGGGTACCACTTCGCTCAGGGCTGTCAGCAGGGAAACCCGAGTTCAAGGAGTCACATGCTGGACCCCAACTTCGAACACCATCTTCAACCCCAATGGCTCAACTGTGCAGTCTCAGCCTAATGCACTCAACTGTGCCAGGGCCCCCAGCACCAGCCACCAGTCATCACTAGAGCAGCCCAGACAGCATTAATGGATATTCCAAGGCCCCACTCTGCCTGAACAATCTCCCCAAGGGAGAACCAGCTAGAATCAAGTCAAGAGCAAAAGAGGAGGGCCGTTGAGCTTGCCTCGTGCAGTCTGTCTGCACAAGCGAGAGTTCTGGGTCATCTAAAATGACCTTAATGAGCCGAACAGGGCGGCTTCCCGCTCCCAGGCCCTAGCTCTAGGTAACGAGGCCTCTAATAGGTTGCTGCCCTGAAAAGCCCCATTGCCGTACTATGTCCCCCCGTCAGGCACTCACTGTGTAGAATAGTGAGCAGGGGGAGGAGCAGGAGCAAATCCAAGTGACTGGTTCCATCGCGGGCAGGCAATTTCACTGCGGGCTGTCTGCCACATTCGGTCTCGATCACCGTGTTCCCCAGCAGGCTAAGTAAACGCCACCAGGTAAGTGCCGGCCCAGGGTGTGGTCTACAGGTGGGCAGTCAGGCTGAGCAGCAGTCTCTTCAGGGCCGACCCATGCCCCATCCTCACACTGCTTCCATGCTGCAATGCGAGACCTCACCTGTTCAGAAGTTGGCGGGAGACCTAGACACCTCATGCACCCCTAAGGCTGCTGAGCTAATGCCCCGCAGTCCGGAACCAACTGTGGCAAGGGCTGGCAAGGCATCGGTCAGACTCCCCCGCTGCATGTCACTTGACTCCTCAGCTCCTCTCGGGTTGCGGCAGGCATCAGAAGCGCGCTGCCTCAGCAGGCCACCGCACACCAGGCCCAGTCAGTCTTTGAGCCTCTAAAGTATCACAGACCACCAAAGAAGCCCAGGGGATCTCTGCTGTGTGCAGGATGACTTGGCATTGCACACCGGTTGGAGTTCAATGACCACTGTGGCAGGATTCTGCAGAAAAATTGTGCCGGGCCGGGAGCTTACTTCTAAATCTGCCAGTTGACATCTTGCCTGCCATGCCCCTCCTCGTTTTGGAGTTATTAAAGAAAAAATATATATGTATATCTAGAGACGGGGATCCACCACACACCAATGGCAATGCTGTGATTGGCTGGCCTCAACCTAAGAGGAAAGTTGCAGTCGTCCTTTTGTGTATTGGGACTCATTCCCGGGAAGAAAACATTTAACTTAAAACTGATAGAAGGGGTCAGGGTAGATGTACCCTGACCCCATGGGACTAATAGAGGGGTTTGTGAGGGACCCCATGAGCAAGAAAGTGGTCAAAAAGGTTTTGGGGGGTGCGTGTGAGGATCCACTGATCCACCATGGTACTCAGCCACACACCTATAAAGACACTCACATGCCCTCTCACACCCCCTTACAGTCACTGATGCATGCACTCACAGTCCCAGAGAACCATTCACACACCCACTCACAGACCCGCACAGGCACTCACATATCCATTCACACACCCATACAGACACTCACACCCTGCCGCATGTGAATCTGCAACAGATCCGTGCATCCAGATCCCAATTAAAAAACAAATACACCCACTAACAGACCCTCTCACATATTCTCCCACATATAACCACTCGCGCGCCTACTCGCACATCCATACACCCACCCATACAGTCACTCACACACCCTCTTAAACACCCGTTCAGTCACTGATACATCTACTCACAGACCCAGGGAACCACTCCCACACACATGCACAGACCCACACAGGCATTCACACACCCATACAGACACTAACACACACCCATGTGAATTTGTAAAAGATCTGGAGATCCAGACCCCACTTAAAGAAACACATACACCCACTCACACACTCTCTCACATCCCACAAACTACTCACACATCCATATACCCACTTATCTACCAACTTACACACCCATACAGTCACTCACACATGCACTCACACACCCATACAGTCACAGATACATCCACTAACAGACTCAGAGAACCCCTCACACACCTACTCACAGACCCACACAGTCACTCTCACATTGCCCTATGTGAATCTGCGACAGATCTACACATCCAGATCCCAATTAAAAAAACAAAAACATCCACTAACAGACCCGCTCACACAGCCTCTCCCCCACAGAAACACTAACACACCCACTCCCACATTCATGCACTCTCACACACACCTATACAGTCACTGATACATCCACTCACAGACCCAGCGAATCACTCATAAACCCACTCACAGAACCCCATAGGTTCTCACAAACCCATTCACACACTGTGAGAAACCAGGGAATTTTGCAGTGTCCCCCCACTTGTTGCCCCAATTTTACCTACTAGATGCTGATTTTCTGACTCTGAATGTGCCCTGGGTTCTGCTAACCTGCCCCAGGTCCAGTGCTCTGTTTAAAAGGTGCATGGTAATTATGTGTAATTAAAGTTCGTACTGATAATCTATTGTAAGTCCCAAGTATATGGTAGGGCATGTAGATCTAGAGATCCAGTGGATTTAATGCACTAACATGTGCTGCTGTCATTTTAAAAGCCAACCCTGCTTTGCAGGTTGCTCTTAAAGTAAAACTATGTCCAATTTCGACTTTGGAATTAAAGGTACTTCCAAAGTCTTAAACTACCTTAATTCTACATCTAAGGGTAGCATGCATTGTTACAATAAGCAGGGACATTATAAAATATGTTTTGTAATATGCCCTGGTGAGGAAGAACCTGCCAATTTTGTTTTTCCCTATTGTAGGTTGCTAGCTTCATAGGCTAACATGGCAAGGCTTTATTTAACATTTAATAAAATCTATCTTTTGGAAGGAGTGAGCTGGAAATGTACTTTAAAGTATGATATTAATAGTCACCATGAATCCAGCAACTTGCCAAGGTTGGAGTTTTTATAACTATTGCAGGAAAGTAGTTTCAGAACTGCTTTCCTGAAGTTACCTAAAATCAGCCCTGTAGTGGCCTCTTCTGGTTGGCCAGCCTTTGACAGGCTGAGCCAAGGTGGTCTGATGAGTTGTGAAGTGGCCTGGACTGAGACAAAGGAGACATCTGGTGGGAGGAGATCTGCACGTGCAGAGCCCAGGACAGGAAGTTGCCTGGGGAGCCAAACTGGTCTTCAAAGGGAAAAAGACAGTTAGGACAGTTAGGAGGTCTACCCTTACTTCCTGCACCCTCAGCCAGATAGGAACCTCTGTACTTGGATTAGAAGAGGAGCTGGAAGGGGAGTCCAGGGGAAAGTTGGCAACACCTTTGTGTTTGGTTAGCCAGACCTGAACCTCCAGCGGAGATTTTCTCCATTTTGATCTTTGTGGAACAGTGGTTTCTGGGACAAAAATATGCAACACTTCTAAGGAAGCTGTCATCACAAAGGTTGGCACCCTGTACCCCATAGTCATGGGTGCCCTCCTGCTTCCCAGCCCAGAAACCTAGATAAAGGTGGGAGAGCTTCCCAGCAACTCATATCCCTGCCTGCAAATATCAAGAGAAGAAAGACTGTCCTGCTGGATCCCTGGTCTGCACCACAAGATGACTGCAATCATAAGGACTGCACCTGCTGCACACTTTGGGCTTCACAAAAGAGGACTTTGCCTGGCTTCAAAAGGATTAGAGAGTGAACTCCCTGAAAGCAACAGGTACAAAAGAGCTTCAAGAAGTCACCTGCTTCAACTCCATCAAGACAAGCCCAGCTGGCCAGCTTCACCTGGACGCTAAAGGAATTGACCAAGTGCATTGTGGGAATTGTAGTCCCAAACCTCCAAAAGGCAAATCAGAGCTGCTGGACCCTTGGCTTGTGTTGTGGTCCCTCATAGACCTAAAAGAAACGTCTGGAGAAGAAGGACTGCCCAGCTGAATCCTTGGACTTCACAAGAGAAGACTACACCTGCTGCACTCATAGGGCTTCACAGCAAAAGGACTTTGACTGTCTTAAAGGATAAGGAGTGGCGACAGGTAGAAAAGAGCTGCAAGGGCTACCTGCAACACCACCAACAAGGACAACTCAAGCTGACAAGCTTCACCTGGATTTTACTTTGATTGAACAGGTGCATTGTGAGAGTTGTAGTCCCAGACCCCAAAAGGCAAACCAGAGCTTCTGAAACCTTGGCTGGTGCTGTGGACCACTTTCCTGGATCAAGAAACACTTCTGGAAGTAGGTGTAAAAGTGTTACATTACGGGCCGCCTGAACTCTTGACTTTTTCCAGGTGCAGTGTGACCTTTTTTAACCCTTTGAGCGCTATTTGCTTCTAAGCGCTAGTTTTACTTTTCATCTTTAAAAATTCATACCTCTGGTTACATTTTTATAAATTGGTGTTGGATTTGTATTGCGTGTTGTGTCTTACTTATTTACTGTACTGGTGTTTTAAATGCTTTACACATCTGTCTCCTAAGTTAAGCCTGACTGCTTGTGAGCCAAACTACCAAGGGTGAGCAAGGATTAATTTATTGAGACTTGACTGGACCCTATTTGTGATTGCAGTATTATTGCTAGCTATAGGTACCTACCTGCAATTACTAATAAATCAGCTTCCAATACACACACACTCACACACCCAAGTACACACCCATGCAGCCACTTGCACACCCACTCACAAACCCCCACAGCCACCTACACACCCACTCACACACCCATATAGCAAAACCACTGACACACCCACACACACCCCCAACACATTCACTGTCCCACTGTTACACACCCTCACAGTCACTAACCTACTCAGTCACACACCCATTTAGCCTCTCACACACCCACATATTTACTTGCACAGCTACTCACACACCCACACACAGGCAGTGATACCGTTGTATAAATTGTAATATGATATGTTCGAATTAAATGTACTGCTGTTTTCTATTGATTGTGTGCTATTGGTTTGGAACGGATCTGCTGATTCGCTGAAGATCTGCCTGCAACATAGCCGGCAGACCCCTTATTTGGCCGAGGATCCACAGCAGATCTGCGGATCCCATGAGAAATTAGAAAAAAGGTATTAAGAGCAAAAAGAACCAGTGTTTGGAAAAAGGGTTGGCTCTGAAAAGAGGTTTTGCGTTTATGGTGTGTAGATGATAACTACACACAGAACAGGATTCAGTCTTTTAAGATGTTGAGGAACACCCTGTTGCCTGTGAAATGGACTCCATCTTTTTAATATATTCTGTCCATGTCTTTTTAAAAAAAAAATATTTTATTGCTTTTATTATAACGTACAACAACCAGACACAGCAGTGCGGCATGACTTTACAATCATTTCTCTTGATAGTCAGGTAAAACATAATGTCAGTTCACAGCGATGCAGACAGTCTTATACATCACATGTGGTCCAAGGGAACCCAGAAGGACCTGAACGTTGACGGAGGCAGTAAGTATACAAAAAACCCCTGAGGGGGAACATTCTAGTACGTATGACGCATGCATTGTAAACATTAGCACTGTTATATACAAAGTTGACATTATACCCAATGCCACATCAGTCTGGAGGTGCATCGTCTTCAGTGGTAGCAGTCAACAGGTGAGTGGAGAACAATTCCCAAAAATTCTTTGGCCTATTTCGGGGAGGGAGTAATTCACTATAAAGTTCCGTCTGTGTACTGCAATACGTCATGTCCCCTCTCCATTGCAAAAGCGTTGGTAAGGGACCCCGAGACCAATTGATCGCCACCCTCCGCCTTGCCATCAGCAGTCCCATATCTATCAAACGACGCATCCCCTTTGGAAGAGGCTTGGAATATCCCAATAGTGGCAATGCTGGGTCGGGATCTAGGGCTAACTTCGAAATGTGGCTGAGTTCCTTGAATACCGCTACCCAGAACGCTGAAATACCCGGACAACCCCAGGCCAAGTGAAGGAAATCAGCAACCTGAGCTCTACAACGGTCGCATGCCCCATCATCCCTTAAGCCGTATCTGTGCAGCCTCTCCGGGGTATAGTATACCCTGTTTAGGTATTTAAAATGGATCAACCGCTGTCTGCCATTAAGAGAGATCCGTTTCGTACTTGTACAGCAGTAGAGCCACATGTCATCATCGATTGCAATCTCTAGATCCCTTTGCCATGCCAGACGGGCCTTAGTGTACTGTTGGGCTCTGTATGCCATGGATATGCTATATAGTCTGGCAACAACACGCTTCGGGGATTTAGTGCTGATTATATGCGTAAGGGCTGTCACCTCCGGAGGCTCTAGGTAGTCGTCCCCTAGCAAGTCTCTCAGTGCTGTATGTGCTCTGTGAAACTGGAATCTCGTCAGGGCATTGGGGCGGTGATCTGCGTTACTAAAGTCGTCCCATACCTTGCAAATCCCTTCACCAAACAGGTCCCCAACTGTGTGCACTCCCAACGTATAGAGCGCTCTAGTGACTCCCTTTTCTCTACAGGGGGCTAACCAGTATTCTGTCCATGTCGAAGCACAAGCTGTTATGGTGTATAGAGCCCTTGTTGTGGTCTCGGAGAAATGCAGAAACTGCTTTATTGGCAAGTTTCCAGGTTTTCTCTATCTGCTGCCAAAATTGGGTTGACTACTGCCACTTCTGTCTACCAAATGTTGGAGAACACCAAAGCAGTATGTGGGAAAAGTGACATTAATTTACCAAAGGCATCCTTCATTAGGATTCCCAGTCCTACCCCAGTAATTATGCCTATGTCATTACCACCACAGTGCATAACCAAGAGGTCTGGATGTTGGCAATCTGCAAGGCTTTCAACCAAAGGCAGCAATTGATGCCAGTTTATCCCTCTCTGGCCAACCTAAGTAATGTCTACATTAGGTAAACCTAGGTCCCTGTCAATCCCACTCTTTATAGCACTCTCTCTGGCCCAAAATTCAAAACTATGGTCCAGAATACAAACTCTGACCTTTCTAGAGACAAGCAGGAAAGGGCTGCAGCAGAATGAGTCAGTTTTGAAGATGAAAGGCAGTTACCATGGAGGACAGCAAGTAAAATATAAAAGAACATATTTGATTGAATGGTGGAGATGTGCAGAGAACTAAAATTAGGTAGTGCCTTCAAGGAAAAATTTAACTAACTCTGTGATTGGCTTTGGAAAAATAAACAAAAACTAATATTGTTTGGGATATTCTTGAAATTGCAAACAGTCAGCCACACCTTTTACAGTTAATGTGAAGCTAATATGCTGTTGAGAGAGAGTCTTGTGAACTTTTGGTGTACTGGTAGGCAGGGACTATTGGAAACATGGTTACTATGGAAATGGAGCTAAAAAAGTGTGGAGGAAGGGAACAAAAGAGACTGCAGTGTGAAACTGAAAAGCAGACTGGTGTACAGAAATTGCACAGTAGGGAGTGTATGTCTTGTAATTGACAATATTTTGCAAAATAAAATATAAATGAAAAGCATTAACAGCAGATTGTTGAGTCCTTTTAAGGGCTTCCTTGTGGATACGCAGATCCACTGTGGATTCACATGGGAGGCAGTGCTGAGGGCTGTGGTGGATCCGCAGATCCGCAAAAAACCTACCAAATTGGGCTTTTTTACAGGAAACATGGACAGGGTTAAAAAATAGAGACCACTCAGAAGTGCTATTTCAAAAACAAATATGAAAGGAAGTCTGTGATTTACTAAGTACAAGAGTATGAATGAGAGCAGAGTGGGATGGGTAGCCATTATTGGTACTTTTCTACTGAGAGTAAAGAAGGATTGCTATATTTCTGACTTGACATTTGCAGTGGAAAACAGTTGTTAATAGATATTAAAATAAAAGTTGGACAACAGCAAAGAGATTTTACAGGAATGATAATTAGGTTATACTATAAAAAAGTATTAAAAAAAAAACTATTAGTGTATATAAGCTGAAATCTCAATAATTATTCTGTCCTCTCTCACAACTGTCACAATAATGTCACACGCCAAAACATTGATATTCTCGCCACAGAGAATGGTGAAATCATGTATAATATATTTAATTTAGAATTTAGTTTATACTCAGCAAAAGGCTCAAGGAAACGAAAGACTGGCATTTATATTTGGGGAGCGTTCCATGAACATATGAATGGTTGAAGTATGATGTAATTTTGTGATACTGTGGATTAATAAAATATATATTTTTTTTTAAAACGAGAATGGTGAAATCATTAAAACCTAGGTACCAGAGTTGTTTAGTCATTCGCTTTTTAAGACCTGTTGCACAGCGGCGCTAGCTGCTGTGCAACATGCCTTAAAGTTTTGTTTTTAAACTCTATCATGCGGCCACCGTTGCCCCCATCATAGCGTTTTTTTTAACTTTAAGCCATGCTGCACAGCAGCTTGCGCTGCTCCGTAACATGTCTAACAAAACATTGACAAAACCAATAGACTTTGAGGAAGCGAAACTATTGACTTTGCCAATGTTTGTTGCATTATGCCATTGGAACAGGTTTGCTACGTGAAGTAAACCTCAAAGCCCAAGTGACTGGGGTCACCGCGACCTGCTTTGCGGTCCTTAAATGGCTAAAAAAAATCCTCTGGCTAATTCCACCTGCTGCCCAGAGAACTGTTATGCAGGCATTGGTGACTTCCAGACTTGACTACAGCAATGCATTGTACCTGGGCGCTGATAAAGCCTCTGTACACCGTTTACAGCTCATACAAAATGCAGCTGCACGCCTCCTCTTCCGGTTGCCTCGACATGCCTCAGTCTCGCCTTTACTTCATCAACTCCATTGGCTCAAGGTGAACAAACATGGCTTAGCGCCCCCCTACATACAAAGTCAGGTCAAATCTTACGTGCCTACTCAACTGTTGAGATCAGCTAGCCTTTTCCAGTTTTCGGGGCCCAGATTCCGTCTTGCTCGTATGAGTGGCTGCTCTTTCTCCTACTAAGGCCCCAAACTGTGGAACTTCCTTCCTCTGGAACTCAGGATGTGTCAATCGCTCTTGACCTTCCGCAAGAAACTACAGACCTTCCGATACAACCAAGCATAATCTTCCATGCTATCATTTGCATTGTGTGGCTTTTGTATTGTCCTGCACTCAGCGCCAGGAAACCCTGTTGGGTAGCTGCGCACTCTATAAATCTATAATTAGTAATAATAATAAACCTTATAGTCTGCTCTTCATCCAAAGGGTGGAAGCTCCTGCATCAGCCTCTGCCTAACAAGTCTAAGAACATGCACTAAAATAAACAATTTTCTATGTTTACAACAATATGATCTTCATCTTTGTGTTGACCAATGAGAATTAAACAGGCTCCTTGGAACAGGTTTTCTCCCCATCTTCTCACCAGAGTACCATCATCTTCTAACCATGCGTCCTTGAATGTTATGGGCACATCCTTTCTTGTTTTCTCCACACATCCTCCCATGAATCATTCTCTCTGTTGTCTACATCTCTTGTGGTGAGAACATCACTATCAGACGTTTAATACAACAAATGTCTGTTCATTAACTAATAATCAGTAGCTTCCAAAATTGCAACATCTGCAGTCAAAAGAAGAAAAACAACTTGCAAAATTTGCAGGTTAAAGTGAAAAACAAGTGTTTCAGTGCTAATGGGCTTTCACGTTACAGCATGGTGCGTTCACACATACCAACTAAAAGTGAAATCTAGGCCTTATTACTAAATTACAGGGCCATAGATTCTAAGTATGGTTCCTGTTATAATGTGGGTATAAGTTTCTTGGACATGTGAACATCTTCTGTCAGGAAGATCTGTGATTTAGCTATGGAATGTTGCCTATGTAATGGGAATGACATGCAATGGTTCTAAAGTGGTTCACGGAGAGAGAAGCTGTTGGTGTCTGGCTTGCCAGGCACAGGATTTTCCTGGCAATAAACTTGAAGGAACACTACTGTGCTGGGTTTGCGTGATCACATACTACAATATTTTTGGCAACAAGGATGGAATACGCCAGACATCTATCTCCAGAAGGTAAGAAGTAAAGGTAGTCCTGTCCCAACACTCTGTGAGACTGGGAGGTAGCCCCTTGACCTGCGTGGGAATGCTAGTATCCCAGACTGTTTTGGCACCAGAGTATGAAAGAAAAAGACTAAACTTGCTCTTTTGTGCCCTGCGGCCTAATGCAGCACCCGCAGAGGGGACTTCCTGGTAATTTGAGTTAAGGGACAGCACACGAGCGCAAGTCTACTCGAATCATCCTATCCTTCGTGACAAATCTGAGTGTGACACACCGCACGTGCATTGCTCGTTCCACCATTGTCACTCGACCATGCCTAAGGACCTCGTGGGAGATTGCTGTGAGCGAGTCCAGAGAGTGCTGCACTGTTGTGACTCAGCTTTGCCGAAGGGCCTAGTGGATAAGTCTGAGTAATGCGTATTGCTTCTAGAAAGTGGCCTTGCCTAAGGGCCTGACATTGGAAGCGGGAGCGCTTCATTCCGTGCATCTCCCGAAAACAGTGCCTTGCACGCTGCCATCACTTGGACATCGGCCTGCTCTGATGGGCGCTGAAGCTTTGTGAAGCTTCGTGAGAGTGATCCTCACCTGCACAAAAAACATAAACAAAGTGTACACTCAGAAAAGAAAGAAAAACAAATTAAGAAAGCTCCTCACCAGTTCAGTTTTCTTCTTGAGCCTCATGAGGGTGATCTCTCTTAACTGGCTACGCTGCCACCTAGAGTCAAGTTAGTGCGATTAAGGAAGTCTATGGTTTAACTCAACCTGAGAGTGTATCCCAGCCCCAGCTAGAGTTTTGATCTTGAAGGATAAAGAAATATTCATATTAATTCAGTGAATCCTACAACATTTACAGTAACCATGAACATAAGTCAGTCATTTGTAGTACCACCCTCATTTTTGAGGCAGCCTGGAGATCCACCGACAGAATGGGAAGATTGGGTGAAAATATTTAAGAATTATATTGCAGGACTTGATGGAAGAAGATTTTCTCCCATTCGAAAAAAAGCATTGTTGATAGGCTGTTTGGGTACAGAGAATGTGTTCAAATATCTTCGACAAGTTTATGAGGAAAATGGAGAGGAAATCGAAGATGTTTACAAAGAAGCCATACTATGGTTGCAAAATTGGTTTGCTAAAACGATTAATATAGTGATGCGACACCACAAGTTTCATACCAATCCTCAACAACATTTAGGGCCTCATTTATGAGCCCCCTTGCACCGCCGGAATGTCATTTTTGTGACGTTCCGTGGTACAGAAGCCTACTCCATATTTATGAGGCAGCACTAAGACACTTTTTTTGGCTTAATGCTGCTTCGTAAATATCGTTCCCTTTAACGCAGTTTTCTTCATTAAAGGGGCGAGCAATCGGTGTTGCTGGGGGCGTGCCCAACAACATCCATGGCTTTTTGACACTGCTCCAGATTTACAAGAAATCGTAAATCTGAGTCAGCGACAAAAATGAACGCCTCCCAGGGGAGGCAGAAGAGAGGCACAACGAGGAGAAATATCTTTATTCCTCTTCGTTTTTCCTTTTTCTTTCTGCAGCACACATAGAAAGAGGCAAAAGCCTCTTGTTATTGTTTATGTGCAGGAAGGTTTTCCTTCCAGCACAAAAATAATTCTCTCCGCAATGCAGGCACCCTTGCACCATGGTGCAAAGGTGCCTGAATTGGTGCATTGCAGCCCATTGTGCACCAGCGCTGGGGAAAAGGACAGGAATGCGCCCTATCTGATGGATACGGCGCATTCCTGCCCTTTTCTTTTGTCGTAGGGCAGTGCAGCAGGAAGGCCTGCAACACTGCTCAATGGCAAAAGCTTATAAATGAGCCCTTTAGAATCTGTGGATTGTGTTGTGGCCAGACTATGTGAGTCAGCAGCAAAATGTAACTTTGGAATTATGACCAAGGAGCTGGTCAGGGAACAATTTATAGTCCAGTGTTACAGAAATAAAAAATGCAGGAGAGACTCTGGGCTGCTAGCAATCCTACTCTGAAGGAGGCCATAAAATTGCAAGGTTGTGGAAGAGTCAGAGAGGTGTATGAAGGAGATGTAGAGAAGTGAAAGTAAAAGCACCTCTCAGGTGGCCAAGGTTGACAGTGACGGAGACATGGTCAACACAGTCAACAAGAAACTGAGTATGGCAAACAGCCATGGTGGAAAAGGGAGCAATGTGAGGATGAGGTGAGTGTCAAATACTTTTAACAAGGCTCCAAACAATTTCTGCTTCAGGTGTGGTAGCAGTCTTCATTTAGGTGTTTTAAGGATTATTTTGCTGTGGGGAAAGAATGTCGAACTTGTGGTAAAAAGGGCCACTTTGGACGGGTGTGCAAGTCTTCAATAAATGCCTTTCATCTGTGGATGATGCAAAGGAAACCAAGGAACATAGAGTGCTCATAGTTGATGATAGCAACCCATCGATTGGGAAGGATGAAGATGTAAGAAGAGTCAGGTGAAGAGTTGGGTGGAAGAGTGTGAAGTATGAAAGTCAGAGAAACGATTGAAAGTGGATTTGGTTGTGATGAGAGGTGATCAACGTGTCTGAAGCAGAGTATCTCTGGGAGAAGGTGTGCCTAGATTTCATATGACCATTTGGGTGCATGAGATGTTTGCAGCAGTTTTGGTTGATGCAAAGTCCAAATGGTTCGAGGTGGTTTTTATGAGAAGCATAAACACAAAGGCAATTATAGAACAGAAATAGGTAGTGGTGGATACAAGTGTTGTACCTCAAAATTACTGTATGTACGGGCTTACAGAATGAATTTAAATAGTATCCTCACATGAAAGAGTAGAATTGGTGCCACTCAGGGTAAAACAGTTGATGGAGCAAGGTAAACGAGAACTTTTGAACCCCCTAAATTTAATGATTAATAAATTAACGTTATTAATTGGTTTGACAATTAATCAACACTTTATGTCTCTTATAGACATCTTTTATAAGTGGTATCTGCAATTTATGTGCAAAAGCTAACCTACTTACATTTGACAACGTGAAATAAAATTAACCTAATGGTTTGCGTACTAATTAAAATAATGTTGCATGATTTGTGCTATGTAGTAAACTGTATTGTGGCAAAAGTATGCGGATGGTAAGTAAACATAGCTTTATATGTCGCTTTTGCTAGGTAACACCTAATTGGTGTACGTAGAATGACGGGTGGGAAACGAAAAGGCTTATTTTCTTTATTCTTAACTGTTATTGTGTTTGTTTTCATAATAGTTCGTTCGGGCCTGCTAAGCCGCGCTGTAAAAAATAGCTGCTGAGGCAGATGGGCTTAATGCGCAAGTGCAAAATGGCTTCCAAGTGGAAGAGAGCTGCGGAAATATGTCACGTGATTTGAAAGTAGAGCCCAGAATGAAAAGGATCAAGGTCACCATGACCTGTCACCAAGATGGGTGCCAAAAAGGGACTCAGCGAGAATGCATGAGAACCAAAGATGCAGCCGTGAATTAACAATGAACTGTTTTAATAAGGATACAAAAGAAGATACATATGAGGAACTGTCAATCGGATTGGTAATGTCCTAAAACCGTGAGAAAGGACAAAATTATGAACATTTTCAGAACTGGTTTGAACAAGGAGGGCAATGAGGAGAAGCTTGCCACCCCTCCAATGGACCAACTAGCGTGAATCTCGCCCCCAAAGATTGAAACATTTCTGTTTAGTAAGCTAGTAATAGGGTATAAGAGGACCTACTCTTAAGTAGGAGGAGCGCTATTCATACATAATTTTTGAGCACTGGACGTTGATGCTGGAGAACTGCTGCTATTTTCCATAGGCCATTTTCTTTTAAAATAATTAATCTTTTTGCTTTAAACTGACTGGGAAGGAACGAGAACGATACGGGAAATCTGTATAGGTGGTCCGTCGAGGAGGCCTGTTTAGCGGGACAGTCAGTCAGTTTTTGGGAGTTCTATGCTGTGATCTGCTGTGACGAACTTTATTTTTCATCAAAAAGGGTATGCATAAATTCTTTGAAGTTTATTCCTTATAATGATAATAAATGTATTAATTGATTAATAAAATTGAGACTTTTCTATGCATTTTAAAACCAGTAGATAAACTTTATTATAAATTAAAACTACGAGTCTGTGGTTCTTTAGCTCAATAATAAATGCAAATGTTTTAATAGGTTAAAGTGATTGAGCTGGTCTTAATCACCATTAACTGATTCCTACTAGTTGGTCCATCGACCAATGAGCGGAATACCTTGATGTTTTAGAAACCGACAGGATTAAAACTAAATATGTATGATGTTTGAGAAATTATCTTGTCAACTTTAAAAAGGTATCCCGTTCTCTTCCAGCATTCATTAACTTTTTCTCCTAGGTAAAAGTGGTTGAGATCCAGGGAATATTTGAGTGAGTGAATGTATATGCGGTGTTATCGGCCCCACCATCATATTGGTATAGTTGTTGGAAAGAGTGTTTCCAACCTGGATGTTATGTCCACAGGAGAAGAAATTATATTAGTCGCGCTGGATCAGATTTCTTGGTAGCAGAGTTATGGTTACTATAGATTAGTTTGGTGATTATTGATGATTATTGATTATTTCATGTCTAACACTTCATGTTGAGTCGTATTATGTTATATGTAAGTTGGAAATTTTGAAGCTTCTGGGAAGTAGGAAGTGGACACGTGTGGCAAGAGAAGTCACATGGAATAGTGCATTGTCTGAGTTTTCAAATTGGCGATAACACAGGTTGGGTTATGGTAGGGACATTTTCTGTATAAAACGTGTATGAGTGAAATAGCAACCGGTTTTCTTGTGAAACTCTGGCCTTAATTCTCAGGAGCAGTGTAGCCTCCACATGTGTTTTATCCCCAGAGAAACGGGTTTACCCCTTGCTTGAAAGAAGGGTAAGGTAGAGGGAAGTGCTACAATTATCGAACGAAACTGTATTCTTGTACGATAGAGTAAACTATCACTTTTGTTTAGCGAAAACAGACAATGGAAATGTGTTTTATGTTGTAACTAATAAGATTTAGTCAAGAAAAAGAATTGCCAATACATTTTGTAAAGGAGGGGTCAGGAGCAGAACTGACGTAGACAAAAGGCCACGCTGGGATTGGCCAGTGCAATAGAAACACGGAAAACGCCCTAATTGGTGCTTTGGTGTGAGACGCGCTGGGATAGGTCTGAATAGCAGTGACGTAGAGGCTTCGGATTGGTGCGTTGGTGTAAGACGCGCTGGGATAGGTCCGAATAGCACATAGAGATCAGAGTAGAGTTACGAGCTTGCAGAAGGGAAAGAAATCGTGAAATATGGCTTATTATGAATATGGTAGAGAGAAACCATCATGGATGGCGAAAATTAAGAACTTCTTTAAGAATCCAAGAAGGTAGTGACTAGAGAGGGACAGGTAATTCCTCCGCCGAAAACACCAGCTTCGCATATGATGCTGAAATATGGTTATCATACTTGCATTTGGTTAGAAAATTGGACAAAATATACTCAGAATGATGGAGTATTGGCTTTTCCAGAGAATGGTTCGTTTAACGTAGCGGTACTTCGAAATTTGAGAGAGAAAATGACAAAGCTTGAGCCAAGACCTAGACCGACACAGTTTGAAGCGTTAGGTGAATGGGAAGACGAAATGTATGAACGAGAAAGATACAGAGGTGCAAAGAATCATGGTTTTGTTCCTGGAAGGTTGTGGGGAGTGAATCATGAGGACAGAATGAAGCGTTGGAGATATGCAAATATGACAGAAGGTTTGTTTCCAGCTTTTACAGTTGAAGAGGGTACAAGAAAGAAGTGTACAGAGAAAAAGAAACATACAGTTACAGAAAGGTACGGGTATGGAGGTAGCGAGACAGAGGATGAGTTGCTGGAAGACATTTTAAACAGAAACCCACCTCCATATCAACAGAATTCTGCGGTAGTGACACCCAATGCACCGCCAATGGAAACTGGGAGGAATAAAAGTCCAGAACGTAGATATGAGATAAATAGGTCAAATGAACAGTTAAAAACTCCACAAAGTGAAAAATGTGACAGCAACAATGCAGCTGAGTTAGCAAAAACTACAAAAGAATTGACTGAGAAAATAAGAGAGTTAACAATGAACATGGAAGCTGTGACTGTGCCAGTGACAATAGGACCAGTAATACCAGTTTTTGAGAACCAGAAAATAGATGAGCATTCCCTAGTCAGCCCTATGAACTCAAATTTGCAAAGAATGAGAGAAGGAATGGAACTAGAAAATGAAGGGGCAAGAAATTTGGTCAGTTCATATAGACCGAGCCCACCTACTAACCTGACAGTGAATGAGAGTGAGATAAGGAGGATTCCTATGGGAACTGAGTCTGCATCAGAAACACCAGAAAGGAATAGAAATTGGATAGAAATAAATAGTACACTGGTAGGTCCAACTCCAGACGAACTAAATGAATGGATGAGAAATTTGCAAAAGAAAGAGACAGAACCAAAACCATTAGATGTAATTAGGTTAAAGATAGATATGGAAGAATTAATTTTAGGGACTATTGGTACAGAAAAATTGAAAACATACCAGGACGACGAGGTTATGTTCTTATGCAAGAGCATTACTTGGAGAGCTAGAAATCTACATGACAAATTGGAAGAGACAGCGAATGAACTAGGAGTGGAATTTGTGAAAGTCAGGAGTTTACAGAAACCGTATAGGGTAGATTTTTGTGAGAAAGATATAGAAAATCTGAACACATCAGGACGGTTAACCCAGATAAAAGAACTGATTGTTTTGCTGAGAAAATGGGGTGATGTGGACAGATGGAGAAGCAGGTGGACTAAAAGGAATGAAAAAACAACTGACAAAGCGTCTTTGGCTTTTGCGGTGACAGACAAGGAGTCGGTTGTAAGGGAGTATCCCATGAGAGAAACTCCAGGAGGTAGTTATGTACATGTCCCCTGGTCCAGACAAGACATACTGTCATTTACAAATGACTTTCCGAAATTGAGAGAAAAACCTGTAGAATGGTACAGACAAGTGGAAAGGTTTGTTAAAGTTTCGAAGGTGTTGTGGGTAGATTTGGATGGGTTATTTGACATTGTAGTACCAGCCGATTTATGGACAGAATGTAAAATTACCATTGATTGGCCAACTGTAGAATATCCTAGAGACGCAAAAACAGGAGCGCCAGGACCAGAAGTGATGAGGAAGTACGACCAAGTTATTACCTTTTTGAAAAACAAAATTCCACCCAAAGAAACTGATTGGGTAAAAATTGACAGAACCACACAGGAGAGTAAGGAATCTGTACATGCCTACTATGAGAGGCTACTTTTGGTTTTCAAACAGTATAGTGGTTATGAGACTCTGAATGAGAAGGACATGAGTCATTTTGTATATAGATTTGTTTATGGGCTAAAACCAGAAATAAGCGAAATGATTAAGCAGCATATGATATGCTGGCAGAATAGTACAGTGGATGAGGTGTTGAGGTATGCCAAGTATTGTAGTGATGACATTGAGTGTAGACAGCGTAAATTAAAAGAGAAAGCAATGTGGGCGCAAGTGAAAGTTGCAGAGAAACAAGAAGCTCAACTGAATAATCAGAGTAATGAGGCAGGACAAACTAAATCCAAACCGAATATAGGTAAAGGTAAAGGCCAAATGAGTATAGAAGAAGCAAAGAAAAAGTGGCCATGCCACAACTGAGGAAAGTTAGGGCATTGGAGAAACGAGTGTAAATTTCCTCTAAAAGCTAATGCAGAAAATCAATCATTAAATCCACAGGTGCAGAGTGAGGTGAGTTACCAACAGCTGCAGCAACCGCAGGTAGTTACTCAGCAGAGTCAGGTGCCACAACCACCACTTCCCAAGAGTGTAAATCCACAGAGATACAGTGCAGAAACAGGATTCTACGGAGGAGAGCAGGTAACACAATTGCCGCGCGCAGCTGCGATATCGCAGTATTGGTTACGACAGGATGGGAATGAATCGGATGAAAGTTTATGACTGTGCCTAGGAGAGGAGGAAGAGTGCGTGCTTGGCGCAACTCTAGAGGTAGATCAGTCAGGTCCATTTGTGGATGGAGAAGTGAATGGTGCAAATGTAACATTCCTTGTGGACACTGGAGCTACCCGTTCTACTGTTAGATCAGTGGAAATTCCAAACCTTCCTCTCTCAGGTGAATATATCCAAGTCGTTGGTGTCTCAAACCAGCAAATCAAAGCCCCTCTTACCAAATTAGTAGAAGTAAAGGTAGGACCATTCAGAGAAATGCACCGATTTGTGGTATGTGATTGCAGTCCTGTAAATTTACTTGGACGCGATCTACTTTGCAAAATGAATTGCACCATCTATTGTACTCCGGATGGAATTGCATTTCAGACACCAGATGAAGATGTATTATATAAAATGACAATGGCAGAATTAGAACCAGGAGTGAATGACTTGTTTCCTGTGTTCGATGTAGAGAAAATCCCAATTGAGTTAAAAGAAACAGTAAAACAGGAGGTGTGGGATTTTACAGGTGAAGATATTGGGTTAATGAGAGGAGTAGACCCCGTTAAAATCTCTGTTAAAGAAGGAACAAATTTCCCAAATACTCCACAGTATAAATTGACGCCAGAAATCATTGAAGGAATAACACCTGTAATAAATAAAATGATCGAACAAGGAATTTTGAAAGAAATAATGAGCAGTCCATGCAATTCGCCCATAATGGGATTGAAAAAGCCAAATGGAACATATAGAATAGTGCAAGATTTATGAAAGGTTAATAAAATTGTTGTTCCATGTTGTCCAATTGTACCAAACCCTGCTGTAATACTGTATCAGATTCCACGTGAGGCAGAATGGTACACCGTCATTGATTTGTGCCATGCATTTTTCTCTATCCCGTTACATCCAGATAGCCAGCCATTATTTGCGTTCAGGTTCGGAGAGCGTATTTTGGCATGGTGCCGAATTCCTCAGGGGTACACAGAAAGTCCCTCAATCTATAATCAGATCTTAAAGAAATCGTTGGAAGATTTAAAAATGCCTGAAAAATCTGTGATGGTTCAATACATTGATGACCTATTAGTGGCATCAAAAACCAGAGAAGCATGTGTTACTGACACCATTGCTTTATTGAACCATCTAGCAGGAGGAGGACATAAGGTGTCCCCATCAAAATTACAGTTTTGTCAACAGGAGGTTCAATACCTAGGTCATAAAATTGAAAAAGGAGTGCGAAAGGTAACAACTGAAAGAATAAAAATTATCCGAGGAATGAGAGCTCCAATGACACAAAGAGAGGTGAGAATGTTCCTGGGAATGGTTGGATATTGTCGACAATGGATAAGTGGATTTTCGCTAATTGCAAAACCATTACAGCGATTGACAAAAAAGGATGTTAAAGATCCATTTGAATTAAATGATGAAGAAATGAAGGCATTCAGAGAACTAAAAGCGAGACTGTGTGAAGCACCGGCACTGGGAATGCCTGACTATGAAAAAGATTTTGAACTGTACTGTAGTGAAAGAGATGGGTGTGCACTTTCAGTTTTAGTGCAAAGACATGGAAATATGAAAAGACCTATTGCATATTTTTCAGCTGTTTTAGACCCTGTAGCAAAGGCGTTGCCTGGATGTCTGAAAGCAGTAGCTGCTACTTGTGTGAGTCTGGAACAAAGTGAAGGCATTGTGATGGGATACCCATTGAGGGTATATGTTCGTCATTCAGTTGAAATTCTTTTGACAAGAACCAAAACTCAATACATGACACATAGTCGGCTGACTAGGTATGAAAAAGTGATTTTAAGTGCAGACAATGTAACCATTGACAGATGCACAAGTGTGAATCCTTCGACATCATTGCCGGATGAAGAGAGTGTGACAGACAAAGATGAAGTTGATCATGATTGCTTGAATGTACTTGAATATTGTACAAAACCTAGGCCAGATATCAAAGATGAGCCTTTAAAAGAATCAGATTATGTAATGTTTGTGGATGGCTCATGCTTGAGGACAAATGAAGGAGTTTTGAGTGCGGCGTATTCTGTATGTACAGTAGCTGCCATAATGGAAGCATCTTGTTTGAGAGGGATACGTTGCGCCCAAGGGGCTGAGCTGATTGCTCTAATACAGGCATGCAAACTGGGAAAGAATGTCCGAATCACAGTGTGAGAAGTTGGCCTGGTATATGCTGTTCACTAGTTAAAGTGGACACCTTGCACCAGTACAAATCGACTTTTATGGTAGGTAGGTTTAAGACAACCTTTATAGAAAGCTATCCTAGTGGTAGCTGTGGAGAGCAGTCTTCAGGCTAAGTCTTGGAGGAATGTAAAGCAGCTTGTTTTACCACCCAATCTCTTGAATCACCAAATGAAAAGACACCACACAGGTATATATATCAAATATATATGTATTTATTAATAAACAACTCTCTACTAATCTCTTTATGAGATTAGAAGTCAGGAACATATGTACAAATCAAATGTTATCAAAATAAGTTAGCACAATCAAATATCACAATCTTAGTTTGGCTAGACCTAGGTCTAGGGCATCTAGAATCGAGGGACCCCCAAGAACCACCCCAGGTAGTTGTAGGAGACCCACAGGGGACGGACGCGGTGTTCAGGCACCGGTGCGAGTCCTGTACGAGTCTATGCGAACAGACGCGATTGAGATTTCAATGTTAAAGGTCCCTTGCGTGTTCGAGGCGAACACACCGATCGGTCCTTGTACGAGTCGAAGGACGCGGTTACAGATAGAGTTGCAAGGGGATGGACGCGCTGTGTCTAACACAGACGCGAACCTTGTACAAGTCAGCGCAATTGAGAGTTCAATGTTACAGGCCCCTTGTGTGTTCGAGGTGAACCCACCGATCGGACTCAGTATGAGTCGAAGGACACGGTTACAGATAGAGTTACAAGGGAGATGGACGCGATGTGTCTAACACAGACGCGAACCCTGTACGAGTCAGCGCAATTGTCGCACTTAGAAAATAAGAGTTTTAGGGCACTTCTAGGGTAGCTACAAGCAAGCCACTAACAGGGTAAGTAGTTCTAGGGCCCACACCCACAGGAGCACCGTAATGCTAAAGTTACCTCACCCAGGGGAGCCGGTGCATAGGTGTCCTTTGGTGTCGGGTCGCGGCGTCGTTTTCAATGGGAGACAGTGAAGACTTGCTGCTTGCGGCGACTGAAGAAGTGTCCATTGGAATCCAAGCCTGGATTCAGAAGGAGGAAGACCTGAAAGCAGAGGGGACAGTGTTCAAGGGCACTTGGCAGTGACCCGGGGCAAGGAAGATGAATGCCCACCGTCGTCGACAGATTCAGGTCGTTCACTGGTGTCTTGACTCTTCGACCACGAGGTCCAGGAGGCGTCGAGGACGGCCAGGAGCTGGATTCAGTGTGTTCCACAAAGTCTGCAGCTGACTGCGGTGTCGGCGACCCGATTGGAGCCAACAAGCCTTGGTAGCAGCAAGTCTCGTGGTGGAAAGAAAAAGTCAATGGTGCAGACCAGCAAGGTCTGAGGAACTTACCCAGCAAAGGTAGGTCAGGGCAGGCCTGGAGCAATCAGGGGAGCCCTTTGGTTTCTTTGGAAAGTCTTCTGGGGACCCACAAGCCAGCTGGCAAGGGATTGCAAAGACGCCTTGGACGGATGCACTCAACAGGGGCCCACGGTCACTCGGAACAGTGTAGGCCTCTGATTTTGGGAGGGATCTCTGTTAGAGGTTGGGACCACACGTGGTCCAAAGCACAAGTTCGTAGAATGTCGTGAAGGGGTTGCACTCGACAATAGTGCACGGTACCCAGGGTCTGCGGTTCCTCGTCGCTCGTGGGTCCACTTGCCTCAGCTTTGCTGGGGACTCACGATGGCCTTGAAGAAGTCAGGAAATCCTCTTCCTGGGCTACAGGAACTTCGGGCTCCGGCGGGAGTAGCGTAGTTTGCAACCGTCGTTGTCGGTTTTGGTGCCTGCCAAGCAGGGGAGTCACTCCTTGACTCCAAGGGAGATTCTTCAGTCTTCCAAAGGTAGTGGAACGTCGAAGGTCCGGGATTCTTCTTGTAGAGCGTCGTCCAGGGGTATCTGGGGTGCAATGCACAGGTTCCCCCTCTTATACTAAAGAGAAGGGAGGGACTAGCTCTATGACCCCACCTATGGGAGGGTCAGGGGAGTGGGTGGCTACACCCACTTCCCTTTGTCCAGTTTCGCGCCAGCGCAGGGGCAGGTAGCCCCTGAGCCGGTTTGAACTGGCATATGCACAGAGGAGCCTTCTGCTCCCCCAGTGCAGGATTTCAAAGCACTCTAGGAGTGCACCCACCCAGCCCCAATACACTAAACCCTGTCTGGGAGGTGGTCACACCCCTTGGGACAGGATATCTATTGTTGGGCTTCCTCCACTGCGAGTGTTGGTCATCAGCAGGAGGGCAGCCCAGTGTCTGTGACTGGTGGCATCCATTTTGTGATGCCAGGGCTCTTCAGGATTCTACCGCGTTTCCACAGTAGTTACATGTCTATCCCTCTAGAAGGGTGGGATCATACTCCCACACCAGTTACTGGTGTGGGGGTATGATTCCAAAGTGTTTGACACCAAACACGACATGTTTTGATGCAGCCATTCCATAGTTAGCATTTACCGCGAGGATATAATGCACTTAAGAGTATATGGTTTAACCGCATCCACAAACAGCCCCAGAGAATGGACTCTGAGAGCTGCAGAGGGGCCCTGCTCAGGCAGAGGCACCCTCTCACATAGGAACCAAGCACCCTGCCCTCAGGATTGATAGGGCCTGCCTTAGGGGTGACTGATAGGTTTAAATGTGTATGCTGGAGAGATATAGGAAACCTACATCTCAGTGAGGGGTGCTAGCACTTCCTCACTCAGGCTGCAGTAGCAGGCCTGTGGTGTCAGATTTAGTCTGCTTCCCAGGGGTGGCATAATACATGCTTCAGCCCCTGGTAGGCCTGTGAAGTACCTATGCCCTTGGTACCTAAGGTACCATATACTAGGGACTCATAAGGTACCACAGTATCCAATCACTAGTGCACCTAGAGTGCACTCCAAATCGTTTAAAGAGAAAGCAGATAGGCTGGGGACCTGAATAGCAGGTTCCCAGCCAAACTAAGTCAAAAACCAACAAAACACCAGGAAAAAAGTGGGGGCAACCATGTAGTCAGATTCCACCTTCCTACATAATCCCCCCCAAACGAAAGGAGATGAGGCTAACCTTGTCCAGGTGAGCCTGTATTTACTGAGTGGCCATATAAGGAAGTACCTGCACTAGCATGGTTACCCCCTGTCTTATGGTCCACTAAGTTATCCCTCACCCCTAAGGGTATGAGAGGGTCTCCACCATGGGGAATTACTACCTGTGGGGTGTTTTGGTAAAGGACAAGGCTGATGAGGTGTCTGAGCAGGGAAGTGAGACCCTAGGGAAGTTGGTCTCAGTTTCCTCAGATCACTGGTCACCATGTATGCCTGTCTTTCCATGACTGAGCTGCACTTTGCTCTAAGGGTCAACCTTTGGCTGCCTACAGCTGGGGGTTGGGTCCCTTTTGTGGAACACTGGAGGGACATGGCAGGTTTGGAACCTTTTGGTTCCAGGTTTGCCCTTGCCTAACAGAGTCCTTCTGGGGAAGGTCCCTACACAAAGGTATGGGGGATCCCTCAGTGTGTGGAGGAATTTTCACCTGGCTAGGGCTACTAGACTGGGTGCCCCTAATCTGCTGATGGGGGGTTCCTCTGGACAGGGGGCCCTGTGGGGTCCACTGACCTCCCTGACCTCTGCAGCCCTGGGCTGACTGAGGCAGGGTAGAGAGGGGCAGGTTACCTGCTCCAGACTGGGTACCACCTTGGAAGGGTCCTCTGCCATCAGGGGTGGGGCCAGGCCAGGCCTGACTACCTCTGGGGCAGTTCCTTCACTAGGGGTAGGATCAGTTCCCTGAGGGGGCTGACCCTTACCTGCTGTCTGGGGGGCAGGAGACTTTTCTTCAACCCCTGTGCTCTCTTTTGGGGGAGAGTGGGCCATTCTTCCAGGCTCCATCTCTCCAGCATTTCCCTGGGCTGGGGCTGTTGCCATCACAGCCCCACTAGCTTTTTCAGGGACGCCTAGCATCTTCAGATGGGTTTGGTGTTCAACTTCAGCCCAGGCTGAAATTTCCAGATCATTGCCCATCAGGCAATCTACAGGCAAGTTGGGTGACACTGCCACTCTTTTTGGGCCTGTGACTCCCTCCCAGCTGAGATTGACTATGGCCATGGGGTGATCTGTCCTGACACCATCAATGTTGGTCACCTGGTATTTAAACTCCGATAAAAGCTGGTGAGGGGGGACTAGTTTCCCTGCCACCATGGTGACACTAGCCCCTGTGTCCCTGAATGCCACAGCCTTCTGACCATTAATCATTGGCTCCAGTCTGTACCTGCCCAATGCAATGGGACCCATGGTAAAGGTGGCAAATCCTATACCACCATCAGAGTCTGAGGAGTCTGTTGAGGGGGACCTGTCTAAACTAGGGCCCACCTCTGTTCCCCTTGCAAAAGCACCTAACTTTTTGGGTGCACTACTCCCCACTGGAGGATTACTACTGGTAGTACCAGGAGGGGTGGTAGTAATAGCTGGAGGAACAGTTTCTCTATTGCCAATCCTGGGGCAACTGGGATCAGTTTTCCAGTGTCCAGGCTTTTTACAGACATGGCAATATGGTTTCTTTTCAGGAGAGGAAGGAGTTTGGGACCCACCCCCAGAAGAGGACTTTTGGGGCCCTGTAGTGGACTTATCCTTAGATTTATCCCCACCTTTCTCTTGGGACTTGGTAGAATCTTTCTTCTGGTCACCACCCTGATTCTTAGGCCTCACCCTGGTTCTGACCCATTTGTCTGCCTTCTTTCCCAATTCTTGGGGAGAGGTCAGATCAGAGTCCACCAGGTACTGGTGCAAAAGCTGGTTTTGACAATTATTAAGGATCTGCTCCCTCATAATCAAATTGTACAATCCTTTGAGATCAGTAACCCTACTGCCAATCAGCCAACCCTCCAGAGCCTTGGTTGCACAATCTACAAAGTCAGTCCAGTCCTGAGTCTGTGCCTTCTGGGTGTCTCTGAACTTCAACCTGTACTGCTCAGTGGTTAAGCCAAACCCATCTATCAGTGCACTCTTCAGGACTTCATAGTCATCAGCATCCTCTTCTCTAACAGTGAGGAGCTTGTCTCTACCTTTATCTGAAAAGGAGAGCCACAAGATTGCTGCCCACTGCTTTTGGGGGACCTGTTGTACTTTACAGGCCCTTTCCATAGCAGTTATCCACTTGTGGATATCATCCCCACTCTGGTAGGGAGGAACAACCTTGCACAGGTTCCTATGGTCTGGAATATATTCTCTGCCTCTAGGGACACTGTTGCTGCCACCAGAGGGTTCTAACCCCTCTCTTCTAGAAGCTCTCTGGAACTCAAAGGCTTCTTTGTCTAATGCCAACTGCTTGGTTTTGAGGGCAAACCTTGCTTCCTCATACTGCAGTAGTTTGCACAGTCTTTCAGAGGAACTCTCTCTTCTTAGGAAGTAGGAGTCTCTCTGGTGGACAGTTTCTCTGCCAGAGTGAAAGGAGTGCTCAGATTCCCTGGAAAGGGACCTGTGCCTGTCTTCCACTATGTCAGTTCTCTTAGGGAGAATTCCTCTGTCCTGTTCAGGCCCCTTGGGGCCTGGCCCTACAATCACAGAGTCTTGGTCATCATCTGACCCAGATACTATGACTGACCCACCCACTGATTCAGATCCATTAGCTCCTAGAGCTAATCTAAGGTCATCTGCTGTTAGCAGATCTATCAAGTGTAGTGTGGAGGGACTCTGTCCTATCTTCAGGTGCCTCTCAGCACACATGGCTTTCAAGTCAACGAAAGTCATGTCCTTATACTGAAGCTGGGTGGATCCACTGGGTCCATCCCTTGAGGACATTCTAGTGTTGTGTAGTGTTGTACTGCCTACACTAGTTTGTGGCCTACTGATACTAGCTTGAGCTGTAGAAAGGGTGTGCTATCCCTTTCTCACACAGCTCTAAGTTCAGTAGAACTTATTGATACTAAGCTTGACTTTATATGTACCTTGAGTACCTATAGTGGTTTTCAGTTAGTAATTCAAATAGAGATTTTCTGGTAAAACAATAGCAAGCTGGAATCCCACACGCTGCCACCAATGTGAGAAGTTGGCCTGGTAAATGCTGTTCACTAGTTAAAGTGGACACCTTGCACCAGTACAAATCGACTTTTATGGTAGGTAGGTTTAAGACAACCTTTATAGAAAGCTATCCTAGTGGTAGCTGTGGAGAGCAGCCTTCAGGCTACGTCTTGGAGGAATGTAAAGCAGCTTGTTTTACCACCCAATCTCTTGAATCACCAAATGAAAAGACACCACACAGGTATATATATCAAATATATATGTATTTATTAATAAACAACTCTCTACTAATCTCTTTATGAGATTAGAAGTCAGGAACATATGTACAAATCAAATGTTATCAAAATAAGTTAGCACAATCAAATATCACAATCTTAGTTTGGCTAGACCTAGGTCTAGGGCATCTAGAATCGAGGGGCCCCCAAGAACCACCCCAGGTAGTTGTAGGAGACCCACAGGGGACGGACGCGGTGTTCAGGCACCGGTGTGAGTCCTGTACGAGTCTATGCGAACAGACGCGATTGAGATTTCAATGTTAAAGGTCCCTTGCGTGTTCGAGGCGAACACACCGATCGGTCCTTGTACGAGTCGAAGGACGCGGTTACAGATAGAGTTGCAAGGGTGATGGACGCGCTGTGTCTAACACAGACGCGAACCTTGTACTAGTCAGCGCAATTGAGAGTTCAATGTTACAGGCCCCTTGTGTGTTCGAGGTGAACCCACCGATCTGACTCAGTACGAGTCGAAGGACACGGTTACAGATAGAGTTACAAGGGAGATGGACGCGATGTGTCTAACACAGACGCGAACCCTGTCGAGTCAGCGCAATTGTCGCACTTAGAAAATAAGAGTTTTAGGGCACTTCTATGGTAGCTACAAGCAAGCCACTTACAGGGTAAGTAGTTGTAGGGCCCACACCCACAGGAGCACCGTAATGCTAAAGTTACCTCACCCAGGGGAGCCGGGTGCATAGGTGTCCTTTGGTGTCGGGTCGCTGCGTCGTTTTCAATGGGAGCCAGTGAAGACTTGCTGCTTGCGGCGACTGAAGAAGTGTCCGTTGGAATCCAAGCCTGGATTCAGAAGGAGGAAGACCTGAAAGCAGAGGGGACAGTGTTCAAGGGCACTTGGCAGTGACCCGGGACAAGGAAGATGAATGCCCACCGTCGTCGACAGATTCAGGTCATTCACTGGTGTCTTGACTCTTCGACCACGAGGTCCAGGAGGCATCGAGGATGGCCAGAAGCTGGATTCAGCGTGTCCCATAAAGTCTGCAGCTGACTGCGGTGTCGGCGACCCGATTGGAGCCAACAAACCTTGGTAGCAGCAAGTCTCGTGGTGGAAAGAAAAAGTCAATGGTGCAGACCAGCAAGGTCTGAGGAACTTACCCAGCGAGGGTAGGTCAGGGCAGGCCTAGAGCAACCAGGGGAGCCCTTTGGTTTCTTTGAAAAGTCTTCTGGGGACCCACAAGCCGGCTGGCAAGGGATCGCAAAGATGCCTTGGGTGGATGCACTCAACAGGGGCCCACGGTCACTCGGGATGGTGTAGGCCTCTGATTTTGGGAGAGATCTCTGTTAGAGGTAGGGACCACACGTAGTCCAAAGCACAAGTTCGTAGAGCGTCGTGAAGGGGTTGCACTCGACAATAGTGCACGGTACCCAGGATCTGCAGTTCCTCGTCGCTCGTGGGGTCCACTTGCCTCAGCTTCGCTGGGGACTCACGATGGCCTTGGAGAAGTCAGGAAATCCTCTTTCTGGGCTGCAGCAGCTTCGGGCTCCAGCGGGAGCGGCGTAGTTTGCGACTGTCATTGTCAGTTTTGGTGCCTGCCAAGCAGGGGAGTCACTCCTTGACTCCAAGGGAGATTCTTCAGTCTTCCAAAGGTAGTGGAATGTCGAAGGTCCGGGATTCTTCTTGTAGAGCGTCGTCCAGGGGTTTCTGGGGTGCAATGCACAGGTTCCCCCTCTTATACTAAAGAGAAGGGAGGGACTAGCTCTATGACCCCACCTATGGGAGGGTCAGGGGAGTGGGTGGCTACACCCACTTCCCTTTGTCCAGTTTCGCGCAGCGCAGGGGCAGGTAGCCCCTGAGCCGGTTTGAACTGGCATATGCACAGAGGAGCGTTCTGCTCCCCCAGTGCAGGATTTCAAAGCACTCTAGGAGTGCACCCACCCAGCCCCAATACACTAAACCCTGTCTGGGAGGTGGTCACACCCCCTTGGAACAGGATATCTATTGTTGGGCTTCCTCCACTGCGAGTGTTGGTCATCAGCAGGAGGGCAGCCCAGTGTCTGTGACTGGTGGCATCCATTTTGTGATGCCAGGGCTCTTCAGGATTCTACCGCGTTTCCACAGTAGTTACATGTCTATCCCTCTAGAAGGGTGGGATCATACTCCCACACCAGTTACTGGTGTGGGGGTATGATTCCAAAGTGTTTGACACCAAACACGACATGTTTTGATGCAGCCATTCCATAGTTAGCATTTACCGCGAGGATATAATGCACTTAAGAGTATATGGTTTAACCGCATCCACAAACAGCCCCAGAGAATGGACTCTGAGAGCTGCAGAGGGGCCCTGCTCAGGCAGAGGCACCCTCTCACATAGGAACCAAGCACCCTGCCCTCAGGATTGATAGGGCCTGCCTTAGGGGTGACTGATAGGTTTAAATGTGTGTGCTGGAGAGATATAGGAAACCTACATCTCAGTGAGGGGTGCTAGCACTTCCTCACTCAGGATGCAGTAGCAGGCCTGTGGTGTCAGATTTAGTCTGCTTCCCAGGGGTGGCATAATACATGCTTCAGCCCCTGGTAGGCCTGTGAAGTACCTATGCCCTTGGTACCTAAGGTACCATATACTAGGGACTCATAAGGTACCACAGTATCCAATCACTAGTGCACCTAGAGTGCACTCCAAATCGTTTAAAGAGAAAGCAGATAGGCTGGGGAGCTGAATAGCAGGTTCCCAGCCAAACTAAGTCAAAACCAACAAAACACCAGGAAAAAAGTGGGGGCAACCATGTAGTCAGATTCCACCTTCCTACACACAGTGATCACGGATAGCCAGTATGGCTTCGGAGTGGTTCATGATTTTGGGCAGATCTGGTCCCAAAGAGGTTTCTTGACGTCTGCAGGAACTCCGATTCGAAATGGTGAGTTTGTGATGAAATTACTTGAGGCGATACAGCTGCCTAGACAAATTGCCGTGGTGAAGTGCAATGCACATAAAAATGGGGAAGACTACATAACCGTGGGCAATAAGTATGTCGACGAGGTAGCTCAGTATTGTGCTAAAAATGTAGTCTCACTGAACAGAAGGAGTGAAAGAGAGCATGTTTCATGTCCTTTGCTTTTTACTAACCCTGTCGAAACATCGGCTGAGGTGAGACAATTACAGGAAGCAGCAGATGATGAGGAAAAAGATAACTGGATAAAAGCAGGATGCAGGAAAAGGGAGGAAGATGATGTTTGGGTTTATAGAGATGAAAGACCAGTTATGCCTGATAGCATGATTTCTGACATGGCACGGATGTACCATGGACAAGCTCATATCGGAAGAGATGCAATGATCCGACTTTTCAGACAAACCTGGTATAACCCAAAATTCAGAGCCATAGCTGAAAGTCTTTGTCAAAGATGTCTTATCTGCCAACAGATAAATCCAGGAAGGAAGACGGTAGGGAGTTTAGGAAGAATAGGACGAGAGGGAGGTCCTTTCACGAGAATGCAACTGGATTTTATAGAAATGCCCCCAAGCAATAGACTGAGGTATGTTCTTGTGGTCGTCTGTTTGTTTTCTCGTTGGGTGGAAGCCTATCCGACCAGAAGGAATGATGGGATTACAGTAGCTAAGCTTCTGTTGAGAGAATTCATTCCAAGGTATGGTTTTCCAGTAACGATTGAAACAGATAGAGGAACACATTTTCAAAATGAACTAATTCAACTGATCTGTGAAGCTCTTGGTATTCAACAGAAATTGCACTGTGCATACAGACCAGAGGCTTCTGGAGTGGTAGAACAAGTGAATGGAACAATAAAGAATAGGTTAGGGAAAATGTGTCAAGCCACAGGACTCAAATGGCCAGATGCCCTTCCACTGGTACTGATGACTATCAGAAGTATACCTGAAAGAAAAACAGGTCTGAGTCCCCACGAGATAATCATGGGACGAGCAATGAGACAAGCACATGTACCTGTCAACAAACTGCTGACTATAACTGATGATCTCGTATTGGATTATTGCAAAGGATTGGCTGATGTGGTACATTCTGTGTTTCATCAGGTTGGACCGGATGCGACCACTCTTGAAAGAAAACCAGCTCATGATTTGAGTCCAGGAGATTGGGTCCGCATAAAAGTCCACAGAAGAAGAAACTGTTTGGTTCCTCGCTGGGACCGACCACGACAAGTGATCCTGGTTATAACAACTGCAGTCAAATGTGCAGGAGTGAAAAACTGGATGCATGCCAGCCACACTATCAGAGTTCCAGATCCTGAAGCTCGACCTGTAAGTCGACATCTGGAGATATCTGATACCAGTTCAGCATCCGATGCAGAAGACGAGACAAACAGGGTTCCAGATCCTGAAGCTCGATCTGAAAGTCGACATCTGGAAGACCCAGGTACAAGTCTAACATCAGGAGAAGAATTTGAAATAGCAAAAGTTCCATAACTTGAAGATTGACCTGTAAGTCGACATCTGGAAATATCAGACACCAGTTCAGCATCTGATAGAGATCAATCTGATTGTGATGAAAAGCTAAAGAATAAATGGAAAATTAACACCATAAACGAAGAATCTGAACAAAGAGACAGTGACAGTGAACAGCCAAGCACAAGTTATGGTAAAAATCCTACAGAAATTGTCAAGGTAGACAAGGCAGGGATAGATTCAAATAGAGAGATAGAAAAATCGGAAGACACCCGAGGAGCAATAGGGAAAGAACAACAAACAAATGAACAGGGAAATATAGAAACAGATAGAGAGATCAACGGAAATCCGGAAGAACATCGAGGAGATAGAAATAAGTGATCAAACAGAAAAGATACAGGAAGAAGCAGAGCTAGATAAAGAAGGTGAAATCATAAAGTTCAAAATAAGAGGAAATGAAGTAAGGTCTGAAACAGAATCAGAAGAAAGTGAAGGAGAGAGAAAACTGAGACTAGGACCAAGAAAGAGAACTTGGAGAGCAGAACGAGAAGAAAAAGAAAGTGAACCGAAAAGGCCAAGAAAAGGAGATAATTGGCCCCACGAAGTCAAAAGATTGAGATACAAAATCATAAACATAAACAAAGATAATGCAGAACAAGTAAATGAGATAACAAGTCAAAAGGAACAAGAAAAACAAAGTGGAAAACAATTGCAGAAAACGAAAAGAGTAAAGAAAGCTAATTTGAAATATAAGTCACCTGAATGGCTATACATCGCACTAACTGATATTAAGGAAGAAGAAATCACTCACGAGAACCCAGAACAAAGCTGCAAACAATTGGGTGAAAGTGAAGTGCAACAAGTTTGATGAGATTAAAAAGAAGTTTTTGCCGGACTGGACACTAAAACCGAATAAGACAAGAAAGAGTTCTGAGAAGAACTAAAGAGAGTACCAAACGAGACAAAGTGAGAAAGTAAAGTGGCTGAAACGTCATTTTTGAGGTGTGGTGACACAATTTTCTGTACAAATATATATAGGTAATAGAACAAGATGGTAGACACAGAGAATAGATGTGCGTTTTTACGTAGATGGTGTAGAATGTGTTTCTTTTGTACAGGTTTACTAATGTTCATATGGCTTATTTTAGCAATCACCATTCCAATTAGATTAGCTGTAGAAGAAACGCCCATATTAGAGAACAACACAAAGAAAGATAAAGAAGTTAACATACAGAACACAGCCACATTAATAGACAGTGTAGAGTTACATAAGGATAGATCCATAACTGACTTTTCAAAGAACGTTTTCACAAAATTATTATATGAATATGTAGAAACAATGGATGTTAGAGATTGCTATGTTTGTATGCAATTACCTGCATCTGTTTCTGAAGGTGTGACCTATCATCACCTTCCTTTGACGTATGGAATAACATGTAGCGTTTTAGCTAGTTTGTTTTATAAAACAGGTAGATTAGAATATTATTACACTGACATAAATAAGATTTTTGCAAAAATTCCTATAATTCCTGAATTGAACAAGGTGAAAGGAGCAAAGATGTTTGGTGAATTTTTCCTAGAAAATAAAGATTTGACAGATGATATAGTTAAACACAACCTTACCTGTGAGTTAAAGAATGAAGAAAAGGTATTTTTAGAGATGGTAGAAAGCAGAAGAGTCAAATTTCAAAGAAAGGTAATTGAGGAAGAAACAAAAACACCCCTTTGGGCATTCGAAGGAGAAAGTAATGATAAGAAAAAGACAAATGCAGCTATGACTTTAGATTGGCCCCAACAGGGAAAGTTGTGCATTAGTAGAAATAGAACTAGGTATGACAACTATTTCGTGGGTTCCAGTGACTGCCGAGACAATTATAAAATTTTAGGAGGATGGGGATTCAAAGGAGGAAAAGATCCAATATTTCCAGGGATCTATTATATTTGTGGAAACAGAGCTTATTACAGGTTGCCGGACCATTGGTATGGGTCATGCTACTTAGGCCTGGTCTTTCCAAAGATTTTTTATGTAGAAAGAGAAGAAAAAGGAACACACGAAATGGGTGGCACATTCACACGTAGAAAAAGGGAAAGTTTTTCAGAAATAGTGGGTGATATTTTTGGAGCAATGATACCAGCAGTGGGAATATCTTTGAATGCATTTAAAATTTGTAAATTGTCCACAGTAGTAGATCGTTTATCAACGAATACTGCTGGAGGGTTCTTGATGGTAAATACCGAGATGGTTGCCATGAGAGCTTTGGTGATGCAAAATCGACTTGCCCTTGATATTCTTTTGGCAAAAGAGGGAGGAGTCTGTGGAATGCTGAAAGTCCAACATTGTTGCACTTACATTCCAGATAAAAGTGAAAATATACAAAAGTATATAAAGAATATTACTAATTTGCACAAAGAACTTGTTCCACTGGAGGTTGAAAATGCTTGGGAGAAGCTTGGTAAGAGTTTTTCCTCAACACCAAAATGGTTCACTGAAATAGGTAGTTCAATTGTAGGGAAAGGTTTGATATCAGCAACAGTAGTAATTTTAGTGGTGTTACTTTTGAAATTTGTTATTATATGTATTAAAAGGAGAAAAAGACAAAACAAAATGAAAAGAGAAAATAAGATAAATAAGGAAAGGGAACGAGAATTAGGTGAAATAGAACTGGAAGAACTAAAAGAAAGCATGTATGAGAGAACAAAAAGACAAGATGAAAGGGATACAGATGTGTAAAACTAACAAGAAGCAAATGGACAAGAAACAAAGCTGTCTGAAAAATTGTGTAACAAGGGTTTTTGTGGTGATATTAAAAATCACCAAAGGGGGAGTTGATGGAGCAAGGTAAACGAGAAAATTTTGAACCCCCTAAATTTTATGATTAATAAATTAACGTTATTAATTGGTTTGACAATTAATCAACACTTTATGTCTCTTATAGACATCTTTTATAAGTGGTAACTGCAATTTATGTGCAAAAGCTAACCTACTTACATTTGACAATGTGAAATTAAATTAACCTAAGGTTTGCGTACTAATTAAAATAATGTTGCATGATTTGTGCTATGTAGTAAACTGTATTGTGGCAAAAGTATGCGGATGGTAAGTAAACATAGCTTTATATGTCGCTTTTGCTAGGTAACACCTAATTGGGGTACGTAGAATGACGGGTGGGAAACAAAAAGGCTTATTTTCTTTATTCTTAACTGTTATTGTGTTTGTTTTCATAATAGTTCGTTCGGGCCTGCTAGGCCGCGCTGTAAAAAATGGCTGCCGAGGCAGATGGGCTTAATGCGCAAGTGCAAAATGGCTTCCAGGTGGAAGAGAGCTGCGGAAATATGTCACGTGATTTGAAAGTAGAGCCCAGAATGAAAAGGATCAAGGTCACCATGACCTGTCACCAAGATGGGTGCCAAAAAGGGACTCAGCGAGAATGCATGAGAACCAAAGATGCAGCCGTGAATTAACAATGAACTGTTTTAATAAGGATACAAAAGAAGATACATATGAGGAACTGTCAATCGGATTGGTAATGTCCTAAAACCGTGAGAAAGGACAAAATTATGAACATTTTCAGAATTGGTTTGAACAAGGAGGGCAATGAGGAGAAGCTTGCCACCCCTCCAATGGACCAATTAGCGTGAATCTCGCCCCCAAAGATTGAAACATTTCTGTTTAGTAAGCTAGTAATAGGGTATAAGAGGACCTACTCTTAAGTAGGAGGAGCGCTATTCATACATAATTTTTGAGCACTGGACGTTGATGCTGGAGAACTGCTGCTATTTTCCATAGGCCATTTTCTTTTAAAATAATTAATCTTTTTGCTTTAAACTGACTGGGAAGGAACGAGAACGATACGGGAAATCTGTATAGGTGGTCTGTCGAGGAGGCCTGTTTAGCGGGACAGTCAGTCAGTTTTTGGGAGTTCTATGCTGTGATCTGCTGTGACGAACTTTATTTTTCATCAAAAAGGGTATGCATAAATTCTTTGAAGTTTATTCCTTATAATGATAATAAATGTATTAATTGATTAATAAAATTGAGACTTTTCTATGCATTTTAAAACCAGTAGATAAACTTTATTATAAATTAAAACTACGAGTCTGTGGTTCTTTAGCTCAATAACAAATGCAAATGTTTTAATAGGTTAAAGTGATTGAGCTGGTCTTAATCACCATCAACTGATTCCTACTAGTTGGTCCATCGACCAATGAGCGGAATACCTTGATGTTTTAGAAACCGACAGGATTAAAACTAAATATGTATGATGTTTGAGAAATTATCTTGTCAACTTTAAAAAGGTATCCCGTTCTCTTCCAGCAGTCATTAACCTTTTCTCTTAGATAAAAGTGGATGAGATCCAGGGAATATTTGAGTGAGTGAATGTATATGCGGTGTTATGGGCCCCACCGTCATATTGGTATAGTTGTTGGAAAAGAGTGTTTCCAACCTGGATGTTATGTCCACAGGAGAAGAAATTATATTAGTCGCGCTGGATCACACCCCACTACCTAAGGTGTAGGAAACACAAGAAACAGCAGTAACTTGTGAAATGTTACAAACAAAGAAACCCTGGCACTCACAATATTTCAGATTATATTAATGACAGTAATCTGTCAGTCTAACCCAAAGAACCCAGGCTGTTTTTCATGCTCTTTACAACAAGGACTGGACTATCATCTCCATCATTGTAGAGATTTTTGACTGTATTAACAAGACTGAAGTGTTCTAGTCCTTGCAACTTTTTGTATTAAGTTTGGTACTTTGTTATTTATGAAATAAATTAATGATTGTCTAGATAAATGCACTTCCCGTGTTTCCTGTGTCAAGAGGAATTTTCCTTCTTCTTCTTTCTTTGGGTTAGACTGACAGATTACTGTCATTAATATAATCTGAAATATTGTGAGTGCCAGGGTTTCTTTGTTTGTAACAAAGGCAATTATGGCAGTTTTGGAAGAGATTTTCAGGAGTGAAGGGATACCATCAGGCTGATAATGGACAATGGCACACAACTTACGTCTTGTGAAATGCGAGGGTTTTTGAATGATATTGGTGTGAAGCATGTATGAACCTCTCTTTGCAACCCCAAGGTAATGGTCAGTTTGAGAGAATAAACCGTTTGATAAAATGAACCAATGAATTTGCAAGTAAAACTAGTTTGGATGTTCAGGGTGCAGTGAAGGACATGCTGTGGGCACATCGCACGATGGTGAATTTGGGCACAGGAACAACACCATTTGAAATGATGGAAGGTAGGCAGCCTGGCACCAAGTTGGTTTATTCATGGTTGCGGAAGGAACACTTTAGAGCATCGGGTGGAAATGTGTAGCTTTTCAAGGGTGAGCGTTGGGTCAATGTGGGAGATTGAGTGAAGGTGAAACAAGGTGGGGTTGACGCTGGTTTGTCCAAGTCCTGCAGGCCCTATAGAGTGAAGGCGGTGGGTGGAAATTGGTTGAAGTTGGAAAATGGTCAGACATGGAATTTGAGGAGAGTTGCTTTGTTCCAGAAGGATGAGAGAGGTGTGGTGTAGCCAGAGAAAGAAAGTAAGAGATGTTCTGGATGGTTGATGATGGAAGATTCAGAATTTCGGCCAAGTTATGTATGGGACAAAGGAGATGCTTTGGGTACTCGTGTTGACGGGCATGATCGCACCATTGGGAAATGGCCTTTACAAC
Organism: Calotriton arnoldi; assembly: GCA_963921515.1. Lineage (NCBI taxonomy): Eukaryota > Metazoa > Chordata > Amphibia > Caudata > Salamandridae > Calotriton > Calotriton arnoldi. Next base: position 628,431 of record CAWUFW010007768.1, on the reverse strand, counting down.
GTGGGCTGAGCCATACGTGCTGTTTTCCCGCAAGCATAACAATGCTTACCTGAACCACGCATCTGCCTTAACCATGCATATGCGCTGTTAAGGCAGATAGCGGTCTAGTGTCTGGATGGGCGGGGAGAGGAAGAGGAAGCATTGGAACAAGAATCTCCGGACAGGTAAGTGGGGCTGGGACTGGGTTTGGGGTGTAGTTTTTAAGAGTGGTAGTTGGTTTTAGGGCTCAAAGCTGGGGGGTCAGGGTAGTTTTTGAAAGGGGGCAGGGTTCTAGGGCTCAGGGCGGTAGTTTTAAGTTCTGGGGTAGGGTTTGTGGGGTATATTTTAGAGGGAGGGGGCCCCTTTTAGATTTTAGGGCAGGGGGTCGGGGGATCAGGGCAGTCTTTTTAAAAGGGGGCAGGGTTTTAGGGCTCAGGGCAGGGGAGGGGGTCTTTTGTTGCTTTTTTTTAAAGGGAGCAGTGTTTTAGGCTGAACAAAAACAAGAGAGGGAGGGTCCCAGGGATATTTTAAAGACCTGCAAGGATTACGTCCCCAACCAATACAAAAAACAACAAAGAAATCCTTAGGTCTGGAATGCCTGTACAGGCAGGAGAAAAAACTAAGGGGAAGCGATCATAGAGAGTGTACCTTAGTGGCCTCTCTATGATCGCTTCCCCTTAACAACATTGCTTCCAGGTAGTGGTGTCAGACCAACTCGCTGAGTGTGTTTGACACTGTCACTTCCTTTTTTTCAGAGCGGTGCCCCTCCCCTGAGCTGTCGCCAGGTTGAGGTGAGGCTCCTTATCCGTACACCACGGGTAAGATACTTTATCACTGATTTTAAATGCCGTAAGTAAAATGAGTGTGGAGATAATGGTAACCCACTAGCTCCTTACTGTGTACTATGACATGTTGTGAGCTTTTAACCTATTGGTTTTCCCTTGTTGCTTGTGTTTTTCAATAGGTACGGCCAGTAAATCGAACACTGAAAAACAGATAGATTACTGGTTTTGTATTTCACCTTTTACCTTCTTTCTTCTCACGATATTCACGTACTATCTACGCAGTAGCATTGTCCAAGGTCCTGACGAAAGCCGTGATACCACTCTGGGTCTCCAAGGCTGAAACATGTAGACCTACTTTTTTCGTCTGACACGTGCAGTTTTATAAATGCAAAAACAACAGTTGATGGACAGAATGCAGAACAATGTCATACATTCACCCCAGTACAGAGATCTGGGCCTAAATCCATCGTTTTTTTGCTCACCATGCCATTCCAGTTTGAACCCAGCCATATGCAAATCAGTCTTGACCCTGTGCCTCATGGGAACAGTCCAGCCCGAACTGCCAAGCCAGGTCCTCCCTGGACTGGAAACAAGCATCCTAGGACCGGTTTCGGGGTTTCACCCTCTTCAGCCAGGATAGCTTGATTCCAGTGGCATGGAGAGCACGGGACCCACGTCTGGGCATACCCGTCCCACTCGGGGTGACAAATGCAAAAACAACAGTTGATGGACAGAATGCAGAACAAAGTCATACATTCACCCCAGTACAGAGATCTGGGCCTAAATCCATCGTTTTTTTGCTCACCATGCCATTCCAGTTTGAACCCAGCCATATGCAAATCAGTCTTGACCCTGTGCCTCATGGGAACAGTCCAGCCCGAACTGCCAAGCCAGGTCCTCCCTGGACTGGAAACAAGCATCCTAGGACCGGTTTCGGGGTTTCACCCCTCTTCAGCCAGGATAGCTTGATTCCAGTGGCATGGAGAGCACGGGACCCACGTCTGGGCATACCCGTCCCACTCGGGGTGACAAATGCAAAAACAACAGTTGATGGACAGAATGCAGAACAATGTCATACATTCACCCCAGTACAGAGATCTGGGCCTAAATCCATCGTTTTGTTGCTCACCATGCCATTCCAGTTTGAACCCAGCCATATGCAAATCAGTCTTGACCCTGTGCCTCATGGGAACAGTCCAGCCCGAACTGCCAAGCCAGGTCCTCCCTGGACTGGAAACAAGCATCCTAGGACCGGTTTCGGGGTTTCACCCCTCTTCAGCCAGGATAGCTTGATTCCAGTGGCATGGAGAGCACGGGACCCACGTCTGGGCATACCCGTCCCACTCGGGGTGACAAATGCAAAAACAACAGTTGATGGACAGAATGCAGAACAATGTCATACATTCACCCCAGTACAGAGATCTGGGCCTAAATCCATCGTTTTTTTGCTCACCATGCCATTCCAGTTTGAACCCAGCCATATGCAAATCAGTCTTGACCCTGTGCCTCATGGGAACAGTCCAGCCCGAACTGCCAAGCCAGGTCCTCCCTGGACTGGAAACAAGCATCCTAGGACCGGTTTCGAGGTTTCACCCCTCTTCAGCCAGGATAGCTTGATTCCAGTGGCATGGAGAGCACGGGACCCACGTCTGGGCATACCAGTCCCACTCGGGGTGACAATGCAAAAACAACAGTTGATGGACAGAATGCAGAACAAAGTCATACATTCACCCCAGTACAGAGATCTGGGCCTAAATCCATCGTTTTTTGCTCACCATGCCATTCCAGTTTGAACCCAGCCATATGCAAATCAGTCTTGACCCTGTGCCTCATGGGAACAGTCCAGCCCGAACTGCCAAGCCAGGTCCTCCCTGGACTGGAAACAAGCATCCTAGGACCCGTTTCGGGGTTTCACCCCTCTTCAGCCAGGATAGCTTGATTCCAGTGGCATGGAGAGCACGGGACCCACGTCTGGGCATACCCGTCCCACTCGGGGTGACAAATGCAAAAACAACAGTTGATGGACAGAATGCAGAACAATGTCATACATTCACCCCAGTACAGAGATCTGGGCCTAAATCCATCGTTTTGTTGCTCACCATGCCATTCCAGTTTGAACCCAGCCATATGCAAATCAGTCTTGACCCTGTGCCTCATGGGAACAGTCCAGCCCGAACTGCCAAGCCAGGTCCTCCCTGGACTGGAAACAAGCATCCTAGGACCGGTTTCGGGGTTTCACCCCTCTTCAGCCAGGATAGCTTGATTCCAGTGGCATGGAGAGCACGGGACCCACGTCTGGGCATACCCGTCCCACTCGGGGTGACAAATGCAAAAACAACAGTTGATGGACAGAATGCAGAACAATGTCATACATTCACCCCAGTACAGAGATCTGGGCCTAAATCCATCGTTTTATTGCTCACCATGCCATTCCAGTTTGAACCCAGCCATATGCAAATCAGTCTTGACCCTGTGCCTCATGGGAACAGTCCAGCCCGAACTGCCAAGCCAGGTCCTCCCTGGACTGGAAACAAGCATCCTAGGACCGGTTTCGGGGTTTCACCCCTCTTCAGCCAGGATAGCTTGATTCCAGTGGCATGGAGAGCACGGGACCCACGTCTGGGCATACCAGTCCCACTCGGGGTGACAAATGCAAAAACAACAGTTGATGGACAGAATGCAGAACAAAGTCATACATTCACCCCAGTACAGAGATCTGGGCCTAAATCCATCGTTTTTTTGCTCACCATGCCATTCCAGTTTGAACCCAGCCATATGCAAATCAGTCTTGACCCTGTGCCTCATGGGAACAGTCCAGCCCGAACTGCCAAGCCAGGTCCTCCCTGGACTGGAAACAAGCATCCTAGGACCCGTTTCGGGGTTTCACCCCTCTTCAGCCAGGATAGCTTGATTCCAGTGGCATGGAGAGCACGGGACCCACGTCTGGGCATACCCGTCCCACTCGGGGTGACAAATGCAAAAACAACAGTTGATGGACAGAATGCAGAACAATGTCATACATTCACCCCAGTACAGAGATCTGGGCCTAAATCCATCGTTTTGTTGCTCACCATGCCATTCCAGTTTGAACCCAGCCATATGCAAATCAGTCTTGACCCTGTGCCTCATGGGAACAGTCCAGCCCGAACTGCCAAGCCAGGTCCTCCCTGGACTGGAAACAAGCATCCTAGGACCGGTTTCGGGGTTTCACCCCTCTTCAGCCAGGATAGCTTGATTCCAGTGGCATGGAGAGCACGGGACCCACGTCTGGGCATACCCGTCCCACTCGGGGTGACAAATGCAAAAACAACAGTTGATGGACAGAATGCAGAACAATGTCATACATTCACCCCAGTACAGAGATCTGGGCCTAAATCCATCGTTTTATTGCTCACCATGCCATTCCAGTTTGAACCCAGCCATATGCAAATCAGTCTTGACCCTGTGCCTCATGGGAACAGTCCAGCCCGAACTGCCAAGCCAGGTCCTCCCTGGACTGGAAACAAGCATCCTAGGACCGGTTTCAGGGTTTCACCCCTCTTCAGCCAGGATAGCTTGATTCCAGTGGCATGGAGAGCACGGGACCCACGTCTGGGCATACCAGTCCCACTCGGGGTGACAAATGCAAAAACAACAGTTGATGGACAGAATGCAGAACAATGTCATACATTCACCCCAGTACAGAGATCTGGGCCTAAATCCATCCATACTGCAGGTGCACTGTTTTTAATCCTGGCAGCGAGAACGAACAAATAAAGGCAATTCCATCGCTCTCGTTAGTTAGTTTTAGCTTCAACACCTACACTTTAGAGTTTTTCATCTTTTTGTTGCACTGCGCCCTCATCACACTAGTTTTGGCCTTTCTCATCTGAAGAATTTGTATATCCAAGCAAGTGTAGGAATAAAACATCCCTGAGCTCCTTCCTCTCAGAGAGGAAGTTGTAGCCCTTGGAGGGACCAGGTTTACTCGCCAAGAGGAGAATCCCAGATGATGAAGCATGCCACCTATGGTGGGTGAGGAATTTCGCCCTGAAAGGGATTTCCCCACAAGCCACTAGAGACTACCTCTAGTTTTTTCTCCTGCCTGTACAGGCATTCCAGACCCAAGGATTTCTTTGTTGTTTTTTTTAGTAAAGTTTTAGGCCCCAGGGTGGGGGGAAGAGGTAGGGCCAGTTTTAAGGGCAGGGTGGGGCAAGTTTTAGGGCTCAGGGCAGGGGGGCTGAGGTCAGGGTAGTTTTTGGTAGGGGGCAGAGTTTTAGGCATCAGGGTGGGGGAGGGGGAGTGGTAGTTTTAAGGGCAGGGCGGGATAGGTTTTAGCCCTCATTACAGGGAGCAAGGTGGGAGGATAGAATCTTAGGGCTTAGATTAGCGAGGGGGGTCAGGGTAGTGGTGATCTTTACTATGCCTAACCCTTTAGCAATCATGCCTTTACAAGTAAATTGTGTGGTAAATGCATACATGGTAAAGGCATGCGTGGTAAAGGAATGCATGGTTAAGGCGTACTCTTGGTGGGGACCACATTGTAGAGGCACGCGTGGTTCAGCCAAGCGTGCCTCTGTCATACAACCCGCACTGTTGCACGTGCAAATCGGCCTTGCAGACCTCCCGGTTGGTTGGGAGACTTCGTGTGGGGTTAAAGTTTCCCAGTTTCCAGTTTAGATGTGGGGTTAAGGTTTCATGTGTTTGTAGTTTTGTCCTTGTGGCTGAATGTTGTTGAGCGTGTGTGTGTTAGATGATTTATCGGGTGTTGTGCTGGGATTTAAATGTTTGAGAAGGAAAAGGGATGTATTATAATGTGGGTATACATTTTTGGGACATGTGAACGCCTTCTGTCAGGCAGACCTGTTATGTAGCTATAGAGTGTTGCCTGTGTAATGGGATTGAGTTCTAACGCGGTTCAGGGAGAGTGAAGCTGTTGGTGTCTGGCTTGCCAGGCACAGGATTTTCCTGCCAATAAACTTGAAGGTACACTACTCTGCTGTGTCTGCATGATCAAATGCTACAGTTGCCTACTACAATTTTTCCATTTAACATTTCTCATTTTTAAACATAAATTCTGCACGTCATGTTCTTTAATGAAAACATTTTATAAATGATCAAATTCGCTCTAGCAGCTTCCCCCCTCTGATGGTTGAAAAAACATCACAGTTTCTTCACAAATTAATCTTTTAGATTACACTCTTTGTTGAGTCTTTTCTTTCCCTTTTATGTTTTCTAGGTTCCCTCCGTTTCTTGTATTCATTATTCTTTTTCTCCTCCAATTCGAATTCTGTCCTAAATTCTCTGTTTCTTTCTCTATTCTTTCTTCTTTTTAAACAGCATCTAACTATTTTATATACAGCATATGAAGTTATCAAGCAAACAACTATAATTAATACAGGTTTCAGAATGACTCTAAAATGTCCTTCTCCTACTGTTGCAAACCAGTTACCAATAACAGAAGCTCCTTAGCCAAAATTTTCTAAAATATCAGTAGTTTCTAATGGTTCTACTTCAGGTTTCAGATCTGAAATGTTCTTTGCAACTTCTTCTATTTTGCTAGTCTCATCTGCAATATATGAACAGCAATGCTGAGCTTTCAGCATCTTGCAGAATCCACCTTTCTCTGCCAGCAAGATATCTAAAGCTAATCAATCTTGTAAAACCATTGATCTAATAGCTGCAATTTCTGCAATTTTTTGTGTTAACAGCAATCAAAGCACCAGATGTACTAGTGGCTAATTTTCCACTACTATTGACAGTTTTCTAATATTTTCATCATTTAAGACTACTCCTACTGGTGGTATGATTGCACCAGAAATATCTTCCGCTAGCTGTGTTCCATCATAAACACCTCATGTATGTCTGTGAGGTGATGTCATTGTTAAAACATCTATACTATACTATACATGATACTTTTTGGGAAACAACAAGGCTAAATAGCAAATACCCTCCTAATAAGCTTGTAACTGAAAATAGGTATCTTGTCTACAAATGAAATAGACCTCTGGAATAACTGCTTATCCTCCTGTAAGAATATTAGATGGTCCTCCTAAAATTTCAAATGTGTGTTCACAACTACTAATCCCAATATGTCTTTTTCTTGATTGATTTCTTCTTTTGTAAACACATAATTTCCCTTTTTGTTGTCTATCTAATTTCAATTTTGGATATACCATCTTCTTTTTGTGTTCATCTTCTTCTTTCTTCCAAACATTCTTATATACTCTCTGGGGCATATTCACAAGAACGTGTGATAACTACCGCAAGTGTAGCTTAACACAACCCTTCACATCGCAGTCCATCGCGGGAAAACAACTCCTTGTTAACGTGGTATTCACAACACGGCGGCACCATGCGATAGACACAAGATAACGCGTCAAATGAATATGTTAAAACTAATGCGACGCAGAAAAAACGCGAAACACGAGCGCGAAAATAGTAGCGATGAGGCCAATCGCGATACAAAAATCAGCGATAACCAGTGAGAGGCCCGCAATACCCACGCGTCCTGCGTGGAAATGCACAATAAAAGCAGAGAAAGAAAATGGTGAGATGACATTGTATGAGCACAACCCCACATCCGTGACGTAGAACAAATGAGCATCGTCCCGCATCAAATAGGCATCTCCCCACAGTCACAATGTACATTGACATGCAGCCCGGATGTAAACTGTGCAAATGCTGAAACATGCATGTAACACACAGTGAAACCGCATCTCCCCCTCACATTGCAGAGGGACTAGCAACCTCTCCTGCACACAGACGTGTCATGACCATGACCAACAAATCACGAGAGCGTGGAAGAATGTAGGGGCAGTGACTCCCGCATACGTACATGTAGCCCATGTTGTCGGACCTGAGTCACAGGGGGCATCCCTGCATCATGGTGGTACATATCTGAGCCCAAAAGGAGCCCTGTTGTCACCTGCAGGACACAAACGGCAGCCAAAATGGAATGAATCTGGACACATGTGAAACGCCGAAGAGTGGGATTCCCTACTAACTGTGACACACAGAACTGGCAGTTCGAACACGTGACACCCTAAACAGCCTCTTTGCACAGAGGTGACACACCCACCACACATGAACAAATCACAAAAATGTCAGCAAAACATGTCGCACTCACACTTGTCTGAGTGATGTGCCTGTACAGATGAGAGACATGCACTCAGGGATAGTGTTCTTCGAATGCATTTATTTGCACATGCTTTGCCTGTGGTCATTATGTACTGTCCCAATGCTGTCAAGGACTGCCACAATGTGACGTGCTCATGTGAAGAAATTGTCAATGATGGTGTTCCTACGGGATATTCCTGCTGCGGCTGCAGTGGGCTGTGGTCCACCTGCCACATCCCCATCATCATCGTCCGGTGCATCTGGCACATGTATCCATGGTGCCCTGCTGCGTACACATATGTTGTGCAACACACAACATGCAACGATCATCTTGCACACAATGTCTGGGCTGTACAGGAGCCTTCCACCTGTGACGTCCAGGCACCTGAAACGTGACTTCAACACGCCAAATGTGCGTTCCACGATGCCCCTGGTGCGTTTGTGGGCCGCATTTTACTGCCTCTGGGCCTGTGTGTTCGGGGCTCGGAGGGGTGTCATCATCCAAGCGCAGAGTGCATATCCTTGGTCACCTGTGACAGTGCAGAGAGACATGAGTCAATAGTTGGTTCGGCATGATGTGTTGGCAGGCTCACTGGTTCATTGGTGTGTGATATGTGTGACTTTGTGATTCCTGCATGACATGTACTGCTTGTTGCAAATGAGCGGCATCAATGTGGAATACGTAGCCTCAATGCTGCTTCTCCCTCCCCCGAGCATATTCACCAGAGTGCCCAGCGCGGTTGCATCACTTGCACCCCTACGGCACACTATTGTCATGCATGTCTGCGCATGTCCACAAGCCTGACGACGACACAGTGATGTCCTGCGCTGAAGGTGGACGGACACGTGTGTGTAGGGCAATGGTAAAGACAGGGCGGACACAGAAGTAGAGTTCATGCCTGGCTGAACTCGCCATGCGGCAGAGGGTAGACCTTTGGCTTATGCTGCGGAAATAGCGACACACACAACAGTTGGCATGTCTGATCCCTGACCCCCAGCGGGCCTGCGAACACTCATCTACCCCTCGGCCGAGCCCGTACTCCGGGCGCATGCTACATGGCAACATTGAATTTTGCGTGACGTGTGGCGCCAACACTACACCTGAGACACACGCATTAGTTACTTCCCTGGCAAGGCCTAAACTTAACCTCGCCCAGAGCCACCTGTGGAATGACCACACTCCTACGCCATACTGCCATACGCAGGTCCACTCCCTCACGCTCACAGGGGGGTCTGACACAGCCACATGTCCCAGGTCTACCCCACTGCCTGAGGGGACTAGGTTGCGCCCGCTGTACATGCACAACATAATGTGGTATGGCCCGGGGCCCACATGCATACATAATGACCACACGGACACATTGAGATTATCCGTGGAACTGGCTACGGGCACGTGCGCCCGGCATCTTTTATTGCCAGAGCCACACGATCAGTGACGCCTGTGCTGGATGGGAGTTGGGTAGTGTACGCCACCCCTCAGAGGTTGGTTGGTGCTGGCAACAACTACAACAGTGATCAGACAATCAGAAGTTCAAAGCACAAACAGCAAGGTTCCAAGACTTGAGCTGCACAGAGTCGGTGGCCCCGGATGCACAGCAGCCGGCACAGGCACACCGCCACGGGACGGTGACTTGCGATGCACTGAGGTAGGGCCAGGTGAGCTGAGCGGGCGCGCATTGATGTCCAAGGAGAGTGTTGCAGAGTGTCACGGGGGACAGTGGAAGGTGCCCATCCAGGGCATGATGCAGAGGGCAGAAGCAAGCAGGAACAGGCAATATGGAGGAGTTGAATGCTACAGTATCCTTTTCCCCACGATGTCAGTATCAGCTACATGATGATGGAGTCGACCCCCAGGCCATAGACTCTGACGCCACCAGAGTTCCACCAGAGAGTATCCATGACTCCCGGGGCACAGAGTCAGTGGCACCAGAGCCGGAAGGGGATGCAGTCTGCAATGAGGCCTGTACAATGACATGAAGTCTGCAATTGACAAATCCAGACCCAGTTCCAATTGTGTGTCCTACTTGACCGCAGTGTAGGCCGGAGGCAGCGCTCAGCAAGGGCCCACAGACACGTGTGGTCAGAATGCTATGCACAGAGTTGGTGGCACCACCGCAAAGGGAGTATACTGATTTAGACTCTGCATTAACATGTGTACTCTGCCATTGTGTAATCAAGACTCAGTTCCAAATGTGTGGCCTACTTGTCCGCTGTGTAGGCCGGTGGAGTACGTCAACGACAGAGGAGTACTGCGACCCTTGCCCGCGGAGGCCGTGGTGGTCTGAGGACGCTGCCAAGCTCGAGGGCCTCTGGCTTGGTGCGAGCGCAGGCACGTGGTGGGCCCTCTTGGGGACACGCCGGTGTCGGCAGGTGAGCAGTGAGGCTTGGATGCGCACGGTCGGGCGGGACTGGTTCGGGGTCCAGCGGCCCGGGCTGCGGCGGACGCACAGGATCACGGCGACACCGCTCTCGGCGACGGCGTCGGCCTCGTGGCGGGGTGGGGGGGCGCCGCCCTGGCAGACACGTTGGGCATTCCGGAAGAGAACCACGCCCAGAGCTACGTGCTTTTTATTCACACCCCTATGATGGCCTGGCGTACACCGGGCTGGCCCACTCTGCACACACTTGCAGGGGGGGACGTCACAGGCTACATTTCCAAGACTTTCCCCACTGGCTGGGGTGACATGGTTGCGTCCACTGTCCACAACACTACCACCACCAGCAGTATATGTCGACATGGATATGTCTGTGGTCTGCATACTGCAGTCTGTCCAGCACTTCCACGCCACACTTGGCATTGTGTGCATTCTCATTCATGGGTCACTTGCCTCCTTCGCACATGCCTGCTTCCCACCTCTCCCCGCATACTGCTATTGTGTGGCTGAGGTGCCATGCCGGTGATGGCTCATGTACATGGCTAGCCCAGGTTTCCGCAGTACGTTGTGCAGTCGTGTCTGGTGGGTGGGCATGTTGTATGTGTGTTTGTAACATGTGCATTCCCAGGGTTGTGAGTTGCATGATTGTGGATTTGAGGTGTGTGGTGTGTTCATTTGGTACTTACCAATGAGCACTGCATTTCCGTAGGTGCCATCCTGGAAGCGCCGGTTGATGATGGACTGTCGGAAGATGTATGAATCATGCACACTGCGTGGGTAGTTTACGACGGCATTGGTGAAGAGTCCCCGGTGGTCGACTATTGCCTGCACATTGATGGAATGCGTGTGCTTTCTGTTGCAGTAATTGTGTGCGGTGTCGGCAGGGGGCACAAGTAGGACATGTGTGCTGTCAATTGCCCCCAACACGTGCGGGAACCCTGCTATGGCGTAGAAGCCTTGCTTGGTCTTCAGTTGTTCCTGCGCAGTGTGGGGGAAGTATAGGTACTGGGGTACCAAGCTGGTGATGGCATCCGGGACAGGTGTGAGGAACTTGGATAGGGCTGGCTGTGAGACTCCTCCGACTCCCGCAGTTGTTGGTTGGAATGTCCCAGAGGCCAACATGTGCAGCACGGCCAGCAGCTTTGTCTGAGGTGGGATGTTGGTTGTCCGCTGTGTTGGTACAGTCAGCCTGTGGGCAATGATGGTCAGGAGGCGGAGGATGGTTGACCTTTTGAGTCTGTAGTGGGCAATGACATTCTCTGGTGTCAAGTCTGTGAGGCTGGTGCGTTTCCTGAAGGTCCGCTGTCTTTGTCTAAGCTGCCTCTGTGGTGGTCCGGGGATGGAGCGGAGAGGGTCCGGGGGGGTGGCGGACCTGGGTGTGGTGGCGGTGGGTGTTGTGGCCCTGTTCGGGCTCCGAGCTGCATGATGAGTAGCTCCATGGCATCTGTTGTTCTTCAGGTGTGGCTGTGGGCTGGGCTCCCTTTTCTGGTGCAGGTTGTCGTCCGAATTTGCACCAGGTCAGAGCAGGTGTTAATTTCCTGCTGCTAACGCGCCTTATCGCATGTTTTGTGTTCTTATCGCGGATCTGGCTGGTCGTTGAGAATGTTGCGTTGTGGTGTTGTCGCGGATTTTTGCATGGGAACGCCTACTCTGCATATCATTAGCGTTAGTTGCCGGGGTCATCTGTGGTGATGTTTTTTGCGGCTGCTATCGCAGGTTAACTGGTGATATCGGCTGTTTGCACCAGCTTGTGAATGGGGTGATGAATTTATCACGACTTTGGCTGAGATAAAGTGCCGTTAACTCGGCGATAGTTCCTTGAGAATATGCCCCTCTATCTCTGGTGTGAAATCTTATCCTACTAACAATGTTATGATTACTATTAGTACAACTACTAATATAACACCTAAAATAATTCTACATCTAGCCTTGGTAAAGAAACACATGTTTGTCTACAGTCAGGCTTTCAGCAGAATATAGCAGAAAGCAGATTCAATTCTCTGCCTTAAATTTGACTTGTGCAAAAATCAAAATGTTTCTTCTAAATGTGTTATCCCTACTCTTCTACTGCAACCCTGAACATAGGAAAATCTTAATTATTTTAATTGTTTTTATTAGTCTTTATATTATTATTTCAGTCTCTTTTATTTCTTTATTTTTAACACAGTTAATCACTTGTTGATGACTCTGTTTTCAGTCTCAAGTTCAGATAAGGGCCATCAAGTTCTCAATTGCAATGCTTATTTCAAATATTTAGTTTTTAACCAATAATATTTGTCAGTGTGGCATCATGGATGCTCAAACAACTCAGAGCCAGTACACCGGGTCTTTGATTTGAATCATTTGGCACATTTCTCAAATAGTAAGTCCATTGAGGTGCTGAATACCTTCAACAAGGTACTCTTGCTCTTTTGGGTCTCATTATTACCTGCTGGTCCTCTTCAGTGTCCCTTATACTGCCTGATTCTTTTTCTTCAATGATTGTAGGCAATATATGTTCAATTGACACATTTGATTTGAATTGTCTTTTATCACTTGGCCATTCGAATGTCTAGATCCGTACTTCTTTTCTCACACTGGTTCCTTCATCTGGGTCAATCAAATGCCTTTGTGATACTCCAACAGTTTCTTCAGATGATACTTACACACCACTCTGTAACATTTCAGGAACTTACACTGGTGTGAGACCTTGCTGCTCTTCGCCCCTTTCTTATTCTTCTGATTGTGCTGTCACTAATGCTCTCTGACCTGGTTCAAAGAACACGAGTTATTCTTGTGGACACCTTACTCTCTGAGTGTGTGACGCATGTACCCAGTTAGGTCTCCCTCACATCTGACAGCAGTGATTGTGATCAGAATAACTTGGTAGGGGCTTTCCACCCAGGCTCCCAACAGGACTTCTTCATATGTTTCTTCACCAAAACCCTGTCACCGGGGCTAAGATCATGACACTGCTCCTGATGTGGATTTGCAGTGGCAGCTCCAACCTGGTGAGAAACAGAACACACCACATCATCCAGTCCTTTGCAGTAGTTGAGCATCATGTCATCTGGGATGTTCTCAAGTGCATTTGCTGGTACAGCAGGCAGCCTCATTGCACGTCCCTTCAGGATTTCATGAGGCGATAATCCTGTTCTCCTGTCAGGATTACTTCGTAGACTCATCAGAGCCAATGGTAATGCATCTGGCCATTTCAAAGAAGTGGAAGCCCAAACTTTAACCAAACGAGATTTCAATGTACCATTTACCTACTCCACTATTACTGAAGCCTCAGAACAATAGCTACAGTGCAATCTCTGTTGCACTTCAAGAGCCACATTCAGCATTTCAAAGACCTCATTAATGAAATATGTCTCTCGGTCTGACTCTAGAGAAACCGTATCTTGGTATTGTTGTATTCCTCTTAGGGTGTCCATACACGGGCTTTCCTGTATCATGTCCTTATATAGGCACAATTCGCCCTGCCCTTATATAGGCATAAAATCCCAGTCCTTATTTAGACATTAAACCGTGCACTCCAAATACAGGCATGGTCTCCGACATCCATCCACCCTAACGTCACAACGAGTTCTTGAAGAACAGACCCTTAGGCTTCGGGAGTTTCCTAGCACAGGACTATTGATTTCTTCAAGGACTCATCTATTATGCATGAACCATTATACCTTAGGGGTTCATTCATGACGTCTTCCGCTGTCCGATTCACGTCAATGCTAACATTCTGAGGTACCTCTCAGGTATAAATATACCTTCCCTAGCCCTTGTAAACTAGAGGAGACCTCGACTTCAGAGGAGCCCGTTTCCCGGCCTGACGCACTGAGAAGACGCTGTCATCCCTGCACGCAGAGAGTCCAGCTTCCAGTGATCTGACTTCCCTTGCGGGGTGTTGGAGTTCGAATCTGGCAAGAGATTCCTACCTCTCTCATTCTTAAGGTATGGAGCTGACTAGAACCTAGAGGGACTCTTGGCATACTAGGCATACTAGACTTAACATACTCTTAGTATACCAAAGTAAGGAATACTTCACCTACTTCATACCTCTCCCTACACCTAGGTTAGGTTAGGTACATTGGGGTAGAACTAGCTTAGCAACGCATCGTATGAGTACTCGCATTTTTAGTCTGTGTTATTTATGCAAATGAATATCTACTAAAGATCATGCTAGCGCAGTATTATTTATTTCTATTGCTTACGCTGTACATTATTTATCTTGCATACTGTCTTGTGATCATAACAGCACATTTAACTTACACAAGAAACAAGACTGTTCAATAAATCTTTTATTGAAACGCCCGTCTATTCTTTCTGTGTAACTTTGAGGAAAACTAAGCATGCACGATTGAGCTGAGTGAAATAGTTATCTATTGTTTCCACGACTCTGGGACACGTTCTGATTCTAAAGGGAAACAAAGTTGTCATGTTTTGCGGCTGCCAGAAACTACTCCCTTCTTGTTATCCAAGGAGTTTCTAGTGGCCTCTGAGCTATCTGGCACAAGTAATTAAGTTTAATATACTCGATAGGGACATACTGACCTTAGTCCTATGTCAAACCTATAGGGGATATTATTCCAATGCGCAGAGCCTATTAGGGAAATAGGAGCTACACTAATTGGCGCCCAACGTTTGGTAAGGCAGTAATTTAATGCTAGATACTGAGTAACTCAGCCGTGCTTTTTCTCTCAGAGACCCCTACCCATATACTCCAAAAGACGTCTGGAGTGGACAGGGTTAAGTATCCACCATGGCTATATAGGGAAACACCCTATATATTAGCTGTTTGGTTTGCTCAACGTTGAAGGATACAGTGTTCCAAAATATTGTGCACCTTATCTTTGTTTCCATGAAACTTGTTCTACATTTTTTCAAAGAACAAAATGCCTGGCTCCGACACTGAGACCGGAAACGGTGGAGCTGCGGATCAGCCAGCTGCAACAGCTTATAATATCACAGGTTTTATTGAAACCGAGGAGGGTGTTATAGACATCCCTCAAAACTTAAGAAGAGCCATCACTCTAAAACTTATAAAACACGGTCTGCCACCAAGAGGTGGTAGAGCAGTTTTCGTGATAGAGGCACACGAATCCTTTCAGACAGAGGTATTCTATTCATGGGTAATATTTCCTGAATCCAAACCAGTACAACACATGTTTCACTTCTACAAAGAAGATGATCCACCAGAGGTATACATTCCTTTCGAGGATATAGAAATTCCATTAACATACAAAGAGCATGAGCTCTGGTTTAAAGGCGCCCTAAAACATCACAGAAACATTACCAGGCTCGGTCCACTAGGAAGACCAGGAGCAACATGGCCGATTCTAGCCGGCTATACACCTCATCCCGACATTGAAGAAATGTCAGACGAGGAACTACTTGTTCAACTACAAGAAATAATAAAAATCTACAGACAACTGGTCCAATATGTCATGCGGACTTTCACAGTCCAGCAACCACTGACACTTCCAAATCCAACTCCCCAACAGGGGAATACACTAAAAATTACACCACAGACTCTCTACGCAGTCATGGGTAAAATGCCCACAAAACGTGAGCAAATTCCATTCTGGATAGCTCAAAAAATTACTCAAATCGAAGCAGTATTTCCAAATACTAGCCCGTATGAGAAACACAGAATCCTAACAATCAGTTTACCGATGGGAATCACACCACAACTGGAAGACTGCACCACTTGGGGCTCAGTCTTTGCTGCCATCTATACTAAAACACATGGTATTCCGTCAATTGCGGTAATCCCAGATGTCCTGAAACAAATTCAAAACGAATACGGGGCAGAGCCTGCTCTAAATTTAGGTATGAAATTACTGAAAAATTTCGACCAGGTCTCAACAATAATATTATCTAATATTAAAGGGGATGCAGCAGCAGTGGCGATCCACCAAAAATTAAGGGAATTCGATGTTACAGAACATCAAACTGAACTACCCAGAATAATTGAACAATCTTATGCAGAATTAGACAGAGATAGTTTGGGTGGAAGACCAGTGAAGCCGAAACTATCTGAAAGTCCTGAGAAGGACTCAATTAAATAAACTCCTACATCTTCTAAAAAGAAGTGGGAGACTAATAAACAAAATTCAAACGAGAAACGTTCTCCATCCCGAGGTAGGTCTCCTCAAAAGGAGTCCTCTGAAAGGAGGTATAACCTCAGGAATAGGGATAATTTGAGAAAACCTGACAGGTATCAAGATACTGATACACGTTCCTCTCGTCCCTCTCAGATCTCATCACAGACTTCAGAAAGAAGAGGACGGTCAGAACATAGAGAAGAACGCGTAAAATCCAAAGAAGAAAAACACGCTACGAAAAACAAAACAAAACCTCAATTCTCCAAAAAGAAAGTAGCAGGTCTGAAGATCAGACATGTCGAGAATTCTGAGAACACAACTCAAGAATGGAGAATGGGCTCAGACAATGCTGGACAGTGCAGCAGAAATCACAATAGCTCGCCAGAACCTGAAGGAACTTCTGGAGATAGTGGACTTGAATGAGTACATTACAGTTGAGACTGTAGACACCAGGGTTAGTACTCCACAAAAGTTATATGAAATAACACTCCGGATGGAGGGAGACATACCTAGACAGGTGAAAGCACTTTTTTGGGAAAGACTATCAAGGGGCTATGACATACTTCTAGCAGAAAAAGACTGGCTGCCACAATTTGTCAGGGAGTGCCCACACAGCGAGGACATTATTATGCCTGCCTTCTCCAACCATATTCCAATTCACCTAAAATATACATATGCCAGGAAATGGGCAGCAGCCCAGGCCCCACCATTATATAAAAATCATGTAGGATGGGATGAGGACTCACCTCACCATAAAATACATCTGAAACATGAACCAACTGCACAAACGCAGTATCCAATAAAGCAAGAAGCTAAAAAACAGGTCAGGGAGATCTTAGATCAACTTGAATACCAAGGGGTGATTGAAACATGCACCTCCTCAATGAACAATCCTTTGTTTCCTGTCTCCAAACCAGACAATACATATCGTCTAGTTTTGGATTACAGACACCTAAACACTTGTTCTAAAACCTTTGCAGTGCAAAATGCACATAGCACAGCATTAATGAATAACATTGTGCGTAAAAAATACAAAACAACATTAGACATCTCAAATTGTTTCTTTTGTCAAAACATAGCACCTGAAAGCAGGTACTTAACAGCATTCTCCATAATGGGGACCCAGCGTCACTTTTGTCGACTCCCACAAGGGTTCAAGAACAGCCCAGGTTTATTCTCAGCAAGGGTAACGGAGTTACTACAAATTTATGACAATGAGGCATTGTCCTATGTCGATGACATCTATCTGACAGACGATGACCTGGACAAACACTTGAACAGGGTGAGCACCATTATACTGGGCTTCGCCTCTGAGGGCTACAAGTTCAACTTTAAAAAGTCCCGAATTGCCCATCTCAATGTCCTATTTCTAGGATATGAGCTTTCAAGTGAAGGCAAGAGCTTGGCAGCTAACTTTCTAGAAAAGTGTGCGCTGCTCCAACCTCCAAAAACGCTAAAAAACTTACAATTCATCCTGGGTTTCCTAAAATTTGGTAGAACTTACATTGTAAACTACGCAGAAAGGGTTAAACCTCTATACGCATTAATCAAACCTGATTTTTCAATCAAGAATTGGACACAAGAACACACAGAAATCTTGCGTTCACTACAGGCTAACATGTTAGCAACAAATCACTTACAAACACGCGTAAGTCAACGCAATTTGGTGATCCGAATAATTTCGGGTCAATGCGGATTCACCTACTTAACCTTCAATGAGGGTGAGAAAATACCAATTGCATACAAATCTCATTTGTACACACAATTGGAAATGCGCTTCAGTTCAACTGAAAAAATTCTAACAGCAGTTCAAACCGCTGTAGCAAAAGAAAGAGCCTTAGCCCAAGGGAAACGCATTATTGTCGTAACCCCAGTACCAGCTTTAGAAGCGGTCACAAAAGCAAGCATTCCAAATGCTAAAGCATTACATCCAAGATGGATACAATGGGTAATTCTCTTGCTGCAACAGATGTTGAATATGTTTTTGATCCAGATTTAAAAACACAAGCATTCCTGCAATATGAACAAGAATGTCCTCTGCCCACTGAGATTCTGCCTCTCGATCAGTACGAATTCATAATTTACACTGACGGATCCGCACAACCCGCAACAGGGAGTAAGCAAGCTTACAGTGCAGCGTGTGCAATCGTTAAAGGTCGCATGCGAGATGGCATCTTCAGACCTATTGTCACAAAAACTAAGTCTCTAGGAGATTGTACAGCTCAGCTAGCTGAACTACAAGCATTCAAACTGGCACTTGAAAGTACAGATCGAGAATTCCCCACACTGATAGTGTGCGATTCCTTTTACTGTGTTCAGTCGTATAATGAATATATACAAAACTGGCTTGAAAATGGTTTCAAAGATGCGAAAGGTGGCACAATAAAGCACAAAATGCTTTGGGAACAAGTAGTTCAGTTAAAAAACGAACTACCAAAGGCTCACGTGATCCACACACTGAGTCATCAACGTGATGGCGTTCACGTTGCAGGGAATTCATTGGCTGACGAAGCCGCAAAGGGGGCTGTTCAGACGGCTTCCGTAGCTGCGATCACTCGTTCAAAAACAAAAATAGACGGTGAGATAATGTTGGCTGTCAATGCTTCAAGCAAGGGCAGCAGTGCAGCGTTACCAAAAAAGTTTCCACTCAAGTACTCTTATGTAATTGATGCGAATAACGTTCCGTTTGCTCGAATCCCTGGAGTGGGGGATAGGGTAATTCCAAACATGGAACGTAGAGCAGCCTTGATTTATGAAACACATTTGGGGGAGGGTCTGTCACATCAAGGGATCTCTAAAACAATTTTGACGTTAAAAGAGATGTACTGGTGGCCTGGAATGAATACAGAAATACACATATTCATCAATAACTGCTTAGACTGTAAATTACAGCGAGGAAGCCACCAGGCACCATGCTACGAATGTAGCCGCCCATTACAGACACCATTGTTAGACAGCATTAGACTATCTACGCGCCTGCATCCTACTGGACAAGTGCAATCCCACAAATACTGAATCAAGGTTCCTATGGATATGGCCTCAGTGCTCGGCTGACGCTCGAACTGTTATAAAAGATTTGCGAGTCTTTATCGGCACATACGCAATAGGTACGCTACATTCTGACCAGGGCCCTGCGTTTAGCTCTCGGGCTTACAAAGAAGCCATGGCCAGTCTGGGCGTTGCATTGCGGTACTCCTCTCCATTCCATCCTGAGGGAAATTCGGTTGTGGAAAGGAAAAACCGGGACATAAAGCAGTCTATAACAGCTAGGGTATTAGGTTCGGGTGATGGGTGGGTCAAACATCTTTATGGGGTCCAACGCTCATTGAACAACCTGCCAAGAAGTTCTCTAGGGGGGGTCACTCCATATGAGGTCCTATTTGGGACAAGAATGTGGGTACCAGATCTCGATCACGTAGGCACAGTGGTGGAAAATAAAACGTTTGATATCAAAGATCGTTTGGCTGTTTTACAGGAACTGAATGAGTTAAGAACGAAACAAAGCAACGTATTCCTACAGCCAACCACCACTGGGGAAAAACCGGCGGTCCCAGCAAGGCCTGTCTGGATTCCAAAAGTTGAGGATCTAGTCAGAGAAAAAATTGCGGACAAGAAGGAATTTGGACCTTCTTACAGACAACCAGTACCTGTCCTAGCAGTTCAAGGAACAAGAACAGTACTTCTGCCGCCCCTTGCTGGAAGAAAGGAGAAAAGATTTGTGTCCATCGACCTCATCAAACCACAGTATGTGGCCAATACTAAATAGTAGGCCTCGGGGACTCCGACCTAGTAGCAGACGCACTCCTCTCGCTACTATCCAAGAGGTTCAGACTGAAAGACTGATAACAATCGAGAATTCAGCTGTAACAGATGAAGGACTAAGCAACAATGCAATGGAACTCATCCCTCTTGAAAACCAAGTAACAGTTCATCCAAATACACCTGTCTACACCAATGTAGCGAGTGATCAACTGGTTCCAGCGATTTCTACAAATCCTGATGCAATTCCAACAATTGACAGAACTGCCTCTGGCTATTTTATTAACTTTGATACGTTCTCAGAAGATCCGAGTGAACCTGAAAC
Organism: Calotriton arnoldi; assembly: GCA_963921515.1. Classification (NCBI taxonomy): domain Eukaryota; kingdom Metazoa; phylum Chordata; class Amphibia; order Caudata; family Salamandridae; genus Calotriton; species Calotriton arnoldi. The sequence goes on along the minus strand of CAWUFW010007768.1, from coordinate 608,027 downwards.
GACGCCAGCATCATTGAAATTCAAGCAGCAAGTACAAGACTTTCTTCACTTTCTGAAAAAGACTTATTTGGTTTCTCCATGGATTGAACTCTGGATTACATCTGGACTTTTTGTTTTCCTGCTCTGGCTAGCTTTGGTTACAACTGTGAGCGTGCTTATAAGTGGCAGATACATCCATGTGAATACTGAAGGAAAAGACGTGAACGTACTTTTGAAACCTCATAAATCTTCCCATCGTGAAGCAAGAGACTTGTCATCAGTGAACATCACAGCTGTTCCTATACAGGATGGTATAGTGTGGGACAAAACAGATTTTGATATCTTCGGCCCGACGGAACAATTGAACATTCCACATTTGTTTAAAATTTCACTTAGTGATCTCATTTCGTCCAGTACCTATTCTGATGATTGGGACTTTGAGACTGTTAACGGCATAATGTTTGACCTAGAAAAATCTGCTGCATTTTCTAAAAATGAATATTTACAGGGTTCATTAGACTATGAAAAGCTGTATTGCTATAACCACTATGGTCATCATTATTTGCATAAATCTGCATACCCTAGAAATGTGTTTGTTTAAACAATGGGAGCATTGTCCTACACCACCACACGGTAGTTCAAAAACATTTGCTTTCAAGTTTCCATATTTTTCAGGGTACAATACATCTGATCCAGAAACGTTTTACTATAAAAATATAAACAAAACAGGACTGAAAATTATGTTCACAAATACGAAACAGATTTACTCTGCAACATTTATTGCCCAACTGTCTAGACAGGGTTTCGACTTATGGAAAGACACAATAGACACAAAAACTGTGTGGGGTACTAAAGATTGGCAAGTGCAGGGGATAGAAGCGTTATTTAGAGCCTGTATGATCCCTGAACAAATAATGTTTTTGAATGAAACTGTCCAACAAACATCTTGTCTTGGACTAGCCAAGATCAAAGAGATGAAGACACCTTCTGTACCAACACCTGCCAGTGATAATAATACACAGGCAGTGGTGACAGTTGACAATATACTACAACTCAACAGATCTAATCCTGATTGGAAAAAATGGTTGATCTGGCCCACAGACATGAACAACTGTCAGGAAAGATTCCTGAATAAAACTCAGGGCTTTACTATTCATAGGCCAGACCCAAGATACATCCAAAGACAGCATCCGGGGGTAGTAACAACATACAGTGTAGGAAAATTATGCCTCGATTGGCTTCAGAAATCTACACTACAGGATGTGAAACAGCACTTATCCTTACTTAAAGAAGACGCAGACATAAGGGAATTCTTGCTTGGACCAAGAAAACCTTGTCAAAAACGTTTCATATATGCCGGCATTTATGCTGCCTATAATGAAGCATGGAAAGTGTCACAGATGGAGGCCGCAGAACGAATACGTGAACTTGATCGTATTAATTTAGAGAAAACCCTCTCTGTGGTCGACAATGGGTTAACGACTTTGTCCTCCAGAATATATTCATTGGATGGCATTGTATTCTCTGCTATCGACATACTAGAACAAGATTTGGCGATGTTACAGCAAGGCCAATCTCAATTACGTTCTATTGTGTTATTAAGCTGGACGCTGCAATCTTTGCGTGCGGGCTATGTGCCTTGGCGTTTCATCAACACATCGGCTCTGTTTGCAGAATACAATCTAACTGATAAACAGATCGAACTGGCACAAAGAGGAGCAAAGTATACAGTGCTGAGCATTGAAAAACTGGAAAAGTTACCATTCACAGTGGCAGAAAAACCAGCTAGAGAATGGCTCATTCATGGCAAAATCACATTACCTGTGACTACTTTTCAGTTTCAGTATTGCCTCAAACAAATGCAAGCAGGCAAATATGAAAGGCTGGATAAGGAATACATTAAGACATCTTGGGATTTACCGTATACATATAGATGTTGGAGTGGGGATCGTGAAGTGTTTTTGAGCGGTACACACTGTAAACGTGCACTGAGCGGTTCACTTATATGTCAGGACATTTCTTTACACGGGGCTTGTAATGGTTCTGTGGCAAATTTGTCTTGCCATCAGCAGGGTACACCAGCTGCTGTGATTAATCCAACGTTTGGACAACTTTCTAATGGGAGTTACCTCGTGTTGAATGATCAGAGTTGCTGCGGCATGTTGCCAGGCATCCCATATCTAGTAACGGTCAACTCCAGGGTCACTTGCTATATGCAAGTATTGTTTGCCCCAATAGACACAGTCAGGGAGTCGCCTCTATGGCCTTCGCTGAACGTCTCTTTTATAAGATTTGATACTTTGAGCAGAATGAAAGCCATGCTTTTATAGCAAACAGTGCCTTTGACCTCGGCCAAAGAAACCTATGATCTACAAGTAGCAAGGACTTCGGCTGAGATACAGACTTTAATACGTACAAACTGCCCTATACATTTCGTGGAAATGATATTACGTATCTTTAACATGTCTGATACAACCGGAATTGTACATGTATTTAAGAGCATCTGTTCCGGTCTGTTAGCACCTTTCCAGGCAATACCCGGAATCATCCCGAACTTTGCACATTCGGTGTTTGGTGGCATACCGTTAATTCTAGCACTTGTTGCCGGAATTCTATTTCTCTTCCTGCTATTACGCTATGGCCAGCCTATTCGCAGACATCACTCCGAGCGAAATGGAGAAAGCTCACCTTGAACGAAAGTGCCGTGAGCGAATAGTACAGCTTTTGGGCATGACTCGTCTACGGGACCTTAATACCACGTGGTTCCTGTCATTCAGACCAATCTGGCAAGATTGCATCTTACCTGTTCTACGATGCCTGCTATGCGGTGAAGAATGCGTGTTGGACACCTGTCTAACATTTCCATCAGCAACGCCAACGGATGTCGATACTCTGCTGGTCCCGATAACGGCCCATGCTCTGTGTTGTCCCCAGAGGCTGCCAATCCTGATGTCAGCATTCATTGAGATCTCACAGACGCTTCCGGCTGCTGCTGAGGTACGAGAAAGATCTACAGGCACACAGGTAACAACGGACGCGAACATTGCTGCGGCAACCTATGCTGAAAGCGATGCTTCACATCTCTGTGCAATTAATCTACTACATGAGGTGTTCCAACTGACACCAACTTCAGTGGACGATGTTTTGTCTACGGAAATAGATGATCTCATGTTTACACCAGACCCGTAAACTGACTCTGATTCAGCCCACAGTGTTCCAGAGATGCAGTAACAATTTGACCTTCATACTTCAAAAACTTGGAACTCTTCCCAAAATTTAACTTTTTTCCATTTTTCGAACTAAAATGGCACTTCAATCTGCTTAAAGTAGAACTAGCCTTATAGTACAGACTTCGCGGTACTTCCACAGACACTTAGTCATCTTGTTTGTCTAAAAAGTTCATTCATTTTCATGACATGAAATGACTTTGATTTTTGAACAACTTATCGATCATTTTCTGTCAAATGTAAATATTACTGCTAATTTCATTCATATTGTAATTTATTTTAAATATATGCCTGAAATGAAAAGCAATGCTTCAAATGTACAGTACCTTTTGCATTCTAATAGGTTTTTTAAATGCCTTTTAAATGATTTAATGAAATATTTTAGCAATATGCGGTACTCCATTTAATGTTTAGCATTTTAAATGTTTAGCATTTTAGTATTATTGTACACACGAAAGTGGAGTGGGTGTTGTATTCCTCTTAGGGTGTCCATACACGGGCTTTCCTGTATCATGTCCTTATATAGGCACAATTCGCCCTGCCCTTATATAGGCATAAAATCCCAGTCCTTATTTAGGCATTAAACCGTGCACTCCAAATACAGGCATGGTCTCCGACATCCGTCCACCCTAACGTCAGAACGAGTTCTTGAAGAACAGACCCATAGGCTTCGGGAGTTTCCCTAGCACAGGACTATTGATTTCTTCAAGGACTCATCTATTATGCATGAACCATTATACCTTAGGGGTTCATTCATGACTTCTTCCGCTGTCCGATTCACGTCAATGCTAACATTCTGAGGTACCTCTCAGGTATAAATATACCTTCCCTAGCCCTTGTAAACTAGAGGAGACCTCGACTTCAGAGGAGCCCGTTTCCCGGCCTGACGCACTGAGAAGACGCTGTCATCCCTGCACGCAGAGAGTCCAGCTTCCAGTGATCTGACTTCCCTTGCGGGGTGTTGGAGTTCGAATCTGGCAAGAGATTCCTACCTCTCTCATTCTTAAGGTATGGAGCTGACTAGAACCTAGAGGGACTCTTGGCATACTAGGCATACTAGACTTAACATACTCTTAGTATACCAAAGTAAGGAATACTTCACCTACTTCATACCTCTCCCTACACCTAGGTTAGGTTAGGTACATTGGGGTAGAACTAGCTTAGCAACGCATCGTATGAGTACTCGCATTTTTAGTCTGTGATATTTATGCAAATGAATATCTACTAAAGATCATGCTAGCGCAGTATTATTTATTTCTACTGCTTACGCTGTACATTATTTATCTTGCATACTGTCTTGTGATCATAACAGCACATTTAACTTACATGAGAAACAAGACTGTTCAATAAATCTTTTATTGAAACGCCCGTCTATTCTTTCTGTGTAACTTTGAGGAAAACTAAGCATGCACGATTGAGCTGAGTGAAATAGTTATCTATTGTTTCCACGACTCTGGGACACGTTCTGATTCTAAAGGGAAACAAAGTTGTCATGTTTTGCGGCGGCCAGAAACTACTCCCTTCTTGTTATCCAAGGAGTTTCTAGTGGCCTCTGAGCTAGCTGGCACAAGTAATTAAGTTTAATATACTCGATAGGGACATACTGACCTTAGTCCTATGTCAAACCTATAGGGGATATTATTCCAATGCGCAGAGCCTATTAGGGAAATAGGAGCTACACTACAGTATGAGTTCAACCAACAGCAGCTTAGCTAGAGTGAGACTCTTATTTCTTCATGTTGGGTAGGGTTCCACTCATCGAGAGAAAATGCATACTATAACCAGAACGTATCTCAGCCCATCACATAAAGGCATCTCGATAAAGTCCAGCTGCATTCTATTGAATGGTCGACCTGATTTTCCTAGATGACTCTTGATTACTGGTGTGCTTCTTTCTACATTCCTATGCTGACATGTTATACATCTGTGGCACAACTCTTCTGCTAAAGCTCTGAATTGGGGATTGAACCAACCTTGTCTGAACAGCCTAACCATTGCATCCCTTACGATGTGTGCAGGACCATGAAAATGTCATGTCATGGGTAACAACAAGCTGCCAGGCAATTAAGGTTTTCCATCCACTCAAATCCAAATATAATTTTCATCCTTAACACAACCTTCTTTGCCCTAACCTATTTGTTCTGCTTCGGAAACCTCTTCTTACCATCTTTTAAACTCTTCCCAAATGTCAGCTACCAACTGCAACATCAAGAAAGCAGTGTCCCCATCAGATTCATTTGTGTAGTCTCCATTAAAGGAACATCCCACAAGTGCCCAATATCAGGCAACTTCACCTGCATATTGATTGCCAATTGTAACATAATAATTTCCTGTTCTATGAGCAGTACACTTTACCACAATTTCTTGAAGCAGTGGTGATGTGTCTAGCAATTCTTACATGTTCCCCATTTAAATGGGGGAACCTGTATATGTCATAAACCTCCTTTGGGACCATAACTTTCGAAAATCATGGACCACGAATTCCTCCACTTCCTCAATTTTTCTAAAATTCTGCATTTTGTTCTTGTACATTACTCGTAATGTAGCTGGGAATTTTAGCTGTGTCATGAAATCCATCCATAGAGCAGACGCCACATAAATGTATAGGTTGGTCAGGGGAGACTCCATTTGTGCTTCTTGTTTTCTTGTCTCCTCCACCGCACCATCTGTGTTAGGATGGCTAGAAAGCCACTCGATACCTATTTTTGCACCACATTTCTGGTTTTATGGCTACATTGATTCACATCTAGGTGGTAGTTTTTAGGAAATAGTGATTTGTCCCCAATCAATATTACAGCTTTCTGAAGTTTAATCCTGACTTAGTGGCCGCTTAGGCCATGAGGAAGGAAGGAGGGTTCGCCAGGGTAAGGGGAGGGGGGTTAGGTAGTTTTAGGGGTAGGGGCACTGGGTGAGGAGCATATAAGGGAGAAAATAAAAAAATTCTTGTCCTCATTTACTAGAATATGGGTTATGGAGCTTCCACTTCTGGGAAATTATCGAATAGAGAATGGCTGGGGATCAGAGATCCACAGTAGAGCTCCTATCATGGAATGTCAATGGTCTAAGAGTGAAAGGAAGAAGAGAGAAGATCCTGCAGTATCTGAAAGATGTTCCAGCTCAGATCATTATTTTACAAGAAACGCACCTAACAGAGGGGGAAATAAAGGAGGTTTTCAAAGCCAGAGGTTGGGAGCAAAAGGTTGTGCGTACTACCCAGCAGTTGACAATAAAGGGGGTGGCAATCCTGGTAAAGAAAAATCCATACATTACGATAGAGCATAGTACAGTAGATACAGCAGGGAGATGGGCTATAGTGAGGCTCAAAATCTATAATCAAAAGTATATAGTGGTCGGATACTATGGCCCTAATATCGATGACATGAGGCCATTTGGGGGGCTGTTGACAGAACTGCTGAATTTTACAGATCCTGTCATTCTGGCTGGCAATTTTAATGTGATTTTAAATAATTTGTTGGATCGCTCTGTTAACAGCAGGTCAGTGATAAACAGCAAGATGCGGTCATTAATTAAAGTCTCCATTGTACAATTGGGATTGTGTGACATATGGAGAGAGAGGATGGGGTCAGGAAGGGCTTTACATATAATAATAAAAAATACAGACACCAATCAAAAATTGACTTTTTCCTAGTGGACCAAGGGCTTAGAGACTATGTGGAAAAAATCGCACACATGGGTGCCCATTTGTCAGACCATTCGGCAGTTTCTTTGGTCTTATCAGTATCTACCGGAGTAATACAAAGAAGGTGGACCATGGACCGCACTCTGCTGTTAGACGAGGCAGTGATAGAAGTACTTAAAATAGAGTCTAAGGAATTTTTTGCCCTAAATATGGATAGTGCGCCGGCGGAAGTAGTATGGGATACATACCAGGCCTTTTTGAGGGGAAGAATAACTAGTCTGCAAATACTGAGTAGGAAAAAGTTTATTTTGCGAAGTAAGTCTGTTAGAAAACCGTATTCAACAGCAGGAGCAAGAGCTCTTAGATGTGGTGGGGGAAAGCGAGAAATCAACTCTACAAGCTTCTCTACAAGCTGTAAAAGAGGTTCTGTACGGGTTAGTAGAAGACAGGCTAAGAAAAAGATGGCAGGGGAGTAAAATTGCTCACTTTGAGTATGGAGAGGGCTGTGGAAAGTTGTTAGCATGGAAAGCGAAGATGGAACAAGCAAGATCTTTTATTAAAGAAGTTAGGTGCGAGCTGACTGGTAATACTCTCACTGGAAGTAAAGGAAGCCTTTCAAAAGTACTTTGGAGAGCTATATCAAGAGGAGATGGCAATCACTGAGGGAGAAGTTAAGGCATGGCTGGGTCAGGATGTTCCCCGGGTTATCTCTGAAACAAGTAGTACAGCGATAAACAGCAATATAACAACCATAGAGATAAAAAATGCAATAAGGGCGGGGAAGTCGGGTAAGGCAGTAGGACCGAATGAGTTGCCTTTAGAATTATCTAAATTATTGGAGGAGGTCCTCTTGCCATATTTGACAAAGTTGTTTGTGGAATTTTTTGGGAAGGGAGCAGAACTGCCAGCGTCTTGGGATGAGGCCATAGTGACACTAATTCCGAAACCAGGAAAGGCTTTGAACTTATGTGATTCTTATAGGCCCATCTCTTTATTAAATTGCAACTATAAGATCTTTGCAAAAATTCTGGCAAAGAGGCTGAACGGGGTGGTTGAGGGTCTCCTGCATGCAGATCAGAAGGGGTATGTAAGAGGTAGAGGGATCCAGGAATTGACATATAACCTAATAGGTGCATCCGACATAGCTTCCACCTATAAAGTCCCCCTAGCAGTTATTACACTGGATGCTACTAAAGCTTTTGGTCAGGTTCATTGGGCTTACCTGCAGATGATATTAAGGCTTTACAATCTTGGTGAAAACTTCTGCAGGACCCTGGCCATGATATACAGAAAACCGCGGGCCAGAGTCTTGACAAATGGTAATCTTTCCATGCCCTTTAGCATTTTAAGAGGGACAAGACAGGGTTGCCGCTTATCCCCACTCCTTTTTAATTTATACATTGAAGTATTGGCAGTCAAGATTAGGAAGGAGAGTCGTATACTCCCTTTTAGATACAAGGAGTGGGAGAAGAAGGTGGCTCTATACGCAGACGATTTGTCGGTATTTACATCAGACTTGAAGACAACGGTCCCTTTATTAAATGACTTAACTTTGCAATTTGGCCGTCTTGCTGGATATTCAGTAAACAGGGCAAAAACAGAGATCATGGCCTGGAACTTGGAGTTAAACTTAAACATCTGCAAAAAAGAGATGAGATACCTAGGCATAAAGATTACTCAGAACATTAAGGACCTCCCGGAAGTTCATTTCCTCTAGGTAATAAAAGAAGCCAGTAACTTGATGCTAAGCTGGTCCCATCCTCCATTGATGATTATAGGGAAAGTTAATTTGGTGAAAATGACAATCATCCCGAAGTTCACTTTCCTTTTCCAGACGATCCCATTTCTATTTAAGGCTGAGTGGTTGGCAAAATTACAGGCTAAAATTAATAGTTTATATGGGACTCAAAAGGCCCCCGAATTGCCTGGAAAAAACTACAAAGAAGGAAAGAAAAAGGGGGCCTATGTCTGCCAGATTTAGGCTACTATGCCTGGGCTTTCCTTCTAAGGAACGAAAGATGTTACTAACTCAACCAGACAATTCAGACATCGGTAAAATGTTTAGGTACATGATGTCAGATATTGAAGGAGGAGAGCAAGGATTTATGTACAAGTTTGGCGACCCCAAATACTTCAAAAGAGTGCGTCTTAAAACCTTACAGAGTATAGCGGAACTCTGGTTTAAGATTAGAAAGAAGGTAAAACTTACGTACTACAGCAGGTGGGCGCCAATATGGAACACCCCTGGATCGCCTGAATAGACTAAGAATACCCTGGCTCTCCCAGTAAGGGAGGCAGGAACGCAGAAATGGGGAGATGTGATGGAAGAAGGAGAGTTGGTATCTTGGGATAAAATGGCTGAGGCATCTAATATCAACATCTCTAGGTTTAAATACTTCCAAATAAAAGTTGGTGTCAGTCATCTGAGGTGGAGATAAGCTTGTAAAATGATCTAGAAGATGGTTTAATGTGTGAGGTGCTAAAGAAGAAGGAAGTGGCGAGATGGTACTGGCTATTGGTGGAACTATTGGAGGGCGTCTTCAAACTTCCAAGTGACCTGTGGGGAAAGAGCTTGCCAGGGTCACAGTTGGAAGACCTATGGCAAGTATCTTTTAACTTTCTTTATTCCATTGTACATCCCGCCAATTTAAGAAGAAACCACATCTTCTGTCTTCATAGAGTATATTGGACGCCGTATAGATTATCGAAGCTGGGGAAGGGAAGAACGTCAAGGTGTGTAAAATGCAGCCAAGAGAAAGCAGACGATATTCACATGTTCCTGGAGTGTCCTGTGATTCAGAAATTTTGGGGAGATGTAAGTAGTGATATATCATCTATTTTGGACACAAAACTCCAGGTAAGTCTGCCTCTTGCATTCTTTGGGTTATCATCCGTGCATGCTGATTTTACCAATGAGGAAAAAAAGTTGTTTTTTTATTTGATTCTCTTGGCCCGAAGAGAGATATGTAAGAAATGGATTAGTTCTTTGCCACCAATTGAAATAGACTGGATAAAAGCTGTTAAAAGCACAATAAGTCTGGATAGAATATTAGTAAGAAAAAGGAACCAATTTTGGACCCCAGCTCTAAAGTGGTTAGATCTTAAATGAAAGGAGGAAGCTAAGGAAGGGTTTGGTCCAATGATTATGCCTTCTTATAGGTTGGTCTCCTATTGCTCCTGGATGATCTGCAGTTCGGACGGCTGGCCAGGGCAGAGAATCAAGAGAGAACTGTATGGGACAATAAGATCCTTAGTATAAACAAATAGCTCTGGTAGGTGCTAGATTAGGGTGCCCCAGAGCTTGATTCCAAGGCAAATGAGGACTAAAAAAAAAAGAAATCATGGACCACACCAAAGTCATATTGACTATCTGTAAATATAGTCATTCTCATTTGTGCTGAAAGACAATATACTCTTTTGGTAGCACCTTGAAGCCATGAAGCTTTTGCCACTTCTTAAACTGTACAAACTGCATAGGCTGCACTCAGAATTCCTTCATTCTTTCTCAAACATGAGCCATCCACAAAAATTACACAACCAGTCTCATCAAGAGGTTCATCTTTTATGTCTGGCATTGGCTTGGTGCACCAATCTGTGATATATAGACAACCATGCTCAACTTCATCCCCATCAATCTCCTTCCCATGAGGTGGCAACAGGGTGGCTGGATTCAACATGCAACATCTTTTAAGTGTCACAATATCTGCCTCAAGTATCTGTTGTTCATGTTTTGTGAGTCTGCTGTGTGTCAAATGCTTTGCTTTAGTTCATATAAGCAAAATTTCTACTGAGTGAGGAACCATGACGGTAAGAGGATGTCCCATCACTATGTTCTCACATCTCTCAATATTGACACCAATTGCGGCAACCGTTTTAAGGCAGCCGGGCAGTTCTGCATCAACAAGGGTAAAATAATATGCCACAGGTGTTCGTGAATTTCCATGCGGGGCCTCCGGCGAGATGCCGGCTTTACTGAGTCACAAGATGGCTGCCAACACTTCTTGGTTTGGAGTGTTGACAGCCAATCAAAATGAAGCTCGTGCTCAGGAGGGTTCGCGAATCCTCTTCGGCCACCAGATATCGATATTTTTCATTTTTCGAATTTCTCAGGAACTACTGAATAGATTTACACCATTTAAAATAAAAGAATGCTTTCTAAACCAAGAGCTTTCTTTTTGCCAAATTTGGTGTAATATTGTTCAGCAGTTCGGGCTGTAGCTTTGTCTAAAGTTTCCTATGGAAATTAACATAGAGAAAATGCGTTTTGGGACCCTCCTTTTTGCTCCCCCGCTCGACGAATCATCCCGAAACTTTCAAGACAGGAGCTGAGTAAGCACTGAGAGAGCTCAGAACTCCCTCTCACTTCAAAATAATGTGACCATATTTTTGTAATCAGGCATTTTTAGAGCCAAGGCATTACAGTGGCTTTCTCTCAGCTCTACTAAAGCTTTCAAGCTATCCTTGTCCCATGGAAGCAGATCAGGCACATCTTTGTGCTTCAGCATCTGTAAAGGCTTGGCCACTAGGGAAGAGTTTGGTACCCACTGTCTACAATAGCCAACCATTCCCAGGAACATTCTGAATTCTCTCTGAGTTCTTGGTGGATTCATTGTCAAAATAGTTTTGATTCTTTCTTGTGACATCTTTCTAGTTCCTTTCTCAACTATACGTCCCAAATACTGGACTTATTTTTGACAATATTGAAGTTTATTTGGAGATACTTTGGGACTTATTTATGAGCCTTTGCGTCACTTTTACGCTGCCGGTGCGTCACTTTTTGTGACGCACCAGCAGTGTAAAAAATGCGCCATGGTGCGTCATATTTACAAAGTGACGCATCTAGGTAGATGCGTCACTTTGTAAACCCCTGCGACACATTATACCTGCGCCAGGTATAATGTATGCAGGGGGGGCGTTCCAACGCAAGAAAGGGCCGTAGAAGTGACGCAGTGAAATCTATAAGATTTCACTGCGCCATTTCTTTGACCCTAATGCGTCAATATCTTACGCCTGCCTCATGGCAGGCATAAGACTGACGCAGGCCCTTTCACATGGGGCTTGCCCCATGTGAAAGGACACATTGCTGGAGTTGCGTCACTTTTGTGACACACTCCAGCAATGCGTCATTTTTGCGCCTGCAGATACGTCAGAAATACTGACGTATCTGTAACTCCTTGCGACATGATGCGTCATACTGTAAATATGATGCATCATTGGTGTCGCAAGGAGGGCGCAATGAAAAGTGACGCATCGCTGTTTTCACGCAGCGATGCGTCACTTTTCATAAATAAGCCCCTTTATGACCATTCTCAGCTAGGTGATTCAATAAGACAATGGTATCTTTTTTGCAAGCTTCTCGTGTATTAGATGCCACAAGTAGGTCGTCAATGTACTGCACAAGAACTGAATTGCAAGGCATCTGTAGATTTTCATGGCTTTTTCAAGATCTGATTAAAGATTGATGGACTCCCTGTATACCCTTGTGGAACTCGGCCCATGGCAAAACTCAAATGAGAACAAGTATTGATTTTCCTCATGCAATGGAATATAGAAAAAGGCTTGACAACCGTAAACGATTCTGCAGTGCAATGAATCTGGAAAAGCATTGTCGCTGGGTTCGATTCCACAGGACAGCATAGAACAACTATGTTATTAGTCTTTCAAAGATCCTGTACAATTTGATATTCCCCATAGGGCTTCTGCAAACCCATAATAGGCAAATTGCAAGGGCATCCAATAATTTCTTTTAATATTCCGTTTTAGCATGTCCTTAATCACTGGTGTTATTCCTGCAACTGTCTCTGGTGTCAAATTATATAGTGGTGTTCTGGGAATTTTTATTTATTTAATTTTAATGTTATTTGGACAGGTTCTACACCTTCAATTAGTCCGATGTCCTTTCCAGTAAAATCCCATATCTCTGGGTTCAATTTATCTTTTTAATCAAGAGGTAAATCTTCAAAAGTCCAAATTGGATACAATCCAACAGCTGTTTCTTGTCAAGCCATTTTAAATTCAACATCTTCATCATGCATTTGGAATCCTGCACCATCCGGTGTGTAATACATAGTGCAATTTAACTTGGACAAAAGATCTCTTACTAACAGGTTTACAGGGCTAGAATCACATATTACAAACAGATGATTTTCTTCAAAAGAAACTATATTTATAGGCACTTTTTCTGAAACTGGATTTGTTATTTGTTTGTTTGTAACTCCTATAACCTGAAAACTTTCTTTCCGAGAGGCATAGGTCTGGGACTTCCCCTGTTCTAACAGTGGATCGGGAAGCTCCGGTGTCAATAAGAAATTACACTAGGTGGCCATTAACTTCTCCTTCTACAAATGGTCCACTTTGCTCTACCTTCAAGACATTGCTTTAAGTACGCAATCTTCCACCCCTCTCTGGCACCATCATTGGGAATGGTCAGAGTCAAAACATTTGCTTTCCAAAATAGGGAACAGCTGGAATAAGTTCTTGTTTTGAAAAAGGTTTTGATTTGCTCTTGGTACCTGAATCACATTAAATCTAGGACTTCACATGTTCTGTGGGGCTACTGACACTTGTGGAGCCTGCATCATAAGAACTTGTTATTGAACAGGCATTCACATTCGTTGCGCAGGCTCCTCAACTGGAATATTTTATATCAGTGCCTGATTTGCTCCCTGCATTTGCCCATCTCCACTCATTCTGTTCTGATCCTGTCGACACTCCCTCTCCCAATGCCCAATCTTGTTACAATAATGACAAGGAGTTGATTTCTTCAACTTAGCAATGTCTATCCCAGAATTCTGATCAGTTGGAACACCTCGCTTCTACCCTCTTAAGCACCAACTGCTCCTTGAGCAACCTGACCTCCAGCTTGAAAACTAACACCTTCCATTACACTAATGGTCCCTCCAAATGACTGATGATGGAAATCCTTTCTGTGCTAACTTAGGGGCATTTTTACTATGAAGTGGCGGAGCGCGGCGTTAGCCTCCTTGGCTTAACGCCGCACTCCGCCACTTCTGAAATGCAGTGCTGCATCATATTTACAACAATATGGTGCAGCCCTGCGTTTCCCGCTCTGCTGGTCCAAAATTTAGCAGCCTAATGCCAACTCAGGCACCTGTGTCTGTGTTGAGGGGAAGATTGTTTATGTGCAGGAAGGTCACCCTTCCTGCACATAAACAATCTTTAAATGGTGTTTTGTAACTTCTATGTGTGCTGCCATATTCACAAGACGATGTTAAGGCATGTTAAGTGGCTTAACTCTGCCTTGTGAATAAGGCGAAACCCCTATCGCCACTACAACGTCCTGAAAAGTGGCGATAGGGACTTGTAAATATGCCCCTTTGTCTGTACAAGCATACATTTCTCCTTCATCCTTTTCTGCTTCATTTTTTATTCATCACTATAGTATTTTTCTTACATCAGGATCTCATCCAAAGACTTTGTCTGCCAACAAATCAGGTTTTGCTGTTTGTGCATACTGATGTCTGGTCGCAACCCAAGAGCAAACTGTGACACAAAACTCCCCATATTACTTTTCTCTGAATTTTCTTGTCCACTCTGCTGTTTAAACACCTGTAACAATCGTTCATAGTAAGTATTACTGATTCCTTAGCCTCTTGATTAGTTCTATTGATTTTCAGCCAATCAGTGTCTCTCGCTGGAACGTTCCCTTTCAAAAAGGTAATCACCTCATCATATTTAGTCATTACCACAGGTGAAGGTGCACGATGACGGGCTTCCCTTGAAGGTTCAGAACATGGCCATTGTACAGCTATCTTACACTCAGCCCACAAATCACTCTGCACTACAGTATCAAAGAAAGTATTCAAATCTGTCCACAAGACCTTTGAAATTTTGACAAATCTGTCAATCCTGTCTGTACCATTGTGCAGGATTTTCTTTCAGTGTCGGAAAATTGTTCAGAAATGTTGCAAGATCACCTCTACTCCATGGTACATACCCTCCACATGGTATTTCCCTCATTGGAGAGGTAAATGCCTCACCTTTATCTGGAGGTGCTGGTTGTGGCTTACTATTTGCCTCTGCTGTGTCAGACAGTTGCTTTTTCTTTTCCTGTTTCTTTGCCAACTTGCTCTCTAATCTGTCAAAATCACTCAACTTGCGAATGCATTTTACCAATTCCCCAATACGTAACCTTATCCCCGAAGATCACATTGTAACAATAGCTTCATCATCTAATTGTGCCCTAAAGATTCTTTGCACTGGAACACTCTTTGAAAGATCCACTTCATATTTTTCTGCCGATTCGGTTAATCTGTCATGTGTTGCAGCTGTACACCTTGTGATTTCTTTACTCAAATATATCAGTCCATTTTGCTGATAATGATCCAAATGTGAAATATCCAGACAACCCCTTATAATTTCTCCTAATTCTAGCTATAATTTCAACACATCTAAAGGTTTTGCCTTTTCTTGTCTAACAGCTGGTCTCTCTGTTCTCTCTACACTCATTTGGTCTCTGTAGTTTCCTCAAAACCCGGAGGGAAAATCCCATCCTCAAACTGTCCGGTCTCTCCCTGGGCTATAGGTGTCATAAAGACAATACTCCTCCATTCTCTCAGTGATTGAATATTTTGTGGTGGTGTCCAGGCAACAATTTGTGAATTCTGCGATGTCAGGATGAACCCTGCCACAGCTACCCCTCCTACAGCTCCTTGAGCTTCAAGATTCAGGACAATATTTATTTAGTGTGCTGTCGCAGCTTGTGGTACTGGTACCTGAACAGTCACATTCAAAGCCGTAACATATGGAGTTATTACAGTATGAGCCACTTCAATGGGTGCAGGTGCAGTGGGGGGTGCAACGGGTCATGCTTGAAGTGGTCTCTTAATTTGAATTGTGCTTGGGTTAACAAGGGCTGTAGCCACTGAAGCACTGGAAGTTGCATTACTATCAGAATTTGTTGGAGGGGCCTGCTTTTGATTCTTTTTAGCCTTCTCTGTGGTTATAACTCAGTAAATTCAAGCTCCCTTAATTATACATTTTCTCCACCTTTGCTGTCCTTCATCCCATTTTGCATCTGCGTAATTTCTCACAGTTCTCTTTGTCCTACTCTGATATATCTCCTTTTCTTTAGCATGTGCTGCTCCCTCCTAAGCATTTAATGCTTCATATTGGGTAGGTCTAGTAGGTGGTTTCATCTCATATAATTTATCCCTCAAATATTCAATTACCTTTAAATCAAATGTATAAGATTTTGGAAATGTCAAAGGACTCTGATTTTCAGTAATCTTGCACTGTTGATGAAGCCATAAACATGTATGTAAGCCTACATTTGTCATCATGTAATGAGCTGGTGTACCCTCTGGCGGTGTCTCTTACCCTTCCAAATTGTGAACTCTTACATCACCCCTCATCAAATCTCTAAGGGTTTGAAAACATTTAATTTTGCCAATAACCCAACAGCAAATGTGCAAATGATCAAATTTAATCTCAATGTTTTGATTCTGTTTCAATTCCATAAATGTTAAACTCCTTCTCCAATCCTGTTATGCCTCTGATGCTTGAAGACTCATCAAACAATCTCAACACAGTTCTCTCACAACAACCGACCTATGCCAGCACAGAACTCTGTGTCATCATCAACCAATAGGAGCACAAAGGTAAACCAACCAACCAATCTTAGTGTTGCACGCTATTGACGTATTTTCTCACTCTTCGCACCGGTTCACCCTCCTTTACAATTTTTTTCGTACACCAATTCTACAACTCTAAGCCAAGTGTAATAAACAAATAACTTTGACTGCTCCACTAAAGAAATTCAAAGTACTTCAATCATACAAGAATCAATCGGAATTAAGGTTTTAATATCCTCCAACTTCCCTACACTCATACACACACACAAAAATGAAATCTCGACCAGCAGGAAATCAGTCTAACTGATGAATCTTCCCCTTTGCACAATAGGATCCCTTAACACCATTCAATATTAGTACAATCAAAACCACGTTATAATACCAATCTCAATTGTGCAATTCGATGGTACCTCACGAATATACACCACAAATCTTAGCAGACAAATAACAACACAACTTCAGCTTTTTATTTTACTATCCTGGGATCTTAGACTACCTTGAGTCCATTAACCACTTCAACTGCTTAACATGTAGCAATCACACAGCACTTATTCTCAAGCACAACAATCTCAACAAAGACAATAGCGATGCATAACCCTATTGATACTCACACCTCCAATACTGCAACCACCTTCAAAACCGCAACTCCATCAGTCTGCAAACTCTGGCTTTGGGCTTTAAGGGCATGGGCATTTCTAAACTAAGGTTTATTTATTTCAGCTCTTCTCTTGTGATATGAACCGTCCCTCTGCTGCCAACTGATGGAGCACGGGGTTCCTTTGTCACTTATTCATCACCTTGAACCCCGCTTACAAGGTTATTGGATCTTTGATGTCGTAGGCGATGTAAAGAGCTGAAATTAATCATAAACTTTATCAACTATTATTACTTTAGTTCAGTCAATAAAGAGAGTTAGGTATGAGTTAAAGGGTTTTATTTTCAAATCTTTTAGTTGTTAGTTCTTCATTAAGTATTATTTTCCAAAATTCGTCAGAAAGGTTTACAATTAGTTAATCGGTAATAAGATGAAATCAATACAATGAAAAGTAAAAGCATGTTCCATTAGGAACTTCCCTATTCTAAGCTGTTAGACTTGGACCTTTTTGCAGGGTTATCCCCAAACTGTTTGCTTCTTCCTCCTATTTTTTCCTGACTTCTGTTTGTTGGCTATAGGACTCTGGGCACTTTACCACTGCTAATCAGTACTAAAGTGCATATGCTGTCTGTGTAAATTGATATCATGATTGGATATCCATGATTGCCATATTTGATTTACTGGTAAGTCCCTAGTAATGTGCACTAAGTGTGCCAGGGCCTGTAAATCCAATGCTACTAGTGGGCCTGCAGCACTGATTGTGCCACCCTCATGAGTAGCCCTGAAAAGCTAACTCAGACCTGCCAGCGCAGTGTCTGTGTGCAGTTTGCAAACTGCCATGTCGACCTGGTGAGTGCACCCACTTGCCAGGCCCTAACCTTCCCTTTTCTTACATGTAAGGCACCCCTATAGTGGCCCAAGGTACCCCTGTGGGCAGGGTGCAGTGTGTGTGAAAGGTAGGACATGCCCTGGTGTGTGTGGCATGCCTTGATAGTGAAATACTGCCAATTTTGTTTTTCACTATTGCAAGGCTACCTGTTCCCATAGGATAGAATAGGGAGTTTGCTTATAACATCTTATAAACATAACTACCCCTGGGAACAAGGTAGGAAAACAAAGTTTAGTATGCCTGAACTCAGAATGTTAAAATGCATCTTTTAGTGAGGGTGATTTCTGCATTCTGTGTTTGAAAATATCACTTTTAGAAAGTAGGAATTTTCTTGATTAGCCATCCAGTGTGCTTCTGCCAGGATGTGTATTGACTGTCTGGCTTTAGTGTGACAGGGGCTGGAGAGGTGCAGTGGCTCCAGAGAGTCTGATGAGTCAGGGCTGGGCTGAATAGACCTGGGCTGCATTTAGAGTAGGGGAGGAGATTTCCTTTCACCTGAATGGGCCTGGTCTGCCTTCCACAATGCTGTCTCCCCCTCCTGCCAGGAAGCTGCACCAGTGAGGACAGAACTGGTTTTGGCTGGGTACAGACACTCTCTGCCTTCAGAGAACAAATTATTTTTCTGTATAAAAAGAGGGGCCCAGACCCCAGACTTTTAGACTACTTCTGGAATCAAGAGGAACCTTTGCCAAGGAGAAGCGCTGGAGAAACTGAGGAGAAGTACTGCCCTTGCTGTGTGTCTGGGGTTGGCATGCAGTTCCTGTTTCTGCCAAGGAAAGGAGAAGGACTTTGCTGTGTGCTGTGTCCCCTGCTTGAGGAAAGTCTCCAAGGGCTTGAGTAGAGCTTGCCTCCTGTTTTGAAGTCTCAGGAACACAAAGACTTCACCCCCAGCTCCCCTGAACTTCCTTGCTGGGAGTTATGACCTGCCAGGAGGCACCTGTGACAGTCTTGGGCCTCTGGAGGTTGTTTCTGCGGTTAGGAGCTGGAAAAGCAACGCAACTACAAGAAAAGCGACGCATTGCTCTTCTTGCGACAGTTTCCGATGCAACGCCATGGTGCGAGAAGAATCTCCACGCATCGCCACACCGCTGCTGAAACCGACGCAGCGCCTGTCACCGCTGCAAGAATTGACGCATCGAGGGATCGCGGCTGAAGAAATCAACGCAGCGCCGCTCGACGCAGCCACATCGTTCGCCGATGCATCCCGGATTTCCGCGCATCGTCCCTGTGCGGCAAGTTTTCCATGATGCATCACCCGTGGATCGGAGTCGTCTCAGAATCGACGCATCGCTTCCCCCTACAGACCGGACCCGACGCACTGCTCCCCTGTGCCCAGCGGAACTGTCACATCGCATCCACGAAGGTCTCAGGAAACGGCACATCTCTATGTTTTTCGAAGCTTCTCATCACTGCGGCTGTTTGGCTTGGTGAATTTTGTCAATGACAGGTACTTTGCAAGAAATCAAGCATCCATAGTTTTCTATGGGCTCAGTTGCTAAAACCTGTTGAAAGTCATTTTTCTTAATACTTGTATCTTATATTTTTGTCGTTTTGGTCTTGTTAAGTTTAGATAAAAATACTTTATTTTTCTAAACTGGTGTGGTGTCCATTTGTGGTGTTATCACTATATTACTGCATGTTTTGAGCACAAATACTTTACACATTGCCTTTGGGATAAGCCTGTCTGCTCGTGCCAAGCTACCAAGGGGGTGAGCAGGGGTTATCTAAAGTGTATATCCCCCTTACCCTGACTAGAAGCAAGGGTCCCTATTTGGACAAAGGTACCTACCTCTGCCAACTAGAGACCCCCATTTCTAACATAAGCTAAATGTATTAGCTAGGAAAGGAACCAAGGTGTCAGTACAGAAACTCATGAAGTGTTCTGATGAGAGATTCGCGCATAAGCATAAAGGTTTTTAGCGTGTAAACTGGTAAGTATTCTCAACTCAATTTAATAGCAAATCAAGAAATATACTAGAACTTCTCAAAAACAGAGTCCAAGAGATTCAGTACAGAGTCTCTTCTCAGAGAATCAGGAAAGGGAATAGAATGAGTTTAACTTAATCAGTCTGCTCTGAATCCACAGGGTGGTAGCCTCTGCATCAGCCACTGCCTAACTAGTCTAAGAACACGCACAAATTAAACACATGGGGCTTATTTACAAGCCCCTTGCGCCACTTTTGCGTCACTTTTAACATGGGAAAAGTGATGCAAAAGTGGCGCAGGGGCCCTGTAAATCTGCCCCATGTTTTCTAAGTGTGCAACAATGATATGTTCTTTATCTTCGTGTATTGACCAATGAGAATTCAGCAGTCTCCTGAAAACAAGTTTACTCCCCATCATCACACCAGAGTACAATCATCTTCTAATCATGTGTCCTTGAATGTTACGGGCACACTCTTTCTTGTTTTCCCCACACATCTTCCCATGAATCACCCTCCCTATCTTCTACATCTCTTGCAGCGAGAACATCACTGTCAGTCGTCTAATACAACAGATATCTTTTCATTAACTAATAAACAGTAGCTTCCTAAATTGCAATGTCTGCAGAAAAGAGAAGAAAAACAACTTGCACAATTTGTCAATTAAAGTGAAAAACAAGTGTTTCAGTTTTAATGGGCTTTCACGTTTACAGCATGGTATGTTCACAGGTCAACTTAAAGTGAAATACAGGTCCTATTACAAAATTACAGGCCCATAGGTTCTAAGTATGGTTGCCTACTACAATTTTTGCATTGAACATTTCTCATTTTTAAACAAATTCTGCACATATGTTCTTTAATAAAAACATTTTGTAAAAGATAAAATTCGCTCTAGCACTTGTAAATGTTTGACTGGGGCTCGTGCTGGCTGTCCAGGGTCAGATGGTATCATCTGTCCAATCAACAATCATCGGCTTCCCAGCCGGGTGCAGCCGGCTTCATGCCACAGGATACTGACTGTTTCTGCAAGATCTATTATGACCCTGCCCGTGGATGATTTATACAAACTGCAGGATGTGAGCTGGCCCCGCTGCAAGGTTGATGGATGCAGATTAACAGATCTAAACAATTAGGGACGGCGGCCAGTGACAATTAGAGTACTTAAGCGACCTGCTGACAGCTGTGGTGACAGCGTAACAGTACAGCTACACCTTGAAACGGGACGCTTGGCACTTCTGATGTAGATAAATTCTGCTTTATACGCAGGGCTTTACAGTATTTTCATAAGGATTTGTTTCTTCGCCGTTCTGTCCCCTGTCCAAATATCTGTGGAAAGCGGAGCTTTTCCTCTTGTTCCTGATGCTTAACCACATGACTCAAACAAATAGGCTCAAACATACATTGTAAAAACATAAATATACATATGTGAAAAGGAAAAAGGGTTTTCAAATGTAAAAGAGAGCAGGATGTAAAAAGTACTGCTGAATCAATCATTTTATAGTGTAAGAATAATAACAGCAGATGTCAGGTGGGCGGTTCTACAACATTCGCGGTGCAACAGTTAACATTGTGCGGCGAGATGAAAAAATGTAACAAAACGGCTCTTCTATCAAAACCGACTATTTTTGGTGCGTGTTTAAAGAGTCATTATTGTTTGATGATGTAACTGCTATATAAATGCCCCAGAATCTTTTTATGCTTGTCTGTTGAAAACTGTTCTCACAAATGTTCATTTACGATAATCAAAACGGGGTGATTAATTTTACATCCTAAAAGGACAATTGACTGTTTTCCTTTAAACCAGTTTATCCGCGGACTAAGTTTTGTCAGTGTTGCGTCAGTATGTAAATACCCTTTTCATTGCTTTCTATTTAGGGAGCATAAGTTAAACGCCTGTCTCGTTTGAGTGTTTTTGTTTTGCCTTGTTTTCCTTCTTTGGGAGCAGTTTACCACCAGAAGTCAAAGGGCATTGCTGTGGGATTTGTACTGAGCACATGAGCACCGCCTGGTGGTACTAGAGTGAACTGCGAAATGCAAGAATGAGCTAGGTATGAACCCATCTGGCTGAAGGACGTGGGGACTGGCTCGAGTTCTGTGTGGCATTCAGTAATCATAAAATCAAAATAACCCCCACTTTGAACCAAAGCTCTGATGGCATCAAGCAAGCGAAGCAAGTGAAACCACGCCTCTCTACATGAGCTTGCTTGTCTCTTCCATCCAAGCATCTATTCATTCATCCTTTCATCATCTGATATACAACATTTCACCTTTGCATTCTGTCATCTATTCAACCTTTCACCACAAATTCCATTTTCGCCATTCCATCTATCCATTCACACAGCCATCATCAACGCATGCCTCCAGCTATATATCCATCCACCCATAAATCCATTCTTTGACTTGCACATCTGGATCACTGACACAATATTGCAGTAAAAAATATTGTGTCAAAAATATTGTTTACCACAATATCATTCTCCTATACTTTTAATGGTAATAACAAAATATCAGAAAAAATATATAGTCGACACTAATATCGCCCAAAAATATACAAAAATATCGATTTTAAAAATATAAATGAAGTTTAAAGCAGTAAATGTTAAATATTTAAACAGTGGTGGCTCGCGGAGGGAGTGCTGCGGGGCGGTGAGGCGGGGCGGGGGAGGGGCTGGGTGGGGAGTAGTGGAGTCGGACATACGACGGGCAGGAGTAAGGTAAGTAAATAAATAAATACAACTATTTACCTTGCGCTCGCTGCATCGCCGAGTTGGCAAAACCAACCGGACCGGGTCCGGGTAAAACCGAGTCACAAGAAAAAAGGGAAGAAAATGGTTTGAAAAAAAGAAAAGGGGGCAGGGTAGAAACACCCTGACCCCATAGATCTGGTCAGCCAAAAAGAGCATTTTTTTTTTTTTTTTTAAATCGGCGGGATTCGCGTACCATACGCGAATCCCGCCGAAAAACGTTTAAAAAAAGAAGCGCGGTGTCCCGTGCTTTGTTTTAATTAGCCCCCGGGGGGGCCAGGTCCCGGGGCAATGTATTAATATTTGCGGGGGCCGCGTGGGCCCCCGCAGCCCCGGGGCTTAAATGAAAAAATAATAGCTTGGGGGGGCACCTGCCCCCCACGCTGCCCCAGGGAAAACCACCTCCTTGGGGCATTTGTAAATTTTGGGTAGGGAGGCCTTGCGGGCCGACCCAAGCGCCGGGGACCGCCACCTCCCCAGGCAACATAAATTAAAAGTAAGTGTGGGGGGGGCTCCTGGGACCACCACCTCCCTGGGGCATACAGAAATTAGAATACGGGGGTTCCTTGCGGACCCCCGGCCCCGGGGACCACCACCTCCCCGGGGCTATGTAAATGTTGGGAGGGGGCCCCCTCCTGGAGCCCTCAATGGCCCCCCAGGGCCGGCTCCAGCAATGTCCCGGGGTGCCTTCCCCCGGGACATTGCAGTTTGCTATGAAAGGGCAGGAGCACAGCTTCTGCCCTGTCATAGCAAACTCTGCTTCGCTTCATGGAAGCGAGAGCAGAAAAACTGCTCTCGCTTCCATGAAGCGAGGCAAATTGCTTTTGGGCAAAGGGAGCTGCACATTAGCAGCTCCCTTTGCCCAAAAGCAATGCCGGCTCCCGCAGAAAAAGGGGATCCGGCAGGGACCGCGGGGGCATTGGGGCTCCCCCGCGGTCCCCAATGAGAGGGCTAGCTCCGGGGAATGGGGTCCCTGGGGCATAAAATGGCCCAGGATGGGGCTCACTCGGCCCCTCCCTTTTTTAAATAAAAAATGGCTGGGCCAGGGGGGATGGGGTCCCCAGGGCCGAAAATGGCCTGGGTAGGGGGGCCATGCAGGGCCCCCTACCCTTTTTAAAAAGAATAGAAGTTGTGGCCATGCCCTGGGGGATAGGGTCCCCGGGGCAAGATGGGCCTAAGGAGGGGGGCCGCACGCGCGCCCCCTCTAAAAAAAATTAAAAAAATAAAATAAAGGGCAGGCCCCGGGGATGGGGTCCCCGGGGCCCAAACTGGCCCAGGGAAGGGGGCCCACGCGGCCCCCATTTTAAAAAAAATAAAACAAATATGAAAAAATGGCCATGCCCCGGGGGAAGGGGTCCTCAGGGCCGAAATCGGCCTTGGGTGGGGGCCGTGCGGCCCCCTTCCCGTTTTTATAAATAAATATATTAAAAAATGGCTCAGGCCCTGGGGGATGGGGTCCCCAGGGCCCCAAAAAAATTAAGAGAAGGGGGGCCGCACAGCCCCCCTTCTAAAATATAAACAGGAAAGAGAAGCCGGCATCTCGCCCGAGGACCCGCCCCCTCCCTGCACCACTATGCAAACGCACCTCCTGGCGCGTTCTGGGTTGGGGGATTAAGTCCCCTTGAATTCTAAGGGTCCTTAGGGGCCAAGTAGCCCACCAGGTACCTTCAGTAAGCCCCACACAGTGGGATTGCTGAGAGGTGGTCCAAGGCCATGCCCCTTTTTACACCACTCTGCAAATGCGCCTCTTGGCGCATTGCTGGTGGGGCAATGAGGTCCTCTTGTATCCTGAGGACCTCAGGACTAGTGGACTTCATCCCCCGAGCAGCAGTGCGCCAGGAGGCACGTTTGCAGAGTGGTGTAAAAAGGGGGCGTGGCCTCTGACCACTCTCATCAATCCAGCTGTGTGGGGCTTACTAGATATAACAGGAGGGCTAGTTGGCCCCCAGGGACCCTCAGGAGGCAAGGGGACTTCATCGTC
This sequence comes from Calotriton arnoldi, assembly GCA_963921515.1. Lineage (NCBI taxonomy): Eukaryota > Metazoa > Chordata > Amphibia > Caudata > Salamandridae > Calotriton > Calotriton arnoldi. The sequence goes on along the minus strand of CAWUFW010007768.1, from coordinate 583,457 downwards.
CAACCAAGAGCGCGCCAGGCGGCGTGTTTGCAGAGTGGTGGAGAAAGGGGGCATGGCCTGTGTCCAGGTCTGAGCAATCCCACTATCTGGGGCTTACTGGAGGTATCAGGTAGGCTAGTTGGCCCCTAAGGACCCCCAGCAGCGAAGGGGACTGCACTCCCCATCCAAGAGCGCACAAGGGAGTGCGTTTGCAGAGTGGTGGGCAAAGGGGGCGAGGCCTGCTTTGAGAACTTACCAATGTTGCTGTGTGGGACTTACTGGAGATAATAGGAGGGGTAGTTGGCCGCCAAGGACGTCCTTGGGGGCCAACTACCCCTCCTGTTACCTCCAGTAAGTCCCACACAGTGGTATTGCTAAGAGGTCTTCGGAGGCCATGCCCCCCTTTCTCCACCACTCTGCAAACGCGCCTCCTGGCACACTACGGGTTGAAGGGTGGAATTCCACTTTACTCCTGAGGGACTTTGGGGGCCAAGAAGCCCTCCTGGTACCTCCTGTAAGTCCTACGCAGTGTAATTCCTGAGCCCTGGTCGGAGGCCCAGCCCCCTTTCTCCACCACTCTGCAAATGCGACTACTAGTTAAAGAACATTTGCAATGTATTACATTTCGCATTTGCGAGAGTTAGAGGTATTGGCGTTGTAAATGTAAAAGATTTTTACTAATGTTTTTTGGAGTGGAGTGGATGTATGTTGTGTGTAGTGAAATTATGTGGTATGTTGTGCAGTGAAATTATGTGGATAGAAAGTTTGTGATATTTAGTGTATAGGAATTATGTAAAGTGGGATTATGTGTTATGGAGAGTAATTATGTGGTATGGTAGTCTGTGTTGTGGAGTGGTAACCTCAGGTTTAGCATTCCTCGTTTCCTTAGAAGCAAACTATAAACTCAATAAGACAAAAAAAAGAAGGAACCACTGTGGAGCACTTCTGAACCTAGTCAGAGGTATGCGCAGGGCCACTGGAATTATGCAACTGTTTGGCTGCACCAACTTTCGCACTATTATACATTTTCCGCATTTGCCACATAATCCATCATCTGCTGCATAATCTGCAGGCTTGAACAAAAAAAACTTGCTTCTAGCTCAAACGGCTCAAACGTTACAAAAAATGCAACGACAAGTGAAACAGCGTGGTGGAAGGCCCTTTGCAAACCTGGAATGGTCACTTGTTACTTACTCCTAAATGTGGGTGTTAAATTGATACTAATGGTGTGCAAACCACTCTTGCTTCTTTCTGTGCCTCTCTTCCCTCTTTCTGCATTTCTGTTGCTTCTTTCTGCACCTTTCTTTCTTTTTCTGTACTTCTCTTGCCTCTTTATGCACATCTCTTATACTTTCTGCACCGCTCTTGCCTCTTTCTGCACCTCTGTTGCCTCTTTCTGCACCTCACTTGCTTCTTTCTGCACCCCTCTTGCCTCTTTCTGCACCCCTGTTCCCTCTTTCTGCACTTCTCCTGCCTGTTTCTGCACCTCTCTTGCCTCTTTCTGCACTTCTCTTGCCTTTTTCTGCACCACTGTTGCTTCTTTTTGCACTTCTCTTGCCTCTTTCTGCACCCCTCATACCTCTTTCTGCACCCCTCTTCCCTCTTTCTGCACCCCTCCTGCCTCTTTCTGCACCTCTGTTCCTTCTTTCTGCACTTCTTTTGTTTCTTTCTGCACCTCTCTTGCTTCTTTCTGCTTCCCTCTTGCCTCTTACTCCACCCCTCTTCCCCCTTTCTGCATCTCTGTTGCTTCTTTCTGCACTTCCCTTGCCTCTTTCTGCACTCCTCTACCCTCTTTCTGCACCTCTGCTGCTTCTTTCTGCACTTCTCTTGTTTCTTTCTGTACCTCTCTTGCTTCTTTCTGCATCCCTCGTGCCTCTTTGTGCACCTTTCTTCCCTCTTTCTGCACCCCTCTTGCCTCTCTCTGCACCTTGGTTCCTTCTTTCAGCACTTCTTTTGTTTCTTTCTGCACCTCTCTTGTTTCTTTGTCCACCCCTCTTCCCTCTTTCTGCACCTCTGTTGCTTCTTTCTGCACTTCTCTTTCTTCTTTCGGCACCTCTCTTGCTTCTTTCTGCACCTCTCTTGCTTCTTTCTGCAATTCTCTTGCCTCCTTCTGCACCTCTGTTGCTTCTTTCTACACTTCTCTTGCCTCTTTCTGTGCCCCTCTTGTGTCTTTCTGCACCTCTGTTGGTTCTTTCTGCACTTCTCCTGCTTCTTTCTGCACATCTGTTGCCTCTTTCTGCACCCCTGTTCCCTTTTTCTGCCCCTCTCTTGCCTGTTGCTGCAACTCTCTTGCCTCTTTCTGCAGGTCTCTTGCCTCCTTCTGCACCTCTGTTGCTTCTTTCTATACTTCTGTTGCCTCTTTCTGCACCCCTCTTGTCTGTTTCGGCACCTCTGTTGGTTCTTTCTGCACTGCTATTGCTTCTTTCTGGACCTCTCTTGCACGTTTCTTCAACCCTCTTGCCTCTTTCTGTACCCCTCTTGCCTCCTTCTGCACCTTTCTTGGTTCTTTCTGCACTGCTCTTGTGTAGGAGAGTAGGATCTGCCTCTTATGTTGCTCCCACTTTTTTTTCTGATGTTTACACTGGTTTCTGGCTATAGTCAGGCTGGGACCCTGCTAATCAGGGCCCCAGCCTCTCTGTTCTCTCTAAACGATTTGGAGTGCACTCTAGGTGCACTAGTGATTGGATACTGTGGCACCTTATGAGTCCCTAGTATATGGTACCTTAGGTACCAAGGGCATAGGTACTTCACAGGCCTACCAGGGGCTGCAGCATGTATTATGCCACCCCTGGGAAGCAGACTAAATCTGACACCACAGGCCTGCTACTGCAGCCTGAGTGAGGAAGTGCTAGCACCCCTCACTGAGATATAGGTTCCCTATATCTCTCCTACACACACATATAACCCTATCAGTCACCCCTAAGGCAGGCCCTATCAATCCTGAGGGCAGGGTGCTTGGCTTATATGTGAGGGGGTGCCTCTGCCTGAGCAGGGCCCCTCTGCAGCTCTCAGAGTCCATTCTCTGGTGCTGTTTGTGGATGCAGTTAAACCATATACTTTTAAGTGCATTATATCCTCGCGGTAAAATGCTAACTTTGGAATGGCTGCATCGAAACATGTCGTGTTTGGTGTCAAACATCTTGGAATACTACCCCCCGCCAGTCCTGGCGGCGGGGGTAGCATTCCACCCTTCTAGAGGGATAGACATGTACCTACTGTGGAAACGCGGTAGAATCCTGCAGAGCCCTGGCATCACAAAATGGATGCCACCAGCCACAGACACTGGGCTGCCCTCCTGCTGATGACCAACACTCGCAGTGGAGGAAGCCCAACAATAGATATCCTGTCCCAAGGGGGTGTGACCACCTCCCAGACAGGGTTTAGTGTATTGGGGCTGGGTGGGTGCACTCTTAGAGTGCTTTGAAATCCTGCCCTGGGGGAGCAGAAGGCTCCTCTGTGCATATGCCAGTTCAAACCGGCTCAGCGGCTACCTGTCCCTGCTCTGGCGCGAAACTGGACAAAGGGAAGTGGGTGTAGCCGCCCCCACTCCCCTGACCCTCCCATAGGTAGGGTCATAGAGCTAGTCCCTCCCCTTCTTTTAGTATAAGAGGGGGAACCTGTGCATAGCACCCTAGATTTCCCTGGACGACGCTCTACAAGAAGAATCCCAGACCTTCGACGTTCCACTACCTTTGGAAGACTGAAGAATCTCCCTTGGAGTCAAGGAGTGACTCCCCTGCTTGGCAGGCACCAAAAACTACAAACAACGGTCGCAAACTACGCCGCTCCCGCCGGAGTCCCTGCAGCCCAAGAAGTGGATTTCCTGACTTCTCCAAGGCCATCGTGAGTCCCCAGCGAAGCTGAGGCCAGTGGACCCCAAGAGCAACGAGGAACCGTGACCCCTGGGTACCGTGCACTATTGTCGAGTGCAACCCCTTCACAACGTTCCACAAACTTGTGCTTTGGACCATGTATGGTCCCAGCCTCCAGCAGGAATTCCTCCTAAGATCAGAGGCCTACCACGTCCCGAGTGACTGTGGGCCCCTGTGAGAGAATCCTCCCGAGGCGTCTTCGTGATCCCTTGCCAGCCGGCTTGTGGGTCCCCAGAAGACTTCCTAAAGAAACTGAAGGGCTCCCCTGGTTGCTCCAGGCCTGCCCTGATTTACCCTTGCTGGGTGAGTCCCACAGACCTTGCTGGTCTGCGTCATCGCCTCTTCGCACTTTCCCCAAGACTTGCTGTTACCAAGGTTTGTTGGCTCCGATCGAGTTGCCGACACCCAAGTAAGCTGCAGACATCGTGGGACACGCTGAATCCAGCTCCTGGTCATCGTCGACGCCTCCTGGACCTCGTGGCTGAAGAGTCAAGGCAACCACGAACGATCTGAATCTTGCAACGACGGTGGGCATCCATCTTCCTTGCCCCGAGTCACTGCCAAGTGACTTTGAACACTGTCCCCTCTGCTTTCAGGTCTTCCATCTTCCGAATCCAGGCTTGGATTCCTCCGGACACTTCTCCTGTCGCCGCAAGCAGCAAGTCTTCACTGGCTCCCATTGAAAACGATGCTGCGACCCGACACCAAAGAACACCTATGCACCCGGCTCCCCTGGGTGAGCTAACTTCAGCACTATGGTGCTCCTGTGGGTGTGGGCCCTAGAACTACTTACCCTGTAAGTGACTTGCTTGTAGCTTCCCTCGAAGTGCCCTAAAACTCTAACTTTCCAAGTGCGACTATCGCACTGACTCGATACCTGGTTCGCGTCTGTGTTAGACACACCGCGTCCAACTCCCTTGCAATACCATCTGTAACCGCGTCCTTCGACTCGTACAAGGACCGATCGGTGTGTTCGCCTCGAACACGCAAGGGATCTTTAACATTGATATTTCAATCGCGTCTGAGTGCATAGACTCGTACAGGATTCGCATCGGTGCCAGGTCACTGCGTCCGTCCCCTGTGGGTCTCCTACAACTACCTGGGGTGGTTCTTGGGGGTCCCTCGATTCTAGATGCCCTAGACCTAGGTCTAGCAAACTAAGATTGTAACATTCAATTGTGCCAAACTTATTCTGATAATATTTGACTTGTACATATGTTCCTGTCCTCTAACCTCATAAAGAGATTAGTAGAGAGTGTTTATTAATAAATACATATATATTTGATATATATACCTGTGTGGTGTCTTTTCATTTGGTGATTCAAGAGATTATGTGGTAAAACAAGCTGCTTTACATTCCTTCAAGACTTAGCCTGAAGGCTGCTCTCCACAGCTACCACTAGGATAGCTTTCTGTAAAGGTTGTCTTAAACCTATCTACCATAAGGGTCGAATTGTTCTGATGCAAGGTGTCCACTTTAATTAGTGAACAGCATATGCCAGGCCAACTTCTCACATTGGTGGGCAGCGTGTGGGATTCCAGCTTGCTATTGTTTTACCAGAAAATCTCTATTTGAATTACTAACTGAAAACCACTATAGGTACTTAAGGTACATATAAAGTCAAGCTTAGTATCGATAAGTTCTACTGAACTTAGAGCTGTGTGCCAAGGGATAGCACACCCTTTCTACAGCTCAAGCTAGTATCAGTAGGCCACAAACTAGTGTAGGTAGTACAACACTGCACAACACTAGAATGTCCTTAAAGGGTGGAACCAGTGGATCCACTCAGCCTCAGTATAAGGACATGACTTTCTCTGACTTGAGAGCCATGTGTGTTGAGAGACACCTGAGACTAGGACAGAGTCCCTCAACCCTACACCTGATAGATCTGCTGACAGCAGATGATCTTAGATTAGCTCTAGGAGCTAATGGGTCTGAATCAGTGGGTGGGTCAATTACAGTATCTGGGTCAGACGATGAAAATCCGAATGACCAGGACTCTGTGATTGAAGGGCCAGGCCTCAAGGGGCCTGAAAAGGACAGAGGAATTCTCCCTAAGAGAACTGACAGGGTGGATGAGAGGCATAGGTCCCCTTCAAGGGAATCTGAGCACTCTTATCACTCTGGCAGAGAATTTGTCCACCAGAGGAACTCATACTTTCCCATAAGAGAGACCTCCTCTGAAAGAATGTGCAAACTGCTGCAGTATGAGGAAGCAAGAGTTGCCCTCAGAACCAAGCAGTTGGCACTGGATAGAGAAGCCCTGGAGATCCAGAGAGCTTCTAGACGAGAGGGGTTAGAACCCCTTGGTGGCAGCAACAGTGTCCCTAGAGGCAGAGAATCTATTCCAGACCATAGGAACCTGAGCAAGGTTGTTCCTCCCTACCAGAGTGGGGATGATATCCACAAGTGGATAACTGCTATGGAGAGGGCCTGTAGAGTACAGCAGGTCCCCCAGAAGCAGTGGGCAGCAATCTTGTGGCTCTCCTTTTCAGATAAAGGTAGAGACAAGCTCCTCACTGTTAGAGAAGAGGATACTGATGATTATGAAGTCCTGAAGAGTGCACTAATAGATGGGTTTGGCTTAACCACTGAACAGTACAGGTTAAAGTTCAGAGACACCCAGAAGGCACAGACTCAGGACTGGACTGACTTTGTTGATTGTGCAACCAAGGCTCTGGAGGGTTGGCTGGTTGGCAGTAGGGTTACTGATTTCAAGGGATTGTATAATCTGATGATGAGAGAACAGATCCTTAATAATTGCCAGAACCAGTTGTTGCATCAGTACCTGGTGGACTCGGATCTGACCTCTCCCCAAGAATTGGGAAAAAAGGCAGACAAATGGGTCAGAACCAGGGTGAGGCAGAAACCCCAGAACCAAGGGGGTGACACCAAGAAGCAAGATCCTAAGGGCTCTGAGAAAGGTGGGGATAAGTCAAAAGACCAGAAGTTTTCACAAGGGCCCCAAAAATCTGCATCTGGTGGGGAGTCACAATCCAACAAGGGAAAAGGCCAAAGAAGCCCTGGTGCAAATTCTGTAAACAGAAAGGGCACTGGACTTCTGACTGTAACAAGTCCAAAGACCAAACCACCACCACTCCTGCCCCTAAGGCAACTGTTCCCCCTAGTTCAGCTACTGGTGGAGGTGGTACACAGAATAAGGGTGTAGTAGGGTTGACCCTGGGTTCTGAAGTGGACTCTGACCTAGTCAGAGTGCCCACTCAGGCAATGCTGATTTGTGAGGGAGACCTTAATATGTCCTTCCTAGTGAGTCCCAGTAACCTGGGCAAATACCAACAGCAGCCTGTCATAAATGGCAAACAGGCTTTGGCATTTAGGGACACAGGTGCTAGTGTCACCATGGTGACAGAGGATCTTGTGGACCCTGGACAGATCATCCTGGGCGAAATGTACCAGGTGACCAATGCAAGCAACGTCAAGACCAACCATAGTCTGGCAGTTGTGAATTTCACCTAGGGAGGGGTAACTGGCCTCAAGAAGGTTGTAGTCAGTGCAGACCTCCCTGTCGAATGTCTATTGGGCAATGATCTAGAGACTTCAGCCTGGTCTGAAGTAGAGTTATGGACTCATGCTGAGATGTTGGGCATCCCTGCAGAGGTATTTGCTGTGACCAGGTCACAAGCAAGAATGCATGACACTGAACCAGCTCTGGATCCTGGAACCATGGACCAGATGCTTCCCAAGAGGAGGAGCAGTAGGGTAAAGGCAGTGCCTTCCCCTCTGTCTCAGATCACAGATTCACCCCCAGAGGGAGGTGAAGCAGATCCTGGAGAAGGAACTGCCCCAGAGGGACTTGAGCCTGATCAGGTAGAGTTCTTGGGGGCAGGGGGTCCTTCTAGGGAAGATCTGAGGAAGGAGCAACAGTGCTGCCCCTCTCTTGAACCCCTCAGACAGCAGGCCGCTGCTGAGGCTGCTGGGAGTGCTAGTGGGTCCCATAAAGTTTATTGGGATGAGGGACTCCTATATTCTGAGAGTAGAGACCCAGCCCCTGGAGCCACCAGGAGGATGGTAATACCTCAGAAGTTTAGGGGTTCCTCTTGACCCTAGCACATGACATCCCTTTAGCAGGACACTTGGGCCAAAACAAGACCTGGGACAGGCTTGTTCCACATTTTCATTGGCCACATATGTCAGAGGACACAAAGGAGTTTTGTCACTCCTGTGTCACATGCCAAGCCAGTGGTAAGGCAGGTGGCACAACAAAGGCCCCCCTGATACCACTACCTGTGGTGGGGGTACCCTTTGAAAGGGTAGGGATTGACATTGTTGGTCCCCTTGACCCTCAAACTGCATCTGGGCACAGGTTTATCCTGGTGGTAGTGGATCATGCCACCAGGTACCCAGAAGCAATTCCCCTGAGGACCACCACAGCCCCTGTGGTGGCAAGAGCCCCTCATTGGAGTCTTCTCCAGAGTGGGTTTTCCAAAGGAGGTCATTTCTGACAGAGGTACCAACTTCATGTCAGGATATCTAAAAGCAATGTGGAAGGAGTGTGGTGTAACTTACAAGTTCACCACCCCTATCACCCACAATGCAATGGTTTGGTTGAACGCTTCAACAAAACCTTGAAAGGAATGATTAAAGGACTCCCAGAGAAGCTTAGGCGGAAATGGGACCTTCTTCTTCCTTGCCTATTTTTTGCCTACAGAGAGGTTCCACAGAAGGGGGTTGGTTACAGCCCATTTGAGCTTCTGTTTGGGCATCCTGTGAGAGGTCCACTGTGTTTGGTGAAAGAGGGCTGGGAGTTACCTCTCAAGCCCCCCAAACAAGATGTGATGGACTATGTACTTGTTATCTGCTCCTGGATGGCTGAGTACATGAAAAAGGCAACCAAAAACCTAGAGGCCAGCCAAGAATTACAAAAAGCTTGGCATGACCAAAAGGCTGTACTGACTGTATACCAGCCAGGACAGAAAGTGTGGGTGTTGGAGCCTGTGGCCCCAGCAGCCCTCCAGGGCAAGTGGAGTGGCCCCCATACAATAGTTGAACAGAAGAGAGAAGTCACCTACCTGGTGAATCTTAGAACTCCCAGGAGCCCCCTGAAGGTGCTCCATGTCAACAGATTAAAGCCATATGTTGACAGGGCTGACATGGGCTTGCTCATGGCAACTGATGAGGACCAGGAGGAGGAGAGTGACCCTCTCCCTGACCTGCTCTCTCAGAACCCTGATGATGGGTCAGTAGATGGTGTTGCTTTGGCAAGCAGCCTCACCGACCATCAGCAAACTGAGTGCGGACAAGTTCTGCAACAGTTTAGACATATGTTTAGCCTGACCCCTAGTCAGACTTCCTGGTGCACCCACGAGGTGGACACTGGAGACAGTCTGCCTGTCAAGAATAAAATCTACAGGCAACCTGACCATGTCAGGGACTGTATCAGGACTGAAGTCCAGAAAATGTTGGAGCTAGGTGTAATTGAGCCTTCAGATAGCCCTTGGGCTAGTCCAGTAGTCCTGGTACCCAAGCCTCATACCCAGGGTGGTAAGAAAGAAATGAGGTTTTGTGTAGACTACAGAGGCCTCAATGAAGTCACTAGGACTGATGCCTATCCCATACCAAGGGCAGATGAGCTGATTGATACTTTGGCCTCAGCCAAGTATCTAAGCACGTTTGACCTAACAGCTGGCTACTGGCAGATCAGATTAGCTGATGATGCAAAAGCCAAGACAGCATTTTCGACCCCTGGTGGGCACTACCACTTTGTGGTGATGCCCTTTGGATTGAAAAATGCACCTGCCACTTTTCAGAGGTTGGTGAATAAAGTTCTGACAGGGATGGAAACTTATTGCTCAGCTTATCTAGATGATATTGCTGTCTTTAGTTCCTCCTGGCAGGATCACCTGGTCCACCTCAGGAATGTTTTGGAGGCCCTGCAGAAAGCAGGCCTCACTATCAAGGCCACTAAGTGCCAGATAGGGCAGAGTCAGGTTGTATACCTGGGCCACCTTGTAGGTGGAGGCCAGGTTCAGCCGTCACAGAGCAAAATCCAAGCCATAATGGAATGGGTTGCTCCAACCACCCAGACACAGGTGAGAGCCTTCTTAGGCCTGACTGGGTACTATAGGAGGTTTGTCAAGGGATATGGATCTATAGTGACCCCCTTGAATGATCTGACCTCAAAGAAAATGCCAAAAAAGGTTCAGTGGACAGCTAGCTGTCAGAACGCATTTGAAGACCTAAAGCAGGCCATGTGCACTGCCCCCATCTTACAGAGTCCAGACTACACCAAAAAGTTCATTGTCCAAACAGATGCTTCTGAGCTGGGTGTGGGAGCTGTACTGTCTCAACTGAATGATGAAGGTCAAGCCCAGCCAGTAGCTTTTATTAGCAGAAGGCTGACCCCTAGAGAGAAACGTTGGTCAGCTATAGAGAGGAGGCCTTTGCTGTGGTGTGGGCCCTGAAGAAGCTGAGGCCATACTTGTTTGGTACTCACTTCATAGTTCAGACCGACCACAAGCCCCTCCTATGGCTTAAACAAATGAAAGGAGAAAACCCAAAACTTTTGAGGTGGTCCATTTCCCTACAGGGGATGGACTATACAGTGGAACATAGACCTGGGACCCAACATGCCAATGCAGATGGACTCTCAAGGTATTTCCACTTTGAACACGAAGACTCAACTGGTCAAGGTTAGTTTAGTGTCCCTGCGTTTGGGGGGGTTGTGTAGGAGAGTAGGATCTGCCTCTTATGTTGCCCCCACTTTTTTTTCTGATGTTTACACTGGTTTCTGGCTATAGTCAGGCTGGGACCCCGCTAATCAGGGCCCCAGCCTCTCTGTTCTCTCTAAACGATTTGGAGTGCACTCTAGGTGCACTAGTGATTGGATACTGTGGCACCTTATGAGTCCCTAGTATATGGTACCTTAGGTACCAAGGGCATAGGTACTTCACAGGCCTACCAGGGGCTGCAGCATGTATTATGCCACCCCTGGGAAGCAGACTAAATCTGACACCACAGGCCTGCTACTGCAGCCTGAGTGAGGAAGTGCTAGCACCCCTCACTGAGATATAGGTCCCCTATATCTCTCCTACACACACATATAACCCTATCAGTCACCCCTAAGGCAGGCCCTATCAATCCTGAGGGCAGGGTGCTTGGCTTATATGTGAGGGGGTGCCTCTGCCTGAGCAGGGCCCCTCTGCAGCTCTCAGAGTCCATTCTCTGGTGCTGTTTGTGGATGCGGTTAAACCATATACTTTTAAGTGCATTATATCCTCGCGGTAAAATGCTAACTTTGGAATGGCTGCATCGAAACATGTCGTGTTTGGTGTCAAACATCTTGGAATACTACCCCCCCGCCAGTCCTGGTGGCGGGGGTAGCATTCCACCCTTCTAGAGGGATAGACATGTACCTACTGTGGAAACGCGGTAGAATCCTGCAGAGCCCTGGCATCACAAAATGGATGCCACCAGCCACAGACACTGGGCTGCCCTCCTGCTGAAGACCAACACTCGCAGTGGAGGAAGCCCAACAATAGATATCCTGTCCCAAGGGGGTGTGACCACCTCCCAGACAGGGTTTAGTGTATTGGGGCTGGGTGGGTGCACTCTTAGAGTGCTTTGAAGTCCTGCGGTGGGGGAGCAGAAGGCTCCTCTGTGCATATGCCAGTTCAAACCGGCTCAGGGGCTACCTGTCCCTGCTCTGGCGTGAAACTGGACAAAGGGAAGTGGGTGTAGCCGCCCACTCCCCTGACCCTCCCATAGGTAGGGTCATAGAGCTAGTCCCTCCCCTTCTTTTAGTATAAGAGGGGGAACCTGTGCATAGCACCCTAGATTTCCCTGGACGACGCTCTACAAGAAGAATCCCGGACCTTCGACGTTCCACTACCTTTGGAAGACTGAAGAATCTCCCTTGGAGTCAAGGAGTGACTCCCCTGCTTGGCAGGCACCAAAAACTACAAACGACGGTCGCAAACTACGCCACTCCTGCCGGAGTCCGAAGTCCCTGCAGCCCAAGAAGTGGATTTCCTGACTTCTCCAAGGCCATCGTGAGTCCCCAGCGAAGCTGAGGCCAGTGGACCCCAAGAGCAACGAGGAACCGTGACCCCTGGGTACCGTGCACTATTGTTGAGTGCAACCCCTTCACAATGTTCCACGAACTTGTGCTTTAGACCACATGTGGTCCCAGCCTCCAGCAGGAACCCCTCCTAAGATCAGAGGCCTACCATGTCCCGTGTGACCGTGGGCCCCTGTGAGAGAATCCTCCCAAGGCGTCTTTGCGATCCCTTGCCAGCCGGCTTGTGGGTCCCCAGAAGACTTCCTAAAGAAACTGAAGGGCTCCCCTGGTTGCTCCAGGCCTGCCCTGACTTACCTTTGCTGGGTGAGTCCCACAGACCTTGCTGGTCTGCGCCATCGCCTCTTTGCACTTTCCCCGAGACTTGCTGTTACCAAGGTTTGTTGGCTCCGATCGAGATACCGACACTGCAGTAAGCTGCAGACATTGTGGGACATGCCGAATCCAGCTCCTGGTCGTCGTCGACACCTCCTGGACCTCGTGGCTGAAGAGTCAAGGCAACCACGAACGACCTGAATCTTGCGACAACGGTGGGCATCCATCTTCCTTGCCCCGAGTCACTGCCAAGTGACTTTGAACACTGTCCCCTCTGCTTTCAGGTCTTCCATCTTCCGAATCCAGGCTTGGATTCCTCCGGACACTTCTCCTGTCGCCGCAAGCAGCAAGTCTTCACTGGCTCCCATTGAAAACGACGCCACGACCCGACACCAAAGAACACCTATGCACCCGGCTCCCCTGGGTGAGGTAACTTCAGCACTACGGTGCTCCTGTGGGTGTGGGCCCTAGAACTACTTACCCTGTAAGTGACTTGCTTGTAGCTTCCCTCGAAGTGCCCTAAAACTCTAACTTTGCAAGTGCGACTATCGCACTGACTCGTACCTGGTTCGCGTCTGTGTTAGACACACCGCGTCCAACTCCCTTGCAATACCATCTGTAACCGCGTCCTTCGACTCGTACAAGGACCGATTGGTGTGTTCGCCTCGAACACGCAAGGGACCTTTAACATTGATATTTCAATCGCGTCTGAGTGCATAGACTCGTACAGGATTTGCATCAGTGCCAGGTCACCGCGTCCGTCCCCTGTGGGTCTCCTACAACTACCTGGGGTGGTTCTTGGGGGTCCCTCGATTCTAGATGCCCTAGACCTAGGTCTAGCAAACTAAGATTGTAACATTCAATTGTGCCAAACTTATCCTGATAATATTTGACTTGTACATATGTTCCTGTCCTCTAATCTCATAAAGAGATTAGTAGAGAGTGTTTATTAATAAATACATATATATTTGATATATATACCTGTGTGGTGTCTTTTCATTTGGTGATTCAAGAGATTATGTGGTAAAACAAGCTGCTTTACATTCCTTCAAGACTTAGCCTGAAGGCTGCTCTCCACAGCTACCACTAGGATAGCTTTCTATAAAGGTTGTCTTAAACCTATCTACCATAAGAGTCGAATTGTTCTGGTGCAAGGTGTCCACTTTAATTAGTGAACAGCATATGCCAGGCCAACTTCTCACATCTTGCTTCTTTCCGCACCTCTTTTTCCTGTTTTTGCAACCCTCTGTGGCTTCTTTCTGCACTTCTCTTGCCTCTTTCTGCACCCCTCTTGCCTCTTTCTGCATCTCTGTTGCTTCTTTCTGCACCTCTGTTGCTTCTTTCTGCACCTCTCTTGCTTCTTTCTGCACTCCTCTTGCCTCTTTCTGTCCTTTTCTTCCCTCTTTCTGCACCTCTCTTGCCTCCTTCTGCACCCCTGATCTCTTTTTCTGCACCTCTCTTGCCTGTTTCTGCAACTCTCTTGCCTCTTTCTCCACCTCTGTTGCTTCTTTCTGTACTTCTCTTGCCTCTTTCTGCAACCCTCTTGTCTGTTTCTGCACCTCTGTTGGTTCTTTCTGCACTGCTCTTGCTTCTTTCTGGACCTCTCTTGTAAATATCTGCACCCCTCTTGCCTCTTCCTGCACCTCTGTTGGTTCTTTCTGCACTGCTGTTGCTTCTTTCTGCACCTCTTTTGCCTGTTTCTGTAACTCTCATGCCTCTATCTGCATTTCTCGTTCCTCTTTCTGCACCGCTGTTGCTTCTTTCTGCACTTCTCTTGCCTTTTTCTGTACCCCTCTTGCTTCTTTGTGCACCTCTGTTACTTCTTTCTGCACCCCTCTTGCCTCCTTCTGCACCTCTGTTGGTTCTTTCTGCACTGCTCTTGCTTCTTTCTGCACCACATTTGCCTGTTTCTGCAACTCTCTTGCTTCTTTCTGCACTTCTCTTGCCTCCTTCTGCACCTCTGTTGCTTCTTTCTGCACTTCTCTTGCCTCTTTCTGTACCCCTCTTGCCTCTTTCTGCAGCTCTGTTACTTCTATCTGAACTTCTCTTGCCTCTTTCTACACCTCACTTGTTTCTTTCTGTACCCCTCTTGCCTCTTTCTGCACCCTTCTTCCCTCTTTCTGTACCTTTCTTGCCTCTTTCTGCACCCCTGTTCCCTCTTTCTGCACCTCTCCTGCCTGTTTCTGCACTTGTCTTGCCTGTTTCTGCACTTCTCTTGCCTCTTTCTGTACCACTGTTGGTTCTTTCTGCACTTCTCTTGCCTCTTTCTGCACCTCTGTTGGTTCTTTCTGTACTTCTCTTACCTTTTTCTGTACCTCTCTTGTCTCTTTCTGCACCCCTGTTCCCTTTTTCTGCACCTCTCTTACCTCTTTCTGCAGTTCTCTTGCCTCCTTCCGCACCTCTGTTGCTTCTTTCTGCACTTCTGCTGCCTCTTTCTGCACCCCTCTTGCCCCTTTCTGCACCTCTGTTGGTTCTTTCTGCACTGCTCTTGCTTCTTTCTGCACCTCTCTTGCAAATTTATGCACCCCTATTTCTTTTTCTGCACGCCTCTTTCCTCTTTCTGCACCTCTGTTGCCTCCTTCTGCAACTCTCTTGCCTGTTTCTGCAACTCTCTTGCCTCTTTCTGCAGTTCTCTTGCCTCCTTCTGCACCTCTGTGGCTTCTTTCTGCACTTCTCTTGCCTCTTTCTGCACCCCTGTTCCCTCTTTCTGCACCTCTCCTGCCTGTTTCTGCACCTCTCTTGCCTGTTTCTGCACTTCTCTTGCCTCTTTCTGCACCTCTGTTGGTTCTTTCTGCACTTCTCTTGCCTCTTTCTGCACCTCTGTTGGTTCTTTCTGCACTTCTCTTACCTCTTTCTGTACCTCTCTTGTCTCTTTCTGCACCCCTGTTCCCTTTTTCTGCACCTCTCTTACCTCGTTCTTTAGTTCTCTTGCCTCCTTCTGCACCTCTGTTGCTTCTTTCTGCACTTCTGTTGCCTCCTTCTGCACCCCTCTAAGCCCCTTTCTGCACCTCTGTTGGTTCTTTCTGCACTGCTCTTCTTTCTGCACATCTCTTGCAAATTTATGCACTCCTATTTTCTCTTTCTGCACTTCTCTTGCCTCTTTCTGTACCCCTCTTGCCTCTTTCTGCAGCTCTGTTACTTCTATCTGCACTTCTCTTGCCTCTTTCTACACCTCACTTGCTTCTTTCTGTACCCCTCTTGCTTCTTTCTGCACCCTTCTTCCCTCTTTCTGCACCTTTCTTGCCTCTTTCTGCACCCCTGTTCCCTCTTTCTGCACCTCTCCTGCCTGTTTCTGCACCTGTCTTGCCTGTTTCTGCACTTCTCTTGCCTCTTTCTGCACCTCTGTTTGCTCTTTCTGCACTTCTCTTGCCTCTTTCTGCACCTCTGTTGGTTCTTTCTGCACTTCTCTTACCTTTTTCTGTACCTCTCTTGTCTCTTTCTGCACCCCTGTTCCCTTTTTCTGCACCTCTCTTACCTCTTTCTGCAGTTCTCTTGCCTCCTTCTGCACCTCTGTTGCTTCTTCTGCACCCCTCTTGCCCCTTTCTTCACCTCTGTTGGTTCTTTCTGCACTGCTCTTGCTTCTTTCTGCACCTCTCTTGCAAATTTATGCACCCCTATTTTCCCTTTCTGCACGCCTCTTTCCTCTTTCTGCACCTCTCTTGCCTCCTTCTGCAACCCTGTTCCCTTTTTCTGCACCTCTCTTGCCTGTTTCTGCAACTCTCTTGCCTCTTTCTGCACCTCTGTTGCTTCTTTCTGCACTTCTCTTGCCTCTTTCTGCACCCCTCTTGTCTGTTTCTGCACCTCTATTGGTTCTTTCTGCACTGCTCTTGCTTCTTTCTGCACCTCTCTTGCAAATTTCTGCACCCCTCTTGCCTCTTTCTGCACCTCTGTTGGTTCTTTCTGCACTGTTTTTGCTTCTTTCTGCACCTCTTTTGCCTGTTTCTGTAACTCTCTTACCTCTTTTTGCATTTCTCTTGCCTCCTTCTGCACCTCTGTTGCTTCTTTCTGCAATTCTCTTGCCTTTTCTGAACCCCTCTTGCCTCTTTGTGCACCTCTGTTACTTCTTTCTGCGCCCCTCTCGCCTCTTTCTGCACCCCTTTTGCCTCCTTCTGCACCTTTGTTGGTTCTTTCTGCACTGCTCTTGCTTCTTTCTGCACCTCTTTTGCCTGTTTCTGTAACTCTCTTGCCTCTTTCTGCACTTCTCTTGCCTCCTTCTGCACCTCTGTTAGTTCTTTCTGCACTTCTCTTGCCTTTTTCTGTACCCCTCTTGCCTCTTTGTGCAACTCTCTTGCCACTTTCTGCACCTCTGTTGCTTCTTTCTGCACCCCTCTTGCCTCCTTCTGCACCTCTGTTGGTTCTTTCTGCACTGTTCTTGCTTCTTTCTGCACCTCTTTTGCCTGTTTCTGCAACTCTCTTGCCTCTTTCTGCACTTCTCTTGCCTCCTTCTGCACCTCTGTTGCTTCTTTCTGCACTTCTCTTGCCTCTTTCTGTACCCTTCGTGCCTCTTTCTGCAGCTCTGTTACTTCTATCTACACTTCTCTTGCCTCTTTCTACACCTCACTTGCTTCTTTCTGTACCCCTCTTGCCTCTTTCTGCACCCTTCTTCCCTTTTTCTGCACCTTTTTTGCCTCTTTCTGCACCCCTGTTCCCTCTTTCTGCACCTCTCCTGCCTGTTTCTGCACTTATCTTGCCTGTTTCTGCACTTCTCTTGCCTCTTTCTGCACCTCTGTTGGTTCTTTCTGCACTTCTTTTGCCTCTTTCTGCACCTCTGTTGGTTCTTTCTGCACTTCTCTTACCTCTTTCTGTACCTCTCGTGTCTCTTTCTACACCCCTGTTCCCTTTTTCTGCACCTCTCTTACCTCTTTCTGCAGTTCTCTTGCCTCCTTCTACACCTCTGTTGCTTCTTTCTGCACTTCTGTTGCCTCTTTCTGCACCCCTCTTGCCCCTTTCTGCACCTCTATTGGTTCTTTCTGCACTGCTCTTGCTTCTTTCTGGACCTCTTGCAAATTTCTGCACCCCTCTTGCCTCTTTCTGCACCTCTGTTGGTTCTTTCTGCACTGTTGTTGCTTCTATCTGCACCTCTTTTGCCTGTTTCTGTAACTCTCTTGCCTCTTTCTGCATTTCTCTTGCCTCCTTCTGTACCTCTGTTGCTTCTTTCTGCAATTCTCTTGCCTTTATCTGTACCCCTCTTGCCTCTTTGTGCACCTCTGTTACTTCTTTCTGCGCCCCTCTTGCCTCTTTCTGCACCCCTCTTGCTTCCTTCTGCACCTCTGTTGGTTCTTTCTGCACTGCTCTTGCTTCTTTATGCACATCTTTTGCCTGTTTCTGCAACTCTCTCGCCTCTTTCTGCACCTCTCTTGCCTCCATCTGCACCTCTGTTGCTTCTTTCTGCACTTCTCTTGCCTCTTTCTGTACCCCTCTTGCCTCTTTCTGCAGCTCTGTTACTTCTATTTGCACTTCGCTTGCCTCTTTCTACACCTCACTTGCTTCTTTCTATATCCCTCTTGCCTCTTTATGCACCCTTCTTCCCTCTTTCTGCACCTTTCTTGCCTCTTTCTGTACCCCTGTTCCCTCTTTCTGCCCCTCCTGCCAGTTTCTGCACCTGTCTTGCCTGTTTCTGCACTTCTCTTGCCTCTTTCTGAACCTGTGTTGGTTCTTTCCGAACTTCTCTTGCCTCTTTCTGCACCTCTGTTGGTTCTTTCTGCACTTCTCTTGCCTCTTTCTGCACCCCTGTTCCCTTTTTCTGGACCTCTCTTACCTCTTTCTGCAGTTCTCTTACCTCCTTCTGCACCTCTGTTGCTTCTTTCTGCACTTCTGTTGCCTCTTTCTGCACCCCTCTTGCCCCTTTCTGCACCTCTGTTGGTTCTTTCTACACTGCTCTTGCTTCTTTCTGCACCTCTCTTGCAAATTTTTGCACCCCTCTTTCCTCTTTCTGCATGCCTCTTTCCTCTTGCTGCACCTCTCTTGCCTCTTTCTGCAGTTCTCTTGCGTCCTTCTGCACTTCTGTTGCTTCTTTCTGCACTTCTCATGCCTCTTTCTGCACCCCTCTTGTCTGTTTCTGCACCTCTGTTGGTTCTTTCTGCACTGCTCTTGCTTCTTTCTGCGCCTCTCTTGCTAATTTCTGCACCCCTCTTGCCTCTTCCTGCACCCCTCTTGCCTCCTTCTGTGCCTCTGTTGGTTCTTTCTGCACTGCTGTTGCTTCTTTCTGCACCCTCTTCCCTCTTTCTGTACCCCTCTTGCCTCTTTCTGCACTTCTCTTGCATCCTGCACCTCTGTTGCTTCTTTCTGCACTTCTCACGCCTCTTTCTGCACACCTCTTGTCTGTTTCTGCACCTCTGTTGGTTCTTTCTGCACTGCTCTTGCTTCTTTATGCGCCTCTCTTGCTAATTTCTGCACCCCTCTTGCCTCTTTCTGCACCCCTCTTGCCTCCTTCTGCACCTCTGTTGGTTCTTTCTGCACTGCTGTTGCTTCTTTCTGCACCCCTCTTCCCTTCTTTCTGCACCTCTCTTGCATCTGTCTGCACCCCTGTTCCCTCTTTCTGCACCTCTTTTGCCTGTTTCTGCAACTCTCTTGCTTCTTTCTGAACTTCTCTCGCCTCTTTCTGTACTCAAATGGGAAGTGCAAGCTGTCAAGTTTAAAGGTCTGCCTGCTCTTGTGACTGAGGTATATGTCTACTTGTATATGTATTCTCACATATGTTCTGCATCTGATGATGGTAGCTTAAAAAGCGGGTAGCTTCTCATATAGGTGGTCAAATCTTCTCAGTTCTCCTCTGTCATTCGGTTGCACAGTCAGACATGTCTTATGTATATAGGTGTTATAGAGTCCCTCAAATATACTATTGAATACCCATGTGCCCTGTATTATGAGGAGAAAGAAATACATATACCTTTTTGGACACATATTTAGAGAGTCTGCTGTTTGAAACACAGGTATTCAAGCATTTTTATGTTTATTTTTATGTAACACGTCACTAGGTAAAAGCAGAGACACGCATGCATACCTTCACAAACTTGGTCAGACTTACAACAGTGATATGCTTAGGATTGCTGTTTTATATTTGGCAGACCTAACATTCTGAGCAGTCGATAATAGTGAACCTTCAAGAGAAAAGTGAGGTTTAAGACATCTTGGGAGAAGGATTAGTGATTAGGCTACTTTGTATGAGTCTGTTGTAAGGTACAGTCGAAGTAGGCCTCTTTCTGCACCTCTGTTGGTTCTTTCTGCACATCTCTTGCTTCTTCCTGTACCTTTCTTCCTCTTTCTGGACTTCTGTTGCCTCTTTCTGCATTTCTCTTGCTTCTTTCTTCCTCTTTCTTCCTCTTTCTGCACTTCTCTTGCCTCTTTCTGCATTTGTCTTGCTTCTTTCTGCACTTCTTTTGCCTCTTTCTACATTTCTGTTGCTTCTTTCTGCACTTCTCTTGCTTCTTTCTGCGCCTTTCTTCCTCTTTCTGCACATGTCCTACCTATGTAGGCATAGTTAGAAATTAGCATTTAAAAAACCTTAGAAATTCACTGAAAAAACAGAGGTTTCAGGGATGTTATAGTTAGTATTAGCATTTAAAAAAACCTTAGAAATACACTGAAAAAACAGAGGTTTCAGGGACGTTATAGTTAGGAATTAGCATTTAAAAATCCTTAGAAATTCACTGAAAAAACCACAGGTTTCAGGGACGTTATAGTTAGGCTGACATTTCACTCATACAAAACCAGAGAAATTCGGCTGTTATAGTTAGCTGAGCTAACTATAACTTGCGCCCCCGCAATGCACTGCTGATGACGTCACATATTACATCACCCATGACATGGTCAGTGACACCACTGATGACATCTCAAATGACATCACTGATGACATCATCCAGTGACTGAGTGTTTCTAAAAATTTTAAGAATGTTATATATATAGACGCCAAGTTTTTGGGAAGAATGAGTGGGTGTATGAGTGTCTGAATGGATGATTTAGTGGGTGTGTGACTGACTGTATAAGTGAGTGATTAAACATATCTTAGTGAATGCATGGGTGAATGACTAATCTGTATAAATGTCTGCATCAGTCTGTCAGTTGGTGTGTAAGTGGCTGCATGGGTTGGTGAGTAGCTCCATGAGTGTCTATATGGGTTAATGATTAGTTGTCTGATTACCTGTATGGGTGCCTGAGTATCTGTGTGGGTGTGGAGGGGGTGTGACTCCCTGCATGGATGTGTGAGTGGGTGATTCAGTGGGTGTATGGGTTCATGAGTGTGTCTGCGAGGGGCTGTATGGGTGAGTGAGTGTACGTATGGCTGTGTTGCTGAGTGAATTAATGTCTCAGTGGTATATGTGTAAGTAACTACATATGTGAAAGGCAGTATATGTGAGTATTGGAGTATATAAGTGACTAAATGTGAGAGTGAGTGATTGTGAGAGTGGCTGCATGGATGAGTGTGTGCTTGTGTCAGTGATTGTATTAGAGAGTAAGTATGTGTTAGTATCTGTATGAATAAGTGTGGTGGTGTGTGTATAACTGTATAGGTGAGTGAATGGCAATGTGATTGATTCTTTGCTTGACTGACTAGGTGTTTGAGTAACACTATGGGTGATTGGCAGTGTGTGAGTGTCTGTACGGATATATGATTGCATATATCAGTGGCTGTATAGATGAGTGACTGCGTGAATGAGTGACTGTATGGGTGAGTGAGTGGATGTGTATACACCTATGAATCAGTGAGTGGCTATGTACTAACTGGTATTGGTGTGTCTATGGTTTCAAGAATGGTAGTCTGTATTTTAGAGTGGGTGTATCAAAGGTTATATTAGGGTGTGAGGAGGTGCATCAGATATTAAGTGGATGATGTCATCAGTGATGTCATCAGTGATGTCATTTGAGATGTCATCAGTGATGTCATCAGTAATGTCGCTGACCATGTCATGTGTGATGTAATATGTGACGCCATCAGCAGTGCATTGCGGGTGCGCGAGTTATAGTTAGCTCAGCTAACTATACCAGCTGAATTTCTCTGGTTTTGTACGAGTGAAATGTCAGCCTAATTATATCGTCCCTGAAACCTGTGTTTTTTTTCAGTAAATATATATATATAAAATACATGTAAAATATAAAAATTGAATATGCAAAATAAATATGTTTATGAATGATATATATATATATATATATATATGTGTGTGTGTGTATATATATGTTACCTACTGGCGTTCACCAGTAGGTAGTTATAGTTAGGACCTCGTTTCTATTCAAAAAGCGTTTTTTGTTTTCCCAATAACTTTGGTGTCGTTTGATGAATCTTCGGGACATTTTCAAAACTGGTGGCCCGCTCCGGTCAGCTCCTGTCTTGAAAGTTTCGGGGTGATTCGTCAAGCGGGGGCCGAGAAAAAAGGGGGGTCCCAAAACGCGTTTCCCCCATGTTAATTTCCATAGGAAACTTTACACAAAGCTACAGCCCGAACTGCTGAACGGAATTACACCAAATTTGGCAAAAAGGTAGCCCTTGGTTCAAAAAGAGCCCTTTTTGTTAAATGGTGTTAATCCGTTCAGTAGTTGCTGAGAAATTAAAGAAAGAAAAAAATTATATATCTGAGCACCGAGGAGGGTTCACGAACCCTCCTGGGCACGAACTTCACTCTGATTGGCTGCCAACACTCCAAACCAGGAAGTGTTGGCAGCCATCTTGTGACTCGGTAGAACCGAGTCACAAGAAAACAGTGAAAAAGAGGGTAAAAAAGAAGAAAAGGGGGCAGGGTAGAAACACTCTGACCCCCTAGGCCTGCTCAAGGGGTCCCACAAGGACCCCCAGGGCCATAAAAAGCTTTTTTTTAATATAATTTCAGCGGAATTCGCGTTGGGGTCGCGAATCCCGCCGAAAAAATAAAATAAAAAATGAAGTGCGGGCTCCCGCGCTTAATTTTAATGAGGCCCCCGGGTGGGCCAGGTCCCGGGCGCAATGTGTATTTAATTTGCGGGGGCCCGCGGGAGCCCCCGCAGCCCGGGGACCGCCACCTCCCCGGAGCTATACAGAATAATTAGTGTGTGGGGGCTCAAGCCCCCCACACTGCCCCGGGGAGCACCACCACCCCAGGGCACTTAATATTTAAATACTGGGATCCGCTGCAGACCCCCGGGCCCCGGGGACCAGCACCTCCCCGGGGCTTTGAAATGGAGGGAGGGGGCTGCGCGGCCCCCCTCCAGGAGCCCTCGATGGCCGTGGGGACCGCCACCCCCAGGGCCGGCTCCTGCAGTGTCCCAGGGTGCCCACCCCCGGCACACTGCTGTTTGCTATGGCAGGGCAGGAGCCATGCGGCTCCCACCCTGCCATAGCAAATGCTGCTTTCCTTCATTGAAGCGAGAGCAGGGAAACCTGCTCTTGCTTCAATGAAGCAAAGCAGATTGCTTTTGGGCAAAGGGAGCTGCATGTCAGCAGCTCCCCTTGCCCAAAAGCAATGCCGGCTCCTGCAAGAGGCGGGGAGCCGGCGGGACCGTGGGGGCATTGGGGCTCCCCCCACTGTCCCCAACGGAGAGGCCAAGCCCCGGGAGATGGGGTCCCCAGGGCCAGAAGTGGCCCGGGAGGGGGGCCACGTGGCCCCCCTCCCTCAATAAAATATTAAATAAAAAAGAGGCACAGCCCGGGGGATGGGGTCCCCGGGGCCAATAGAGGCCTCAGGAGGGGGCCACACAGCCCCCCTACTTAAAAAATTAATTTAAAAAAAATTAAATATGTGGCCATGCCCCGGGGGATGGGGTCCCTGGGGCTGAAATTGGCCTCGGGGGGGGCCGCGAGGCCCCCTTCCCGTTTTTTTTTTGGTTAACTGTAAAAAACAGGTCAGGCCCTGGGGGATGGGGTCCCCAGGGCCTCAAATATTGTAAAAGAAGGGGAGCCACACAGCCCCCCTTCTAAAAAAAATAAATTTAAAAAAAAGCCGGCATCGCGCCGGAGGCCCCGCCCCCTCCCTGCAGCACTCAGTAAACGCACCCCCTGGCACGTTGTATTTTGGGGAATTAATTCCCCTTGAATACTGAGGGTCCCTGGGGGCCAACTAGCCCACCAGGTACCTCCAGTATGCGCCACAGAGCTGCGTTGCAGAGAGGTGTTCCGAGGCCACACCCCTTTTTACACCTCTCTGCAACGCAGCTCTGTGGCGCTTACTGGAGGTACCTGGTGGGCTAGTTGGCCTCCAGGGACCCTCAGAACCCAAGGGGAATTAATCCCCCAATTTACAACACGCCAGGGGGCGCGTTTGCACAGTGGTGCAGGGAGGGGGCGGGGCCTAACAAAACAAGTGTGCAAATGTGCCCCCTGGCACATTGTAAATTGGGGGATTAAGTCCCCTTGAATCCTGAGGGTCCCTGGGGGCCAACTAGCCCACCAGGTACCTCCAGTATGTGCCACAGAGCTGCGCTGCAGAGAGGTGTTCCAAGGACATGCCCCTTTTTACACCTCTCTGCAACGCAGCTCTCTGGTGCTTACTGGAGGTACCTGGTGGGCTAGTTGGCCCCCAGGGACCCTCAGGACTCAAGGGGAATTAATCCCCCAATTTACAACGCGCCAGGGGGCGCGTTTGCACAGTGGTGCAGGGAGGGGGCGGGCCTGATATAACAAGTTAGCAATCTTGCTGTGTGGGACTTACTGGAGGTAATAAAAGTGGTAGTTGGCCCCCAAGGTTGATGTTGGGGGCTAACTACCCCTCCTGTTACCTCTAGTAAATCCCACACAGTGGGATTGCTAAAAGGTGTTTGGAGGCCACGCTCACCTTTCTCCACCACTCTGAAAACGAGACTGCTATGTTATAGTTAGAAATTAGCATTTAAAAAACCTTTGAAATTCACTGAAAAAACCATAGGTTTCAGGGACGTTATAGTTAGAAATTAGCATTTAAAAAACCTTTGAAATTCACTGAAAAAACCATAGGTTTCAGGCACATTATAGTTAGAAATTAGCATTTAAAAAACCTTAGAAATTCACTGAAAAAACCATAGGTTTCAGGGACGTTATAGTTAGTTGGACATTTCACTCGTACAAAACCAGAGAAATGCCGCCGTTATAGTTAGTTCAGCTAACTATAACTCGCGCCCCCGCAATGCACTGCTGATGACGTCACATATTTCATCATTCATGACATGGTCAGTGACATCACTGATGACATCACTGATGACATCTCAAATGACATCACTGATGACATCACTGATGACATCATCTACGTGAAAATCTGATGCATCTCCTCACACCCTAATATAACCTTTGATACACCCACTGTAAAATACAGACTACCATTTTCAAAACCATCGACACACCAATACCAGTTACTACATACGCACTCACTGATTCCTAGGTCTAAACACACATCCACTCATTCACCCATACAATCACTCATACATGCAGTCACTCATCAATACAACACTATCATATGCACTCATATACCTATACAGACACTCACACACCACCACTCATCCAGAGTTACTCACACACCTAGTCAGTCATGCAAAGAATCAATCACACTTCCATTTACTCACCTATACAGTTATACACACACCACATCACTTATTCATACAGAAACAAATGCATACTTACTCTCTTATACAATCACTGATACAAGTACACACTCATCCATACAGCCACTCTCACAATCACTGACTCTCACGTATAGTCATTTATATACTCCAACTCTCACATACACTGGCTTTTACATATGTAGTTACTTGGACATGTACCACTGAGACATCCATTCACTCACAAACACACCCATACACACACTCACCCACCCATACAGCTGTTTCCACATGCACTCTTGAACCCATACACCCAGTGAATCAACCACTCAAACATCTATGCACAGAGTCACACACCTCTCACCCACCCACACACACACTCAGGCACCCATACAAATACTCAGGCCACCAATCGATAACCCATATAGACACTCATGTAGCTACTGACCAACCCATGCAGCAGCTTATACAACAACAGACAGACTGATACAGACATTCACACAGTTCAGTCACTAACCCACGTATTCAGTAAGACACATTTAATCACTCACTTAAACAGTCAGTCACGCACCTACTAAATCCTCCATCCAGACACTTATACACCCACTCATTCTTCAATACACCTTGGCATATATATAAAACATATTTAAACTTTAAAGAAGCACACAGTCATTGGATGATGTCATCAGTGATGTCACCAGTGATGTCATTTGAGATGTCATCAGTGATGTCATCAGTGATGTCACTGACCATGTCATGAATGGTGTAATATGTGGCATCATAAGCAGTGCATTGCGGGGGCACGAGTTATAGTTAGCTGAACTAACTATAACGGCGGAATTTCTCTGGTTTTGTACGAGTGAAATGTCCAACTAACTATAACGTCCCTGAAACCTATGTTTTTTTCAGTGAATTTCTAAGGTTTTTTAAATGCTACTTTCTAACTATAACGTGCCTGAAACCTATGGTTTTTTCAGTGAATTTCGAAGGTTTTTTAAATGCTAATTTCTAACTATAACGTCCCTGAAACCTATGGTTTTTTCAGTGAATATATATATATATATATGATCCTGAATGATAATCCCTTCAATTTACATTTTATAGCACAGATGAGTGTTAGCGAGATATCCTTTATGGATATACTGCTACATGTGAAGGATGGTAAAATCAATACAACTGTATTCCGTAAAACAACAGCGTGTAATAGCACTCTGCATTTTAAAAGTCAACATCCAATGAATCTAAAAGCCAGCATCCCCTATGGGGAAACATTAAGATTAAAAAGAATCTGTAGCGAGGAACAGGAATTCCAAGGGCAGGTACGGCAAATGAATGAAAGGTTTAGCAAATGTGGGTATCATTCCAAAACATTAATTGAGGCCAAACATAAGTCAGAGGGGGTTAGCAAAGAGCAATTGCTTTATCCCAACCAAAGAGTCCTCAAGGAAGGAACATCTGCCAGATTGATTACATGCTTCAATCAAATGTACCCGAAGGTATATCAGATTCTGAGAAGACACTGAAGGATAGTCAAAACCGATAACACAATCGGCAAAGATTTGCCGATGACAACGCCAGTTACTTATAGGAAAGGAAGGACATTGGGTGATAACTTGATGCACAGCTATTTTGATGGTAGCCGAAAACCGGAGACATGGCTATCAAACATGAAGGGGTTCTATAAGTGCAAAAATTGCAAGGCCTTTAGAATGGTGAAAAATGTCCTCACTTTTGAATCTAGTGATGGGCATACCAAAAAGATACACGGGCTCTACAGTTGCAATACTGATCATTGCATTTATGTACTCAGTTGCCCATGTCCTATGATGTATGTGGGAAGTACGATTTTTCCCTTAAAAAACGTTTGCTTGAACATCAGCGAGCAATCAGGAACCAGGATTTCACTTACTCTGTAGCAAAACATTTCTATGAAAAACATGAAAGTGATCCTGGCCTACTGATGTTCTTTGCTATAGACAGGGTTCCCTAGAACATCAGAGGAGGTAATAGAACTATTAACCTAAGACGGTTGGAATCTAGATACATTATGGATTTAAACACCAAATTTCCTAACGGGTTGAATAGGGATGAAGAACTGGAAGTACATTTGGGGTGAAGAATTGTTGAACCATCTTCCTATTTCCCCGTATATTACATAACGCTGTACCACTGTTTTTACTGAGCCCCTGGAGCTGTTCTTTGATATTTATTGGTTTTAAGATTGTATTAGAGCACTTTATACAACTGAGCACCTTGGATCCCTCATGGGTAATATTCTGCACTTGGTCACCTTATGCATTCAAGAAGATTTATGATTATATTGATATTGATTATATTTATAGGAAGGATCCTCCATTGATGATATCCAGCATTCAACACTTTATGTATTTTGGAGACATTTTGCACATTAATCGGCATTAACTGTATTTTAAAGAATGACTAAATTGATATATGCTATGTTGGTATTCTTAATATGAATTGATTTATAGAGGATCTATATAGTTAACTTATTTTAAGAGGATTGATCGATTAGATGTTTTAGCATGGTACTCATTTATCTATTGAGATATCAAAGCATATTCATTCGTCTTTAGATTTAGAAATGCATTATGTGTGCTAAATATCTAAGATAAATTGAATATGTAGGGGTTGCCCATATAAAACATACTGCTATTGCAGGGTTGCACTCTGGCACTTTATGTATAAACAAGACGATTTTTATATATAGAGCTAACTCATTATATCTGTACGAATGATTGAGCAAATTCATTGGTATTTTATTGATTGACTCAAATGTTATAATGATTTTTGGGGTGTACACTATCATTGGATGACTATGATATCCTGGAGCAAGTCTTGCTCGGTAGATTGTGACCAATGGTTTGATTATTTTATGAAACATGATGCTTCGAATTAAACTTGGGCGCTGGCCCTAGAGTGGATCAATAAATATGGTGCTTCTAATTAGGTTCGGGCACTGGCCCAAGAGCTTACATCCAAAATGATTTCCCGAACCATATCATGGAATATGGGTTGACACAACGTTGAGTTGGTTTGTTTTTATAAAAAATAAAGTTTTTTTTTTTTTTTAAAGTACTTTAAAAAAAAGAGCAAAATATTCACATAGAAAATTATAAAAATGATGTGAATAATATAACCAGTTCAATATACAGTATACATAATGATGGGGACATTGGCACAACGGATGTTGTTTTTTCCATGTCTATAGGTGCTGTACCTTTAAATGGAAAAAAATGTATGAGAATATGTCTTTGAGAAAGGCTGGGATCAGCCGAAACGCATCAGAACAGGCAGCACGCTGTGAAAAGAATAAAATAATTCTACTTACTGGGAGTGCCCACTTTGCTTCTTTGCTGGAGGTGTTTGAGAAATATATATATATATATATATATATATATATACTCAATTCGCCATCCAAAGAAGCCTCACACAGACAAATTCACCTCGTTTCAACAAAAGATGATATCGGCACTCCTGTGGATCTTTCACTGTGGTTTATTTAACGTTGTGCGACTCAAGCATCCACGCGTTTCGGCTGCCAGACGCAGCCTTGTTCACGATGGTGAGCATCAAACATTTTTACATTTAAATAGTTATTTACCTTTAGACATAGAAAGTGGACAGCTTTCGTGAATTGCACATACAATGTTGAATAAACATGGGGGCCATCTTGGAGCATGTTTAAAACTGATCTTCCCAAGCTTCTACTTTTAAAAACCCCATTATATCTGTTTTTATTAAAAGTCTCTACATAAAAGCTTTACGAACCTTTGTATACCTCTATTGAGTTTACTGTTGTCTAATACATGTTTTAGGGGCAAGTGCCCAACAACTCTTGACAGCCTCCTGTTTAGAAACTTCTGTTTCATTGTGTAACGATTTATTCAACCTCATTTACATGTTGTGCAAAATCTTGCTTTCATGTGCTTGTTAGTTATTCTAAAGTGACTCACACTAAGGTGCGTAAAAGATTTCTTCAAATTTATTTAAAATTATTTGAATTTTTCAAATTTTTCAATTTTTTTTGCTTTTCCAATTTCTTAAGGTTTTGATATGACCTATAATCTTTTACCCTTCCGTATCAGAAAATTCTAAGGCAAGTGCCTCATGATCCCTGACTTACATTTTTTTACGTTTTCTTCTCTCTGGGAAAACGAAAGAGTATTAGTTACTTGTTTCCTTATAAACAAGATCTTGCTAAAGTGCTATACTGCTTATAAAGTGATTTTGTGCTACTATAAAGTGCATAAGTTATATTAAAGTGCTACCTAAATCCCAGTTGATAGCCTGTTATTACTCTAAAATTAGTGGGATCTCCTTTAAAACAATAGTTAGAAACAAACTATCTTCTTGATAATGTTTTTGTCTCTAAGACCCCATGCTTTCCCTATATTAGAATAAAGGTTAGCTAAAATCTATATATACACACACACACATATATATCACACCAACTTTCTTCTCCTTGTAGAGAAAAGATGTTTTTTGTTCTCAAATTTCCAGCAACATAGCAGGCCGCCACGGACCAACTTGTTTTGGCTCTAACCAACAAAACTTGATCATGGATGGGTGTAGTCATCCTCACCAAATATTTCAAGTGACCACGTGCATTTCTAAAAAACATTATAAACAAAATGTTTACCCGTCATCGTATAGCCTTTCTTCAATTAATACTTCATTTTAAGTCATTGAGACATTATAAACATATGCAGTTTAAAAAAGGGGCTTAAATTATCCATGGGGAAACTCTATTCTCATAAAAGTAATGTGCAAGTGCATTATGAAAAAAGGTCGTGACACAAATCAGTACAATTTGAAAAGATCATAAAAACCTTATGCTTATTCCCCCAGTTTTGATTGAGCCCAAGCTGGCAGCTGATTTACATTCCTATACTGGAAATCAATAATTGTACTTGTACTGATACAATAAAGCCCTAGAGGGTATATCACTCCACCGCTATATTCTGTAGAGATTCCCCTTGCTCATGACACAAAACTTTATACGTTTTAAGTTCATAAAGTTGCAGATTAGACAATTTACAGGAGATGAAGGACTTTGCTTGCCATTAGGAAAAAGGTAAAGAGAAAAAACTCGTTCTTTTCAAACATGCACAGAAGATAATAATTATAAAGTGAGGGGAAAAACAAAACTTTTATAGGAAACCTTCTTTGCCAGGCTGGGCATACCAGGCATGCTTGTATAATTCTGACCGCTACATTGGGGAAAAAATAATGGATAGTGAGGAACAGAATATCAGAGAGAAAAAGTCCTATTCTTATACAGATATATATTGTAATATATTATCTACTGGCGGTCGCCAGTAGATAGTTATAGTTAGGACCTATTATCCATAGGAAATCCGCGACATTCTATTTGAAATAACGTTGGCGCCGGTTGACGAATCTTCGCGAAAGTTTCCAACTTGTTGGGGCGCTCCGCTCCGCTCCTACCCTGAAAGTCTCGGGTTGATTCGTCAAGCGGGGGCCGAGAAAAAGGGGGTCCCAAAACGCGTTTTCCCCATTCATTTTTCCATAGGAACCTTTAGTCGCAGCTACAGCCCGAACTGCTGAACGGAATTACACCAAATTTGGCAAAGAGGTAGCCCTTGGTTCAGTGTCGTGCCTTTTGCTTAAATGGTGTAAATCCGTTCAGTAGTTCCTGAGAAAATCAAAAGTAAAGTCACATATATATCTATGGGCGCGTAGGGTCCGCGTACCCTCCCGATCACGAGCTGTATGCTAATTGGCTGTCAAGTGGCTGTCAACACTCCAAATCAGGAAGTGTTGGCAGCCATTTTGTCCCTCGGTAGAACCGAGGGACAGAAACAAGTGTGCAAAGCGCAAAAGGGGGCAGGGTAGAAACACCCTGACCCCTAGGTCTGCTCAGGGGTCCCACAAGGACCCCTGGGCAGAAAAAGCATTTTTTTTTTTAATCAGCGGGATGCGCTTAGGGTGCGCGGATCCCGCCGAGAAAAAAAAAAAAGAAACAAGTGCGCAAAACGCACAAAGGGGGCAGGGTAGAAACACCCTGACCCCCTAGGTCTGCTCAGGGGGTCCCACAAGGACCCCCTGGGCAGAAAAAAGCATTTTTTCAACAACAAAAAATCGGCGGGATGCGCTTAGGGTGTGCAAATCCCGCCGAAAAAAAAAAAAACGAAGCGCGGTCTCCCGCGCTTTGTTGTTAATTGGCCCCCGGGTGGGCCAAGTCCCGGGGGCATGGGGGGTATTTATAATATGTGGGGGGGCCTCTATGGCCCCCCCAAGCCCCGGGGACCGCCACCCCCCAGGGCTTTAAAAATAAATGGTGCGGGAGGGCTCTCGGCCCTCCCGCAGCCCCGGGACCGCCACCTCCCCGGGGCTTCTATAATTATTTTTTTATAAATTTACCTGTGTGGGGGGCTTGAGCCCCCACACGCCCCGGGGACCGCCACCTCCCGGGGCACTAAAAATGTCAATATGGGGGTCCATTACGGACCCCCAGAGCCCGGGGACCACCACCTCCCCGGGGCTTTGTCAATGGAGGGAGGGGGCCACGCGGCCCCCTCCTGGAGCCTGTAATGGCCCTGGGGACCACCACCCCCCAGGGCCGGCTCCTGCAGTGTCCCGGGGTGCCTACCCCGGGACACTAGTTTGCTATGACAGGACGGGAGCCTCGCGGCTCCCGTCCTGTCATAGCAAACTGCTTTGGATATTGGAAGCGAGAGCAGAAACCTGCTCTCGCTTCCAATATCCAAAGCAAATTGCTTTTCCACACGGTGAGCTGCATGTTAGCAGCTCCCCATGTGGAAAAGCAATGCCGGCTCCCAAGGGACTCGGGAGCCGGCGGGACTGTGGGGGGATTGGGGACCCCCACAGTCCCCAACGAAGAGGGCCAGCCCCGGGGATGGTGTCCCCGGGCAAGTAGTGGCCCGGGAGGGGCCACGCGTGCCCCCTCCCCAAAAATACTAATTTAAAAAAAAAAAAAAATAAAGGTCTGCCCCGGGGGATGGGGTCCCCGGGGCAAAAGGAGGCCTGAGGAGGGGGGCCACACAGCACCCCTCCTTAAAAATGTATTTAAAAGTGTGGCCATACCCCGGGGGATGGGGTCCCCGGGGCCGGATTCGGCCATGGGAGGGGGCCACGCGGCCCCCTTCCCGTTTAATAAAAAAAAAAAAAAGGGATAAGGCCCTGGGGGATGGGGTCCCCAGGGCCCAAAAATAGGAAAAAGTAAAGGGGGCCCTTGGGGGGAAAAAAAAAAACGATCGGGCCGCAGGCCCCGCCCCCTTCTTTTACCACTCTGCAAACACGCCCCCTGGCGCGTTTGCAGATGGGGAACGAATTCCCCTTCAATACTGGGGGTCCCTGGGGGCCAACTAGCCCACCAGGAACCTCCAGTATGCGCCAGGGGGCTGCGTTGCAGAGAGGTGTACAGAGGCCACGCCCCTTTTTACAGCTCTCTGCAACGCAGCTCTGTGGCGCTTTTTGGAGGTACATGGTGAGCTAGTTGGCCCCCAGGGACCCTCAGTATTCAAGGGGACTTAATCCCCCAACTTAAAACGCACCACGGGGCGCGTTTGCACAGTGGTGAAGGGAGGGGGCAGGGCTTCAGGTGACATGTGTGCAAACAGGCCCCGTGGCGCGTTTTAAGATGGGGAATTAAATCCCTTCAATCCTGAGGGTCCCTGGGGGCCAACTAGCCCACCAGGTACCTCCAGTAAGCGCCACGGAGCTGCGTTGCAGAGTGTTGTAAAAGGGGCGTGGCCTCTGAACACCTCTCTGCAACGCAGCTGTCTGGGGCATACTAGAGGTATCTGGTGGGCTAGTTGGCCCCTAGGGACCCTCGGGATTGAGAAGGAATTAATTCTCCAACTTAAAACGCGCCACTGGGTGTGTTTGCAGACATGTCACCTCAGGCCCCACCCCTTCCTTCACCATTGTGCAAATATTCCTCTAAAATCAGCCGAACTACGAATTCCGATTTACTCACCTGTTATCAGGAGAGACCTCAGTGCTGCATCTTTCAGCCCAGTACTAATCCTGAAAAGTAATTTTAACCGTACTTACCAGTAACTTGAATTTCCTTCCATAGGATATCATTGCCTGCTTTTTGCTGAAAAAGTTTCTAAGTGTCGATTTTTGAAACATACAAATATTCCTCTAAAATCAGCCGAAATACGAATTCCGATTTACTCACCTGTTATCAGGAGAGACCTCAGTGCTGCATCTTTCAGCCCAGTACTGATCCTGAAAAGTAATTCTAACCGTACTTACCAGTAACTTGAATTTCCTTCCATAGGTTAACATTGACTGGTTTCACTTGGAAATTCTTCTAAGTGTGCAGTTTTGGAACTTTATAATATTCCTCTAAAATCAGCCGAAATACGAATTCCAATTTACTCACCTGTTATCAGGAGAGACCTCAGTGCTGCATCTTTCAGCCCAGTACTGATCCTGAAAAGTAATTTTAACCATACTTACCAGCAACTTGAATTTCCTTCCATAGGCTAACATTGACTGGTTTCACTTGGAAATTCTTCTAAGTGTGGAGTTTTGGAACTTTATAATATTCCTCTAAAATCAACCGAACTACGAATTCCGATTTACTCACCTGTTATCAGGAGAGAACCCAGTGCTGCATCTTTTAGCCCAGCACTGACCCTGAAAAGTAATTCTAACCGTACTTACCAGTAACTTATATTTCCTTCCATAGGAATCCATTGTCTGGTTTTCAGCAGAAAAGTTTCAAAGTGTCGATTTTCACAAACTACAAATATTCCTTAAAAATCGCCTGTATGACTTAAACACATTCTTTCAACTGTTTACAGGAGATGCACCAGTGCTGGATCCAGGATCCAACACTGAGTAAGAAAAAAGTAACGATAACACTACTTACCTGCTAAGTGAATTTCCTCCCATAGGATAACATTGGTGATTCTTTGTGAAAAAGTTTCTAAGTGTCAACTTTTAAAATACAATAATATTCCTTAAAAATCACTACTGTAACCAAAACGCTTTTACTCAACTGTTTACAGGAGATGTCCCAGGACTGAATCTAGGATCCAGTCCTGTGGTTAGAAAAGTAATCCATAAAGTAACTAATTGCATTTAACTAGAAATTCACATTGAGCTCAATGTTGCATTGTGTTTGAAATTGTGTTGCCCATTGCAACAACTGTAACTACTGTACTTAAAAGTCTATTGCCTATTTGCAAAGTATTTAATTCATTCAGAGAAAGTATATTTTGTAATGTAATGTATAATGTAATTACAATGTAATTTAAAAAATAAAATATGTAAAAATAAATAGTTTAAAAAAATGTAGTAAATCAGTATCCCAAAAATAAATATAACAATTAATACATTTAAAAATTGTCATTTACAAAACCTTTGAAATTCACTGAAAAAAAACATAGGTTTCAGACATGTTATAGTTAGGAATTAGCATTTAAAAAACCTTTGAAATTCACTGAAAAAACCATAGGTTTTAGGGACAGTTATAGTTAGAAATTAGCATTTAAAAAACCTTTGAAATTCACTGAAAAAACCATAGGTTTCAGACACGTTATAGTTAGAAATTAGCATTTAAAAAACCTTTGAAATTCACTGAAAAAACCATAGGTTTTAGGGACAGTTATAGTTAGTTGGACATTGCACTCGTACAAAACCCGTGAAATTCCCCCGTTATAGTTAGTTCAGCTAACTATAACTCGCGCCCCCGCAATGCACTGCTGATGACGTCACATATTACATCACTCATGACATGGTCAGTGACATCACTGATGACATCACTGATGACATCTCAAATGACATCACTGATGACATCACTGATGACATCATCCAGTGACTGTGTGTTTCTGTAAAGTTTAATTTTGTTTTATATATATGCCAAGCTGTATTGAGGAATGAGTGGGTGTATAAGCGTCTGTATGGAGGATTTAGTAGGTCCGTGACTGACTGTATAAGTGAGTGATTAAACGTATCTTACTGAATGCATGGGTTAGTGACTAAACTGGGTGAATGTCTGTATCCGTCTGTCTGTTGGTGTGTAAGCGGCTGCATGGGTTTGCGAATAGCTACATGAGTGTCTATATGGGTTATTGATTGATTGTCTGAGTATCTGTATGGGTGCCTGAGTGTTTGTGTGGGTGGGGTGTGTGTGACTCTGTGCATAGATGTGTGAGTGGGTGATTCACTGGGTGCATGGTTTCAAGAGTGCATCTGTGATGGACTGTATGGGTGGGTGAGTGTGTGTATGGGTGTGTTAGTGAGTGAATGTATATCTCAGTGGTGCATGTGTGAGTAACTACATATGTGAAAGGCAGTATATATGTGTGTTGGAGTATATAAATGGCTATAAGTGAGAGTGTGTGATTGTGAGAGTGGCTGTATGGATGAGTGTGTGCTTGTATCAGTGATTGTATAAGAGCATAAGAATGTGCTAGTATTTGTATGAGTAATTGAGCTGGTGTGTGTATAACTGTATAGATGAGTAAATGGCAGTGTGAATAATTATTTGCATGAGTGACTAGGTGTGTGAG
The DNA here is from genome assembly GCA_963921515.1 of Calotriton arnoldi. NCBI lineage: Eukaryota > Metazoa > Chordata > Amphibia > Caudata > Salamandridae > Calotriton > Calotriton arnoldi. The sequence goes on along the minus strand of CAWUFW010007768.1, from coordinate 548,246 downwards.
TACCTCTATGGATGAGTGGCTGTGTGTGAGTGTCTATATAGGTGTATGAGTGCATATGATAGTCCTGTACTGAGTGACCATAAGTATGAGTGACTGTACGGGTGACTGAGTGGATGTGTGTGTAAACCTAAGAATCAGTGAGTGGGTATGTAGTTATTGGTGTTGGAGTGTCTATGGTTTTGAGAATGGCAGTCTGTAATTTAGAGTGGGTGTATCAAAGGTTATATTAGGGTGTAAGAAGATGCATCAAATTATCACATGGATGATGTCATCAGTGATGTCATCAGTGATGTCATTTGAGATGTCATCAGTGATGTCATCAGTGATGTCACTGACCATGTCATGAGTGATGTAATATGTGACGTCATCAGCAGTGCATTGCGGGGGCGCGAGTTATAGTTAGCTGAACTAACTATAACAGGGGAATTTCTATGGTTTTGTACGAGTGAAATGTCCAACTAACTATAACGTCCCTGAAACCTATGGTTTTTTCAGTGAATTTCTAAGGTTTTTTAAATGCTAATTTCTAACTATAACGTGCCTGAAACCTATGGTTTTTTCAGTGAATTTCAATTTTTTTTTAAATGCTCATTTCTAACTATAACGTGCCTGAAACCTATGGTTTTTAAGTGAATTTCAAAGGTTTTTTAAATGCTAGTTTCTAACTATGCCTACAGAGGTAGGACATGTGAAGAAAGAAGAAAAACGCACAGAAAGAAGCAAAAGAAATGCAGAAAGAAGCAACAGAAGTCCACAAAGACGAAGAAAAGTGCAGGAAGAAGCAAGACATGTGCAGAAAGAACGAACAGAGGAGCAGAAAGAGGCCTTGTTGCAAAATCATCCTGTACCCACAACTTTTTCAGATGGGTACTGGTGGTAACTGACTCTGACTAACCAGGCCTAGAGCCAGTGCTATGCTAAAAGACACTTAGAATACAGTGAAAACACCTACATACACTAGGGAACACTATGCGTTGGGGTACCCCTGTGATTAGCATGACCTCCTCTGTAAGGCCCTAATACATAATAAGGCAGGGGGATTAAAACTACCTCTAAGTCAGAGGTGCAGAAATATGCTACTTTAACTAGTAGTCGCGTTTGCAGAGTGGTGGAGAAAATTTGCTGGGCGTCCAACCAACGCTCAGGAATTCCACTGCGTAGGACTTACAGGAGGTACCAGGAGGGATTCTTGGCCCCCAAACTCCCTCAGGACTATATTGGACTTCATCCCCCATCCCGTAGTCTGCCACAAGGCACGTTTGCAGAGTGGTAGAGAAAGGGGGCCATGGCCTCCGAAGACTTCTTAGCAATCCCACTGCGTGGGACTTACTGGAGGAAACAAGAGGGGTAGTTGGCCCCCAAGGACATCCTTGGGGGCCAACTTCCCAAACTATTACCTCCAGTCAGTCCCACACAGCAGCACTGGTAAGTACTCGTACCAGGCCACGCCCACTTTGCCCACCACTCTACAAACGCGCTCCCTGGCACACTCTTGGATGGGGATTGAAGTCCCCTTCACTGCTGGGGGTCCTTTAGGGGCCAACTAGCCTACCTTTTACCTCCAGTAAGCCCCATGCAGTGGGATTGGTGAGAGGTAGACAAAGGCCATGCCCCCTTTCTCCACCACTCTGCAAACGCGCCCCCTGTCGAGTTGTAAGTTGGGGGATTAAGTCCGCTTGAATCCTGAGGGTCCCTGGGGTCCAACTAGCCCACCAGGTACCTCCAGTAAGCGCCACAGAGCTGTGTTGCAGAGAGGTGTAAAAAGGGGCGTGGCCTGGCCCACCTCTCTGCAACGCAGCGCAGTGGCACTTACTGGAAGCACCTGGTGGGCTAGTTGGCCCCCAGGGGCCCTCAGGATTGAAAGGGAATTAATTCCCCAACTTTAAACGCACCACAGGGCGTGTTTGCACACATGTCACCTCAGGCCCCGCCCCCTCCCTTCACCACTGTGAAAACGCACCCCGTGGCGCATTTTAAGTTGGGAGATTAAGTCCCCTTGAATCCTGAGGGTCCCTGGGGTCCAACTAGCCCACTAGGTACCTCCAGTAAGCGCCACAGATCTGCGTTGCAGAGAGGTGTAAAAAGGGGTGTGGGCTGGACCACCTCTCTGCAACGCAGGCCTGTGGCGCTTACTGGAGGTACCTGGTGGCCTAGTTGGCCTCCAGGGGCCCTAAGGATTGAAGGGGAATTAATTCCCCAACTTAAAACGCGCCACAGGGCGTGTTTCCACACATGTCACCTCAGGCCCCGCCCTCTCCCTTCACCACTGTGCAAACGCACCCCGTGGCGCGTTTGAAGTTGGGGGATAAAGTCCCCTTGAATCCTGAGGGTCCCTGGGATCCAACTAGCCCACGAGGTACCTCCAGTAAGCGCCACAGATCTGCGTTGCAGAGAGGTGTAAAAAGGGGCGTGGCCTGGACCACCTCTCTGCAACACAGGCCTGTGGCGCTTACTGGAGGTACCTGGTGGGCTAGTTGGCCCCCAGGGGCCCTCAGGATTTAAGGGGAATTAATTCCCCAACTTAAAACGCGCCACAGGGCGTGTTTGCACACATGTCACCTCAGGCCCCGCCCCCTCCCTTCACCACTGTGCAAGCACGCCCCGTGGTGCATTTTAAGTTGGGGGTTAAAGTCCCCTTGAATCCTGAGGGTCCCTGGGGTCCAACTAGCCCACCAGGTACCTCCAGTAAGCGCCACAGAGCTGCGTTGCAGAGAGGTGTAAAAAGGGGCGTGGCCTGGACCACCTCTCTGCAACGCAGCCCTGTGGCGCTTACTGGAGGTACCTGGTGGGCTAGTTGGCCCCCAGGGACCCCCAGTATTGAAGGGGAATTAATTCCCCAACTTAAAACGTGCCAGAGGGCGCGTTTGCAGAGTGTTGCTGGGAGGGGGCGGGGCCTCGGCGATGCCGGTCTTTTTTTTTTGTAAGAAGGGGAGCTGTGTGGCCCCCCTTCCTTTTCTATCTTATTGGCCCTGGGGACCCCATCCCCCAGGGCCTGACCCCTAATTTTTTTTTAAATGGAAGGGGGCCCCCCTCCCGAGGCCTTATTCGGCCCGGGGACCCCATCCCCCGGGGCATGGCCAGTGTTTATTTTTTATGTATTATCTTTGGAGGGGGGCTGCATGGCCCCCCTCCTCAGGCCATTTATGGCCCCGGGGACCCCATCCCCCGGGGCCGGCCTTTGCGTGTTTTTAAAAAAAAAAATTTTTAATTATGGGGAGGGGGGACACGTGGCCCCCGCCCGGGACACTTCTGGCCCCGGGCACCCCATCCCCCGGGGCCTGGCCACTTCGTTGGGGACCGTGGGGGGAGCCCCAATGCCCCCACGGTCCCGCCGGCTCCCCGCCTCCTGCGGGAGCCAGCATTGCTTTTCCACATGGGGAGCTGCTGACATGCAGCTCCCCATGTGGAAAAGCAATCTGGTTTGGATTTTGGAAGAGAGAGCAGGTTTCCTGCTCTCTCTTCCAAAATCCAAACCAGTGTTTGCTATGACAGGGCGGAAGCTGCGAGGCTCCCGCCCTGTCATAGCAAACAGCAGTGTCCCGGGGTGGGCACCCCGGGGCACTGCAGGAGCCGGGTGGCGGGTGGCGGTCCCCAGGGCCATCACTGGCTCCAGGAGGGGGGCCGCGCGGCCCCCCTCCGAACATCTGCACAGCCCCGGGGAGGTGGTGGTCCCCGGGGCTCGGGGGTCCGTAACGGACCCCCAAATTAGCATTTTAGTGCCCCAGGGAGGTGGCTTTTCTGGGCCCTGGGGGTCCTTGTGGGACCCCCTGAGCAGGCCTAGGGGGTCAGTGTGTACCCTGCCCCTTTTCTTGTTTTTCGCGCTTCTTTTTCTCTTTTCTTGTGCCTCGGTTACCGTGGTACAAGATGGCTGCCAACACTTCCTGGTTTGGAGTGTTGACAGCCAATTAGAATGAAGCTCGTGGTCGGCAGGGTGTGCGGATCCAACGTGCCTCTATATATACGAAACTTTTATTTTTTGATTTTCTCAGCAACTACTGAACGGATTTACACCATTTAAAAAAAAGGTCTCTTTCTGAACCAAGGGCTACCTTTTTGCCAAATTTGGTGTAATTCCGTTCAGCAGTTCGAGCTGTAGCCGTGTCTAAAGTTTCCTATGGGAATTAACATGGAGAAAACACGTTTTGGGACCCCCCTTTTTTCTCGCCCCCCGCTTGGCGAATCACCCCGAAACTTTCAGGATGGGAGCTGACCGGAGCGGGCCATACGTTTTGAAAATTTCGCGAAGATTCGTCAACCGGCGCTAAAGTTATTGGGAAAACAAAAAACGCTTTTCCTATGGAAAATAGGTCCTAACTATAACTATCTACTGGCGACCGCCAGTAGATTATATATATATATATATATATATATATATATATATATATATATATATATATATATATATAATAAACATACACAATAAAACCATAAAAATGATAAACAATTCAATTGAAAAAAGATAGGTCTGTCTTATCATTTATATGTGTGGAGTACGCCGCCCAACTGTGGAGTTTCCACACTTGTAAACTTACTATTAAAATGCAGTTTTGTTAATACTGAAAAAGTGTACATTTACACAAATGTATAAGTTCACCTTTGTAAATCAGGCCCTGTGAGAGGCTGGCTCAGTATATGATGTACACTTATGTAAGTGGACACCTTGCACTGATCCAGAGAACCCTTATGGTGATTTTAGTGGTCTTAGACAACCTTAGAAACCTCTCTAAGTGGTAGCTGTGGAGAGCAGCCTTCAGGCTTAGTCCATAAGGAGTGTAAAGCAGCTCGTTTTACCAGTATATAATCTTATAGTTATAGATTAAATGAAAAAGAACCACACAGTGTATTTATAAAAATATGTATTTATTATAAGACACAAATTAACACATTTAGATATCTCCTAGCCAGAGATATACACAATACACACAATACTTTGCAATAGAAACAAGTAAGTAGCACAGAATACACAGTGGTCACCAGGGGGGGACCAAACCATATACTAAAACAGTGGCATGCAAATCATGACTCGAGTCAAGACAATATTCAGAGAATGTAGAAGTGCCGGCGACCCAAGGAAGCACCCACGGTGAGTATCTGGGAGCCCCATGGAGGTCATGTACAGTGTAAGAACACGACTGCGTTCTCCGTACAAATCAACGTGTAAGTCGCGGTTGCAATTTTAAAGAAGAAGGACCCTTCCCAGTGGGCCCTGAAGAAACCCTGTGGAAGACAGAAGGTTGGAGAGCCACCCCACCCGTGGATACCTTAGGAACCAGGATACCTGCCCCAGGGCAGCCAGGTGCATAGGTGTGAAGTGGCGTCAGAAACCGCCGTCGAACCCAATGGAGGATTTCTGGAAGTTGCCGCTGCTGGAGAAGGTGAAAGTGTCCGGTGGAACCCAAAGGTGGATTCAAGTCGAGAAGTACCTGAAAGCAGAGGGGACAGAGTCTATGCCACTTGGAAGTGACCAGGGAGGCACGGAGGACGAATGCCCACCAATGTCGGGTGCTCTAAAAGAGTTGACCGTGACCTTGGAGCTGCAGCTGTGAGGCCAGGCAATGCTGTGGAAGACCAGGAGCCATTCACGAGCTGCCCATGTCGGATGTCGATAGTTGAGGGGTCGTGTTCGTCGGGAGCACCAACAAGCCTTGGTAACTGCAACCAACGTGGAAATTGAAGAAGGTGCAATGTCAGGACCAGCATGGTCCAGGAAACTCACCATAAAAAGGGAAGTCAGGGCAGGCCCGAGCAATCAGGGGAGCCCAAAAGAATTCAAAGGTGACCCTCAAGAGGACCCACAGGTCAGAGGCACTGGAGTCGCAGAGGACCTCAAGCAGCTCACCAAAGATGCCGGCCCATGGTGCAAGTGATGTGGTGAGGACAAAGATCTTGGTCACTGGAGATGCCTGAGGTTGGGGCTACTTGGAGCACGAAGATTTTGGTGGAAGGAAGGCAACAAGCTTTTGCAACTGCAAGTCGACACAGTGCAAAGGGATTCGGTTCCTGCAGCTCCGACGAGGGATACTGGCCTCAAACTTGGTGAGAGGATAGGACAGGCCTCAAGGGATATGAAGAACCACCTCTTGGGTTGCTGAGCCTTCCGGAGTCTGCAGGGGCCCAGGATCAGTTGTCCGGTCAGCTTAGTTGCGGTGCCTGCAGATGCAGGGAAGTGACTCCTTCACTTCAAGGGAGAGTCCTTCAGGTGTTGTGGATGTCCTCAGGCCCTGGACGGGTTCCTGTATGGAGCACAGGCATGGACGTTGCAGCAGGCAAGCAGGGCGAAGAGATCAGGAGCAGCAGGAGTCTTCCCGGTTGCAGCCTTGATGCCCAGAGCGAAGTCCAGTGAAGTCCAGAGTGCCCAGACAGTCGAAGTTGATGTGGTGTCTGAATTGTAGCATGTCCCATGACAAATCTAGGGACCCACCCACAGGTAAGCCCTTAAATTCCCTAAGGAAAGGTTTGGGACGATTCATGGGTCCCTCCCTAAAGAGGGGCTGTACAAGGGGGAGGATACTCCCCTGTCCTTTGATCAGTTTCATGCCAGAGTGGGAGCCAACGGCTCCCGGAACTGGTTTGAACTGGACTATGCATGGAGGGCACCAAATGTGCCCTGCACGCAGACTATGTGGCGCTGGCAAGCGCTTCCACCCTGCCCCAATACCCTAAACCCTGTCTGGGAGGTGGTCACACCTCCCTGTAGCAGGATGCCTGTTGTTCTGCCTTCCCCTGCTCGAGTTTGGCTCAGAAGCAGGAGGGCAGAACCATGTCTCTGGTCGGCAGCAGCCATGTTGTGCTGTCCAGGTCTAGAAGACTGGTACCCTGGAGCACTGAGGACCTAACAGAGGGCCTTTACCGTGCTTGGAATCATACCTCCCATACCGTTTATGGCATGGGGGTATGATTCCAACATGTTTGATACTAAACACGACAGGGTTCGTTACAGCCAGTTTCGGGATGGTCATCGCGTAATGACGCAGTGCCCCTCTATATGTTATATGGCTGTCTCACTTACCACCCGGGAGAATGGACTCCGAAGGCTGTAGGGGTGTCCTGCTCATGCAGGGGCACCCTCACACTTAGAACCGAGCACCCTGCCCTCAGGATTGAAAAGGCCTGCTGAAGGGGTGACTTATAGGTTTTAAGTGCAGTGACCCTAGATATAGGGAAACTTATATCTTTCGTAAGTGGTGCTAGTACCAGCTTACACAGGCTGCAATGGCAGGCCTGTAGTGATAGTTTGAATGGTCTCCCATAGGTGGCATAATACATGCTTCAGCCTATGGGAGACCTCTGGGGTACCTATGCCCTGGGTACCTTGGTACCATATATTAGGGACTGATAAGGGAACCCAGTATTCAATCTGGGATGTACCTAAGTATTTATCATAACAATTTAGGGGAGAAAGCAGAGAGACTGTGGTCCTGATTAGCAGGATCCCAGTCAGACTAGTCAGAAACAGCATTACACCAAGCAAAAAGTGGGGGTAACCATAGAAGCAGATCCTACTTTCCTACAGGCCCTAACCGTCTATCCTGATTTCAGTGGTTTGTTTATATGTGTGAGAGAGAGCAATCGGTCTGAATAGAATTTACTGCTTTGCTCTGCATAATTGCAGCAGGTCTGTTGCACACTGGCAAGTTTTAGCTCACTTAATCTAAACCTGTTTGCTGGCGAGACCCTGGTTTTCTCCTAAGTCTTTGTATTCTTCCGGCCCAAGAGTGAGTGCGGTAGGGGTATGAGAAATTTGTGTAATTTGCTTTTGTGTAATTATACAACATTTTAGGGAAATTATGCATAAATATACGAAATGCAAACCCATCATTAAGTGCTATATTTTAGTGCAAGGGTTTATTTTGCGCCACAATATAGCACAAAAACATAATTGCTGCAAACAGCAGCCACTTCTGGTGGTTTTTATTTTTTCCGTGCTTCCATGCTATAATTTTCCTGCAAAATGTGGTGTAATTACACAATGTGGTGTAATGGTGTAATTTAGGAAATTTTGCATAATAGGTGTGTAAGAAATTAGATTATTAATTCGGATAGGTGACTACACACATTAAGAAACAATCACAACACTTGTCAGGGTGAGCTTTCAAAGTCACTAAATTAACTTGAGCTCAACCTCCAGGTAGTTATCGCACAGAGCAGACAGACTTATCATAGGGCAATGTGCACAGTATTCATGCAGCACAAATAGAGTAATAAAGTCAAAATGCAAAACAATAAAAATCCCAAACCAAATTAGGCATATAGAGTAAACTTTCATACTCAAAATAACACTAAAATGGCAAAAGTTCAATAAGAGAGAGATTAATTTTTATAGATTTAATCAGAAATGGCACAAAAAGCACAAAGCACCAATAATAGTTGTTAGGAATTGGGTTGTTGGTTAACTGTGGTGTGAGCCCTGGTCAAGCAGCAATCACAATCTTAGTTAGGGTAAGGCACAAGCAGCCCCAAACTAACCTAACCTAACAGAGCAGTCAGACTTAACTTAGAGGCAATGTGTAAAGTATTTGTGCGACATGTGAAACAGTAAAACTGTGAAAACACAGCACAAAAAGATCCCACACCAGGTTAAAAATAGAGCTCAATTTAAAAAATAAAGCAAGACCAAAATGACAAAAATCCAATCAGTAGAACTGGATTTATGAATTGTGAAAGAATAAACAGGAATATAGCACCTAAAAGCATAAAGCGTCAACTATGGCTATCTGATTGCGCTGGACCTGATCAAAGTGAGAAGTTCAGGCCGACTGAGATGGAGCATGGGTCGGATATAGTACCAGATTAGCTTTCTTAAGTTTTGTGCAAACAGTCCCTTTCGCTTTGGAGAGGGTCGTAAGGAGAGAGTCACGGGCGGTGGTCGGCATGGCACGAAGAGCAGGCCTGTTGCAGATGGATGGGCTGGAGCTTCGTGGGGCGGTCCTCCACGGACATCGATGTTTTCTGTGCTAAGAGAAGTGCTGGAGGCAGCTCATGCTGAATTTTGGTGTGAGCAGCGTGGTTCCGGTGTGAACCGGTCCGTTAAAGGTCACAAAGAGCCCAAAAGCTTGATTTAAGATCCCGCTGAGCCACACCAAGGGTCTAGGACCTGAGAGGCACCACTTGTGGGGTCAGAAACTCACTGCAGCTGGGTGCAGGAGCTGGTTAGGGAGCCTCAGATCAAGAGGACAGCAGACTATCCCTGTGAGTCACTCTGGGGTCCTGGGTTCAAGATGAAGTTGCAGGTCCAGTTCTTTTTCCCCAGGTAAGAGGACAGCAGGTCAGCACAGCAGGGTAGCAGTTCCTTTAGAGAAGCAGTCCAGCAGAGTGGCAGTCCTTGTAACAGAACAGCAGTCCTTCTTCCTGGCAGTGGTTCCAAATTGCTAAGACAAGAAAATGTCAACTTTCTAAAGGGGGCATTTTCAGAATTGTAATTTAAAATCAGACTTTACCATAAGTGAGGATTTTAAATTCGGATTCCAGAGACACCAAACATGAACTGGTCATCTCTTTCCATTTCGAAATTACACTTATAAACTGTAATAAGGCAACTCCAATGTTATCCTATGGGAGAGATAGGCCTTGGAGTAGTGAAAAACAAATGTAAGAGTTTTTTACTACCAATACATGTGAAACTTAAAAGTACATGTCCCACTTTTTAAATACACTGCACCCTGCTGTCAGGGCTGTCCAGAGCCTACCCTAGGGTTGACATATATGTATTAAAAAGGAAGGTTTGGGCCTGGTAAAAGGTTTATTTTGCCAGGTCGAAATGGCAGTTTAAACTGCACACACAGGCTCTGCAGTGGCAGGTCTGAGACATGTCACTTTTTTTTAATGCAGACACAACACAAAAACATTTGGATTTTAACATGGAAATTTTGACAAGACTTGTAGACATGTATTTGTGCCAAAATCCTACTCCTCTCAGAGACTGGTGTAACAAAGAGAAATATCTTTATTTCTCCTTGTTATTTCCTCTCATACAAAGAGGAAATAGCGTAAAAGTATAGTTTTTGTAGGGAGCTGCCTCTTTCTTCACCAAAACTATCCTGACCACAATCCAAATACACTTGTTCTGTGGCGCAAGAGTACCAGTATAAACGTCAGGCAGCACAAAATGTGTCAGAGCATAGAAAAAGCAGAACAGCACTATTTTTTGAAGATATGAAGCAGTTCTTCTCTCTCCAGGGAACTTTGCTTGCTGCGCTGTGGTACACCACGTATTAGTAAACCTAGCCCTAAATTTCATACAGGCCTTTCTTTTGAATATAATGCACCCTACCTTGTGGCCAACAAGGCCTACATAGGGGTGACTTATTAATATCTAAAAAGAAGGTTTTTACCTGTAAAAATGGTTTATTTTTCCAGGTTGAATTGCACTTTTTACACTGCCACTGTCAGGCTACAATGGCAGGCTTGAAACCATGTTTGCACTGCCACTGTAGTGGATGGCGCAATAGGTGCCGCAGTCCACTAGTGGCATTAGTCTTCAAGCCTCTGGATATACTTTGTACCATATATTAGGGCTGTAACGTAAAGTTAAAAAGGCCAATTAGGAGTATGCTGATGCAAGCATGTTTAAAAGGGGAAGAACAGACACTTTATTACTGGATAGTAGAGGTAAAGGGCACAGAGTTCTAAAGCCAACAAAAATATAGAATCCAGCAAAAGGTGAGAAATCCAAAGTGACCATGTAAAGATGCAGATTTCCTATAAATTGTAATGCGAAATTCCAAAAATTATGTGAATTACGCTTCTGTAATTGAAATGTTGACCAGGCCTCCTTGTGGAGCTGACACACAGGATTCCTCACTCTTTGCAACTGCTATTCAGGGATTGCTCTAGAGAACAGAGTACGTGGATATGGCTCACTAATCTTTCTATGGAGAGGGACCAGGAAGGTTCTTATTAATTCCTGGTGAGGCTAGTGTTAGGGCTAGGAGTAGTCTCCTACTGGCAGTGCTGTCCTTGAATTGGGAGGTTTAGTCATGTGGTTTTCATTAGTTGGGTCTCATGGAAAAGAGCCTGCTCATACTATACTCTAACATTTGACTTGTCTATTTACTAAAATAAATCATTTGGAATCTAGATGCTCTGAAAATGGACGGCCTGATTCACAATATAAACATTTGTATGTATATAGCTGAATTACAATTTGAAATGGCCGAAAATACACATTAATCAGAAAAGGATACTATACACTCACAAAATCATTTACTCACGCAAAGTATTATCCCACGGTAGTCCAAAATTACTTGTGATTAAATCACACTCATGGGGTAGGGAGTAAGCATTCCACAGTAAGTATTTGTGGATTTGCTCAGACTCCCCTTTCATCCTTACCCACTCTGGCAATAGCCGACATTTACTTCTGCCTAGCACAGGAGTAAATCTGATGGAATGGATGGAATGGATAAAAAGAATAAGGTATCAACCACAAAATTGAGGGGGGGAGAGGAATGGGTCTCTGCATGGAAAATATATTTTTCCCAAGGAGAAAAATAAACAAAAAGTGCACCACTGCACAGAAGTGAAGGCACTTAAGCATACTATGATGTGGGGTAAAATACCAATGTACTAGGGCAATATGGAATCCACAAAATCTTTCCTGAAGTAGCCCAGGAAACTTGTGACTGGCATAGCCTGAATAAAACAAAAAGTGAGCGTGGACTGCTTGAAGTAATATCAGAAACTGGTAATTAATCTGTGCCACTTTCCTGTTCATCACTTTTTAGATATCTGTGCTGTTCAGATAAGAATGATTCTCATGCAAATCAGGCCCGGCCCTGTTCCAGTAGTAACAGTCTAACCTAAAATGCCAACAGTCTTCTCTAAATGAGAAACAAGCAACCCCAGTCTGCTGTTGGCCTATTCTTGCCTCGTCAGTAGGGTGCAGCTTAATACCTATGCAACCGTGAGCATGGGGCCGCCATCTGAACATCACTGTCACACTTAAGGATCACTCTGAAGAAAATAAAAAAGTGATAGGTGGAATTTTTGAAATAATCTCAGTCAATGGCAATACTTGGGCTGCAATTTACTATATCATATTTTGCACTGTGCCACTCCAGAGAGAGGCCAACCTTATGTAAATCAGACCTGTTCCTGCTCCAGTATGTACAGTCCATCCCAAACTGCCAGGCCAGGTCTCCTCCATCGTACTAAAAAAGTGAAGGGTGAAATGCTTAAAAAACTCTCAAACAGTGGTAACTACACTGGGCCACTTTGCAGTCCATTGTGTTTTTGTCCACTGTGTGACTCTAGGCAAAAAAACACTCTCACGTAAATCAAACTTTGTTCTGCTCCAATAGGAAGAGTCCAGTTTGCACCACTAGGCAAGATAATTTATAAATGAGAAACAAGCAACCCCAGACTTATTTTGGCCTATCGGCTTCATCAGTGAGCTGCAGTTTGATTTCAATGCACAGTATTGCAAGAGATCAAAATAACAATGGAATAGGGTGGTATTTCATATTCTATAATCTCTTTAATGTTTACCAGTGTCATACGCCTAGTGTGTATATCAGACCATCTCAAAATTGCTGTTTCTATGTACATATAGGTAAAATTAAGAAGTGACGTGTATATTTATATGTGTAGGCAATACAGGTTTTTGAAATCGAAAAATGCATACTTCACCACAAAATAAATGTGCACTTCAGGCCATGTAAATATTGCTGAATCTATGTACAAAGTATTATTTATGTAGAGGGGTTTACTCCAGCCACTAAAACATTACCAAGTGTCATGTGTATATATTTATGTATAAGTTAATTTAAGCTTTGTTATACAAAAATACTCCCTCCAAACATTGTCCCATACCTCCTTTCTCTGACTCATCCAAAACCTTTCTGACTACTATGAACTGCCATACATTCTTTGCAAACTTTCCCCTCCTTTTTTTAAATCTATGTAACCTAACAGGCACACAAGAACTATTTACAAAAACAGCTTACTACTTCCAATTTCAAATCCATTCCTATCATTCTATCCCTACTGTAATCTCTACTAAACACACAAGAAATCAAGAGCACAAACCTAACACAACTAATGCACAAGAAACAAAACACTTATTACTAATCTACTAACTATTAAACTCTAATCTTGGGTTCCGGAGTAGTGAGCTACTTGCCACAAGGCTCTTCAACGCCTCATCTGGGGTAGTAAGTGCTATATAAATACAAATTACACTTACAATTAAATGCCAATGTTCTTTTAGCTTGTGATGCATCCATAGAATGGATACTAAATCAAAAGTTTCCTCCAAAGTTTTGCCTTCTTCTTTTTCCCAAGTCTATGAAGCCTATCCAGGCTCTAAAACTTGCTGTGAGTAATTTTATATTGTTTAAAATTAAGTTTCACTTCTCTTATGCTCATTTCGGCTTTATACTATGGTATTCAAATATTAGTTAGTGTAGGAGATTTGTAGCTTACTTTCCTATTTTAATTACTACAATGTCAGAATAGAGATTTTTCCTTCAATCAAAACTAAATATATTCTGCGTATTGACCCCTAAGGCTTCCACTGAGCTAGTTGCACTGCTACAACAGGACTAGCACAAACATGTTAATTTTTTAATAGTATTGTCCAGGCAACATATTATTGGTATATAATTTCATAGTTGTGTAGTATTTAGTTTAAATCTGCCTTGTAATCTCTCAAAAGAAAATATATTGTTGTCCTCAACATTGTCTGCTAAATACATTATACATTTGTGATCTCATATTTTCCATGTAACGGGGGATCCACCTAACCTAAATTTATGATTGTCTCCCAATGATGCTTCAAGATGTAAATTTTTATTATTTATCATGAATAAGACCTATAAGATGTGGATTGTTTTCCTCCACTGTAAATGTAATTGTGTGGCTGGATATTTCTTCTTACTTTCTTCCCATACCACCATCTTTCTTGATACTCAGATGGCACAATCTAAGCAAAAGTGGGATGATTGACTGCAAAACCTGGTCTGCTCTTACAATCTATGTGACATTTAATTCCTAAACCCCACCATCAGGAAGCACAGTGGGGCGATACGCTGTAGCTAGACTACTGATCAGGAAGAGAATTACTTAGGATTGAAAGAATGCATCTAACAAAATTGGGTAGGCTTGTGGTGGGCCAAAGATTTCAAATGGAAAGAGGATCACTTAAAAAAAAAAATAATAACCAAGGTACAAATTTTGCACCCTGCTACATAAACATGCTCATGGGGTTGGGGAAGGAAAATTAGTATAGATTGCAACCAACATGAGACCGACGGAAAACATGGTAGCATGGTATTGTTGCGTAGATAATGTTTGTCATTTGGTCTGGAAGCAAACCACTTGCTTTTCAATTTGTACAATTTCTAAACAACAATTTGAATTTGAAATTTATGAGTAGCTTTGATAAAAATTCTATGACCTAGAATCTCAGAATGGAAGTCAAGAATAATGCGATTCAAATCATTCTGTTCTGCAAGTAAAAATCTGAAAAGAGTGTACTTCATACATTTAGATCACACCCAAAAAGCTATAATGGTGTATTCCATATAGACATCTGATCCGATTCAAACACAATGAAGAATATAGTATTGGAAAACTTAGAAGAGAAAGAATAGCCTAAATATGTCCTCAGTACTGCAAACGAGTCAGTAAATAAAAGAACCAGAAATTAATTACTAGTCCAAAAGCAAAAAAACTGATTGGAAACATAGGACACTATTTTTTGAGGACTGGATACAAAAGAAAGTCAAATGAAATAAAAAATAATTTTCTGAAACACTGGAAAATCTTAAAACACTCTGGGGCCGATTCCGATCTCGGTCGGAGGCGCACCCAATACCATTCGGTCGGGAAAAAAGCCATGCGAAAGCCTGTTTCCCGACCGAACCGTACGCTGGTCCGGCCGAGCGAGTACGATGCGAGCTCGCCGACCGACTCGTCCGGGCGACCCGACCGCTCCGACCGACTCGTACCCGGACCGTACCGCTCCGACCGACTCGGTCGGACCCGGTTCGCACCGCGCAATGGAGACGCTTTCCGGCCGGGTAAGTACGATGCGCACCTCGACCGCTCCGACCGACTCGCGCCGTCCGACTCGAACTCGCTGTCGGAGCCGTACTTTGGGGGTCCGTGTCGGACCCCCCTGTACGCGTACCCGTGCGAGGCGCACACAGGGGGACCCATGGGTCCCCCTACCTGTGCGTGTACGCCGCGAGGCGCTCGCGGCGTACTCGCTGTAGGGCGCCCTTGTCCGCCTCGCACCCATTGAGGCAATGGGAGCCCGCGTACGCGTTGTACGACCGGCTCCCATTGAGTTCAATGGGAGTCCGACCGACTCGTGTCCGATAACATACGGACGCATCGTACTCGTTCGGTCGGACTGCACGGGTCCGATTCGGTCGGAAATCTCTCCGGGTCCGGCTCGGTCGGGGAAATTTCCGGCCCGAATCGGAATCGACCCCTCTGTATTTCAGTCGTCTAATGGGAGGTCTTTATAACACTTATAGGCAAGGGTGCTCTGGACTAGCAGATAGTCATTTGGAACATGATTGGCTTTCAAAGCTTGGAAAAATGTAAAGCATGCAAAATAGTACAGATATGAATGCGTTTGTTGTTCCATTCCACAAAAACATTTGCTATTAAGAAATTCATTGTATGCAAAACAGAATATACTGTGCATGTAATTGAGTGTTCATGTAAGATCAACTACTTGGGCAGTACAATTTTTGAAGTAAGGGAAAGAATTTTAGAAACCAAGCCTTTTCTAATTGCATGCCACTTTCTGACTGCACATAAGGGAAACAGTGATTAACTTAAACATTATGAAATAAACACAGTAAGACTAGATTTGAGGGGAGGTAGTGAATAGTTGAAATTAAGATTTGAATTGGAATTTTAAGTAGTAAACCCTCCCTTTCTATTGTACACCTGTTTCAAAGACCAAGTTCGAAGTTTTTTGTCAGGTCAAAACTTCACCATGGATAACCTGTGTTAGAAATTGAGGGGTATATTTAAAAGCCCCTATCGCCACAGGAACGTCACTCTTAGTGACGTTCCTGTGGCGATATGTGCTTCACCTTATTTACAAGGCAGCGTTCAGTCACTTAACGTGGCTTAACGCTGCATTGTAAATAAGGCACCCTTTCACGCTATACTTAGCGTGAAAGGGGAGGGCAATGGGTGTTGCGGTGGGCGTTCCACCGTAACACCTATTGATTTTGACGCTGCCCCCTATTTACAAGGGCAGCGTAAATAGGAGGCAACGCCAAAATTAACACCAGGGAAAACCTGGTCTTAAACAGGCGAAACGAGTATTAATGCTTTATTTCTCCTGGTTTTTGCTATTTCCATTTGTGCTGCATTGTGCAGCACACATAGAAACAGCAAAAGGCCATTGATTGTTTATGTGCAAGAAGGTGACTCTTCCTGCACATAAACAATCTTTTAAAAAAATGACTTTTGTAACTTCTATGTGTTCTGCATTAAGAAGCACACATAGAAGTGACAAAACGCCATTTAAAGCTTGTTTATGTGCAGGAAGGGGCACTTTTCTGCACATAAACAATCTACCCCTCAACGCTGACACCCTTGCACCATGGTGCAGGGGGGCCTGCATTGGTGCTAGGCTGCTAAATTTAGTGCCAGCGCAGGGGGAAACGCAGGGCTGCACCATACTGTTGTAGATATGGTGCAGCCCTGCTTTACAGAAGTGGTGGAGCATGGCGCTAAGCCAAGGGGGCTAACGCCACGCTCCGCCGCTTTGTTGTAAATATGCCCCTGAGTTCCTGGTTGACTGGGGTGTCAGCCCTGATGAAGCAGAAATCACAATTCTAGATGGGATAAGGCACCAGCAATCCCCAAATTAGCCTGTGTTCACCCTCTGGTAGCTTGGCACAGAGCAGTCAGGCTTAACTTGAAGGCAATGTGTAAAGTATTTGTGCAACACTTTTAAACAGTAAAAACAGTGAAAATACCACAAAAAGAGGTTACACCAGTTTAGAAAAATAGAGAAAACGTTAATAAATAAAACAAGACCAAAACGACAAAAATCCAACAAGGAGAACTTGAGTTTTGAATTTTTTAAGAACAAACTACTTGAGATATCTGGTCGCGCCGGACTGGCACAAAGTCAAAAGTTCTGGTCCAACCGCGAGAGAGCATGGGCCGGCTACAGGGACCTTGGGTTGGCCTGCTGAACAAAA
Source organism: Calotriton arnoldi (assembly GCA_963921515.1). Classification (NCBI taxonomy): domain Eukaryota; kingdom Metazoa; phylum Chordata; class Amphibia; order Caudata; family Salamandridae; genus Calotriton; species Calotriton arnoldi. The sequence continues at coordinate 531,069 of CAWUFW010007768.1, read as the reverse complement.
GTACCTTGATCCAGGATGCATCGACATTGAGAGATGCGTGGTGCAGTCATGCATCGGTGTTGATCCATGCAATGGCGGTGATGCGCTGGTCCTGATCCGCGCAGCAGCGGAGATGCATCAGCTCCGATGAGCACAGGAGCCTCGATCATCATCGTCGAAGCTGCCATAAACGAAGATGCGAACACTTTCGCCGGGTAGAGTGTCGGGTAGTGGTCAGTTCTGAAGGCGATGCATAGGAGCGGATCCGTGCAACACAAGCGATGCGCCGGTTCTAGTCATGCAACAGGAGCGATGCGTTGGTTCCGCCCATGCAATGGTGCCGATGCACTAGTTCAAGAGAAAGTGCAAGGGATTTGCTGAAGCAAGCACCTGAGACCTCACTTCCAAGAGTCCAGGACTGTGGTGGCATCACTTGGCAGGGCAGGCTCACAGATGGCAGAGTCCAGGTGTTGAAGCAAGTAAGTTGGAAGTCTTTATGTTCCTGAGACTTCAGATCAGGAGACCAGCCAGCTAGCCCTTGGAGTCACTCTGAGTTCTGGGCTCAAGTGATGCAGGTCCAGTCCTTCTCACCCAGGCAAGAGGGCAGCAGATCAATATAGCAAAGCAGGAGTCCAGCAAAGTAGCTGAACAGCAAAGTGGCAGTCCTTTCAGCAGCACATCAGTCCTTCTTTCTGGCAGAGTATCCAGAGGTTCAGAAGTGTACTGAAGTGGTGGTGTCTGATATCCAGTTCTTATACCCAATGGTGCCTTTGAAGTGGGGGAGACTTGAAAAAGAGGCCTTTGAAGTGCACAGATGTCCTTCCCTTCCTGCCCTGGCTTCAGACTCACTACATTGGGGTATGCAGCTCTTTGTGTGGGGACAGGGCACCGCCTATTCAAGTGTAAGTGAGGCTGGGTCCAGCTCCTCCCTCCCACCCTGCCAGGATGGCCCATCAGGGCACACCTTAGCTCCCAATGTGAGTGGCTGTCTAGAGGGAATACAGAAAGCCCAACTGTCACCCACCCCAGACAAGTGATCAGAGACCGGCAGCGGGCACCAAATGGCTAAAGCAAGAAAATTCCAACTTTCTAAAAGTGGCATTTTCAGAATTGCAATTTAAAATCCGACTTCACCATAAGTAGTGATTTTTAATTGTGATATCCGAGACACCAAACCTGGGAGTCTTATCTCTTCTCAATTGGAAATTACACTTGTAAAATCTAATAAAATAATCCCAATCTTATCCTATGAGAGTGTTAGGCCTTGCTGTAGTGAAAAACAAATTTGGTATTGTTGCATTTCATTTCTAAATTCCATTCTATTCTATTCTATTTATTCTATGTGCATTTATATAGAGCATTGCTACCCGTAGCCATCTCAGCGCAGTCAACGCCACACGTGATACATCAGTGCGCTGTAGGGTGAAATTAATTGCCAAATAGTCATGTTTTTAAAAGTTTATGGAACCTAAGTTCATTATCAATGATTCTCATTGTGTGAGGTAAGAAGTTCCTTAACTTGACCGCATTGTAACCAAAGGACCGCCCTCCGCTTCTGGCTCTTCTAATGGATGGAACCTTGGCAAGTTGGACGTTGGTGGAATGGCGCGCTCTGTTTGGCATATAGGGGGAGATCAGCAGTCTAAGAATGGAAGGGCCTTTAATTTAAAGTGCCCTATGAGTGATACATAGGGCTTTCAATCTGACCCTCTGCTCTACAGGTAGCCTATGAAGGGTGGCCAGGGCCTGCCGAACAGAGTTGTGCCTGGGGACATTAAGCAGAGCTCAGGCTGCTGCGTTCTGCACCACTTGCAATTTTTTGATAACAGCTTTTGGTGCTCCCAGGTATAATGAATTCCCATAGTCCAGGTGAGAGAGAATTAATGTCTGGATCATGAGCCTTCTGGAGAGGAGGTGTAGCAGGTGTAATATTTTGCAGCGCATTCTATGTGTGCCATAGCACCAGGCAGAGAGTTTAGTTGCCTAGTTTTCCATACCTAATGTTTTGTCCCACCATACACCCAGGCTATTAATAACCACCTTGGGGGCAGAGAGGGTGCCCAGGCAATCTCGCCAGGTTATGTCCAGATGGAGATTAATGTTCTTGCCTAGTACCATGAGCTTCGCTTTCACCCCATTTAATTTGAGGAAGGATTTGGCCATCCAGCTTTCTACTTTCTCCAAGCAAGGTCCCAGAGAGGGGGATTGGGGATCTTGTCCGTGGGTGAGGGATCCCAAATTGGTTTGGGATTTCTCTTGTGTTGTGTTTTCACTGTATTACTGTTTGTGTTCTGCATAAATACATTACACATTGCCTCTCAGTTAAGTCTGACTACTTTGTGCCAAGCTACCAAAGGGTTAAGCACAGGTTAATTTAGTGACTTTTTGTGGTTCACCCTGACAAGGATTGTGGTTGTTGCATGAGTTGGACTACCATCCCTCTCGACCAATACCCAATTTCTTACACAATACCTACTTAAAGGGCATTATTTGTGCACTCCTTCAGGTCATGGACAGGTTACCATGGACGGACCTAGGCCTCGGTGAACTAGGGTAAAAATAAATTCAGGATACCAGTTTCACATGCATTTGGGCATTCAGGGTAAGGATGCATGTCAGTTTATCATGCAGGGGAAAATCTAGTCCCAAATAGTACACAAACGTAATACTACACAATAAATGACCCATCATTTAAATTAGTTTAATTTCCTGCACTAAATGATTCTCCTAAGCCTAATATAACATTTATGGAATGGCTGGATAACCTCAACAATCATTATTTGAGTGTATTGCCACCATGTATTACATTATTTTTCAAAGCGTCTATGATCAGGCAAGCAGCCACATGGACGATGGTCTACAGAGGTTCGGTAGATAGTTCCAGGGAGGTGGGTAAAGAGGGTTTTCTCCACACCAATGTGAAAGAGGATGAGTGCTTACACTGTGTAGAAGAGTTTGAGAAGGTGTTGTATTTTGAGAACTGGAATTATCCTATGCATGAGGCTTAGCTGATCGCAAGTAATCTGGAATTTCTTTTTCTTGTGCTCCTTGAAAGAGAGGCAAAAATCATTGTAGAATAGAAAGAAAATAGGACTGTACAAGAAACTGTAGGCGGCACAGCAAATTTTGATAAGCCACTTTCAATTGGAGAAAATCACTACTCTTAAAGTATCCACCTAGGAAGAGGAATACCCTAAGTGTTGTGGGACCTCTCAACAAAGACTCAATCATACCCCTTCCAAACAAAGCAAATGGCTTCATTCTAGAGTGAATACATCAGAACGGGACTGCAGAGAGGCTTTTAGGAATGAAGGCCAGCCAACCTCTTGGGCATCCAACTATCTTTCACTCAGTTGAAATTTACAAATGTTTGGCAAAGCTGTGGACAGTGTTGTAGTGCCACAGTATTACGGTCAAAATATTGACCTACAGGTTTATCGACCCCATAATATTCACTCAGAAGATATTATCACGTTGAAGTTAGTAATAACAAATCTGCACTTAGCTTGATAATATTTCAGGAGTCAATATTATGGTTACAATACACCTGTAGGTCAATATTTTGAGAATCAATATTGTGACATGCAACCTGGAGAGTCCTAACATGCATCAATGGCAGCATCACAATGAAAAATATGGCCTAGTATTTCTGAAGTAATAGGCTTCTTCCCCCTCTGCGATATGATGATGCCTTACCAGACAGGAAAGAAATAGTGAACTGAGTGTGAGACAGCAGTCTTGGTTTGTTTGGATCTGTTCACCACTGTTGATATACTGGGCCATCAGCTACTGAATAATCATTTTGAAGATAATCCTGGACTAATCAGTATATCTAATGAATGTGCAGTCTTCTTAAAAAACAAAATGCAGATGGGTACCTCCTTTGTGGGGGATATGTTGATCTGTGTGGTTCATTTCTCTCTTGCCCTGCTGTTCCTGACCTATGACCACATTCTTGAGAAACATGCTCTCTTGAGGTTGAAGTAAAAGAGAAAGGAGCAACAGGGTAATGGGGTTAGGAAAGACAGGTCATTCCTTGATGATTGACTTAAGGCTATATCATGTTCAACACACACAATGTTTAAGCCCTGTCTGCATCTATGGGGATGTGGCACACCTGATATCAGACATCATCTCCCTTACAGTAGGAGCCATAGGAAGGTATTGCACTTCAATGGGTTACATCATAACACAACATAAAAGAATAAATGGCACAAAGTCTAACATGAAGAGCAAAATATCAATATTGATCCAATGTAGTGAACACTGTTGTGCAAGTTCAGACATCTTCAGTCTTGAACTTTTGATTACTAAGATGTGAGGTAAGAATAAGCTCCCCTGTCTGCTCTACCCCTCACAATGTAATGTAGTCAGCTTTCCTGTTCAGGTTCAGCAATCCATGCCCGCTTTCTCTGGTTTGGTTCACACTAGTCGATGAGAGACGTCTGTTAAAGTATCAGCATAGAATGGGCACCATTTTGAGTAGAGTGAACAATCCCCTTCAGGCCATCATATAGCCAGAGGCCTGGGTGCCATCTGGAGTTTTGGAGAAGAATAGTTCCCATGTGACATGGTTGACTGATGTAGTAGGACAACAGGGGACTTAATCCTCCTTCTGTCCTTCTGAATAACAAACAATCTTCATGTTTGTTGTTCTCCTCAATAATGCACCAGCGTTGCAAATCATAGGGTGTATGGTGTTGTAGCGGTTCAACAGAAACTGTCCAGTGTTAGAATTCCTAACACTTCCCATTTATCGGTTTTTAGGTGGGTCTTTCATGCTATCAGCCACAACCTTCTGTTTTCCTCACTGGGATTGCTTTTGTTTCTCTTTAAAACCTGATGGTCGAGCAATTTGTAATGAACTGTTCATTTGCAAATGGTCCAGAATGACTTGTATGTGGTTAGTCCCTTCTGTAATGGCACAGTCATGCTAAACATGATAGCATCCAAAGCTACACAGAGTTATTCTCATTATTGCCTAAAACAGCAGTCCATGCACTACGTATATCCTTTTTTTGTGTCAAATGGTTTTTATTGAATTTATACAAAAAGCAATAACAAAAGCATTAACACTTGCAATAGAACATAGACAGAAATATTATTCCATGTGATTAAAATGAAACTTATGTAATATGAAAAATGGTTATTATTTTATATAAAAAGGAAGAGGAGATAGAAAGAGAAAGAATGAGGGAGCAAACAGGAAAGAATGGGAGAGAGAGGAGAGGTGGAGGAAAGAGAAGAAGAAGAAAGAAATAAGTAATTAAAGTAATGAGGAATGTAAGGTGAGATAAGTAATAAAAGGTAATCAATTTAAGTCCAATTTGATCTTCTGATGTAACGTTAATGCAGAGACAGCGTGTATTCTATGTTCATCACATATTAAGTTCCACCATGTTAATGCAGATAATTTAGAAGCATATTTCCAACAAGTAAGCATAATGTTGAAAGCAAGTGCAATGAAAAGATCAAACAGCAGAGGTATGGGAGATAGGTGTTCAAAGCTAGGCAATAAAGATCCTAAGAAAACATTTTGAAAAGTTAATGGTATATTACATTTGAAGAACATTAAACATTTAGACCAAATAGATTTGTAAAAGTTAAGTACATGTGAACAATACAATAATAAGTGAGTCAAGGAACCGTTACATGTGGAGCACAACCAACATAGTGAAGAAGAAGGATCAAATTAGGAAATGCATTCTGGGGTAACAGCTCTAATGCAAACAAAAAGTAGAGATTGTAGGTATTAAATATTTTAAGCCAGAGTTTGACCCAGAATTGTGCAGAAAACAAGATGAAAAGATCAGCTTCCATTAATATTTCAAGGGAGTTTTTAGTTCGAACAGAAGGTGGTGATATTAATGTTCTATATATTAACAGCTTGAGGAATAGATTCATGGGAAATTATATGAAAAGGTGTCAAAGGTAGAGGCGCAATCGGGTGAGGAGGAAATTTGTGTGTGAAAAATAGGAATGGAGGGCAGATGAGATAAATTTATATTCTTTTAAAAAAGAAGTAAGTAAGTGATATTGTATTTTCAATTGGGGAAAAGGTATAACAGAAATAGCCTTCATCAATCGGTAAACAAACATAATGCCCTTTTCCTTCCGGCGTATAAAATAAAAAGATTTATGATGAAATTTGAGAAACTTATTATACCAAATTGAGGATAAAAACTTTTTGAAAATCGAGATCAGTCAAAAATGGTGTTTGCAACAAATGATGCAAGTATTTTAAAATAGGATTTTTGGATGTAAAAGTACAATTAGACATCAATCATTCAGTAAGGATCGTTCTAATGTAATCCATTCTGGGATGACATTAACCAACACTCATCAACCATTAGTATCATATTTAGTTGACAAAATGTGTACGTTCAATACTTTATGACAGAGAATAGCAACACCACCCTTGCGATCAATAGACAGAGGGAAAAGTACCTGACCAACCCATTGTCATTTCAATTTAAGCAATTCCACATCATTACAGTGAGTCTCCTGTAAGAAGCCAATTTGGGAGTTAAGCTTAGACAAATGAGAAAGTACCTTTTGTCTTTTAACCGGATGCCCAAGTCCATGGACGTTCCTCGAGACAACATTAAACATATTGAAGACACAAGAAGTGGGGGGGGCAGGAACATGGGTGACAAGCTTCAAAATGGGAAGGGAAACTAAATGACACCATATATTAAAAACAACATAAAGCATGACTGAAGTGACATAATGATATCATATGGCAAGTGAGCTCTCACATAATAGAGGTAAAGAGAAAAAGAAATTCAGATCTGAAAAGAAGAGTATGCAAACATAGCGTGTGACGTGTCGACACCATAACAAGAACAACAGCAGGAAAAAATTAAAATCAAAATTAAGTAGAAAAAAGGCATGTTTTCAAAAAAAATTGTAATAACAAAAACAATCACAATACAGAATGCTAAGATTTCTGAATATTAGTGTCCATAGCATGAGATGAAATGGTTTGAAGAAACATTTTTAATTTAACAGGATCATCAAAAGAGCATGAGATGCCTTCATAGGTGATTTTGGCATAGGCAAGGATGAAGGATGCCATAGCAAACGCTCAGCTGTCCCATTTGAGGTCATAGGTAAAGGAACTCCTTTCATTTGGCATTAGTCATATTAGAGAGATCTTGAGAAATAAAGATATTGTGGCGAGGCCAGATAAGACGACATCTTGTGGCTTTCAAGGCCAGTCAATTCAAGGAAGAGCATAATGATTAGAGGAGTGAGGATGAGGACGACCTAGGTGATGTGCTCATTGAATATTGATTGGAGGAGCAGTAGGAAGTCCAAAACGATCTGGAAGGTATGGACCTTCAAGAGCTTCCGGCAGACCATGTAGATGAAGGTTGTTGCATCGATTCCTGTTTTCAAGATCCTCTGTATGCAGTTTGAGTTTTAGGATGTGCTGCTTGAGAAAAGGAATCTGGGTAGCTACATCCTAAAGAGATCTATCATGTTGTTCCATTTCAACCATTTTGCCCACCATAATGATCCACCGGTCCTCAAGTTGCTGAAGCTTTTCATTAGTAGCGCACATAAAAGGTTTTCAGCCCCTCGCCTCATCAAGAATGGTATCCAGAATTGGATTTTGAGAGGACATAATAGGTGATGGAGGATCATTTTTCACCCTCTTAGGTTTTGTGCAAGGAGAAGTGGGCTTCACAGATGCAAGGAGGTCACTGGCCGTCTTGACGTAGTGAACTGTGTGACTAGAAGTAGATTTAATGAGTTTTGTTCTGTCTATAAAACAAATAATGATTTAAGCATAGTTTGTGGGTAGGAAAGGAATGATAATAATCCTTGAAACCTGTTCTGAAGTGATGTATAGTTCTAATTGTGGGGCTGAACAGGGTGGAATGCACAATAAGGCAGTATTACAGCATCACGAACTGAGAAGGCACCATCAAATGTTCAAAGAAGGACACCATGGCATTTACATTCAATAAGTAAGGTCTCAAGGAAAAAGAAAAAACATGAGAGAAGAGCTCCTCTGCTGAGACATACATTGCTCATTAATAATAGGAAATTGTAGTCAGCAGAAAAAAAAAGGTTCATAGGCCACAGTGCAAAATATGTAATTCCTGCAAAATATTGTAATGTTAAAGGCCAAAAAAACAGCTGTGGAGGAAGCAACAGCATCAAGGACAACAAAAGATCGATTGCGTTGACACTCTGACTGAAAAGCTGTCATGCACATTATTTACATAAATCAGTGCCGCAGCTCACAGGCATAGAAGAGTTGTATAGAATATTAGCTTCAAGGCTGTATTAATTAATTAGTAAACAAGGACTAGCATGTATGCCCCAAAGTATATTGGCACCAAAGTTATTGTATTTGCCGATCTGAGGAGAGAAAAAATAAGTGAGTAGCGGGCTGCACAAAATGGCGGTGGCCCGCACTATTTCCATGAAAACACCTCCGCACACTCTGAGACACTAACACCGACTGATGAAGATGAAGCCAAAAGACCTCTACGTTCAGGAATACAAGCGAAGAAGCAGAGGCATGATTTCCCAAGAATTGCGGAGCTGCAATAAGGCTTAAATTAGAAGATATGCTCCGCGATACGCCAGAGCTCCGGGGATTGCTGTCATCTTGTATGGCGCATAAGCCATGCCCCCTACTTATATCTTTAATAATATCTAGGCTCGATTGTGGTAATGCTATCCCAGCAGGAAGACCTCACACTTTCCTGACACCAGTCAAGGCAATTGTACACTCTTCTACTCAATTAATATCAAACATTTAACAAATTTACATCAATACACCAATTCTACAAGAGCTTTGTGGCTGGCTACCCTTAGCAGCTTACATTAAGTTCGGAATTGGATGCCTGGCCTGTAAAGCCATCCAACTGAACAAGCTGATTTATCCAACCAATTTATTAAAAAAATATCCAGTGGCAAACGTTCTCCTAGTAGCATAGACTCTCTAGAGTTTGACACCCAAATTCAGAACCTCCCAAACCAGGAAGCGGTCCTTCAGGAGCACAGCAACTAGTCTGTGAAACTCTTTACCCAGACAACTAAGAACCCAACCTGCTCTGATATCTTTCAGAAAAGGTATCAAAACTCATTGGCTCAAATTAAATTTTAACTGGCAGTTAGCTCTAATTCTAATTCCCCTGCCCCACACTCTGGCCCTCTCCCCTACAATCACTTTCTCTAATATTGCTTTTTATTTTACAATTCTGATTTTCCACTCCCTTACCTTTACTCTTTGCTAGAGGAATGCTCTCTTTCCCTCTGACAATTTTCTCTTAGATAGACTATGTCATTTGTGATTGTGCACTGTTGTTTTGATGCAATATGCACTAAACTCTGTGATCCAGCTACACTAAATAAAACTATTAAAATAAGAAAAAAGGTCCAAAATTGTGTCATTTGAGCTCTACTTGTGGCCAAAAATAAATCATAAAGGAATGGAAATCAGAGGTTTTACCTGCATTCGCGACATGGATTTTAGAGACATTCAAAAGGACAGAGAAAATTACCAGGATATAGATGATGGACATCTATGACGTGATTTGAATACAGTTTAATGACTTGTCTGCATAAGTGTCTTAAGAAAGATAATGTTTGATTTTTTTCTTTACTTGTACCGTTGTTAACCTTTAAGTATGTGTCAAATGAACTTAATAACTACTATTTGGGAATACCAATGCAGAAAAAATTATTTTCTGATTTAATTTGGTATCTCTCATATTAATGTTTTTTTCTTTTTTGATTGAACATGGGGAATACATTATCAAATGAAAGTTGTTGCTTACTTTTGTTTCTCCTTTGAACTTTAAGGATATTTATGTATTTTGTCCTAATATAATAAGCTATCAAATCAAAAGGAACTATTGACTGACCCACTTTCATCCATCATTTTGTATTGTCGCAGACCTTCTTGGCTTTTCTTCATTGTTACACCCAATGGTCAAGAACATTTGATTCTAGTTAGACCACGATCTTACGTTTAAAAGAACAATTGTCAGGTTGACCAAATATTAGAGCGTCTATTTGTGGTTGAAAAAAACTTCCCCCTACTCTAGGCTTTACATGATAGAACTGCTTTGGTCAGGACCACCATCCTATCCTGACTTTATTCTATAGGTACGTTTTTTTTTTATTGTATAGGCTGAACCTAACTGCAGAGCAATGGAGCACATTAGAGCACACTATGAGATACTGTGGAAAATGGTGGGTGGAGAAATGTGACAAGAAGATGCAACATATAAGGGGACTCAAGAGAAAGAGCAAGAGGGGCAGGAGGATAAAGGACAGGGAAGAGTTCATGCCGTGGGAGGGGCTTGCAACAGACAGGTAGTGGAGAGCAGATATTGTGGGGCGTGGGACTATGGAAAAAAGTTTCATGTGGCACTTTTCAGGTGCTCTTCACTCTTCAAGTGCCCATTATACCAAGTCATTGCACAGTTTAGCCCTCCAATGCTACTGAATGACCGAAAAAGATGCAAAAAAGATTGATTCACCATACAAAGATACTAGTATTTTATACCTAAATTAGCTATGCTTTACTGGCTTCCTGTGGCTGAACAAGACAGTTTAAACTGCTCTATCCACTTTAATCTGCTCTCTATGACACTCCAATAAATATTGTTAAATGCCTATTTAACAATAACATTGTTTCTCAAGGCATTTGCCCATCCGTTCTCTTGGATTCACTTCGGGTTTTACATTTAACACATTTACTGAAATAAAGGCATACCGAGGCTGGCGGCCACTCACTCTCGGTTCAGGGCTCAATGCTCTGGAATAGGCAGTCTGAAGCTGTTTTTCAACACATACAGTATTGTGAGGGTGAATCCCGCTCCATTTCCCACAAAGAGATCATTTTTGATTTTTCCCCTGTAACCACCTCTCAGGGTCGCATGTTTTGAAGTCGCACTGAGATCCATGACACGTGCTTTTTATTGAAATCCTTGATGCAAACATAACAAAACTATGACGATCATGACAAACATGCATTCTCTTGTGCACATTAAAGAATGTGCTACAAAAAGGTAAAAAGGTATTTAAAATACATTAGATTATTGAGTTTTCGACTTCCTCATTAATTAGAGTGGTTAGTTTATTTGAAAGAAACTCCAGGTTGATAAGAAGAGAGTTTCACTTTGAAAGTGTTGCAGCGTAAAGCGTGGTAAGATTTTTATTCATACGCTTATTCTCCTTACTACTCTAACCGTACAGGGTCCTTTATGATTAGACACTTTACAGCACTTTAACTTACCACAGAGGCAATGATCCTCTGATGAATCTTTCTCCGCCAATAGGCGGGGTGGAAATTAGGGTGACCAAACTCCATGTTTGCTGTACAATGAGGACCATTAATTGACAGCCAACTCCCAAATTTGAAATCAGAGTTAGATACACCACTTTTAAAAACCATGCTGTAGAAATAAAGAATAGCAACAGGGTGTCACGATTCACTCCCTGTGCTCTCGTTCCCACCACCAGGGGGCCGAATTGTGGGGCTTTCCAGTATTCTAATATGCTTCCAGACACCCCCCTGTATGCATATCCTGACTTCCAAGCATTTGGACATCATTTAGGAATTGATATCCATTCCCAATCCATGCCGGGTTTTGTGGAAGCCAGTCTGCTCATGCTGTAAACTCCATTACCTATAATCCCCTGCTCACTGCTTTGTCTCCACCCCTGCAGGCCAAGGATGTGTGGAGGAATTCAGTTCACCTGTGGCTGGCTGCTGCTAGCCTGCTCACACCTGATGCATGTGATTACTGTGAGCTCTTTTAACCGCTTAACCGCGGCGGCAATTCCGCCCTGGTGCAGCGGTTTTATTGAGTGGGCGGGGCCGTGTCAGCCAACGAACGTGCGCAGCACTACGGAGGTAGTGCTCACGACGGCCGTTGGCAGACGGGTGCATCGAAGGGGTTAAACCCCAGCTCCCTTCAGCCCAGTGTTGGTCATTGTAGCTGTATACCGGTGAGACCGATCCTTGTTTCCAGAGCTTTTGATATCCTTGTTTCCAGTGATTCCTTAGCTATAGTTAATCCTTGTTCCTTGATTCCTGAGCTATAGCTATTCCTTGTGCCTGAATTAGCACTGCCTGCAGTACTACCTTGTTTCCTGTGTTCCTGAGCTATAGGTATTCCTTGTGCCTGAATTAGCACTGCCTGCAGTGCTACCTTGTTTCCTGAGTTCCTGAGCTATAGTTATTCTTTGTTCCTGTTCCTGGGCTTCAGCTATTTCTTGTTCTTGATTTGCACTGCTTGCAGTGCTCTCTTGACTCCTTGTTTCCTGAGCTGTAGCTATTTTCTGTTTCCTTGAACCAGCACTGCCTGCAGTGCTACCTTGACTCCTGAGCCTTAGCATTCCTTGTTCCTGAACTGCAGCAGTTTCCCTTGTTCCTGAACTAGCACTGCCTGCAGTGCTACCTTGACTCCTGAGCCTTAGCATTCCTTGTTCCTGACCTGCAGCATTTTCCCTTCTCCTGAACTAGCACTGCCTGCAGTGCTACCCTGACTCCTGAGCCTTAGCATTCCTTGTTCTTGACCTGCAGCAGTTTCCCTTCTCCTGAACTAGCACTGCCTGCAGTGCTACCTTGACTCCTGAGCCTCAGCATTCCTTGTTCCTGACCTGCAGCAGTTTCCCTTCTCCTGAACTAGCACTACCTGCAGTGCTACTTTGACTCCTGAGCTTTTGCTCAATTCTTGTTCCTGCCCCAGCACTGCCTTCTATGCTACTTTGTTTTCTTTATTCCTGAACCTGCACTATTCTAGTATACCCTTGAAGCCTCTCCTTCTGTATATCATTTTCCAGCCCCAGCCTTTCTTCCCATTTCCTTGGTTCCAGTTCTAGTTTGCTGTCTTTCTATTTCTGCTGTCTTGCTTCTGTTACCTTGTATGTTTGTTACCTGCTTTCTGCCAAGTGTTCCCTGTGATTTCCTTCCTTTCCTGTTAAGCACTCCTCCCGTGCTAGCTCCTTGTCTATTGTGCTTGTGTTTAGTTCTTCCCCCTTTGCTGTTACCTCCTTGCGTGTTCCTGTTTGATCGGCAGGATCCATGGGCACAGCTGACTACCTAGGCGGTGTTTCTTGTTCACTGTGAGTATTGTCTTTGAGTTACTGTTATAACATCACCATAGGTATAAGCTCCACAGACCCTGCCTTTGCATACATATCCTATATGTGGGTATTCTCCGTCAGTATCTGTAACAGCAATTGTGGGTGAGGAACTTACTGAGCTTCAGTCTTACCGTGTGGAGCTCCTGAGTGCTTTACCCCACATTCCCTTTATTGTTAATGTTGTATTATATATATGTCTTGCACGTCTGTCCTGGGTGTAGTTAGTCTGAATGCTAAATTGCCTTGTGAGTGCCCTTCCTTTCTGAGTCTTTGCCATCTTGTTCCTTTGTACAGGCTTCCCCTTTGGATCCCTTTTCTCCTCTGACTTCCTGTGTGATCCTGGGCCGCGCTGCACTCCTCTCTCTGTGTACGTTTTCTACCCCGTTCCCAGTCCATGCCCAAGTCCCTGACTGTGTTCCCGACATAGGGGCCGATTCCGATCTCGGCCGGTAGGGCTCCGAATCGGATTCGGCTTTACCGGATCCGATTCGGAGCCCTATTTCCCGACCGAATCGTACGTGCGTCCGGGTGAGCGAGTACGATGCGTGCGCTCGCAAAATCTCCGACCGACTCGTTCGCAGGACCCGACTGCTCCGACCGACTCGCACGGGGACGACTCGCACCGCGCAATGGAGACGTTCCCCGGCCGGGTAAGTACGATGCGCATCGCGACCGCTCCGACCGACTCGCGCAGTCCGGCTCCAAGGAGCTGTCGGAGCCGCACTTTGGGGGTCCGTGTCGGACCCCCTGGAAGCGTAGGCACGCGAGTCGCACACAGGGGGAGCCATGGGTCCCCCTGCACGTGCGTGTACGGTGCGACCCGCATCGACGCGAACACGCTGTAGGGGGCGCCCTTGTTCGCGTCGTGCCCATTGAGTCAATGGGAGCCCGTGTACGCGTCGTACAACTGGCTCCCATTGACTTCAATGGGAGTCCGACCGAATCGAGTCCGATAGCATACGTGCGCATCGTACTCGTTCGGTCGGACTGCTACGGTCCGATTCGGTCGGAAATCTCTCTGAGTCCGGCTCGGTTGGAGAGATTTCCGGCCCGAATCGGAATCGGCCCCATAGTCCCAGACAGTCCCTGACACAGGGAGAACCAACCTCCTAAAGAAGTTAAGTCGAGTTAAAATTATACAAACCAGAAGATCTGCAATAGCAACAGAGAATAAAAAAAGTAAAACTTGATGTTCTGATAGAGCTCGCTGATTCGCCCTACAACACATTTAAAACATCAGGACAGTAGCACAGTTCAAATGGAAGAACCAACACGACTCAATAATAGACTTAGACAAGGTTGAGATTAATTTGGTTATTGCATTAAAGAATCAAAATTCATTAAAATAAGCAATTTCTTAAGGACTTCGGTCAAGAATATCACAGCTTGCATTAAAGCACCAAACATTTAGGCAAATCCTTATCCAGTGTGTTACACTACCATTCAAGGCAGAAGGATGGTTAACATTTCGAACAGGATTCACTGACAAAATATAACCTCTTGAAATATCACCACACCAAAATATCGTGACATAAATATTGTTGTCAAAAATATTGTCATCCTATATTTATAATGTAAATTAAAGAAATATCGAATTAAAAATATCGTTGTCATTAATATTGTTCTACGAAATATAGTTTAAAAAAATATATATATAAATATTAAACATTAAGGGCCTGATTACGATGTTCGCCAACACCGTCTCGGTCCTGAGACCGACTGACCTCCGGTCGGCAGTCCCGACCAGCTAATTACAATGTGACCGAACACTGTTTGGTCGCATACTCCCATTTCTTAAAGGGAGCTCGTATTACGACCAATTGAGAAATGGGAGGTGGTGTACATCCCGCAACCAATGGCAGGCACCTCAAGGTGCCTGCCACAGGGTGCAGGGATCAACAGGGGGGCACCATAGGTGCCCCCTAGGCCCCCAACCTGAGGCTGCACGCACAAGGGGGCCATAATAATTTAATAAATATATATATATATATATATATATATATATATATATATATATATATATATATATATATCCCAATAACATAATACAATTAAAAAACATACCAATTTAATTACAATTAAAACAGCAAACAACATAAAAAACTATCAATTTACTACAAATATATGAAATATTTAAAATATTATTAATTATAAATATATTTTTACTTACACAAAAACATCATAATTTAATTTTAAATAAAGTAAACTAAGCTATTACATTCTACAAATAATGCATATACTATTCCCACTCCAATTTATACAACAGTAGGAAAAATGTTGGGCAAAGGAGGGGTAAAATTTACTACTCCCACTCCAGGCACTGCAACAGTATGGAAAATGTTTAATTGCCGAGGGGTAACATCTTTTATTCCCAGTGCGGCATTAGGGAAAGTGTTGGATAGCGGAGGGGTAAAATTCAATATTCCCAGTCCAGTCAGTGCAATAGTAGTACCCCAGGGATCCTTCCTCAGCCCCACCCTTTTCAACATCTACATGACCCCCCTCGCAACCATTGTCAGAAACCACGGGCTCAACATCGTCTCCTACGCCGATGACACCCAGCTCATCCTCTCCCTTATAAAAGAACCCAACATCACCAGGCACAACATCCAAGAAGGGATGAAAGCCATTGCCACCTGGTTGATGAAGAGCTGCCTGAAGCTCAACTCTGAGAAAACAGAAGTCCTCATCCTTGGCTCCACCCCATCCGCCTGGTACAACACCTGGTGGCCACCCACCCCGGAAACCCCTCACCCCGACGGACCACGCATGAAACCTCGGCATCATACTAGACTCATCGCTCACGATGAAACGCCATATCAACGCCGTATCCTCGGCCTGCTTCAACACCCTCCGCATACTCCGAAAAATATTCAGATGGATGCTACCCGAATCCAGAAAAACGGTCACGCACGCCCTCATCTGGAGCAGACTGGACTACGACAACGCTCTCTATGCCGGAATCAACAAGAAACTACTTCACAAGCTCCTGACCATCCAGAATGCTGCAGCCAGACTGATCCTAGACATCCCCCGCCACCACCACATCCCCCAACACCTCCGCAATCTCAACTGGCTCCCCAGCGAAAGAAGAATAACCTTCAAGCTCCTCACCCACGCTTACAAGGTCCTTCACAACATCAGAACAGCATACCAAAATGACCACCTCTCCTTCCACGCACCCAAAAGACACCTCCGATCAGCTGACCTCTCTCTGGCCACCATCCCACGTATCTACAAGACCAGAAAGGGAGGAAAGTCCTTCTCCTACTCCTACTGCAGCAAAGGCCTGGAACAACCTCCCGCTCCACCTCCGGCAAACCCCCAGACTGCCCCAGTTCAGGAAGGACCTCAAGACCTGGCTCTTCGGATGGACGCAAGAGGGATAAATTTAACTATTTGCACTCCACGTAGTGCAACAGTAGGGAAAGTGTTGAATTGCGAAGGGGTAAAATGTATTGTTCCCACTCCAGTCTATACAACCATAGGGAAAGTGTTGGATTTTGGAGGGGTAAAATTTACTATTCCCACTCCAGTCACTGAAACAGTAGAGAAAGTGTTGGATTGCCGAGGGGTAAACTTTACTATTCCGAATTCACTCACTGCAACAATAGGGAAAAAGTTGGATTGTGGAGGGGTAAAATTTACTATTCCCACTCCAGTCAGTTCAACAGTAGGGAAAGTGTTGGGTTGAAGAGGGGTGAAATGTATTATTCCCACTCCAGTGTATGCAACAGTAAGGAAAGTGTTGGATTGCGGAGGGGTAAAATTTACTATTCCCACTCCAGTCAGTGCAAAAGTAGGGAAAGTGTTGGGTTATGGAGGGGTAAAATTTACTATTCTCACTCCATTCAGTACAAGAGTAAGGAAATATTGGATGGGAAAGGGATATAATTTAGTACTCCCACTGCACTCTGTGCAACATTAGAAACAAAGATATTCACTTCAACAAAAAAAAAATTTGAAAACTATAATTGTTAACTAAAAATATAAATGTGTAAATATTAAAAATCTCTCTATATATTATTTAAATAAACAAATTAAATATTTTTTACAATGTTTGATACATATCGGAAAGTAATACAATTATTATTTTACTAAAAGAAAAAAAACGATATTCTCACTTTAATAACAGCAAATAAATCCAATCTTATTTAAATTTAAACTGCACAACACAATTATCACATACAATAATAATTTGCATATTAAAAAAAATGTTTTACTATTTTAAAATGTGTTCTTACTTAAATTACTTTCCAACCTATACCTCTACAAACTATAAAACACAGATTACAAAATTAGATAAAAATGTATAATATTTACACATTTCACATCATTAAAAATCTATTACGGTATTATTACTATTTAACTAATAAACAAAATTATATTTAATTTCCTTTCCACCCTATATCCATACAAAACAAACAAGCCACACCTAATATATAAATTCAAAAAATATGAATTGCATATTTTACATAGTTTTTTATCAATTAAATAAATTATATTAATAATTACCTAATAATAAATTAATTATATTGAATTAACTTCCCACCCTTTACCCCTACAAATGCAATGACTCACACCTAATATATATCTTAAACAATATCTTAATTACAAATTTAACATAAAAATGTATCATATAAAAAATTTGTAAAAACTAAAATTACATTTGAAATAATGTAATTAAATTCCTACTCACCCTTTAGCAATACAAAAACACCAACACACTCCTTAATGAAACAAACAACATTAATATAGCACACAATTTACATATTTAATTACCAATAAACGTATTAATAAAACATTAATTATTAATTAATTATATTTAATATACTTCCCACCAAATAACCCTACACAACCCACACTTAAAACTTAACGTTAAAAAAAGTAATTACACAATTAGCATAATTAATTATCAATTACATAATTAATATATTCATTTAAAAATAAATATTAATTAAAATGTATTTACTTCCCACCCTATACCCCTACAAAACCCACAACCTGCACCTGAAACTTAACTTTAAAAAAGAAAATACATAATTAGCATAAATATGTATCCATTAATAATTAATTATAAATTAAATAATGAATACTAAATAAAAAAATATTTATTAATTAATTATAATTAATTTACTTACCACTCTGTATTCCTATAAACCCCACAAACCGCTACAGTACTAAAAATCACAAAAATGTATTAAACTAAATGTAATAACTACTAAAAATTTAACAACTACATTAAAAAACATAAACAATAATTATACAAAACATTTATAACATAAACATTTAAAATATATACTAAATTACATAACAATAATTTAAAAACGATATTATAAACAACGATATTTTTGTAAACGAAATAATACATTTGATATTATCAAAATCAATATTACTTACCTTAAAATTGATATTCTTGACAATGATATTCTTGCAGGCGTTATTTCTATATCACGATATTTTAGTCATTATATTTTGGTGTGACGATATTTTTTGGGGGATATTTTGTCTAAATACCTTCTAACATCACAAAAAGGGGGAAAGGTTCAGATTTAGGGGCTCGTTATGATGTCGGTCGGACAAGCATCCAGTGGCGGCTCGCAGAGGGAGTGCTGTGGGGCGGTGGGGTGGGGCGGGGGAAGGGGTAGTGGAGTTGGAGATACGACGGCCGGGAGTAAAGTAAGTAAATAAATAAATAAAACTATTTACCTTCGCTCGCTGCATCGTCGAGTTGGCGATGCAGCGAGCGCAAGGTAAATACTTTTATTTATTTATTTACTTACTTTACTCCTGGCCGTTGTATGTCCGACTCCACTACGCCCACCGCCCCGCAGCACTCCCTCCACGAGCTGCCACTGCAAGCATCCGACCAACATCGCAGTGGAAGTGGAACCGCCCGACTAGTAGTCAGCGGTTCCACTCCCCGTATTCCAATGCAACCACCGGAAATATGCCTTTTTCAATTGTAGCTTGTGCTACGGCCTGAAAAAGGGCTGCAGCACAAGCTGCAATTGTAAAAGGCATGTTTGTAAGCATCCATGCACTGTGTGCCAGGCACCACATGGTGCCTGGCACTCTGCACATGGATGTTTGGGAGGGCATCACATGTGCCCCTCAGGCCCAATAGCGGAGCGCCAGGAGTGACGGGGGACCTGCTAGGGTCCCCAAAGTCCCTTTCCGTCTGCCATTTCATGGCAGTTGGACCGTCATGAAAAGGCAGGGGAAATGGGCATTGTAATGACTACGGCAGTGCCTAAGCAGGCACAGCCCCTACTGTAGGGATTACGGTCCGGCCGCCGCACCAACGGGCTCCATGAGCCTGTCGGAAAAGCAGCGTTCGGTCCCTCCGCCCAATGCCTCCGACCGCTGGATCAGAATCCGGCAGTCAGACTGCTCCTGTAGATGTCGGTGGGCCCGCCACCGACGGCCTGTCAGTGGCAGGCCCTTAAAGTCCATTAGGGGTGAGTCCCTTAGCTTAAAGCTAAAGATATAATGGAAAATTAAAAAATAGAAACGGTTCGGCAAAGAGTGTCTCACTCCATCAGCTACCTATTGTAGACAAACAGTCTAAAGTAAAAGATCGATCAGCATAGCATCCTCTCCCACGGAGAAAGAAAAAGTATAGTGTTTGGTGCCCCTCCTTTGGGGTTTCTTCTTTCATAGAGTTTTTAGCAATGTCCAGTGGCAAGGCATCACACCACCATCGAAAGAGCATCACATGTCCATATTCGCACCATGTCACCTGAGATGTTTGAAACATCAAGCTGTTCTCCCATGCTAGCAGAGGCAGATTCTCCATTAGGGCTCTGGGGCTGTGCCCCCCTGAAATTATTTCCTTCACATTCCTGTACAAATATTAAATAGATCGATTTATTTTGAGATACAATCGTATCTCTAAACAAATCGATGCATTTAAGTCTGAGCTGTGTGTCCCAGGCTGCATGCCCCGCCTCGCTCTGAATAAGGAGACGGAAGTCAGGCAGTAAATCAACTTTCTGAACAGGGACGTACAACGCAGGGCTTACTGTTCTAAAGCCCTTCATAATGAATCATTGCCATTGTAGTCTATGGCAGTATTTTCTATAGGCCAGTGACACTGTTAGCATCATGGTTTGGGGCATTAGAGTCTCCCTCCCTGCGTGAGAGCAGCCGTCCATCATTCACAGGCATAGATCCCACCCTTTCCCATTTGTCACAGGTAGGAATGGATGCAAGCACCGGTGCACATGTGTTTTGGTGCCTTGTCCTCAGTAATGGTAAGTGTTAGAATGCAAACCCTCTATTATGTATTTTGTTCTGAGACCCCTCACCACACTAACCTCCCCCACTGTGACACCCCAGGTCCTGGCTGCACATCACTTGCTCTGTTAGAAGGGGAGCTGCAGCATTTGTTCCCCCGTGAAATGGATGCAAAAGACGAGCAAACCAGTGTTCTTGTTCCCTTGTGAAGTTGATACAAATATTCGAGTCAAGGGCAAAGATGAGATATGTGCTTACAATAGACAGTTATCTGCTGTATGACATAAAAACTAGCTCAACCGTCATTAACTTAACAACATTAATGCCAAGAATATGGATTGATTTACGAACAATGAGTGTTAAAATGTTAAGGCAATGCATGTCAGCGATTTAGTTCCTCTCTTATTTCAAGTTTTACTTGCCTCCCTCGAGAGTTAGCTATTTAATCATTTTGTGTTTCTTTCTGTATTTTTTCCCTGCATACTTTGAGCTGTGCAGGTGTTTATGAGGGGCTTTGATTGAGAGCTTTGATGCTGACCTTGAAGCCAAAGCAAACTGCCTGTCAGTGGTTTGGCCTCTCTGCAGAGCACACAGAACAATAGTCATGTATTCCAGTTGTAATTGCAATTTTGTGAAAATGTGTGTGAAGGGGTGCACAGATGGCAAAATATTTACAGGGCAAAATCAAAAGTAAAATAAATTGCTTAAATATGAGTGAGTGCAGTGTATGTTTGTATGTGGTGAAGTGAGGGAGATGCAAGGAAGTCCTTCTGGGAAGAGTAAAAAGAGGGTGCTGAAGAGGAAGGAGAGGTAGTCGAAGATGTGCAGATCTTTTTTTGCATATTTTCTTCTGGAGGAGGATCCAGCCTGGACCCCACGTTTGTCCATTAAGCTCACTACATAAAAGTCATACCAAACTTTTACGCCTCACCACTTTCAAATACCACCAGCCGCCACTGCATGCTAGTCATGTAATACAAGAGATTTGTGAGTCCTCATAGGACTAACATTTGTAGAAAAGAAATGCAAAGTTGCGACTTATAGAAATAGTTGAAATTCTATTCCCACAGGAATATTTCACTGTGAAAGTTGAAGAAACATTCAGGAATGTCAGGAGGAACACGTACAGAACAAATAAAGCAACATTTCAGTAGTGCAAAATGAACCTTCGTATTAAATCATGAGAAAGGTCAGCACTAGAGAAAAGAATTTCAAAAGACCATTTGAGTTAGCATCACGTGTTTAAATGAAATAAACTTTAAACCAACATCAAATATAATGAAATTAAATCAATTCAAATAAAGAATATATAGAATGTTCACCAATCATTATTAAATGAAAATAGCTAAGGTTAGAAATAGCCTATTACCATAATTTTTCACAACATTCATATAAGTGCACATTTTTCTTACTTAATTTTTCAAATATTGTTTACATAATTTCATAAACTATAGACGCTCTAGTATCACTGTGTAAAATTTCAAGCCTGTACTTCACTTGTACACGCTTTTGCACTGACTTTTCCAAATGGTGCATTCACTAGGCCGCCTCACTTTAACATAAAAAATTCCATCAATATACGTTAATAAGCAACATATGCAATATAATTTCATTTATACTACCTGTTTATATGTATCAGTGTTATTTTATATATTTTCTTCATCTCACGTTTTAGCGCACGCTCTTACTAAACTTGCCCCTTTTTCATGTGTCACTGTGTCTAACGTATGCTAAGTGTACTTTCAGTTTTTCATGTTTTAATTTCGCAAGAGTGTCGTGATTTGTGATTTTTATAATCATGCTGCATCAAGAGTTTGATTGACAAAGACTTCAGTAAAATGATATGAAGCATTGCTGGTTGTGGGATCTGCATGGCAGACTAACAGTCAGTGTATCAAGACAATAGGATCAGGGCAAACACAAATGCAAGCAATGTTTCGTTGTCCCAAAAATGTAAAGAATGCATGGTGTTCAGATGTTATGTTTGCTTCTAAATAACAAATTCTTGGAAATATGGGAGTGTTTATGACACTTAATAGGGTATCCAACATTGTGCTTCCGTGGAATTGGCTTATTTTGTTTGGGTGCTTGGTTAACACAGGACACGCCAGCAGGAAAACATCCTAGACGCAGATACTTATAGCTAGTGTTTAACATAGGTGCCTGGAATGTGAGGAAGAGTGTTCTGTCATTGAATTTAGATAATAATGGTCTGGACCCAAACACTCTTTACTTTACTATAAAAGGTGAACAATGTATTTCAATTTGCACCGTGCACTTAGTCACAAAACAGTAGGAGATTTTAATGGCTGGACATGCCTGGTTACTTACCGGTAATTTTCATTACTTTGAGTCCATGTCTTCCTCAGCACAGTCCTTACGTATGAATTTACCTCCATTCATGCAGAACCTAATTACCAAACTTGACTTTTCCTGCCAAATCCAAGATACACCCCATGTTCATGAGTGCAAATAAATCACATCCTGGGAAGGACTTCCTAAAATAATGAAGCGTAAACCAAAATCATTGGAACAACAGGAAGAGGCAGGTGGGAACTCAGGACTGTGACGAGGAAGACATGGACTCAGAGTAATGAAAATTACCAGTAAGTAACTGGGCATTACCTCCTTGTCCGTCTTCCTCTCATAGTCCTTACGTATGAGTATGTACCAGCCAAACATTGATTTCGAAACAAACCACACCATGAGTAACCAAAACAGTAGAATTTAATGCAACAAATAACACAAATGATCCAAAACATCACACTGCAGGAGAACAGATAGAACTCAAGACAGCAACACCAAAATCAGCGGGTACATCCCCACCCAAATGTAAACGGTAATGGGTCATGAACGTGTGGGGCAGAGCCCAAGAGGCAGCAAAACAAATGTCTTGAATGGAAGTACCCTTAAATGCCGCCCAAGAGGCAGATACACCACTAGTAGGTCTTCCAGGACACAACACGGGACAGGCTGGCCAGCCAAAGAATAAGAATGAGAACAGCAACAGTGTGGTCACCCTGCGAACCTCACCTGGGCCTTGGAAAAAGAACAAAAGGCAATCAGCCAAACATCCAGATAAGGGAAGAGCTGCATACCCTCAGAATGCAACAGCTTGGTGAATACCCGTGGGGCAGAACCCAGCCCGAAGGGCAGGACCCACACTGGTAATGGCGGACCAGGACAGAGAACCGTAGGAACGTCTGTTGAGATGGATGCACTGGGACATGGAGGTATACATTCAAGAGATCGATCGAGATCAAGAACTCGCCCATTCACAAGAGAGGCAGAATCAACTAGAGAGACACCATCTTGAAAGACACGTGGGGAATAAACTGATTGACCCCCTTGAGATCAGGCATAGGGCAGAACTCCCCTGACACCTTCTGCACCAGGAAAAGCTGGGAGTAGTAACTATGGAAAATCTCCCCAGGAGACAATAACTGAATTCCCTGGAGAAATGCAGCCAGCTTCCCCAGAGAGCGAGGAGTAGGAGTCTTGAAAAAATAGCAAGGAGGAGTGTCGCTGAAATTTACTCTGTATCCTTCTGAGACTACTTGGATGGCCCACGCATCTGGAATGGTCCAAGCCCAAATATTCAGAAAGAACTGCAGGCGGCCTCCCACAGGATGAAACCCAGAGCAGTTATGCCTTAGGAGATGTGGCAGCAGTAGCAGCAGCTGCCGAGTACCAGGATTTGTCAGCATGAGGAGTGCCCTGGCTACAAACCCTGCCTCGAAAGGGCTGGTGCTGAGGAGCCCTGCCCCAGCTGGAAAAGCCTGTTCAAAACCAAAACCTCTGCCCCTGGCTACCTGCCAAACAGGAATAGCCAACTTCCTGTTCTCCTCTGACTTCTTGATCAGCTCCTCCAGATCACCCCCAAAACCCTTAGAACTTTAAAGGGTAGTTTCAAAAAGACCGCCTTCTGAGCAACATCTGCCTTCCATGAATGCATCCAAATGTTGCGCCGGCCAGCAATGGCAGCACTAGAAGCTGCTGCAGAAGCACAGATATTATCAAAGGTAACGTCTGAAAGAAACTGCACCTGTTGCTCCATTAATGCCAAGAGGGCAGAAAATCTGCACCTTATCTGCTGGGGAATGGAAGTCCTTAAGGAGGGTCTGAATGGCATATGTAGAGTAAGCATTTGCATGGAACGCAAAGTTCGAAGCTACATTAGCTTGTTTCACTGTTCACTGCCCCTCCCCCTTCTTGTCAATAGTATCAGAAGGAAGGGCACCTCCGACACCACAGCCCCTTGGGTGGACAACCCAGCCAAGATGTTATCGATCATCACGGAAACTGGGAATTCCTCACCAAACTCCTCCAGAGGGTAACCTTTCAACAAGAAGCAAGGGAATAACCGTTTCTCAACATTCGTCCATTCAGTCGGGAGGACACGGTGAATGGAAGCGTGTAAGGGCACCGATTCAGGCACAGCTCGCTGATACTGAGAGACAAAGTCATCTTTAGCCGGTGCCTGATCTGACACAGCAAATCCCAAATTGTTCTGAACATGCTGCATCATTTTTGCCAATTCTGCGCCCTGCACAAAATGGCCCTTCAGGTCATCCTAATCCCTCTCCACAGAAGGATCCAACCTAGGCACTTTAGCATGAGGAGGAGCACCCTCCTGGGCCCAAAATACAGCCTCCTCTGCAGCTGTAATAACGGCCTGAGATCGGGGGTCAAAGCAGCACCAGTAGATTTACCAGTCACCACTGGGTCATCGTCAGAGTCACTCATGGCAGCCAAAGTAACTACACCAGCATGGCAGGTAATCAAAGGTGAATGGCATCCAAAAACACCACCAACTCTAACGCTGCAGCAACGAAGCAGTAACCAGACTGGCACAGGACTTCCTTATAAAGCCAGTTGGGGCGTGGCCTGGCTCCAACCAAGATGGCCACGATCTGAGAGAGTTCCGGTGAGCCTACTAAATTAAAACCTGACATCCACTACATGAACCAGTCCCATCGATATTTACAGAACATGCCTTTGATTTTGTGAATTCCCGACATCCTCAGGAGCGATTTTTCAACCGAAATCTGCCTGGGGACCATGGTTCGTACGATAACTGGGCCTGCCGTGCACACACCGCCTGAGCCACGGAATCCCTGACCGGTCTACCTGGGGGAGGACTAGCCAAGTCGGGAAGGAGGAGAGAGGCCTCTGCGGGATATGTGCAGACCTCTGGAAACACCCACTGGGCTTGCGACTGGCCGCACTGCACTCTCCAGGGCTTGAGTAATTGGCTGTGTTGAGGAAACGGCAGCCTGGGCCTGGAGAGACGCGGGTCCGGACCAGACAGTGACATGCTGCTTTGGCCTGCGGGTCCTGTTGGCAGAGGGACAGATGGACGGAGAGGAATGGTACCCGAGCAGGGACCCCCAGAGTGCCCTCAAGGACAGGGACTGATCTGGAGGCGACCTACACTGCTCATTGGTAAAGAAGGACACATCAGGGGCCGGAGGCGGGGGCTGAGGAAGAGTGGGGGAGGAGCCCCCTGCTACATTCAGCAACTGGGCCTAAGGAGAGGTGGGGGATCAGGGGAGAGGCTCTGGTTGTCTTGGAGACATAGTGCCACCCAAGGAGAGACTAATATGGACAGGAGTGCCCCCGGTCTGGTGGGAGTGAGGGCCTGGCGAAGGTTGGGCGAAATACGAGAGATTTGAGCAGTCCGGGAACTTTGACTGCGACCAAGACTGCCAAGGGCCTCTCAGGGCCTTCACCCCCTCCCCGCTTCCTGATACCAGCCATACCAGGCCATAGACAAGAACCCATCGCTTGAGCCAATGAGAGGGGACTGCAGTTTGGAGCCCAGTGGAGCCCCTCTGAATAAGGGGAAATCCAGCCTCAGACTCTGGGAGAAGATCCATAGGGAGTGGACCTCATTTGTGACTCTCATTAAGATTAGCTGCGTCCTACATCCATAGTGCACAGCCAGGGTATTCAGACAAAATATCAAGTTAAAAAAATCTACATACCAGAATATCGAGTCTAAAATATCGTGATGTTGAAATATCGATGGCAAGAATATTGATAAGGCCTGGTCGGTGAACTCTGCTCCATTTGCTGAGGTTTCTGTACTCTTCGCTACGTGGAGCACACAGAGTTCTGAAAATCGCACCATTTTTTCCTTGCTCGCCAATGTCAAATCAGCGAGCGCGAGCTAGGAAAATCCACCTCCCAGCGAGATTTCTCAACGCGGGCTGTCAGATTTTCTCAACGCGGGTGGTCTTGGTTGGTCGCGCCCGCTCACGTTGAGATACCTTCCGTTCGCATTGAGACAGCTGCTGCTCGGGTAGAAAATCTACTGGAGCGCCAAGAAAAGAAGCAGCGCCGTCTTGCGCTACGTATGGTGACGTTCACGCTGGACAAACACCCAGCACTGAAAATCAACGCAAGTAGCATGACCAAACGCACTCCATCGCTTTTCGTCACATCGTTGAGTTCCACCTAACGGAGCTCCGCGAACTCCGCCCAGGCCTAATATTGATGTCAAGAATATCGATTTTAAGGTAAGTAATATTGATTTTTAAAATATCAAAGTCATTAATATTGTTTGAAAAAATATAGGGCCTGATTCCGATGTCGGGTGGAAAACCTCCGACCAGCGGTTGGAGGCTTTCCGCCCAACATGGTAGGTTTAAAGTCCGACTGCCGTATTAGGATGACGGCGGTCAGAGTTGAAACCTGTGGGGGAATTTCCGATGTGGTTCCGAAGGGCTTAACCAGCCCATTGGTCCGTTGGAAAGTCTGCATAATCCCTTAATGACGGCGGCTCAGCCGTCGGGATTATGTCTGTTTCTGACAGCCATTATATGTCGACCTTCCGACATGGAAAGGCTGTCAGAAAGTGACATTAGGGGCCCCTAGCAGGGCCTCCCTCCCCCCTGGCCCTCCACATTTGGGCCTGGGAGGCACCTACGGGGTCCACCTAAACATCCCTGCAGGGATGTTTCAAAACATCAATTTTTCAATGGAAGCTTGTGCTGCAAGCCTTTTCCGCCCACTGTACAAGCTTCCATTGTGAAATGGATGTTTGCGACCGGCCTGTGGGAGAGCGCATCGTAATAGTGCGGTCGGAACCGCTGACCTAAGGTTAAGCGGCTCCTTTCCGCAACAGTGTCGTCCGCCCGACAGCATAAGGCTTTAATTATTGTTATGTATTTAGTATATATTTTAAATGTGTATGATGTAATTTTTTTGTATATTTATTGTTTATGTTTTTTTATCTATTTGTTAAATTTTTAGTAGTTATTAAATTTAATTTAATTACATTTTGTGTTTTTTAATTCCGTAGCGGGTTGTGGGCTTGTAGGGGTATAGGGTGAGAAGTAATTTAATTATAATAAATGTATGATTAATTTTTTATTTATTATTATTTATTTAATTGATATTTAATTATGTTAATTGTGGTTTTTTTAAGTACATTTTATGTGCGGGTTGTGGGGTTTATAGGGATCAAGGGTACAAAGTAATTTATTTTTAATTGATTAATAATTAGTTGTTAATTAATAATATTCATTAATTGATAATTAATTATGTTAATTGTGTAATTATTTTGTTAAGTTTAATTTTAGGGGCGGGCTGTGGGGTTTTAGGGGAAAAGGGTAGGAAGAGAATTAATTTTAATGAATTAATATTTATTTTTTAATAAATAACATTTGTTTAATTGATAATTAACTGTGTTAATTGTGCTTTTTTATTTATATGTGGGTTGGGGTTTTTGTAAGGACATGGGGTAAGAAATAAATGAATTTTAAGTAACTAATAATAATTTTTAAATAAATATTAATTAATAATTTGATAATGCATTATGTTAATTGTGTAAATAATTTTCTGTAAAATTTTGTGAGTGTGTTGTGTGTTTTTTGGAGATATATATTGTGCGAAGTACCTTAATTATATTTCTTTAATAAATAATATTTAAGTAATGATAATTGGTTTGTTGATAAATATTTATATTAATAGTGTAAATATATTTTTTTAAGTTAAGTTTTAGGTGCAGGTTGAGAATTGTGTGGGGTAGTAGGGTGGGAAGTAACTAAATAAAATGTATGCAATGTATATGTTTTTTTAAAACAATTTTTAAACAAAAAAGTTTATTTGTATGAAAATTATTTCTGTATTTTATTTATAATAATATTTTTGGGTATTTGTGTTATGTATTTAACATTATAATATGTTTTTAATTTTTTTTATATTAAATGTATTTGTAATTTTTAACAACATATTGTTTTTTTTAATTTACTTTGGGGCTTATTACGATGTTGGGTGGACGTCGCGGAAACGGGACCGACCGACCTCGGTCGGCGGTCCTGACCGCCTAATTATGATGCCACCGCACACTGTGCAGTCGCATACTCCCATTTCTATATGGGAGCTTGTGCTACGGCCGTAAACCGGCCATAGTACAAGCTGGCATAGAGAAATTGGAGTTTGTCTAAATCTCTGCACCCTGTGGCAGGCACCTCAAGGTTTCTGCCACAGGATGCAGGGATTTACATGGAGGCACCACGGGTGCCCCCAGGGCTAAAACCGTAGGCCGCGGATGCAAGGTGGCCCTGCTAGGGGCCCCGAAAGTCACTTTCTGACAGCCTTTCTATGTTGGAAAGGCCGGCACGGAAAGGCTTTCGAAACCGACATCGTAATCCCGACGGCGTAAACGCCGTCCTATTGGGATTACGAGCCGGTCTCCAACTGGCCGACAGGCTCCTTGAGCCTGTCGGAAGCCAGCCGGAATGACTGGCCGGTTTCAATTACGACCGACTAGATTGTAATTAGACGGTCGGAATTAAAACTTACGATTGACCCCTATATTTTTGAAGGAATTTTATTTTGTCCAAGATATTTTGATTGCTTTTATTGTTGCACTGATTGGAGTGGAAATAGTACATTTTACCCCTTCGCAATGCAACACTTTCCCTACTGTTGTACTGACTTGAGTGGGAATAGTAAATGTTACTCCTCCACTATCCAACACTTTGCCTACTGTTGCTCTTATTGGAGTGGGACTAGTAAATTTTACCCTTCCGCTATCCAACACTTTCGCTACTGTTGCACTTATTGGAGTGAGAATAGTACATTTTACCCCTCCTCAATCCAACACCTTCCCTGCTGCTTCTTTTTTTGCATAATTTATGCATCACTCTATACCTGACAGGGTTTTGTTTTGACTTATACTGGGTGCTCCCTTGTGTCTGGACAAAGCTATACCTCTCTGAAGAGCTCTAATGAGAGTGAAACACGTGTCAGGGGTTGCTTTTATTCATTTCAGGTTGGCTTGGATGGTATTTTACCAATCCAAAGCTGTAATACTGTGCCTGGAGTGGTAAATGGCTTTGGCCATTTTACAGCTCGGCATGGGTAGCACTGTGCTAATCCTATGCTTAAAGACTTTGCTGTGGAAATGGTAAAAGACTTTGTCCCTTTCTATCTCGGCATGGATGGCACTGTGCTAATCCTATGCTTAAAGACTTTGATTGAAAAGCAGACATTTGAGGTGAGCAATTTTAGAGTGTCGCTGGTGTTGAGAGTGCTCTATATTGGAGCTGCTTTCCACCTAAACTTGAGAACTACCCAGAGTTCTCTGCTTCTTTTTTTGCATAATTTATGCATCACTCTATGCCTGAAAGGGTTTTGTTTTGACTTATACTGGGTGCGCCCTTGTGTCTGGACAAAGCTATACCTCTCTGAAGAGCTCCAATGAGAGCGAAACACGTGTCAGGGGTTGCTTTTATTCATTTCAGGTTGGCTTGGATGGTATTTTACCAATCCAAAGCTGTAATACTGTGCTTGGAGTGGTAAAAGGCTTTGGCCATTTTACAGCTCGGCATGGATAGCACTGTGCTAATCCTATGCTTAAAGACTTTGCTGTGGAAATGGTAAAAGACTTTGTCCCTTTCTATCTCGGCGTAGATGGTACTGTGCTAATCCTATGCTTAAAGACTTTGATAGAAAAGCAGACATTTGAGATGAGTAAATTTAGAGTGTCGCTGGTGTTGAGAGTGCTCTATATTGGAGCTGCTTTCCACCTAAACTTGAGAACTACCCAGAGTTCTCTGCTTCTTTTTTGCATAATTTATGCGTCACTCTATGCCTGAAAGGGTTTTGTTTTGACTTGTACTGGGTGCGCCCTTGTGCTTCTTTTTTGTATATATATATATATATATATATATATATATATATATATATATATATATATATGTATATATGTATGTTATATTATTATATTACTTAATAATTTTGAAATTACAATAGAAATTAAAATTATTTGTTTAAAAGTTGTTTTTAAGTAGATATATATAAATATATATCTTAATTATTATATGTGTGTTTACCTTTTTTAAATGAAGTTTATTTGTTATATTTGTTAAAATATATATTAAATCTATTTTATGTTTTTAATAAGTTTTATATATATTTAATATTTATTATTTTATATATACATTTAAAAACGATATTTAATACAACGATATTAATGACATCAATATATTTTTTCACATATTTTTGTACTTACCATTATAAGTATAGGATGACAATATTTTTGACAACAATATTTTTGTCACGATATTTTTGTAATGCGAGATTTTGGGGGTCAATATTCTGTCAGTGAACCCACAGCCAGACACCACTTGTAGGGCCATTAGGGAGCACTCTCCCTTCTCAACCCTCCTTTTTTGTTTTCCTCCTGTGGGGACATGGTGAAACCAAAGGGACAAATACAGCCGCAATCCAATAAAATGGATAAGTACGCAATCCTTAAACAGTCAATGGAGGGTGCTGGACAGAGCGCAGAGCTGCTAGAGTCGAAGGAGCCCTCTCTCGTGGAAATTATGGTAGTGATCCATGACCTAAAAAAATCTTTGCAACCAAAAATTGATGCGGTGACAGTGGACGTTAATCGCCTGCAGGCAGACTTTAAGAAAATGTCAGAAAAAATAACGACCGCCGAGTCTAATATACATACCCTATCATCTACGTCCAAGAATTTGGAAGACCAGGTCGGTATCCTAACGAAACAGCAAGAGATCATGGCAGCTTAACTCGAGGACCAGGAGGGAAGGGCCTGCCATAATTAGAGTAGTGGGGGTTCCTGAAGGGGCAGAGGTGGCCAGCGTCAACCTATTCCTGGAGGATCTGATTTTCAATCACCTCCACCCCAGGCGCCTCTCCAACTTTTTCTCTGTTGAATGGGTGCATAGGGCGCCAATTCCGCCACCGAAGCCAGGGTCTCCCCCGCAATCTATTATTGCCAGAATTTTCAACCACTAGGATAGAGATGTAATGCTCCAGCCAGCTAGCTCCCATGGGGACTTGACGTACAAGAACGCTACAGTGCAATCTTTTCCAGACTTTACTCTGCAGGAGCAGCGCCAATGCCGCAGCTTTGAGGAAGTAAAGAGGGCACCCAATGCTAAAGAATTCAAATACATGATGCTTTTCCCAGCCAACCTCTGTGTAATGGCAGAGTGTAAATCCTGGTTCTTCACCACGCCGGCGGAAGCTTGGGACTGGCTGGAGGGCTGGCGCACCTCGGAGCAGCAGCGCACCCGTGAGGAAAAGAGAGAACATCCCCTGAGTTGACAGGGTGACAGCCTAACAAAACCACATGATGGCCAACCTGCTGGGGATGTGGAGGAAGAAGTCTCCTGATTGGCATTGCAGGGTGTGGGATAAGTACCCCTTGCTCTGAGGTAATGACTGTATGAGATAAAACATTTCAATTTGCAGGAGCTGACAATACGGGATCCCATAGCCGGAGCCCCTGGCGTAGTTCAAATCCTTCTATTGTACTGTCTGGGTTTTTGGAGGCTGGGCGAAGTTGGCATGTTTCATTTGGTGGACCATGGCTATGAGTGCGGAATCATGAGTGTCTCATTTTTATACTTTTTGGTGGCCCTATGAATACATGAGAGGGTGTTTACACAACATGTTTATTTGTTAAGGATGTAAGAGGAACACGTTCTTGTGCTTATATGGGTTTATGAATGCTTCTGAGCAGTTAGATACTTCTTGGTGGAACAGCCAACGCTTGAAATGTTTAATGTTATGTTTAGGGCGACAGGCGCTCTCCAAATTGGGGTAGTGGATGTTTCAAAACCTCCAATGCAGGGTAGCAGGGAGGGGGATGTTTTAGTGGGAATCACAGATATGTATTGTATTCAAGGTTTTGCACAGTGCAGCATATATTTGCTCAGTTACATTGCGCTTCAGGTAGAGGGACGTAGATCAACCCCGGGGAGGGGGAATGGATGAGGATCATGGCTACATTCTAGGTGGGAAGGTCCCGCACTTTCACACGATATGGGGCCCCAAGTCCAGTCACACTTGAAGGTCATGTCCTGGAACGAAAACAGCCTGGGTACCAAAATTAGATGAACCTTAGTATTGCAATTTATCCTTAGACATGCCCCAGACCTAGTCCTGTTGCAAGAGACCAATTTCAAAGGCAATTATTATAAGGCTTTGGACTGTTGGGGTTACACTCTGATAGCACATGTAGGCTTTACCTCCAACTCTAGAGGCACGGGTTTCCTCCTTAAATCATCTGTACCACACATGCCCAACCGGACGTGGCACGAGCCGCTGGGTAGATTTGTCCTGCAAAAGGGCATTTTGGAAGGCCACACACTCAACCTCTGCTCTGTCTATGCACTACCCAGGCTACAGGGGGATACCCTCTTGGCACTTGGCGCTTCACTATTAGATATACTGGTGGGTACTCTGATACTGGGGGTATACATGAATGAAGTGATGAAGTGAAGAGATTGCCCAGTAGGGGGGAAGAGTCAGATGAGAGTTCACTTCAATCCTTCACAGATGCCATCGTACTAGTGGACCTTTGGCAAGTGTATAACCCGACCACAACTCAATTTACCCACTTGCCAGCAAGACAAAGTAGTCTCTCTCACTTGGATTATATCTTTACCCAAAACATTAGTGTGTGCCACTTTCACCTGGCGCAAGGCATATCTGACCACTCGCCTGTGGTGGTGTCCTTTTCAGGCCCGGTTAGAGACTCTGTGCTGCCCCGAGGATAGCATCTTGGCATTTAAAAGATAGGAAATTACAGGACTAAATAAGTGAGCGTACGGCTCAATACTTCCAGGAGAATGTAGGGTGAGTCGACTCGGTCTGTGACTTGTGGGAAGTTTTTAAAACGGTGCTACGCGGCCACGCTCAGACCCTCATTGTGGTTAAAAAGAAGAACCAGACAATAAAATATGCTAAGCTGAAGCAGGAGATCACATCCTTGAAACTAGAGATAGCGAGGGGGTAGTTATCTGATACTTGCCTGATTCATTGTCTTCGGCTCAGGCAACCAGAATTAAGGGACCTAACGAAGAATACTGTTCGAGCCTACGCTTTGGCCACTTAAAGACGCCTGTATGATATCAGCGATAACGCCAGCAAAATTATTGCTTGGTTGGAAAAGAGAGACAAGGGAAGAAATTGGGTTGTTGAAATCCAAGATCATGAAGGGAAGGTCCACACCACTGTTGCTGATATAGCAGAAGCTTTAGCGAAGTATTATGAATACACGTACTCCTCTACGACCGCCCGATCTGACCACGATTGTACTGACCTCCTTAATGACCTCTCTTTATGAGTTCTCTCACCAGAGAACAGGGAAGCATTAAAGTTGGACTTGATGACTGAGGAGATAGAAGGGGCGATACTCGGGTTACACTCAGGTAAAGCAGCGGGGCCTAACGGACTACCAGGGGAGCTATACAAATGCATAGCGGATAAAGTGGCGCCCCATATGCTTAACATGGTCCAAACAACTAAGCGGGATGGTGTTCTCCCGGCAGATCAGAGGTTTTCCACTATTGTGGTTCTTCCCAAGAAAGGCAAACCTCCCATGGCATACAATTCTTAAAGGCCTATATCTTTGCTCAACTTAGAGGCTAAGGTCTTGGCAAAGGCCCTGGCCATCAGACTTGTGTGGGTAATAACCACGGTGGTCCACCCGGACCAATCCGGTTTTATGCCTCACAGGGGCACTCGATTGAATCTGAGCCGCCTCTATGCTGCATTCCACATGACAGCGACCCCTTGGGTGGACACAAAAATGGCTTTTGATAGAATAGAATGGCCGTATCTGTTCGTGGTCTTGTCCAGGTTGGGATTCGCCCCAAATTCTGCTCATGGTTTGGACTCCTGTACAGGAATCCTTTGGCGAGGGTGCGGGTCAATGGCACACTTTCTTGATCCTTTGCCCTTCACAGAGGGACATGGCAGGGGTGTCCCTTGTCCCCGATAATTTATGCCCTGGCATTGGAGCTCCTGGCGGCTTGGATCTGGCAGGATCCTCTCCTATGGAGTATCCAGAGCAGTGACACATGGGATGAAAGGATCTCCCTATACTGCAACAAACGTTTGTTGTACATTACACAGCAGCGTCTCTCAGAGGCCAGAATTTTGCATATTTTTCACCTCTTTGAAAGCTACTTGGGTTACCAAATCGATTGGGATAAATCTCTCATCTTCCCGTTGGCAGGAGGACGCCCGGTTTTACTGCCCACATGTGTGGCTTCAACAGCAACGCAGGGCTTCCAATACCTAGGCATTTTTGTGACCAAGGACGCTGAGGATTTTATGCGCCAGAACCTGTTTACACAGCTTGAGCATTTTGGGGATGATGTGGCACGCTGGAGGGCGCTCCCGATATCCCCGATGAGTAGGGCTGTGCTGTTTAAGATGATGACCCTCCTCGTATGCTGTATATCCTCCAAAATACCCCATACAAGGTGCCGCACAAATTGTTCGGCAAAGTGAACAGTGAATTGCATAAACTTCTATGGAATGGGGGTATCTCACGGATTTCCCTCAGTAAGTTACAAAAGGGGTGTTTGAAGGGGAATTGACAATCCCTGACATTCATGCCTATTATTTGGCTGCCCAGTTGATGATAATCAATGACTGGGTGTTCGAAGATGTGGAGGACCCTGCCAACCAAGACAATCGTGAGGATATGGGAAGCCGAGGTTACCCATCCATCCTATATGATAAAAGGTGGATGAGATCACTGCTGTTCCATACTCAGGCTGTTGTTAGGGCATGGCACGAAGCCAATAAATATTTGGGCATGGAAGATAGGTTGACTGATAAGACACCACTGTGGGACAGTGAGCAACTTCGGGAAGTTGGGAACCTGAAAGGCTTCTTTAAATGGGGACTGATTGGAATTGATTGCCTCTGTTATGTTTGGAGCAGGGGTGTACTAGTCATATTTGCAAACTTACAGTCGGAAAATGAGATGGGGGCCACGGAACAATTCAGATATCTACAACTGAAACATGCATTGCAGTGCCATGTACCAGAGGGAGAACAAGAGACAAGGGTGACCCTACTCACAAGGAACCAGGGTAAGTATTATATAAACAGAAACAGTGGTTCCTGTGGAATAATACAATTAAAAGTGATACTGATATGCGCAATCGCAATGAAGGGAAGGGTTAAGTCGATATCCAAAGGAGAGGAAACCATACACAACTCAATATTTGGTAATAACAATAGTTATCTATGTATATAACAATGCAATTTTTACAAAAAACAGTGCGAGGTGTCCCCAGTGAGCATGGAACCTAAAATAATAGTGACATATTTGTGACATATACACTTGGTTTCCAACATTTAGTAAAGTCGACCATCAAAAACAATAAGTAATGGTGGCAGCGTGCTTATAAAATAATAGGCACTGATGAATGGTTCGCTTTAGTTTTGTCGACGGCATTTCGACCCCTAATGCAATGAGGGGTCTCTTCAGGACCTAATGATGTAGGGACATCTATAATTAAAGAAAGAGATGGATACTATCAGTGTGAGACATTAAAAGCAACAGCGTTGCTGTATTGGAACGTTTAGGGGCGGCCTGTACCTGAGACAAAGATTATCTGTCAGCGTGATTAACATGCACCTCAAGAAAGTGAAAGTGTCAAAAGGTTACTCACATGGGACCCAGCCGGGCACTGCACATGTGAAGAAAGGAATTGAGAATGAAAAATGAACCAGCATAATATGTAACATAATAGTAGGCACATGTATTACTAAGGAAAGGTGCTTCAGTAGAAGCTGAACTTACCCCAGTGAGGGGAAGGGAGCTGACCGCGAGATCAATTACACAAAGTTGCAAGACTGGATGTGGAGAAAGTGGAGTTTACAGGGGACACGACAATCCGTGTGATCCGTGTGGGTCTCTGTAAAGGATTAGGAAGTATTATGCGGAGTACAGCAATGTAAACACAATTAGTGCATCCAGAAAGAGCGACCTTTACCAGGAGCAAAGCAACCAAGTTTTCAAGGTGAATGTAACCGCTCCGACCTGTGGTGTATGACCATCCGAATATTTAACAGTTCGTACACGACGATCCGTGTGTCTGAAATAATGGGAGAAGTATTTGCGTTATAGTAAAATGCCAGCATCCTGACTCTTGAGGCCTTCTAACTCTGAGGGGGAGAGGGGCTCTTACCTGCAATACCCTGACCTGTTAAGCTCCCTACGAGAGGTGTGAGAGGGTGACATAGGCTTCCCTACATTCTGCTACACTCAGCTGCCTTCGGTTTTGTGCCTCCTCTGCTTGTTTTCTACTCATTTTTCTGCCTCTTCTCTGCTCGCTCCTGCCCTCCATTTTGCCTCTTTCTGCTCGTTCTGCCTGTTATTTTGCCTCTTTCTGCTTGTTTCTGACCTTTATTCTGCCACTTGCTGCTCCCTTCTGACCTTTATTCTGCCTCTTTCTGCTCGTATCTGACCTTTATTCTGCCTCTTGCTGCTTGTTTCTGACCTCTATTCTGCCTCTTTCTGCTCGTTTCTCACCTTTATTTGCCTCTTTCTGCTCATTTCTAACCGTTATTTTGCCTCTTTCTACTCATTTCTCACCTTTATTTTGCCTTTTTCTGCTCATTTCTGAACTTTATTCCGCCTCTTCTGACCTTTATTATGCTCCTTTCTGCTCCTTTTTCACCTTTTTTGCCTCTTACTGCTCATTGCTGACCTTTATTTTGGTTCTTTCTGCTCATTTCTCACCTTTATTTTGCCTCTTGCTGCTGGTTTCTGACTTCTAGTTTGCCTCTTTCTGCTCGTTTCTCACCTTTATTTTGTCTCTTGCTGCTCGTTTCTGACCTTTATTCTCCCTCTTTCTGCTCGTTTCTCACCTTTATTTTTGCTTTTTCTGCTCGTTGTTGACCGTTACTTTGCCTCTTTCTGCTCGTTTCTCACCTTTATTTTGCCTCTTTCTGCTAGTTTCTGACCTCTATTTTGCCTCATTCTGCTCTTTTCCCCTGGGACCGCGAGGTGAGCCTCAAGGCCTAGGTGGTCCCAGCCGGCTCTCTCCTCCTTCGAGAGCCGGCATTGCTCTCGCACAAAGGGATCCACTGGAAATGCAGTTCCCTACATGTGAGAGCATTAGTTTTGCCTCTTTCCCTGCACACATGTCTGCTGGCAGGGAAAAAGTTGAAACCTCCACTTCCAGTGGGTGGGAGCCCTTTGACAGCTCCCGCTTGCTCGAAGCGGAGTGTTTGCTGTCAGCTATGTCCCAGGGGTGGGCATCCTGGGACATAGCAGAAGCCGTCCCTGGGGGTGGTGGTCCCCAGGGCAATTATTGACTCCAGGAGGCGGCCTGCCCCGGGGAGAACCGCCTGGGAGGGGGGCATGCGGCCCCCTCCTTCTAAAAAAAAGAAAGTTCCCGGAGTGGGTGGTCCCTGGGGCCTGGTGGTCCACGTGGCCCTCATGTGTTATTTTATTGTCCTGGGGAGGTGGTGGTTCCCAGGGTCTGGGGGGTCCGTAAGGCCCCCTTTATAATGTTCATAAGCCCCAGTGGTGGTCCCTGGGACAACGTAAGCTCTTGGAGGGGGCCCCCATGCACCTCCTCCATTTTTTATTAACTTGCCACATTCCCCTGGGAATTGGCCCACCCGGGGATCTTTTCAAAACAAGCGCAGGAGCCAGAGCTTGTTTTTTTTGCCACCAATTTGCGGAATTTCACAAATTAGCAGCAATTTTTTTTAAATGCTTTTTTGCCATGCCCAGGTCCAAGGCTTAGGGGTCAGGGTATTCCTACCCGGCCCTCTTTTCTATTTTTTATGGGTTTTCTGGGCCGAATCTCAAAATGGCTGCCAATACTTCGTATTTGAAGTTTTGGCAGCCAATCAGAGCTCTGCATTCCCTTGCATGAGCTTGTTATTATTTGCGAATTAGCCACGATCGCAGGTAAACAAATTTGAATTTAATTTGATGTAATTCCGTCCAGCAGTTCAGGCTGTAGTCGTGTTCAAAGCTCCTGTGGGAATGAACATGTGAAGTGCGCTTTTTTTTAACCCCCTTTTTTTCTCTACCCCGCTTGATGGATCACCTCAAAACTCTCCATGTGCAACAAGAATGACTGGCACACTTTTTTGGGAACATTTTGCAAAGATTCCTCAAATGACCCCAAAGATATAGGCAAGTCAAAAAAACGCTTTTCCTATGGAAACATGGTCCTAACTATAAATACCTATTGGTGGTGTGTATATATACATTCACTGAAAAAAACAAAGATTACAGGGAGGTTATAGTTAGGCTCAGGTTTCACTCATACAAAACCAGTGAAATTCCCTAACTATAACTTGCGCCCCCGTAATGCACTGCTTATGACCTCACATATTACATCACTCACACGTGCTTCATTTAATTTAGGCCCCCGGGTGGGCCAGGTCCCAGGGGTAATAAAAAATAATGATGGGGGGCCCGTGCGGGCCCCATTCAGCCCCGGGGAATGCCAACTCCCTGGGCTGATTCACTGAAATGCAGGGGGCCATGCTCCCCCCGCTGCCTCGTGGTCTGCCACCTCCCCGGGGCTAATGCACTGAAATGTGGGGGTGCCACATGCCACCCCCCCGCAACCCAAGGACTGCCACCTCCCCAGGGCAACTGTATACTATATTAGATACAGGGGCCGCATTGCCCCAGCAGCACCGAGGACCACCACCTCCCCAGGGCTTAATTAATGTTGGAGGGGGGCCACCCGGCCCCCCTCATGGAGCCGTAGACGGCCATGGGGACCGTCACCCCCAGGGCTGGCTCCAGCAATGTCCTGGGGTGCCCCCTAGGACATTGCAGTTTGGCTTGCCGGGAGCACCGCTCCTGCCAAGCCATAGCAAACTCTGCTCCAGTTCATGGAAGCGAGAGCAGTAAAAATGCTCTCGCTTCCATGAAGCGAAGCAGAATTGCTTTTGGACAGAAGGAGCTGCAGCTAGCCCCCCTCCCCATTTAAAAAAAATGTTGAAGGCGAGCCCCAGGGTATGGGGTCTCCGGGGCTGAAATCGCATCGGGAGGAGGGACACGTGGCCCCCTCCTATTTTTTTTTCATTAAAAATGGGCCTGCCTCGGGGAATGGGGTCCCCTGGGCCGAAATATTGCCCTCCCTTTGAAATAAAAAAAAAAGTAAAAATAAAGGCTGAGATGGGGACCCCAAACCAAAATTGGCCTGGGGGTCAGGCAGCCCCCCTCCCATTTTTTAAATAATTGTTTTTAAAAAGGATCAGACCCCAGGGGATGGGGTCATGGGGGCCCAAAATGGTCCAGGGAATGGGGGCCACGTGGCCCCTCCTTCCTAAAAAATATTTTTTAAATGTTTTAAAGCTGCAGCTCGCAGGAGGCCCCGCCCCCTTTCTCCACTACTTTGCAAATGTGCCTCCTGGTGTGCTCTTGGTTGAGGGATGAAGTCCCCTTGGCTGCTGAGGGTCCTTAGGGGCCAAGAAGACCTCTTGTTAGCTCCAGTAAGCCCCACATAGGGGGGTTGCTGAGAGATGGTCAGAGGCCACGCCCCTTTCTACCACCACTCTGCAAACACGCCTCTCTGCACATTGCTGGTGGGGGTATGATGTCCTCTTGGCTCCTGAGGGCCTCAGGACTAAAGTGGACTTCTTCCCCCAAGCAGCAGTGCACCTGGAGGCGTGTTTACAGAGTGGTGGAGAAAGGGGGCGTGGCCTTTGACCACCTCTCAGCAACCCAGCTGTGTGGGCCTTACTGGAGGTAACAGGAGGGCTAGTTCACCCCCAAGGACCCTCAAAAGCCAAGGGGACTTCATCTCCAAAATAGTAAGGCGCCAGGATGCATGTTTGCAGAGTGGTGGAGAAAGGGGGCATGGCCTGCTATCAGATCTCAGCAATCCTGCTGTATGGGACTTACTGGAGATAATAGGAGGGGTAGGTGGCCCCCAAGGACCCTCAATAGCCTAGGTGACTTCATCCCCCTACTAGTAGTGTGCGCCAGAGGGAGCGTTTGCAGAGTTGTGGAGAAAGGGGGCGTGGCTGCTATCAGATCTCAGCAATCCTGCTGTATGGGATTTACTGGAGGTAATAGGAGGGGTATTTGACCCCCAAGGACTCTTAATTGCCAAGGGTACATCATCCCACTACTAGAAGTGCTCCAGGAGGTGCGTTTACAGAGTGGTGGGAAAAGGGACATGGCCTGCTATCAGATCTCAGCTATCCTGTAGTATGGGACTTACTGGAGGTAATAGGAGGGATAGTTGGCCCCCAAGGAAATCCTTGGGGGCCAACTACCCCTCCTGTTACCTCCAGGAAGTTCCACACAGCAGGATTGCTGAGAAGTTGTCAGAGGCACGCCCCCTTTCTCCACCACTCTGCAAACATGCCTCCTGGCACACTACTAGTTGGAGGATGGGGATGAGCTAACTATAACTCACGCCCCTCACATATTACATCTTATGACCTCACATATTACATCACTAATGACATGGTCAGTGACATAACTGATGACATCACTGATGACATCTCAAATTACATCACTGATGTCATCAACCACAGAATCTCTGACGCAACCACTCACACCCTCATATAACCTTTCATACACCCACTCCAACTTCCACACTACCATTCTCAAAACCATTTACACAATCATACCAGTACGAACACACCCACTCACTGATTCATAGGTTTACACACACATCCCTCAGTCACCCACACAGCCACTCATATACCAACTCATTCAATAATAAAGCCCCTGATATATCCACTCATACATCCATACAGTCACTCACACACTGTCAGTCACCCATTGAGCTACTCACACACCTACTCACTCACTCATAGTCAATCATACAGCCACTTACTCACCTATAGAGTTATACACACATCAACTCACTTATTCATACAGATACTAACACATACTCACTCACCTATACAGACACTGACACAAGCACACACTCACCCATACAGCCACTCTCACAATCACTCACTCACACATACAGTCACTTATATACTCCAACACTCAGCTATACTGCCTTTCACATATGCAGTTACTCACCCGTATACCTTTGACACATCCATTCACTCACCAACACAGCCATATGCACACTCACTCACCCATACAGCCCCTCACAGATGCACTCACGAACCCACGCAGCCACTGACTCACCCACCCACTCATCCATGCAGGCAGTCACATACCCCCTCATCCACCCACACAGACACTCATACACCCATACAGGTACTCAGACAAGCAATCAATAACCCATACAGCCACTCATGTACCTACTCACCAACCCATACAGCCACTTACAACCCAACTGACAGACTGATACAGACATTCACACAACCTAGTCACTGACCCATACATTCACTGAGACATGTAGAATCACTCACTTATACAGTCAGTCATGCAACCACTAAATTCTCCATACAGGTACTTATACACCCACTGATTCATCAATACACCTTGGTGTATATATATATATTGAACACTCATAAACTTTTTAGAAACACTCACAGTCACCGGATGATGTCATCAGTGATGTAATTTGAGATGTCATCAGTGATGTTACTGACCATGTCATGAGTGATGTAATATGTGAGGTCATAAGCAGTGCATTGCGGGGGTCGAGTTATAGTTAGCTCATCTAACTATACCTGCTGAATTTCTCTGGTTTTGTATTAGTGAAATGTCAGCCTAACTATAACGTCCCTGAAACCTTTGTTTTTTTGCAGTGAAAAAAAATATATATATATATATATATCTTCACCAAACTCCTACAGCTGC
The DNA here is from genome assembly GCA_963921515.1 of Calotriton arnoldi. NCBI lineage: Eukaryota > Metazoa > Chordata > Amphibia > Caudata > Salamandridae > Calotriton > Calotriton arnoldi. Next base: position 488,678 of record CAWUFW010007768.1, on the reverse strand, counting down.
TGGCTGCAAAACGGGACATGGACTCCAGTTGAGTGCTTTTTTTCGTTGCAAAATGAAGGTGCACCAGCATAGAAGTCCACAAGGATCCAAACGAGTCCAAACTAGTCTTCTTTATTCAATATCAAAATTATTTAAAATGGCAATCAGCCAACGCGTTTCGTTCCAGAATGGAACTTCATCAGGGCTTAAACGAATGCAAAATCGTTGTTGTCAAAAGTGTAACCAAAGTCAGAATAACATTTCCATTGTCTAATGGGGCACACAGCCACTCTTCCTCATCAAAAAGTGTGCAATGGTCTCTGCAGCGGGGAGTAGGTGGTCATCCGGTGCCCGCAGCCAGGGGGGGGGGCATAGAAGGATCTCCTATCTGGCTTGCCAACTGTTGCAGGGTGACAAAAACCTTTGGGAAAATAATGCTAAGTCGAGGTACTGTCTTTGGAAGCATCCATGAGTTACCGAAAGACATGGTCTTGAGATTTTCCCACGAAGCTGAAGGCCAACAAGCCCTACATTGCTCACAGCATCTCCATCCTCTCCATTTATTCACAGGCTAACTATTGCTTGTGCTGTGCATGGCTTGATGACGCGTTTCGCCCACTTCCTGGGCTTGTTCACATGACGAGAATGTTATCTGTCAATGCTTATATACACCATACACCATGTGATTACCTCGTGACACAGTGATAATAGAAAACAGACTCCACTTGTATTGTAGTTTTACAAATACCCAAATTAAAATCAATGATAGTAGCCTTGAAATAGTAATAAATACATGGAATGAAACCAGCCTGTTGCATAAATATAATATGGCAACCTGGAACAAATAAATAACTAGAAATACTATAATATAATCATGAATCTAAAGTGCAGAGTGCGATTATAATAACATTGATATTTTGTGCAAAGGTTCGCCATGTGCAAATACCGCAAAGTCATATTTGTTAAAGGTTCGTAAAGCAGTTTTTCCTGCTCGGATACCCAAACAACCCTACTGTCATATGAGTCATGCCCCAACATTACATTGCATCTGAATTGATGTGCGAGAGAATATGCTTGATTAACATGATACTTTACTATCGAGCTTCGCTTGAATTAACCAAACTATCACTGCACGGTGCAGATTAATGCAATGTGCAAATTTGGCAATAAAGTGCATAGTGCAAACAATTTCATATTTCGGCATAATGCTTGAAATTGATTATGAATGAGCGAAAAAAACACATTTGAAAAAACTCTCATTGTATAAATACATTGGTGCTGGGCAGAATTCTGGCAAAGACCAGCTTCAAGAAAACATATAGTAGGGTTTGAAGTTCAAAACCTATGACTTAACAATGGCAAAGAGCAAGGCACTAATAATGTAAACCTTTAACACATAGTACATAATCTATTGTCCGCATATAGTGTGAATATTACAGTTCCCTTATTTGTAATCCCTTGAATCAATAAATACAAAACCACTAAAATATTGGGTAGTAAAACCTTAGGGTGAATTACCATTGTCATTCATGTATACGTGGAAACTCTGTTAAAAAACCTAAAAGTGCTGGTGCAATTGATAAAATATGGTGCTAAAAAACTAAAATCTGTTTATTTAATAACAGACGGGAATGGTTATCAGCAATTTCACATTGGAATCGAATCCTACAGTATTGGATACATTCATATCTCAAATGTATGTATATAGGGTTACAGAGGGAAATTATAGAGATAAAATTATTTCTCTCTATAAATAATTATAAAGTTCTTCCCCATTGTTTAGTCCATTTGGAGTTCTAGTGTCCAGCTCTAGTATAAATTTTGACTCCAATTGTCTTGAAAGTTTCTCCCTATTTCCACCTCTTCTCATAGGGGGCACGGCAGCGATGACAAAGTACTTAAGGTCATTAAGATTGTTACGATGTACTGCTCTAAAGTGCCTGGCCACAGGATAGGTCATGTCAGAATTCACTATGGCTCTTATATGTCGGAGGATACGCACATGGACTTGCAGTTTTGTGCTGCCCACGTATTGCAAGCCGCATGAGCAACTCAAAACATAGACAGCATATTCAGTGCGACAGTTGTATCTACCCTGCAGCTTACTCGTACTGGGGCCATATATTGTGGTGTACTGGGTAGTATTGATCCCGAATTTATACGCACGGCATGAACTACATTTAATGAACCCATTCTGTGGTGTTAGCCACATGGTATTAGATTTAGATTTGTTAAAAACTAGTTCTGGGCTAGACCTAACTAGGGCACTGTGCATAGACTTAGACTTTCTAAATGTCAATGCTGGTGGAGTAGGAAACAGGTTATTTAGGACAGCATCAGTTTGTATAATCGGCCAGTGTTTGTTTATTATGGCCCTGATTTTTCTGTGTTGACTACTGAACGTAGTTATGAATCTCATTTCTGTATTGACTGTATCTGTGGTGTCGCGGGAGTTGGTAAGTACTTGAGGTGATACCTCTTTGTTACATAGCAGATCCTCGCGTGTTCGTGTTCTTACTTTAGCTAAGGCCTGTTGGATGATCTTTTTACTATAACCTCTGGCTGCGAATCTGCTACTACTATCTTTCACACAGCTTTCAAACATAGTATCGGTACTGCATATTCTGCGTAACCTAAGGAATTCCCTGTAGGGGATACTCCTGATTAAATGTTCAGGATGGAAACTCGACGCATGAAGCGTGGAGTTCCCTGCTGTGCTCTTTCTGTGGAGGGTTGTCTCTAATTTGTTGTCCTTAATGTAAATATGTACATCTAGGAAGTCTATAGATTCACTGTCTACTGTGGCTGTGAATTGTAGATTAAGACTGTTCGTGTTTAACGCCTCAATGAACATATTGGCTGATTCCCTAGATCCCCTCCAGACAAAAAAGATATTGTCGATGAAACGCATCCAACAAAGGATGCGTTCATCCCAAATCTCCCTGTGTTTCACTTTGAGAACCTGCTCCTCCCACCAACCTACGGGTAAACATGCAAGCTGGGGGAGAAGCAGGCTCCCATCGCGACTCCTCTAATTTGCTGGTATATGTCTTTATTAAACATAAAGAAGTTGTTATGAAGACAGAAAGATATCATATCAACTATCATTTTCCCATGTTGGTACTTTTCTATAGATCTACTGTTTAGAAAGAATTGTACTGCATTTATACCATCTGGATGGTTAATACTAGTACACAATGCACATATGTCTAAGGTAATTAGCAGACAATCTTCTGTCCATTGTATATCCTTTGTTTTTTCCAAAAAGTCGTTTGTGTCCCTTATATAGGAGGGAAGTGAAATGACTAGATCTTGTAGATAAAAATCCACATATTCTGACATCTTTTCTAGTAAGCCACCTTTTGCGCTGATTATAGGTCTTCCAGGGACTGAAATTGTCTTTTTGTGTATTTTTGGTATAAAATACATGATAGGTATGACTGGAAAATCAGTCTTCAAATAGGAAAGTTCATCGCTGGTGAGTAGGTCTTCTCTTTTCCATTTATTTAGATGTTGCAGGCATAAAGCATCAACTGATTTCAATTGCTGAGAGTTAGATTTTCTATAACATTTGTCATCATCTAGATGTTTGGCGGCTTCAATTAAATAATCACTTTATATATATATATATTCACTGAAAAAACCATAGGTTTCAGGCACGTTATAGTTAGAAATTAGCATTTAAAAAACCTTTGAAATTCACTGAAAAAACCATAGGTTTCAGGCACGTTATAGTTAGAAATTAGCATTTAAAAAACCTTAGAAATTCACTGAAAAAACCATAGGTTTTAGGGCAGTTATAGCTAGTTGGACATTTCACTCGTACAAAACCCGTGAAATTCCCCCGTTATAGTTAGTTCAGCTAACTATAACTCGCGCCCCCGCAATGCACTGCTGATGACGTCACATATTACATCACTCATAACATGGTCAGTGACATCACTGATGACATCACTGATGACATCTCAAATGACATCACTGATGACATCATGCAATGACTGTGTGTTTCTATAAAGTTTAAATATGTTTAATATATATGCCAAGGTGTATTGAATAATGAGTTGGTGTATAAGTGTCTGGATGGATGATTTAGTAGGTGCGTGACTGACTTTATAAGTGAGTGATTAAACGTATCTTACTAAATGCATGGGTTAGTGACTAAACTGTGTGAATGTCTTTATCCGTCTGTCTGTGGTGTGTAAGTGGCTGCATGGGTTTGTAAATAGCTACATGAGTGTCTATATGAGTTATTGATTGGTTGTCTGAGTATCTGTATGGGTGCCTGAGTGTTTGTGTGGATGGGGTGTGTGTGACTGCACATAGATGTATCAGTGGGTGATTCACTGGGTGCATGGTTTCAAGAGTGCATCTGTGATGGACTGTATGGGTGGGTGAGTGTGTGTATGGGTGTGTTAGTTAGTGAATGTATATCTCAGTGGTACATGTGTGAGTAACTACATATGTGAAAGGCAGTATATATGTGTGTTGGAGTATATAAATGGGTATAAGTGAGAGTGTGTGATTGTGAGAGTGGCTGTATGGATGAGTGTGTACTTGTATTAGTGATTGTATAAGAGCGTAAGAATGTGCTAGTATTTGTATGAGTAAGTGAGCTGGTGTGTGTATAACTGAATAGGTGAGTAAATGGCAGTGTGATTAATTATTTGCATGACTGACTAGGTGTGTGAGTACCTCTATGGATGAGTGGCGGTGTGTGAGTGTCTATGTAAGTGTATGAGTGCATATGATAGTCCTGTACTGAGTGACCGTAAGTATGAGTGACTGTACAGGTGAGTGACTGGATGTGTGTGTAGACCTAAGAATCAGTGAGTGGGTATGTAGTTATTGGTGTTGGAGTGTCTATGGTTTTGAGAATGGCAGTCTGTAATTTAGAGTGGGTGTATCAAAAGTTATATTAGGGTGTGAGAAGATGCATGAAATTATCAAATGGATGATGTCATCAGTGATGTCATCAGTGATGTCATTTGAGATGTCATCAGTGATGTCATCAGTGATGTCACTGACCATGTCATGAGTGATGTAATATGTGGCGTCATCAGCAGTGCATTGCGGGGGCGCGAGTTATAGTTAGCTGAACTAACTATAACGGGGGAATTTCACGGGTTTTGTACGAGTGAAATGTCCAACTAACTATAACTGTCCCTAAAATCTATGGTTTTTTCAGTGAATTTCTAAGGTTTTTTTAAATGCTAATTTCTAACTATAACGTGCCTGAAACCTATGGTTTTTTCAGTGAATTTCAAAGGTTTTTTAAATGCTAATTTCTAACTATAACGTGCCTGAAACCTATGGTTTTTTCAGTGAATTTCAAAGGTTTTTTAAATGCTAATTTCTAACTATAACGTGCCTGAAACCTATGGTTTTTTCAGTGAATTTCAAAGGTTTTTTAAATGCTAATTCCTAACTATAACATGTCTGAAACCTATGGTTTTTTTCAGTGAATTTCAAATGTTTTGTAAATGACAATTTTTAAATGTATTAATTGTTATTTTTATTTTTTTGATACTGATTTACTACATTTTTTTAAAGTATTTATTTTTAGATATTTTATTTTTTAAATTACATTGTAATTACATTATACATTACATTACAAAATATACTTTCTCAGAATGAATTACTTTAGTTTAAATACTTTGCAAATAGGCAATAGACTTTTAAGTACAGTAGTTACAGTTGTTGCAATGGGCAACACAATTTCAAACACAATGCAACATTGAGCTCAATGTGAATTTCTAGTTAAATGCAATTAGTTACTTTATGGATTACTTTTCTAACCACAGGACTGGATCCTAGATTCAGTCCTGGGACATCTCCTGTAAACAGTTGAGTAAAAGCGTTTTGGTTACAGTAGTGATTTTTAAGGAATATTATTGTATTTTAAAAGTTGACACAGAAACTTTTTCACATAGAATCACCAATGTTATCCTATGGGAGGAAATTCACTTAGCAGGTAAGTAGTGTTATCGTTACTTTTCTTACTCAGTGGTGGATCCTGGATCCAGCACTGGTGCATCTCCTGTAAACAGTTGAAAGAATGCGTTTAAGTCATACAGGCGATTTTTAAGGAATATTTGTAGTTTGTGAAAATCGACACTTTGAAACCTTTCTGCTGAAAACCAGACAATGGATTCCTATGGAAGGAAATACAAGTTACTGGTAAGTACGGTTAGAATTACTTTTCAGGGTCAGTGCTGGGCTAAAAGATGCAGCACTGGGTTCTCTCCTGATAACAGGTGAGTAAATCAGAATTCGTAGTTCGGCTGATTTTAGAGGAATATTATAAAGTTCCAAAACTCCACACTTAGAAGAATTTCCAAGTGAAACCAGTCAATGTTAGCCTATGGAAGGAAATTCAAGTTACTGGTAAGTACGGTTAGAATTACTTTTCAGGGTCAGTGCTGGGCTAAAAGATGCAGCACTGGGTTCTCTCCTGATAACAGGTGAGTAAATCGGAATTCGTAGTTCGGCTGATTTTAGAGGAATATTTGCACAATGGTGAAGGAAGGCGGTGTGGCCTGAGGTGACATGTCTGCAAACACGCCCTGTGGCGCGTTTTAAGTTGGAGAATTAATTCCTCCTCATTCCCGAGGGTCCCTAGGGGCCAACTATCCCACCAGGTACCTCCAGTATGCGCCAGAGAGCTGCGTTGCAGAGAGGTGTTCAGAGGCCACGCCCTTTTACAACACTCTGCAACGCAGCTCCGTGGCGCTTACTGGAGGTACCTGGTGGGCTAGTTGGCCCCAGGACCCTCAGGATTGAAGAGGAATTAATTCCTGAATTTAAAACACGCCACGGGGCCTGTTTGCACACATGTCACCTGAAGTCCCGCCCCTCCCTTCACCACTGTGCAAACGCGCCCCGTGGCGCGTTTTAGGTTGGGGGATTAAGTCCCCTTGAATCCTGAGGGTCCCTGGAGTCCAACTAGCCCACCAGGTACCTCCAAAAGCGCCACAGAGCTGCGTTGCAGAGAGGTGTAAAAGGGGCGTGGCCTCTGTACACCTCTCTGCATAACAGCCTCTGGCGCATACTGGAGGTTCCTGGTGGGCTACTTGGCCCCAGGGACCCCCAGTATTCAAGGGGAATTACTTCCTTTCTTAAAACGCGCCAGGAGGCGCGTTTGCAGACTGCTGCAGGGAGGGGGCGGGGCCTCCGGCACGATGCCGATCTTTTTTTTTTTTTTTTGTATGGGATGGGGGCTGCGTGGCCCCCCTTCCCTCAGCCACTTTTGACCCCGGGGACCCCAACCCCCGGGGCCTGAGGATTTTTTTAAATAAAAAAAAAACGGGAAGGGGGCTGCGTGGTCCCCCTTCCCTGGGCCTCTATTGGCCCCGGGGACCCCATCCCCCGGGGCATGCCCGCTTTGTTTTTTTATTTAAAAATATTGGAGGGGGCTGCGTGGCCCCCTCCTTAGGCCACTTATGGCCCCGGGGACCCCATCCCCGGGGCTGGCCTTTACATTTTTTTTTTTTTAATTTTTATTTGTAGGGGAGGGGGGCCACGTGGCCCCCCTCCCGGGCCACTAATGGCCCCGGGGACCCCATCCCCCGGGGCCTGGCCTCTGGTTGGGGAGTGTGGGGGGGTCCCCAATCCCCCCACAGTCCCGCCGGCTCCCCGCGTTCTGCGGGAGCCGGCATTGCTTTTCCATAAAGGGAGCTGCTGACATGCAGCTCCCCTTATGGAAAAGCAATTCTGCTTTGCTTCATTGAAGCGAGAGCAGGTTTCCTGCTCTCGCTTCAATGAAGCAAGCAGTTTGTAATGGCAGGACGGGAGCCGCGAGGCTCCCGTCCCTGCCATTGCAAACAGCAGTGTCCCGGGGTAGGCACCCCGGGACACTGCAGGAGCTGGCCCTGGGGGTGGCGGTCCCCAGGGCCATCAAGGGCTCCAGGAGGGGGCCGCGCGGCCCCCTCCCATCCTGTTCACAACCCCGGGGAGGTGGTGGTCCCCGGGGCTCGGGGGTCCTAAACGGACCGCCACATTTTATTATTTAGTGCCCCGGGGAGGTGGCAGTCCCCGGGGCATGTGGGGGGGCTCGAGCCCCCCCCACAGGTTATTTAAAAAAAAATAAAAAGAAGCCCCGGGGGGTGGCGGTCCCCGGGGCTGCGGGTGGGCCCAGAGCCCTTCTGCAGCATTTTAATTGAAAGCCCCGGGCTTGGGGGGGCCTTAGAGGCCCCGCACATACATTTTCATTAACCCCGCATGCCCCCGGGACTTGGCCCACCCGGGGGCCAAATCACAAAGAAGCGCGGGAGCCTGCGCTTCGTTTTTTTTTTTTATCGGCAGAATCCGCGCACCCAGCGCGTTTTCTGCCGATTTTTAAAAAAAATTTGGGCCCTGAGCAGTCCTAGGGGGTCAGGGTGTTTCTACCCTGTCCCCTTTTTGCGTTTTACGCAGTTGTTTTTCTGCTTTCTTGTTCCTCGGTTCTACCGAGGAACAAGATGGCTGCCAACACTTCCTGGTTTGGAGTGTTGACAGCCAATTAGCATGCAGCTCATGATCGGGAGGGTGCGCGGATCCAACGCGGCCATAAACATCGAAACTTTTATTTTTATTTTCTCCAAAACTGCTGAACGGATTTACACCATTTAAAAAAAGGGTGCTTTCTGAACCAAGCACTACCTTTTGCCAAATTTGGTGTAATTCCGTTCAGCAGTTTTGACTGTAGCCTTGCATAAAGTTTCCTATGGGAAATTGATTTTTTCACTCTTATTTTTTGAATTTCTCCGCAACTACTGAACGGATTTACACCATTTAAAAAAAGGTCGCTTTCTGAACCAAGCGCTACCTTTTTGCAAAATTTGGTGTAATTCCGTTCAGCAGTTCGGGCTGTAGCCGTGGCTAAAATTTCCTATGGGAATTAACATGGAGAAAATGCGTTTTGGGACCCCCCTTTTTTCTCGGCTGCAGCTTGATGAATCACCCCGAAACTTTCAAGACAGGAGCGGACCGGAGCGCCCCACTAGTTTTGAAAATTTCGCGATGATTCGTCAAACGAAGCAAAACTTATTGGGAATAGAATGTTGCGGATTTCCTATGGATAAAGGTCCTAACTATAACTATCTACTGGCCAGTAGATAATATAGATATAGATATATATATATATATATATATATAGATATAGATATAGATATATATACACACATATATATATATATATTTAAAAAAGTATATTTGTATTTAATATTAAATTTGTGTCAAATTCTGTTTATTTGAATTTTCTTGTGCAACTTATACAGAAATGCAGAGCTCATGCAATGGTTAACTGAAATAAGCCAAGAGTTACAGATCTCACATGTGGGTTTCAGCTTGTTCACAAGGTCTATGGCAAAGCAAATTTACAATCGTTACAATCTTAACTTGCTGCAATCAGCGTCCTGCACATGTCCTGCAGTTCCACCCTCCAATGAGAGCAACTTGAAAAGGAAATTTAACATATCTAAAAACTAACAAAACAATGATGTCATGGTGCAAATAATAAAGAGATTGCTAATTTCGATGCTGTGGAATTAAATAAGGAACAGGTTGAGGGCCCTAAGCCGTGGGGCGCATGCCGTCAGTGGAAATCCCTCCGACAAGTAACTCACCAGGGGGGACCATATATATTCAAAACCTTTTCTGGTGTCGTCCACTATGTCGGCCATGCGCTCCAACGCCAACGCCCTCCACAGCCTCACGTGCCATTGAGTTAACAATGGTGCTTCTTGTTTTTTCCACGCTACAGCTACTGCCATTTTAGCAGCCCCCAGGCAAAGCCACATAACGGAGCGGTCGCTTTGTGTTTGGCGTTTCAGAGTTGGGTCTCTCACCCCCAGCAAGGTATGTTCCAGGGACAATGGAATTGGGTAGCCGAGAATGGTTTTAATTTTGGACAGAATTTCTTTCCAAAACGGCTGTTTTGAGGGACAGTCCCACCAAATGTGGCGAAAGTCACCCAGTAGGCCACATCACCGCCAGCACCTATCCGAAGTATTGGGAAAGATCTTATGTAGTTTCCAATCATAAATAAGCTTGTAGTGTGCCTCCCGTAGGTACATAGAGCGATTACATTTCACTACATCCTTGCTTAAATGCTCGCATTGCATTTCCGCTACGGGGGAATCTAACAGTGCATCCCAAAATCTTTTATGACGCGGAGTCGACCTGGGACTCAAAGTTTGAATGAGAGCATACAGAAAGGAGATGCATCCCTTGGAGGAGGACCCAGATTGGGCGAACTTCTCTATGGGGAGCAAGTTTCTGGTGGCGGCCAGCCGCACCAGTGGTTGCTGCACCCAGTGTTTAAGCTGCAAGTAGTGGTATTCTTCATTGGCAGTCAACGCAAATTGTTTTTTACATTCTTGGAAGAAGAGAAGCTCGCCTTTCTCAAATAAGTGGGAAATCATGTGACAGCCTCCCTCCCGCCATGCCTCGAAGGGTCCCTCTTGAAGCGCAGGGGGGAAGGCAGCATTAAAATGAATGGGTGTGTAGGGGGAGGGGAAGGTAGTGAGCTGCAACCTCTTAGTGAGAACGTCCCATACCCGTAATGGAGTGGATGTGGGAGTACTAATGTAGGCGTTGGGCGGTCTATCATGTTTTGGCTTCCATAAAAGGTCCCAAATAGTGCGACCCGTTATCTGCCTGTCCATGTGGTGCCAGTGCTTCTCTGAGGCCCGCAGCGACCATTCAGTGATGACGCGCAGTTGCGCCGCTCTATAATACCCCTTAAGTCCGGCAGCGCCAGGCCCCCATCTTTCCGTGGTCGCGTGAGCAGACGGTTTGGCAAGCGGGCTCTCTTCCCCAACCATATAAATTTAGTAAGCATTTGGCGCAGTTCCCGAAAGAGACCCTCTTCCACTGGAATGGGCAACCCCTGAAAGAGGTAGAGAAATCGGGGAAGTGCGTTCATCTTAATGGCATTAATCCTGCCCAGCCAGGAAATGTAAGCAGCGCTCCATTTACCCAGGTCAATTTTTAACTGGCGTAGAAGAGGAGGGAAGTTGGCCTTGTAGAGGTCTGCGATATGGGGGGGTGAGCTTGACACCTAGGTAGGTGATCTCTTTAGTCGTGCAGCTAAAGGGTGACTCTCCCTCTACCCTCCTCCACTCCTCTTTAGAAAGGGACAGGTTCAGTAGACAGGATTTGGCTAGGTTAATCTTAAACCCCGCCGCCCGCTCAAACAGCCTGAGCTTCCCTTGGATAGCTGGGAGAGATGTCTCTGGGTCTGTGACTGGGAGAAGCACGTCGTCGGCAAAGAGCGTTATCTTATTTTCATCTGTGCCAAAACGTATCCCCCGGATATCTGGATTTCCTCTAATTTTATGTGCTAGGGGTTCAATACTCAAGGCGAATAGGAGGGGGGACAATGGACAACCTTGCCGCGTCCCCCGTGCCAAGCCAAAGGGGGGGGACGCAGAGCCATTTACTAGGACCCGGGATCAGGGCGAATGATAATTGGCGCGAATCATCCCTATAAAGGTCTCGTTAAATCCAAAGCGCTGGAGCACTCGAAATAGAAAGGTCCACTCTACGCGGTCAAAGGCTTTTTCCGTGTCGAGCGAGAGAAGAGCCGCTGGGATGTTTTTCTTCCAGGCCTTCTCTATTATATGGATGATGCGCCGCAAATTATCATGGGTCTGTCGTCCTTTAATGAATCCCGATTGGTCTGGGTCAACAAGACCAGGGAGCACAGATTCGAGGCGGGTGGCCAGGATTTTGGAGTAAATCTTGGCGTTGAGATTCAAAAGAGCTAAGAGGAGCAGGCTGTGGGGTCTTTACCGGGGTGGGGATCTCTGCTACAATCGCCTCGCCCATGGAGGGAGAGACCTGTTGCGTAGAGGCAATGACATTAAATAAAATAGTTAAAAAGGGGACCAGCTCCGGTGCGAAAGTACGATAGAAGTGTGCCGAAAAGCCGTCTGGTCCCGGTGCTTCTTGGAGTTTAAGCGCGTCAATCGCTTTCTGCACTTCCTCAGAGGTTATGGGTTTCGCTAGTTCTTCATTGGTGTCAGCTGGGACCTGTGGGAGGTCTAATGTGTCTAAGTACCCCATTTGATCTTGCGCCCTTGGGAATTCCGAAGTGTAAAGAGTACGATAAAATTTCTCGAAGACCTGTGCCTTCCCCTCTTCATCCTTACGTACCACGCCCGCATCATGGACGATAAGTTTTATGTATTCCCTTTCCTGCTTGGCCCGTAGTTGACGTGCAAGAAGGGACCCCACTTTGTTCCCTCCCTCGTATCCCCTGGCCTGCAGACGCAGGATGGTGGTTTCCGCCCTATTAGTGTATATGGCCTGTAGCTTCCCTTTAAGGGCTGTGACTTTTCTCAGCACCGGGGCTGAAGGGCTAGCCTTATGGGTCTGCTCTGCAGTGTGTAACTCCCGTTCTAGCAGGAGGCGCTCCTCACGCTGCCGCGGTCTCAGGGTAGTAGCCAACTCTATGCATTTACCGCGGACTACTGCTTTAAGGGCATCCCAGGTAGTGGTATAATAAGTAAGCTCCGGGTCATTGTGTTTGAAGAAATCCTTAATAGATTTCCTGAGGTCATCCCGTAGGAGTCGATCCCTGCAAAGGAAGTTGGGGAAATACCATTGCGCATGCTTTGGGCGTGGGTTCGGCCTAGTAAGTGTCATTTCTAGGGGCGCATGGTCAGATAGTCATATTGGGTGGAAGTGTGCTTGCAGCATTGAGGGAAGCAGAGATTGGCTCATAAAGATGTGATCGATGCGGGAGTATGTTCTGTGAGAGTGGGAGAAGAAGGAGTAGTCATGACCATTAGGATTAGAGTCCCTCCATACATCTGTCAGTCCCATGAGTTGAAGTTGTGACTTGAGTGCCTTGCCAAAGACCCCTCCCGATGCCCTGTGTGGATGAGTCGTGTCCAGCCCCTGGTCCCAGACGAGGTTGAAGTCCCCCAAGAGCAGTATGTCCCCCTATGCAAAGTTCCCCAAAGCCATAAGGAAGGAGAGAATAAAGTCCTGTTGGCCCGTGTTTGGAGCATAGATGACTGCGAAAGTACACTGCCGGCCCCTTAGCTCCCCCGAGCCATAAGGTATCTCCCTGCTTTATCAACTTTGGTATCTTGTGCCTGAAACGGAACCCCTGAGTGGAAAAGTAGAGCCACCCCATTTTGTTTGGAGGCGTGAGAGGATCTAAAAATAAGAGGGAAAGCTTGGTGGTGCAGCCGATGTTCCTCCGACTTTTTGAGGTGCGTCTCTTGTAGAGCCGCCACCTGGACATTATGGTCTAGCAAATATTTCCAAAGGCGTTGACGTTTGTTAGGGGAATTTAAGCCCCGGGCATTCCAGGTTAGAGTCCTAACAGCCATGGGTATCTGTCTCGTACCATTTCCCCCTCATACGACCCCCTACACAAACTAAGCATCAGACCTCTCCTCCCTCGTCCGCCCCAGCCCATAAACAAAAGAATAAAAAATGCACCATGACATCTAACTAACTTAACAAAATGTAACAAACAAGGAGATCGAGTGTAGAGAATCCCCCTCCCAGAGGGGAACCTCCTTACCAGGTCAAACTCGTGGAACATAGCCATTCCCGTTCCTCCAGCCCCCAGATTAACATCTTTTAAGGCATATATTTTGCTCTGTTATGCAGCCCACTAGTGACTATCTATTGACTTTACCCCCCGGCGTGAGCTATTCAACACTGCAAGTTCCGGCGGTATCGCCTGTGTCCAGGAATCTGCAAGTCCTCCACTTCATCCACCCTCCCACCGGAATTTTCTTACCGCATTGGCCACCTGTCGCACAATAAGTGGAGATCGCTCATGCAGCCCCAGGGGGTCCGGCATCTGAACTAGAACCACAAACGGTGACCCAATCTATGAGAGCCTCCCCCGCTTCGTGCTTTGCAAGTCCTCCGCTCAATCCAACTCTCCACGTCAAAGTCAGTCCACCCCCAGGGGGCGGAGAAGGGGGGGTAGAGCATTTTGTTCGTTAGACAAAACTTGACGTCAGGATCCCATGGACGTGGAGCTCAGTCCGGATTTCTGTTGGTCTTGCGACCCACTCTCCTCCACTGTCCGCCCCCCTGCCGCTCTCGCTGTTTCTTTCCCTCCGTGGCCCCTGAAGTGGCATCACCAGCAGGCACCGGAGCCTCTATTCCCAGGGTGTCCGCCGCTTCCGTCAACTCTGTGCAGTGTACCTGTTTGTTTTCCCATTGGAAGGCTATCCCAAACTAGAACAACCTGGGAACGACTCTAGGATCCTCTATCAAATCTTGAAAACCTTCACTAACCCTAAGGCTTGCGATACCGCAGAAACTCCCTCACAGCTGCTATGTGATAATATAGCATCCTTTCTTACCCTGAAAATTGATACCATTTATCATAAAATTATCTCATCTATCACAACTCCTAACAACTTTCTCATAGAATGCCCTACTACCCCTATCTACACCATGCAGATGCACTCTTTTCCTTCGCTAATGCCGGAAGAGGTCGAATCCCTTCTTACCAAAGTCTAATCTGGGTCCCCCTTAGATGTAATTCCCGCAAAAATCTCCTCCAGATTAGCGCAACAGCTAGCCACACCCATTTGCACCATTCTTAACAGCTCTTTGAGAGCTGGCAGACTCCCCCAAGAATGGAAAGCAGCGCAAGTCATCCCCATTCGCAAAACCCCAAAATCCCCGCTTCTGAGCTGTCAAACTATCGCCCTATTTCTCTGCTCCCCTTCAGAGTAAACTCCTTGAAAAACATATAAACAGGCACTTGTCTGACTTTGTGGAATCCTCGTATTGCCTGGACGTCTCCCAGTCTGGCTTCCGGGCCAAGCACAGTACCGAGTCCGCCCTGATAGAGGTAACTGATAACATCAGAATGGCCCTGGATAAGGGTCAGGCAGCACTTTAGTGCTGCTTGACCTATCTGCAGCGTTTGACACCATCTCTCACAAAATCCTTTTACAGAGACTCCAGGACATCGGGGTTCAAGGGGTTGCTCTGAAATGGCTGACAGACTTTCTCACAGATAGAACCCAGACAGTCACTCTGGGTACTTTTAGATCTAAGACCACCAAAGTTACCAAGGGAGTACCCCAGGGCTCCTGTTTGAGCCCTACTCTTTTCAACATCTATGTTACTCCCTTGGCTAAACTAATGAGGACCCTGGGGTTTAGTCCCATCTCTTACGCGGACGACACCCAGCTCCTACTTACTTTTGATAAGTCCAACCCTAATATACAACTCACCTTTTCGGAGGGCATGAAAACCATCGCTGCCTGGATGAGAGCTAACTTCTTGCAACTTAATGCCGAAAAGTCGGAGGTCATGCTGTTTGGAGATGCAGCAATAAGCTGGTCTCCCAGCTGGTGGCCGGAGGAGCTGGGTTCTGCTCCGACTCCAAAAGGAGTGGTCAAGAACCTGGGAATTCGGATCGACCAGAATATTACATTTGAAGCACACGCCACTACCACCGCTGGCACTTGCTATCATACACTTAGCCTGCTTAGAAGAGTGTTCCCCATGTTACCATCCTCCACGAGGAAAACACTGATGCAAGCTCTTGTGTTAAGCCGTCTGGACTACTGCAATGCACTGTTAGTTTCTGCTAGCGACGCTTCCCTAAACAAGCTGCAGGTAGTCCAGAATACGGCAGCCCGACTGGTAGAAAATGCCCCCCTAGAACAGCCTCTGCACCACTTTTTAACAAACTTCATTGGCTCCCTGTGAGAAAGCGGGTGAAGTTTAAGATCTGCTGCACAGTCTTCAAAGCCCTAAATGGCCTGGGGCCTACCTACCTATCGGATAAACTGCGAAAATATATCCCTTCCCGGCCCCTTCGATCCGGTTCCAAGCTACTTCTCTGCACTCCAAGAATTAAAAGGCTCGGTCGGGCGGCAAAGCTTTTACTTACCTCGCCCCGACCGTCTGGAACGAACTCCTCCGCGATCTACGTGACTGCCAGAGCTTTCCCCTGTTTAGGAAACTACTAAAAACCCATCTCTTCTAAGATTCACCTTTTTGACTGTAATCAGCGGCCTCAGCGCAGAGATACCCCTGACGGGGTGATTCAGGCGCTATATAAATTTATAAATATCAAATATCAAATATCAAATGGGTAGGTCCATCTATACTTGAACTTCTTTTCTCGCAGGCAGTCGGTGATCGGGCGGAACTGCTGTCAGCGGGCAAGGGTGGCCTGCGCCACATCCTGGAAGAGCGCACATGTAACATTTTGAAAAGAGACTTTGCCCATGGATCTAGCCTTCTGTAGGACCAACTCTTTGGTTTTGAAGGAGCTGAACTTTGCGAGAACGTCTCGGGGTCTCCTGCTCTCTCCTGGAATCCGCGGCCCCACACGATGTACTCTTTCCAGCCGTATGTTGGGTCCTCCCTCGCCCACCACCGAGGAGAAGAGGCCCACCACGAAGGCCTCCAGATCTGGCCCCACGCAGTCTTCCTCCAGGCCATAGATTCGGATATTATCGCGGCGGGATCTGTTCTCTAAATCTTCGCATTTAAGCAAAGTGGCATGCAACTGTCCCCTTATTTCTGCAGATCCCTCTTCCAGGGGCTGAATGCGATCCGTTAATTCCTGCACTTTCGCCTCAAGATCCAGCGTTCTGGTGCCAACCGAGTCCACATCTGCCTGCAGTGTCGTCATTTTCTCTCTCATTTCCGCCCGAAATGCGTCGAAGGAGGCGTCCATGTCGGCTTTGATGTCCACGCGAAGCTCCTTTTTGAATTCTCGGAGAGAGGCCAGCAGGTCCTCCCTGGTGAGTGCCATTGCTCCGGTGGGTTGCGCCACCTCCTCACTGGACGTCCCCACTCCCGTTGCCGCAAAGTAGTTGGAGACCTTATTGTTGGGGGTCTTTTTCGGTGGCATAAGTGGAAGCTTTGCGTGGTCAGCTCCTGGCCACACCCGACAATCGAGCAGAACCAGGCCTTGCGCTCTTCGGTTTCCCCAAGGCCTCCGCCCCGCGCAGAAAGACCCTGCAGGTATAACCCCGGATCCGGATGTCTGGGCTATCAGAGCTGGTCGCAGGGGTCGCCTGGTAGTGGTGGGCTACTTTTTACTGCTACGTCATTGTCAAAAAGACGGCCGCCGCTGGCGATACCCTCCTTAAAATCGAGCACTCCGTGTTACAATTGATGGGGAGGGGGGCCAGCCAAGTAACGTTGGTATTGCTGGGTGTACCTCTGTTTGAATGTCCTTAGGCGTGGGCGGCCATGTTGAGGTCAGGCATCCAGTGCACAGAGCCTCGCACCGGAGTTAGTCCCCGGGCCCCTGCCAAGCAAGACCCATGGGCCAGGTACTCACAGTAGAGCTCTTGTGAGGTTGGGCCGGTCCCCCGCTGCTCCAACTTCGCTGTCACCGCAAGGCTCACACTTGTACATGGCGGCCATCTTAGCTCCAGGCGCCTCGTGGCCTAGATCGTCAAATGGGGCCTGCTCAGTCATCCCCGTGGTTTCAGCCATATTGCTGGGCCCCAGCTGACCGAACGGCCCTCTTGGCGCGGAGGGCTCCCACGAGCAGGAGAAGAGGGTGAGTAAAGTCCTGGGGGGGCCCCGCACCGCCCCCGGCCTCTTGCGATGTTTTCAGTGCCGCCGCCGAACTTCTGCCATAGGCCCCCCCCTTTGCCGCAGTGTCCCAGCTGTCGCACTCACCTGGTTGTTTCTGGGGGGCCCGGGGGTGCTCCCTTCAAAGCCAGCACAGTCAGCCCGGAGTGGCCACTACCGTCGTTCCTCTCCTGCCTTATTCAGCGCCGCCGAAGCCCCCTCCGGCCGACTCGCTCCTCCGCTACAGTTCCCGAGTGCGGGCCCGGAGGGGACGGGGGGACCTCCCGCCAGTCATCCGCTGCTCCGCCGCTTTACTACGCCCGGCGGGAGCACTTCAGGGGATGCACCCAGGTCCTCCAGTCGACCAGGCGTCTCAAGCGATGTCCCGGGGGCTCATCTATGCGGCTCTACAGCCCTTCCGATGGGAAGGGCCGCCATTTTACGCAGAGCCCGCCAGGGTAGCCCCGACCCGCTGCCGTTCAGTCACCGCTCCCCACGGGCTCCACTGGGCTCAAAATCAAGACGCCGCAGTTCCCCTACACTTGGCTGCACCGTTGGGCTGTCGGGGTAGGCTGTAGTATGCCTCAAGCCATAGAAGTTACGGGCCTTGGGACGGAGTCGATCGAAGTCACGTCTGATCGGCCATGATGCCTGGCCACGCCCTTAATATTAAATATGTATTAATATATTTTATACATTTGTGTGGAAATGTTAGAAGCATAAAATGTATTTTATTTTAATACATTTAATATTCAAGAATATATAATGTTTTAAGTCTATATTTTGGGTTTCGATTTTAGGTTTTTAATGTTATTTAAAAGGTCTATATTATTGTAATCTTTATTTTGGGTTTCAATATTTTTAAAATGTACATATTTTAATATATCAATATTTTGGATTCAATATTTTAGTCATTTTAATTATAAGATTGGATTGTCGATATCATAGGTGTCGATACTGTAGTTTTGATTTTTATATCCCACAATATTTTTGGCATCTATATTTAGAAATACAGTCATCAAAAGCTTCATTTAATTACTTGCTTGATCTGATGAATGACATTTGATATGTTGTCGTTTTTCATGCTATATTACTGCATTTCACGTTTCCTTTTCACCATTATTTTTATTTCTGTACAGATTTTTATTCATATAACTGGCATTAAAACTGGCATGTAATATTTAATAAAGCCCTTTATGATATAGTGTGGATAGTATGCTCACCTATGGGGGAAAGGTGCTCTGGAACTCACTAATACAATCCTGTATTCTCTGACAGGAATGGTTGTTGCCCAATACACATCTCCAGGTAAGACGTGGGAGTCACATGGGCTACAATCTGTCTGTCTTCCCTGTTCAAGTTGGTAAGATGGTACAAACTTTTGCTTGCCTGAGGATTTGGGGTAGATTATTGGGTCATATTTACAAGAAAACTTGTAAAAACATATCACATAGCTGCAGATAAGAAACCCGTCTGCAGCACTCATTTCATGCAGTCTCTCCCTTCTGCTAACAGTCATCTGAGTTAAATAAAGGAATACTCACTCACTTAGGGCTTCATTACAATGTCGGTCGGAAAGCATTCCGACCGACTCGGTGTCGGAATAGTTTCAGACCGAATCGGATTCGGGGAGTCTGACCGACCGATTACGATGTTTCCGAACACCGTTTGGTCGGACTCCCATTGACTTCAATGGGAGCCTGTGTTCCGACCGACAACACAGGCTCCCATTGAAAAAAGGGGTGGTCGCGGAAAACCTTGCACCCTGTGGCAGGCACCCCCTGATGCCTGCCACACCGTGCATGGTTGAAAAGAGGGGACCCATGGGTACCCCCACGGACCCCAACCGGAGGACAAACCGATTTGGAAAGGCTGTCCGAATCCGATATCGTAATGCGTCAGTTGGAAACACGGTCCATAGACCTGTACAATTAGACTCCGACTGACTCGGTTTCTCCGAATGCCGATCAGAACCGAGTCGGAACAACCGAACCGTTTCCGACTATCATAATCGGTCGGTAGGATGTGTTTCTGAGTCGGTCAGAAATGCGGGTTCCGAATCTGATTCGGACAAACCGAATGCCGTTCTGAACCTTTCCGACCGACATCGTAATGAGGCCCTAAATACTCAATCACCAGTATTATATAAATATCAAACAAGTACTGGTACTCTTGTTTACTTATGTGAAATCTGTTTCTCTTTTGCCCTTCTCTTTAATGATTTAGACCAGCCACTGTCATATTAAGTGTCACATGGGCATATGTGGCATGGCAGTAGATAGTACGTATTATCAATTAAATCATATTGTGTTTTCTTATAATAATATTATATTTCTTGATTTCCATATAGATATCACATACTATTCTATTGACTGCCTTATTTTCTTTCTTTCTCTTGAATTGCATTTTGATTGTATCTGTTATATAACAGATTCTTGGCTTTAATTTGCAATTCTCAACAGAACTTAGTGAACTATTAACTTGTTATCTCCCTTACTGGAGTAGCTTGTCTCTGTGTTTGTTAATTTCAAGGTGAGTGCATGACTTTTTAGGTTTTGAAGTTATATCTTCTTTTTCTCTGCTCTGTACCTTTGCAATACGGGACTTTCTCACAAATCAATTTCAAACTGTCAAGTTCTGTCCCTTACTTTTGCTTTTACTTTGAAAAAAAAAACACCAAGCTTTTCTTTCCATCTTTTTCAGGTTTGTTGTGATGTAGTATCATTTCCACTTGTAAAAGCTTAGGCATTGGATCATAGATGTTTTTATAATTCTGAAGGCCAAAAACAGATAGTCCATGATCTTCTTGAAGAAACCACCACCTTTTCTTTATTGCCTAGCAAAGCCATGGGGAACGGGTGCAGTTTATATAGTGTGGTCTCAAAGATGTACAGTGAGATTTGAGTGTTCTTGCGAGAACTCGGAAAGTACTTGAGCCTTGAGAACTCCTTGATTAGACACACACACAATCCGGTTTTCCTGTTGTTGCGCATTCCATCAAGTCCTGAGATTCACCCTTTTTACGGATGCCTTTCATTTTCTCCAAGCTGTCACCACTGTATGCAACTGCCCTGCCTTCCTTCTTGCTCCTAGTTGGTGTAGTGTTGTGTGAGCATGTAACGATGGAACCTTTGTGGCTCCTGATGGACTCCATAGAACTGTGATGCAAGCATTAAAGCATAGTGAACTGAAGGCAGGTTTAAAATGTTGGGTTCACGGTTACACGCAGAAGAATAAAGACGTGTTATACTAAGCTCTGTGTGTGGCGTAGTCATTGGCGAGTACCTGGGCTGGAGAGGACACTACATATGGTGACGAGGTAGGGGATAAGTAACTCAAAGATCAACGGTGCTCTCCCAGAGAGTTTGCCGTGGTCCAATAAACTGCTCGTACATGCCACGTTTGCCTCCGTCGAAGAGCGGAATCGACGTTTGGCTTATGGGGAGTCAAAGCGTAGCCCCAGTTCTGTGTAAAGCATTTGAAGATAATGAAAGCATCACTGAATGTTCTACACATCAGTAGCTGAGAACCTGCTGGAAAGGCCGCATAAAGAGTGTTGCAAAGTCATCCTGTGCCCTGGGCACCCCCCAACTTTTTGCTGACTGGTACTGGTGGTAACTGACGCTGACTGACCCTGGGCTCTGCCTAACCAGGCCCAGGGCCAGTGCTATGCTGAAGACACACGTAGAATACAGTGAAAACACCTACATACATGAGGGTACACTATGGGTTAGGGTACCCCTGTGTGCATGACCTCCCCTTTAAGGCCCTAGTACATATAGGGCAGGCGGATTGAAAATACCTTTAAGTCCCTAGTATAGAATAGGGCAGGGCAGTTTAGAGGCCAACAGCCTTTTCTGCACTGGCATGTGTGAACTGCTGAAGCCCGAGGTCAGTTTAAAATCAGCCCTGTGTTGCAGGACTGCTTTTAAAATGCAAATTGTTCCCAAATTCGACTTTGGTGTTTAGGGCACTTAAAATTGGATTTAACTACAATGTTTTGGCATGGTAAGTACCCCTAGGGTCTCTCCTAGGTGTCCAGGGGTGGGGGGGGTCAGGTACTTAGAAGGAGAATCCTTATAAAAAGGTTGTTATATGCCCTGGGGTTAGTGAAATTGCACATTTCACTCCCCACATTGTAGTAAAGTGCTTCCCAAAATCGACTTTTGTGCTAGGAGCACCGTGAAATGAGGATCTGCAATATTTTGATATATTCAGAACCCCTAAAGTATTTGCTAGGTGTTCCAGGGGTGGGGGGTCCTGTAGGTACAAGCAGGGTCCTTATAAAACCTGTTTTATAGGCCCTGGTATTGGAGAAATTGTTCAGTTCATTTTTCCATTGCAGATCCCCAGCCCATAGGTTAACATTGGAAAAGGTTATTAGTTAATAACTGGAGAAAGAAAAGCCATAAAACGAGGATTAAAGGACTCAGTAGAATGGTAATGATAAATCCAACAATATGGTATTGTTGAAATTATTCTAAAATGTACATACGAGACGTTATAAGACTTTCTTGTCTGTAAGACAAAATTCAGCCCTCTATTGCTCTGCCTTGATTGGTCAGAGATAAGTGGGTGAGCCTGGCTGCTTTGAAGAGGTGATAATCTGAGGTTAGGAAGCCTCTCAGGGAGGAGAGGTTGCTGGGCATAGGAATGCCAGAGCCATGGGGGTGCTAGTAAATAATGCTCTTCAAGGGATGGGAGAGAAAAGCTAGAAGACATCAGTTTCATTTACATCTCTCCTCTTTGAACCCAGCCAGGTGCTAGGCTTAAGAAAGGAATGAGCAGATGGAAGGGGGAGAGACAATGGAGATTAGCCATCCTAGGGGTGTGTTTAGCCAGCTCTTCTCTCCCTGCTGAAAATTCTGACATATTGAATTTTGGAAGAATAGTGGTTTCTGGGTTAGCATTTTGCCACACTTTGGAGGTATCATGCGTTGGGGTGGTGCCCTGCACCTCATTGGACAGGAGTGCCCTCCTGCTTGACCCCAGAGAACACTGAATAAGTATCTGAGAGGGGCAGTCCTCTCAGATCTGCTTTTGAAACCTAAGAGAAACAGAAGGGCCCACGCTGAAGAGTTTGATGTGCATTCACCAGGCCTGTACTCTGAAGAT
Organism: Calotriton arnoldi; assembly: GCA_963921515.1. NCBI lineage: Eukaryota > Metazoa > Chordata > Amphibia > Caudata > Salamandridae > Calotriton > Calotriton arnoldi. The sequence continues at coordinate 466,070 of CAWUFW010007768.1, read as the reverse complement.
TGCGTCTTTTGCACCATCTGAAACTACAGCCCTGTGAATCAAACCTGCTTCAAAAGGACTAAAGAGTGGACTCCCTGCAAGCTACAGGTTAACAGAGCCCACCTTGACCATCACCACAAAGAATCCCCATCCTGGAGTACTACCAGTGGATTTGTAAGGGTTTTGTCCAAATGGATTGTGGGAATTGAAGTCTCACACTTTCAAGGACCCTCTTGGAGATTCCAGAACCTTGGATTGAGTGTTGGACACTTTGGGACCCGCAAGAAGAACTTCAGGTAGGAGTTCTAACAGGATTTCAGCCTGCTAGAGGGGGGTGCACAAGAATGGTGAGAGATCCTCCAGAACAATTGCTAAATGTGACTTTGGCCCTGTCAGAGGCAACGAAATTACCAAAAGTGGCACTGTTGGTTTCTAAGAACTAGAAAATAACTAATCTCTAAAAACTCATTTCTCTGGTTCCCTACAGTGGATTATTTTCGTTTTGGTGTCATTTAAAAGATAAAAACATTTTCTATTTTTATAAATTGGTGTTGGATTTTATTGTGTGTTGTGTCAATTATTTACTGAATTGGTGTTTTTAAATGCTGTCTTTGAAGTTAAGCCTGCCTGCTCGCAGCCAAGCCACCATGGGTTGAGCATGGGGATAATTTTCTAAGACCTATTCTGAGCCCTATATTGTGTCTGTGGTATTATTGCCAGTGTTAAATGCATATCTGCCACTACTAATAATCCACTTTCCAACAAAGAGATGCTACTACGCAACTCCAAGCCACACATTCATACGGAGTGATAACACTGTGAACAGAAGCGCTAAGAGGCAGCGATTAACCAGGTGTCGAATAGCAAAAAAGGTGCTTAAAGACAAAGTGATAAAAGCAACAATCATCTGCTCACCAGTTCTGAGTAAAGAGAGTCATCATGCCACAGCACTGGAGGGAGTGACCCCAGAGAAAGCACTCGGGTTGTGGTTGCAGAGCCATTCATATCCAAAGCGGCACCCCAACAAAGTTGCTCAGAACAACTCCAAAGGTTTCCGAAGTGCAGAGAGCCGAGAGCGGAGATCGTAATTGCAACCGTTTGCTTCTCCAATGTATACCAAGAAGGGGGCCTTGTTTCCTTGCATTATCAAAGATGATCTAGAGGCCAGCACATCTCAAAGCTGCAGAGATGGTTTGCACAGACAAGCTCACCAAGCAGCAGCAGAGAGAACTATACTCTCCACGTCAGTAAGTTCCACCAATGGTTACAATACCGCCACCTTCTTGAAACTAAACACAAGGAGATGATGGACGGAGTGCTGAAACTTTTCAGACACTCACCCCCAGTCACAGATCTGGGTTGAATCCATCATCATTCTTTAGCTCACTTCGCCACCTCAGTTCAGACCCAGCCATATGCAAATCAGTCTTGACCCTGTGCCTAATGGGAACAGTCCCGCCCGAACTGCCAAGCCAGGTCTTCCCTGAACCGGAAACAAGCATCCTGGGACCGGTTTCGGGCTAACTGCCCTCATCAGACAGGCTAACTTGAATCCAGTGGCAAAGTGAGCAAGGGACCCACGTCTGGGCATACCCTGCCAACTTAGGGCGAACAAAGCAAACACAAGGAGATGATGGACGGAGCGCTGAAACTTTTCAGACACTCACCCCCAGTCACAGATCTGGGTTGAATCCATCATCATTTTTTAGCTCACTTCGCCACCTCAGTTCAGACCCAGCCATATGCAAATCAGTCTTGACCCTGTGCCTCATGGGAACAGTCCAGCCCGAACTGCCAAGCCAGGTCTTCCCTGAACCGGAAACAAGCATCCTGGGACCGGGTCAGACTGATTTGCATATGGCCATGTCTGAACTGGGGTGGCGGAGTGAGCTAAAGAATGATGATGGATTAAACCCAGATCAGTTGACTGGGGGTAAGTAAGTAAGTAAGTAAGTAAGTCCGTTTTTATATAGCGCAGCTACTCACCCTTACGGGTCTCAAGGCGCTGGGGGCCGGAGTGGAAATTAAGTGAGCTATTGCCCAGAGTCACATGGTGCTGAGCTGAGCTGCCGCCGGAGCCGGAGATCAAACCATGAACCCTGTGCTCCGAAGTCAGCTGCCCTGGCCGCTGCACCACACCTCTTGCAATGTTCAACACTCCGTCCATCATCCCCTTTGGTTTTGCTACCTTCTTGAAACTGCCACCACCATTCAATACCTCCAAAAAGTTGAATATTGGTGACAGATGGACTGCCTGGATAGAGACATTTAATTATTTCATTGATGTGATTGAAAAAGCAGATAACAAGAAAATTATCAAGTACCTTAAGAATCTTGCTGGTGGAGGCATAAGAGAAGTCATAAAGAAAATGCAGCGAGCTGACGAAATTACATACTGTCAAATCAAAGCAGCCTTGAATCTCAAGTTCAATCCAATGCCAAATGTAGATTACAAAAGACATATCTTCAGTCAAGAAAGACAGAAACCTGGTGAGACAATTGACAAGTTAGTTGAGAGACTGGATACACTCATCAAACACTGTAAGTTCAATGAATTTAATGATGAGGAAGCTATACGCCTCAGAGTGATTGACAGATGCTTGTCAGATTCATTCAGATGATGAATGCTGAGAGAAACTCTAAGGGCCTGATATAGATCTTGGCGGATGGGTTACTCCGTCACAACGGTAACAGATATCCCAGCTGTCGAAATATAAATCCCATTCTATACTATGAGATTTATATTTTGGCGGACGGGATATGCAACACTGTTGTGATGGTGTAACCCGCCCGCCAAGATCTAAATCAGGCCCTAAGTCTGGAGCGAGTTCTCGTGGCTGCTGGAGCTGAAGTACGTGCTGATTGACAGGCTGCTGACATGGAGGCTGGAGATGCCCAGAGTGAGTCAGTCATCAATGTGAGAAATAAGCCAAAGCACAAGGCCGATAGACACAGTGTGAATTCTCTACAGAAAAAGAAGTTGTGTTTCAGGTGTGGATTTTCGTTTCCACACGAAGGTAATTATCTCACCATTAGCCAGATCTGCAAAGACTGTGCAGAGGAGAACCATTTTGTGACAGTGTGCAAGGTGAAAAAAAAAGTAGGTGCATCACGGCACGTAGACAAAATGGCCCCTCTAACATTCCAGAAGCGACGTTCGACGCATGCCTGTAAGGCCAATCGACCACATCAGCTGAGGCAAATCGACACTAAACAAAGTCAATCAACATCTATATCTTCATCAAATAATTCTTCTGCATCAAGTGAAAGTAAGGAAGATGGGTGTGCCATGTAGATGTTCACCTCAGAGAAGCATGCGCATGTTGGCCTGCCGCTTATGAGGAAAAACATCGGTCCAAGAGAAAACAACATGACAAACCACCAAAGTCATTCAAACAGTGTCTGAAGATCACACTAAAGGTCAATGGTTGCTCAATACATTTCATTATCGATAGGGGTGCATCAATAAATATTATGGCTGAGGTGAAATATAATGAACTGACTCTAGTGCCCCGACTTATGCCATTGAAAACTAAAGGCTGCATCAACGCCACTAAAAAGTCAAGGTTCATTTGTGGCAATGATAAAACATAAGAAAACAAAAGTACAAGTGCCAGTTCATGGTATGGCATCAAGCGCCTGTTTACTTAGCTTCAGCACAGCAACTGATATATACTATAGCATGAATGCCCATCATGAAATAGTAAGAAAATTCCCTTCATTGTTTCATGGGTTAGGAAAACTCAAGACTATGAAAGTCTAATTAAACATTAATGAGGACGTCCATCCTATTTCTCTAAGACACAGACAAATTGCTGTTGAAAGGGAACTTCATTCTTTACTCAAGCACGATATCATTGAGTATTTCTCTCATAGTGGTAGTACCCAAAAAGGACGGTGAAGGAGCTGTACGCATCTGCGTTGATATGCGTGAAGTGAACAAGGCCATTGAAAGAGAATGACATCCAGGTCCACACATTGCCGACATGATAACAAAATTGAATGGCGCAAAGTTATTTTCTTGCCTAGATCTGAATAAGGGATATCATCAGTTGGAACTCGAGAAGAGCAGGTACATTACAACCTTTTCTACACATGTTGGTCTGTTCCATTACAATAGACTACGTTTTGGTGTGTCATCAACTGTAGAACTATTCCAAGATGTAATTTCACGTATCATAAAGCCTGTCATGAATGCTTTCAATTACAGTGAGGACATATTTGTTTTCGGAGCTACACAGAAGGAGCATGACAAAGCTCTCACTCAAGTGTGTCAGTTGTTCACTGATGCCGGTTTAACTTTGAATGCAGAGAAATGTGAGTTCCATAAGACAAAGATAAAATTCTTTGGCCATATCTTTTCTGATGAGGACATGACACCTGATTCTGCTAAAGTTCAAGTGCTGTCAACTGCCAGTCCCCCACAAGATGTTTCAATGTTAGGTTCATTTCTTGGCATGGCCAGCCATTGCTCTAGATACATACGAGACTTTGCCACTGTCAGTGCGCCATTAAGAGAATTGACTAAAAAGAATGCTTCTTTTCTTTGGTCACATGAATGGGAGCAAAGCTTCTGGAAAATCAAGCAAGCTACTGAGAACGCTACTGAAAGGGCATATTTTGATCCAAAGCTTTATACTGAGGTTGTTGTTGACACTAGACCTGTTCGGTTGGGCACCATCCTTCCACAGCGCAGCAGACACCCTAATGTTCGAAGACGTATTGTAGCGTATGCCAGCTAAAGTTTGTCCCAAGCTAAGCTTGCTTACTCACAATCTGAGAAAGAGAGCTTGGCAGTGGTGGGGGCTGGTGAACATTTGCACATATTCTTGTATGGGAAGCCTTTCACACTTGTGACCAATCATCAAGCATTATTGACTATCTTTGGAAATCCAAAAGCAAAGATGCCTCCTTGCATTGAATGTTGGGGTCTGCGATTGCAAGAGTACAACTACACCATTGTGCATCATCCAGGGAAATATCAGAACCCTTCTGACTACTTTTCATGAGTGCCTCTTCAATGCCCTGGCACCCCTTCTAAGATGGCTGAAGCCTACATACATTTCATAGTGAAAGCAAGCACTCCAGCTGCCATTTTGATAAAACAAATTGTCACTGCCACAACTCAAGATAGTGACATCATGAAACTGAAAGACACTATTACACATCAGTCTTGGTACCAGCATCTTTGACCTCTTACCACCAACAGTAAATATCAAAAATTTAAGAATGTCAAAGATGAACTAGCCATTACTCAGGAAGGTATTATTCTACGCGGGTCAAGAATTGTCATTCGAGAGAGTCTGCGACAATAGATAATTGAAGTGGGGAATGAAGGACATCGTGGAATTGTTGCCAGCCAATGAGCAAACCGAGACCGAGTCTGGTTTCCACATCTCGACGAGAGGGTTGAAAAGGAATTAAAGACCTATCATCTATGCAACTGCCTATCATCGAAAACCACTCAGCACCCTTTAAGCATGTCAGAGTTGCCAAGGCATGCATCGGACAGAATTGCAGAGGACTTCTTCGGGCCCCATGACAAGAGACATCACCTGAAGGTGATCATTGAAGAACATTCCCATTTTCCATTGGTCGAAGGTCTCTCAGCTATCACTCAAGAATGTGTCAGTGAGAGATTAGACAGCATCTTTGCAACCAGGGATGATCTGTGATTTTAAAGTCTGATAACGGCCCACCTTTGAACAGTCAGGAATTCAAACACTTTCTCAGTCATCTTAATGTGAAGCACCAGAAGAGCACTCCTCTGTGGACACAGGCCAATGGCCTTGCCAATGTTTCATGAATACTCTAAAGAAAGCTATCTAGCTTGCTGTGCTAGAAAAGCTCAACCATAAAGTTGTTCTAAATTCCACTCTTCAAGCTTACCGCTCAACTCCTCACTCGACCACAGGCGAAAGCCCTGCAACTTTGAGGTTCGGGATAACCATGGTGACCAAGTTACCTCAATGGACCAACAAAAGAGAAAATATGAAGGAAGAAACATGTATGAAAGACTTGGGTGGTAAGAGGAAAATGAAAGCCAATGCAGACAAGTGTCGACATGCATGAGATGTCACCTTCACGAAAGGAGACCGAGTTATTGTTCATCAGCAAAGAAAAAGAAAGTCTGATGCTCCTTTCGATGCTGAACCCTTTCATGTTGTGACCAGTAAAGGTCACATGGTGACTGCCCAGCATCCTGGGAAGTCCATTATGCGAGATTCCTCGCATTTCAGACATGTGACTCATCATTCATCAGGCACTGATGTCATTGCAGAGACTGGGTCTGAAAGGACAAGTGAAAAACCCCTGACTGCTGCTGTCTCTCCATCACCAGTGCCAGTCATGGACACTTTTACTGTCGGTCCCCAGTTTCCACAGACACGGTCGGGACATGTGATCCGTGTGCCATGAAGACTCATTGAGGAGCTCTAATTGTATATATTTGTAAAAATGTTTTACTTTTTTATTTACCAAGGGGGAGATGTGGTGTCGGGAGAGCATGTAATGACGGAACCTTTGTGGCTCCTCTGTAGAACTGTGATGTAAGCATTGGAGCGTAGTGAATTGAATGCAGGTTTTGAATGTTGGGTTCATGGTTACACGGAGAAGAATAAAGACATGTTATAATGAGTTCCATGTGTGGCATAGTCATTGGCGAGTACCCGGGCTGGGAGGATGCTACAATTGGGACTGGGATTTTGGCCGATGTTGAGATTAACTCTGCTATTCCCTGGGAAATAACCTGAGTATGTCCTTAAAAGGGACCCTGAACCTCAGGAGCTGCAGTATAATTGTATAGCCATGAAAGTACCCTCCCCCTAATGCCACCCACTGAGCTGTTTTCCTAGTTTGGTGGGGATAGCAGGCATGAAAGCAATGGAGCTTGTATGGAGCACAGAGGTGGTAACTGTTTCCCAAGAATGCTTTTTTGCACCAAACCCTTCCAATCTATCGAGGGACCCACAACATTAAACATTTTCTTTTAATCTAGAATGTCCTAAACTTTATATTCATCTTCCCCATTGATTTGGACAGAATGAGGATTTGAGGGAGTTATGTGTCAGCCTTACATCTTTTCAGTAGAATATGTAAAGTTATGGGTGAATATGTGTGATCTTTGGCAGTTTTAAGTGCTTTGCTACTTGACTGATTCATTTCTGAATTTCAAAGGGTCAAATGAATCAAGGATTCATTTTAGATGAACCTAAAAGATGGTGATTCTCAATTACAGACTACAGTTTGCCTCCCACTGCGTACCTGGATGCTGGTGATCTTTTTTTTCCGCGTATATCTTATACCTTGAATTAGCATCATGTAAATGTCTACGGGCTGGCACATAATTTATTTAGGATGATCATAGGATTCATGTACCAAATTCAAACAACTGTTTTGAAATGGTTTTAAAGATATGGATTTAGAATGCTATCCATCCGTGCAGTAGAATGGTGACTCCTTACACTGTATGATCCTCAACACACATTTTGGGCATTCCACTACAATAAATTACCTTTGGCAAATAGACAACAACCAGTATTTTTACCACCTTTTACCTCTAGTTTCAGAGAAATAAGATGCATTGTCCCTCAGGGGTCCGCTCTTAGCCTTACTCTGTTTAATATATATATGGCTCCATTGGCATCTGCAGTGTTGCCTTGGGGCTTCAATATAATATCATATGCAGATGACACCCAGCTAAAGCTTGCATTTCAACAACTAGACAATACCACTGTTGTTAACTTTCAGGGGTGTCTGTCAGCAGTAGCAATAGAAGGGTGGGTATGCATTGTTTTTAGATAATTAAACTGTAAAGTCCTTGAACATGGCACTTCAGGATTTGGGAGGTATTGGTTTAAGACACCCCACAAGTTTTACAAGAGGTGATTTAACTTGAGCGTAGACAGCATATTTGGAGACATAGAGGTTTATTGAGAGTTTGGCGGGCTGTACTCTGTTCCATCAGGGCAGCAGAGGGATGTACTCTGCTGTTTTGGCGAACAGCCCACCAGATCTCTCTGCCTTTGGAGGAGCTGCCACTGCCACCCCATAGCCTTGTACATCTGATAGTTAAGTTGGCCAACGAAATGATCGATATATAGGCATGCCAGCTTTCCTGGTTAGTAAATGCTTATATAATTTTGAAAACGTGACTAAATGAGTTTGTTTTTGTGCCTCTTTTGTAGGCTAAATAGAGCAAGGGTCTCCAACCAGTAGCTCGTGAGCCACTGTAGCTCTCCAGCAGCTACCTCTGAGTAGCTCACCTGTGTGCAGCCCAGTTTATTAAATTAGAAAGCTTTAGCTTGGTTGAACTAATATACATATAACAAAATTATTATTATGCAACACTAATAATATCAGTAGCTCTCAATGCATTTAATTGAACATAAGTAGCTCTCTGTACAGAAAAGGTTGAAGACCCCTGAAATAGAGGGTATTCACATGGAATCAAAGACTGTCCTCCACAGATTTAATACTTTGCTCCTGTGGCCAAGAGTTAACCTTCAAGTGCGCTTGTGGTCTGTCTTACTTGATTCAGAGGAGTACCTGTTTGTAGGTGAATTGCAATAATGTATTTGAACCTTCCCAGGAACAAAGGGAAGTGGTGATTCTTTTTTTGGAATCACTTCAGCTTCTGACTCGAGCTGACATGACAAAGTGTCAGCTTTCCCAACTCTGACCCCAGGGTGATATGTAATTGTAGATTAAAAATCCAAGAAGAATAATGCTCATCTGAGCTGTCTTGGAGTCAGAACACGGATAGATTTTAAAAAGTGCCAATTTTTGTGATCAGTGTAGATTTCCTTAGTGTATCTGGCTACCATCAAATAATGCCTCCACTCCTCAGGATCTCTTGATGGCCAATAACTCCTTGTCTGTGATGGTATAGTTCAATTCACCACACGATATGTCTGCTCAGGGTCAGGATGCCTCTGCGATAGCACTCACCCCATTGTATTAAGAGAATCATCTGCTTCAATAATGAAGGGTAGACTCAGGTAAGGATGTTGCAAAACCGGGGCACAAGTGAACCAATTTTTTATCAACTGGAAAACTCAAATAGCTTCCTTAGCCAAATAAATGCCCTCCCCTTCTTAAACAAGTAATGGGATTTACTGTTGAGGCGAAAAAATGATTAATTCTCCAGTAAAGGTGCAAAAAGCCTAATATGCTCTGTGCCACGTTCACTGATGTCGGGGGTGGACCAATGCATTATCATTGTCACTTTCCTATCTATTCATACACCCTTGGGTCAAATGATATGTTCATGAAATTAAATGGTATCAACATGAAACACATTTTTCAAGTTTTGCCTACACTCAATGTCCCCACTTGTGCTATTAGACTTCTTTATCATGCTTTTGTTTTCTTTTTCCAAAGAGGAGTGCACAAGGATGTCACCTATATGAACAATACAAAAGACAACATCTTCAGTAAAATACTGGAATGCCACTAGAACATTGCAGACTACAAACAGCATGAAGAGGTACTCAAACAAACCGAATTTAGTTCAGAACGCTGTTTTTCACTTGTCACCCCTTCAATCTCACACCAGGTGGTAAGAACCTAGGAGGTTCAGTTTGATGTAGATTGATTAGCGCTAGCGTACAACAAATTCTTTACTGTTATACCATTGGTTTTTCAGTAGCCAATGCAAGTGTGTAATTCAACTCCCCTTATTGGTACAGAGGAAAGAGGGGAAGGCACAGGTGCCTGGGAATGGTCCATGAATCCATTAGCTAAGAGTTCACTCGAATAGGCACAAAGATATTATGTTTGAGGTAGAGTCAAGGTATAACTTCTTAGTTAGGGAATCAGAGGCCCATGCTGCAAATCAATCCTACATATCCCCTATGAGGATTTAGTGTACAAGTCTTTTTCTTGTCAAACACATCTCAGTAGCTTTCTTAACACTCTGTAGGAATAATCACACACCCTACAAAATGATGCATATGAACGTCAGCGACCATGGTCAGTGCCTTTCTTGGTTTTGGATTAGGTATTCTCTGTGGAGGCCCACAACAAGATTGACAATAAGCTGAATCTAGTTGCACTGTACGAACAGACCAGTTTACAGTTGAATTGTGGAGCGTGAGCCAGGACATTCTACTAAGTACCTTGAACTGAGGTGTGTTAATTCAGTTAAACCCTAGCCTTTTTTATGCATGTCAAACATGTTAAACATGGTATATTAGAGAACAGTGGTACATAAGAGGCCAAAAGGTCCTCAGGTATCCTGGGCTACTGTTATTCTAATGAGTGTTTAGTACGGGAGAACAAGGACAAGTCCATACAGGACTGATTACGCAATGTATGCAGGGACATAGGGTTGAAATGACATCACATTTATTGACAGCATAAATGGAATATCAAAGTTATACTTTTAGAGTGATAGTTCTGGTGCTCACACAAGAATATAGTGAAAGTGCGTGAAGTGAGGGGTGCTAGTGACAATTAAAATTACATCGCATTGCCAACATGGAAAACTTCAATTTAAATTAATATAACGCAGAAGTTTTGGTTGTAAAAGGTCGACTTTTGGTCTAATTTTACCTTTGTGAATACCAAAAAGTAGTACAGTTAGACTTTTAGTCTAAGTTAGACTTTAGGTCTAACTTTACCTATGTGAATTAGGCCCAAAACATATTGTGACCCCAACCATAAAATAATTCAGGAGCGGTTGAGGGAAGGGAGACTGAATAACCTGCACTTCAGGAGGTACATTAATACTTGGGTGTGGCTGTGCGAAACGTAATAATGGCATTGAACGAACAGTGGATGGTATTCTTTGTTCATGGAGTGGATGTGCAAGGCCAATGGCTCATGTCCTGGTGCTCTGCTAGCTCTAGCTCAGTCATCTCTATGCTTGTGAGTCGCAATTTCCAAATGAAGGGTCTGATTTTTAAAGTACTCAGCAGAAACATCTTGTAAAACTGTCAATCTTTCTAAAATCAGTCAGGGTATTTTTGGAATCAATCTAGGGGATCTAGGCTAGGTAATTTGTCAAGTGTATCAATCTTTTATCTATATCTGTCTAGTGTGACGAAACCTCTGCTGAGCCGCAAAGCCCACACCAACCCCAAAAGGTTGATCTCTACTCATGTGGGAATAGAATGGGAAGGTTAGAGAGATATTGTTTTTTGCAAGAAGGTCATCTGCTGCCCTTGTTCCATTCAGGCTCTCCCTTCTTCTCACCGAGTCACCTGACTTAAATAAAAGAATACTTAATTACATCTACAGATCGTCTACACTTCTTATACTCTTATTTATCTTTCTGATATCTGTTTCTCTTTTGTTTTGTTTTGTCTTTAAGAATGTACTTTTACACCAGCCACTATTATGTTGACTGTGAGTCGGGCAGCTGGACCATCGACAGCCAGTTTTAACAATAAATCTTTTTGTGTTTTCTTATATAAGATATCAGTTTTTAAAGTGTTACATTTGTTCTCTTGTTTCTGTACCTTTGCAATTAAGGGTGGTCTCACAAAAGAAATCAATTTCAAATTGCTCTGTTTGGTTTTTTATACCTTGCTTTTGCTTTTACTGTGATAAAACTCTAACCTGTTCCGTTCATCTTTCTCAAGTTTGTCGTGATGTAGAACTCTTTTGTGAAGAAAACCTCCTCAAGAGTTACTTGTAGAAATAGTTTATTAGAAGAGATGACCCAAGGGTGGTGCTCCCTCACCAGCCAGAGAACAACTGACTCATGTGGAAATCCCACAAGGGAGATCACATAGTAACATAACATTGACAGTGAATATTATTAAGCTTGAGGAAAACAATCCAAGCTTAAAGATATAACCCATCCTCTCTAAATCAAATACCAAACTGAGAACAAGTTTAAATACTATAAAGAATTGTTTCAGAAAACTTGTCTAACTCACATAAAGAACTTATTCAGAAAATGTGTTGATCTCGCATGGTCTTGCAAATACTCTGGAGTTCTAAAGGGCCTATGCATCCTCGATTGTACCATACCATCCAACAGTGTTTGCCTTCTATGACCATCCCAACTCTGCCTGTTCCTCACTACATCTCCTATAGCTACATTTCCATTTTGAAACCTGATAGTATCAGAAGAATCTCTTCCATCTGGTCTTCCCACAACCTCATTATCTTTGCTCATCGTAAAATCGGTACAACCTTTCTCCTCTCCCTTACTCTCTTCATACGCCTTTCCATTCAATGCCGCAATACTCAAATTTGAATGTTCACAGTTTTCCTAATCATTTACCTCTCTAACTTTATATGGGCTGGAACTTCATCAATCCTCTCTCTCCGTATGTGCAGAGTTCGCTTTTACTACATCTCCTACCTTGACATCACTCGGCAGAAACTGTTTCCAGAATGCTCCCTACCATCCTTACCAAGCAAGTACTTCAGCCAGTTTGGTACTAGCCTTCCTTCCTCTTATAAATTCAAAAGGATTTTTGTCTGTAACACTGCTTTTTGCCTTGCGAGAGGCACAAACCAAATCGCTTACCATTATTCTAACTTCACCTCTATTCACTAGTGCCATTTGAATAGCTCTGATTACCATACGATCGCCTCTTTTTAATACGTCATAGGACTGTGGGTTACATGAGCGTTTGATACCACAAATCTCTAAGCACGTCCTTGTTTCATCCCATATTGTGTACCATTGTCCGTAATAAGCCTAGATGGATAACCTTCTTCTTCAAAACCTTCCAACAAAACTTTAATGGTAGCTTTACTTGAGATTTCCTAAAGATATTTCACTGCCAACCATTTACAATAGACATCAATCATGACCAAAGCAAACTTTAACTCTCCATTGCAAAGATCCAATAAAATCCATACACTGTGCCATGTTTTGCCCAGATTAGATATCTCCCCACAATTGTTTGTTTCCCCGCTTTCAATTTTTTCTCCCTTCCTTTCATTCTACACATCTATCAACTCATCCAGTCACATCATGAGCCATATCTGGCTGCAAAAACAATTCTCTCAGCCTTTTTTTTTAATTAAAGTTTGATCCAAATGTTCTTCAAGTGCCAATTTAAACAATTTAACTCAAAAAGACTCTGTGGGAAAAATGTGTCCTCTCTCATTGTGGTTTTCCCTCAACTACTCACAATTCATCCACTATTTTAACATACAGCGAACATGATGAGGGACAGCACTTTCTCTCGCGCCACCTTTTGAAATCCAAAGCAAAACCCTTTTCAAGACAGAATCTTCTTCCATGCCTTGATAGCATTCTTTTTTAGATATTGCTCCTTGACTACACTGTGTCACATCACATACACTTGTTACCGTCCCTTCCTTTCCAAGAGCTTCCACACCGTCCTTATCTACAATTTCCAAATGTATAGGTAGACAGGACAGGTAATGTGCTTGGATGTTACTCCAGCCAGAAATATATTCAGCCTTGTATTGGTATTCCTGGAGATGAGCTGGTAGATGAGCTAGCTTCCTCAATCCTTTGCCTGCTTCCCCATCCCTCAATAGAAGTATTTTTATTAATGGTTTGTGATCTAAGCGAAGTATTATTTGACAACCCTAAAGGTAAGCCCTAAAATACTCTACCAACCATGCTGTGACTAATGCCTCTCTGTCAACCACAGAGTAATTCCTTTCAGTGTGAGTCAATAAGTGAGAGGCAAAAGCTACAGTCTTCTACTGTTGCTGTGAACCTGAGAGAATACTGCACATATTCCTATAGCAATTGTATCTACAGTAAGTATGGTTTTGAGTTTTGTATCAAAGGGAACTAAAACATTCCCTTTATTTCTGATTTCTTTCTTTATGTTCTCAAAACAATGTTGCTGACTATCTTCTCAAATAAAATGACAGTCTTTTCAGCAGGAAGGCTTGCTGCACTGCCGTGTGTTATAATATTGTAAAAGAGGCTCAAAGGTTTTTTTTGCACTTTCTCTAATTACACTTACAAATGTGTTTTCAGCTGCTGTAATGTGGTTTGGAACCCTAGCATTAATAATTATATACAAGTCGTATTGGTGTTCCCACATTAACATTGGTGAGCCACTTAACGCTACATACACCTTTCTTATACCTGCCTGTCCTGGAATTTTATCTTTGTTATTATATACCCAATTATATATTTTCTTTCCCCTTGACACCTGAGTTAATCTCTTTAGTATGAAAACTCATGTGTTCCCCTTTCTGACATAAACATGTTTCTAGCTATAGTAGTGTAAAGTGAATCTGAGTCCACCATAAGATGAACCATTTTCTGTCAATTGCCAATCTTGTTGGGCGTGTCTGGATTCTAGAGATCTTGATGCTGAAGAAAGGACGATCCCTTCCTGTGGCCACCTTGCCGATGGAGTTAAACTCCTATCTGTGAATGCCTTCGGTAAGAAACCCCTTCTGGTGGTGGAAAATCGAATCCCACCAAAAACCTCCAAAGTAGAACTCCAGAAGGGCAGGACTCCATAGAGAGGATCAAAAAACACTTGGACAGAAATACAGGGGCAATACTAGCTAGAATAGAACAGGGCAAAACTAAGAGAGTGCACAGAAACAGGAAGCCACATCAATCTTCTAATCCTCTTCCTCTTATATGCCCTTAAATAGAAGGAAAGGGACGGCACAGGAAGCTAATGCTGCCATGATGGTTTGGGCAGACAAGGTAAAACAGGATTGACGGGCCGTCATCTTGGATTGGGAGATATTAGATCTTCCAAGATGGCGCCTGCCAACTCAGGACAATACGGAAACCTGCAGGAGCAAGCAAGATTCATACTGCACCCGACCACCCACCTCCCAACTGAACTTGGCAGCCCGAAATGCCCACGAGCAGGATCGCCGCCCTCCCACCCTGTAGGCACTATCCGAGCTACAGAATCCCACACGCTGGAAAGAGGAAAACATGCAGAAGTAGCGAACGAAAGACGGGGAACTCCCAACATCTTCTCCTTAATTATAAATTCCGCTTTAGGTCTACTTAGTCTACCTGTGTTACCTGAATACTTTTCTTTCTCTGACAGCAAAGTGAGAGGAGTATTTATAGTGAACTATGTGACAATCTTGCTGGAGTATACAGAGTGTAAACACAATAAAATGTAAATACCTGTAAATTAAATGTATGCATTTATGTACATGCCAACAGACCCGATTCAGGCGAGAGACTCCTGATTTTTTTGGCCAAAAAATGCTTTATTTTGGCTGTCTCCCACCTGAAAGTGCCTCTGCTTCAATAGAAGTCGATAGGGAAAATACATTCTCCTGATTATTTTTTTAAATCTCCCACTTTTCTCTTCTAAAATGTTGACATGTATGCATTCTGCAGTTAGGAAAGCAAAAATAAAGCAATTATTTTCGTAATTTTGAAATGTGCCAGAAACGGAGACTCTAATAATAATTATTATTATTTTAAAATCTCTGTTTCTGGCACATTTCAAAATTACGAAAATAATTGCACACAACTAAAGACACTTTACTTGGAGATGCACAAATGCTAAATATTCACTGAAACACGATTTCCACAGATTATCATTTGAATGCTATACAGTTTTATCAGTACAACTGTATATCTGTGCAAAGTTAGTGACCATTTCAATGGAAAATGTGCTGTCTATAAATGACAATGCTCTACCAAACGATCCTTTAGCTACATTAAAAATCACCCCTACTCATGCCCATTAAAGTTAGGTGGAGTTCTGAAAGTTTGGCGTTCTAAAATGTGAGTCGTGGCTCTAAAAAGTTTGGAAACCACTCTCTAAATACTCCTCAATTCATTCCTCCCAATCAATCGGTAGATTTCCTATTTGTGTTAAGAATAAAGGTGGAGTTATTATAGCTGAAATTTCCATATTTGGAAAATGTTATTAACAGAAGTGTTGTCTTTGTTCAAGTTTAAAAGAATTCTGCTGAGCTGTGCCAAATGAAATAGTCCTCATTCTATTGTCATTACAATGTACTGAAATTTAACCTTTCTCTCTTTCAGTTGCAGCATAGGAAAAGGCGGGCCTGTGGAAATTGGCATATCCCGGAAGGGTGGAGCTCGTGAAGGCTACTTGATGAGAATGATCAAGGTAATGTAACTTTTGTCAGATCTAGTTACTGTTTTTCTTTATTATAAACAACATTAAGCAGAATCAAGTTCATCCTTTTGTGCGTGACTTGAGTTGTATTGGTTTCATGCTGTGGTAGCCCGTGTATACTCTCTTCACATGCTGGAGTTGCGCCCACTGCCTCATGGTTTGTGGTAGCCTTGCTTTCACGCTGTGGTTGCGCTCTGATGCCTTACGTACTGTAATTGTTTTGCTCAGCTGGTGCCTCACACTCTGAGGTCACTCTCCACTGGTTGCTAAGCAGGCCACTTTCAAATGTTGCTTTGTGAGCAGGGTTAAATGTAGGAATAAACTTATACTTGCACACAGACTTGATAAAGGCACATTAGTATAAAGGTCATTTAGCCCACACCCACCATAAATATTGTAGGAATTCCCATAATCTGGTTTTTCTTCACAATGTAACTCTAGAAGGGTAGGTTGCACACTGTGGATTCTCCTTGTACCAACTGGGTCATTTAGGTTCTTCTTTCCCCTTGTTGCTGGCCTGGAGCTTGTCACCAATTTAGTAAAGAAAGGCTCTTCAGGAGTTACATGTAGAAAATGTTTATTGGCAGAGAAGACCCAAGGGTCATGCTCCCTCACTAACCCAGAACAACTGACTCATGTGGAACTCCCACCCCTGAGACATCACATAATAACAGAACATTAACAATACACATTCTTAAGCTTGGGGAAAACAACCCAAGCTTAAAAATATAACAAAATATTTCTACTTGTATTAGCCGAGGCCCTGGATTGCAGATTTTTCCCTAGTCCTGAAGACTGAAAAATGGTAAAACCAGAATTTTCTCAAAAGAAACTGCCACCTTTTTTCAAAAGCCTAGAAAGGCAATGGGAAAAGGCGCGGTTTATATAGTGAGGTCTCAAAGATGGTTGCCGAGATCTTGGTGTTCTCACAAGAACTAGGAAAGTCAAACTCCCATAGGAACACCAAGATTAGGACACAGTGCAATCTGGTTTTCCAGTTGTTACACTTCCTGGCGAGTCCTGAGAACCAGACTTGCTATAATGGTCAGTCTTCTCCACAATGCCACCACTGAACATTACGTCCCTACTTTTATTCTTACACCCAGTCGGGACAGTGATTTGAGCCAATGTCGAAAGCAAACCGCTCCCTCTATTCCATGGGAAATTACCTGAGTCTGCCCTAAAAATGGACTGTGAACCGCAGGAGCTGTGGTATAATCGTGTAGCCAGCCATGAGAGTGAGATAGCTAAGTGGGTTAATGTGTTGCTTGCAGTGTTCATTGTGTAAACTGCAGGTCACAAGTTACAATCAAAGTAATGAGTTATGCACAGAGACATTTTAACGCATGGGCAAAGTGGGCTCTGGCCCAGTGCCCCAGCTTTTCAGATAGATAGAGCCAGATCGGTTCTGCAGAGAGGCTTGCCCTGATGACCCTGAATAATTCTTAAACAGATTCTTTTAAATACCATTTTCCTTTAATTTATTTTTAGTGTGGGTGATGTGTGGGTCTATTACAGACATTTTGCAGAGAAATGTTGTGTTTATGTTTCATGCAACATCCACTAAAAAACGTTTCTTTTAGCTTTTATGAGAAATGGGAGGGCGTCACAGAGATTATTTTCAGTAATATTAGTGAGGTCCTGCTGTGTTACAATATTAAAAACATGATTACCCTGAATATTAGATGTAAACACACTTACAATTTGGACTAGTGGGCCTGTGCACTGTCAGTGACCTGGCCAAAGAGAACATGAAAGAACTGAAATTGGATAAAAAATTCGAAACTGTTCCAAACAAGGGCCCCCAAAATATGTTTGGCCCAGGGCCCCTAATCCTTAAGATGTCCCTTGTTATGCATCTATAACATACAACTGCATTTAACTTGCAAGATATTTGCATGAATCCGTGCAGGTTTTAACTATTGTTTTTAATCTATGGTTGTTAAAAAAAGAGTTTATTTAGGTAATATTAAAACATGTTTTTAAGTGTAAAAATACAATTCAGTTTTGATTGCGTACCCTCTAAGTCATTATTATTAGTGTAATGAGACAAATAGAGAGGCATACCTGATATTGACACGGAGTTCACATAGCCTTACATATCTAGCAGAGATAAAGAGAAAAAGATACCGATTTACAAAGACATTTACAAGAACTGGAAGTACTACTATGGGAGTATTACCTCCCGTGCTCATAAATGCCTTTGTGAATTGGCCCAAAGAGTTTAGAAAGTCACAGACACTCTGGGCAGATTTACAAGGCCCTTGTGCCACTTTTGCATAATTTTTAACATGGGAAAAGTGACGCAAAAGTGGCGCACGGGCCTTGTAAATATGCCCCTCTTTGTTCAGTTTCCATTTTTTAAGCTTTGTGACATGGTAAGTGTATATTTGTTTCCCCTGATCTGCTGCTGTGTCTGGCAGTAAGTCATGGCATTGTCCAGCTGTTCTCCGTTTGACTTTTGAAACCTGGTCCCAGTCAGAAGAGAATTCACAAAAAGGATAACTGATTTTCTGTGAAGTGACGGTCTTTGCAGCTTAGCCACGCTTGAGAGGGAAACATGTCTCCCATGGAGACTCCTATAGACCAGACGATGAGGGGCTCATTCACAAAGATGAACTTACACTTTTGTGTAAGTTTACGATTGTTTGCTATTCACGAAGGTATTTTTTCTAGTAGTATCTTTTCAACTGTGGAGTGTCCGCACATAAAATGATAGGAGCATCATATCTTTTTATGTGTGGAGTCACGATAGTCATAAAGATACTACTAGCAAAGTACCTTAGTGAACAGCAAACACTTGTAAACTTACACAGAAGTGTAAGATTACCTTTGTGAATCAGGCCCCAAATGTGTGGGGAACTATTACCTGTGTAGTGGAGCCTACACAATGCACCACAATACACCACAACATAGTCAAGATAATTTGCTGGTCCAGCCTGGACCACTGTCCAGCATAAGAATAGCTGTCATGACTGTCATGGACATTAAGAACAAAACCAAACTTTGTGCTGCTCCGATGTTCATCCTAATCAAATTTAACACAAAGAACATTGGATTATGCGAACAAACTTCTCTAAATAGATCTACTCATTTTATGAATTAAAAACCAAGGTCCCGATTGGCAAAGCCATTTACACCTTTAACTCTATTTACAAACTCAAAGACTCGTTTTAAGAATGCAAGGCTTACACAAAAGGGTACCATACACTCATAAAGCCTTTTATCCAAGCGAAATATTATGCCACAATAGGGTAATATTACGCACGGTTAAATGTCAATCAAAGAGACCCTGTTGAACCGATGCATTATTCTTTATTTGTCTCAAAAATACGAAAATTCATTTTGGGAAAATTGTGCTATCTCTGTTTAACATAAACAAAAAAAAGCTACACATTCCCTAGTATAAAAAGTGGAAGGTCAATATCTAATCACTGATCATCAGCCTCCATATTTTAACTACATTTTTGATCCCAAAAGTCCATAAAACGTTCTACCATGACAAGAGATGTTAGCACTGAAACAATGCCTATGAGCTCTATTGACTATGACACTACTAGTTCACGCTCCTCCACATTCCCCATCCCCCCTTTATTACCCACTGTCACACTCATTCTTGGGGAAGAAAGCAAAACCACACAGCATAATTCCAGCATAATTCCTGCATAAATCAAGGTCTCAGGACCTTAACCTAGAACATAGCTACTCCTACCCTGACACAGACCAAAATACTGCCAACAACCAGATCCTTGGCCATCCCAGTATTCACTACCACTGCTCAATACAGCCACCCACTGTCAACCAATCATCCGGTCCAGTTCAGAAACACCATAGCATTAGCATACAAAATGACTTTCCACAGAATAGTTCAAGTGTCCATATGCATGATTCATGAGAGTGATTATTTACTTCATTTCCTTATAGCCACTTACTACTGGCCAGAGCACAAATCTCTAATCCCCTCCCCAAAGTTAACTGCTTCACGCCAAAGTGACGCTGAATCATCTGTATGAGATGATGCAAAGTCTGTAAACTACACTCACATCAATGCTGCCCTCTTGAGCGGTGGATTTAAACTCTCTAATACAGCTTCAAATGTTGCCCTCATCTATAACTGTGCCCTTGATGGCGCAGCACTCACAGAAACCTGTTTCTGCTCCTCTTCTATATCATTATCTTACCAAAAGGTACATCCTCCATCATTGCCTTTAGCCACCACAAGTCCCTCAAATGCAAGCTAACTAACTCCTTCTTGTTCTGGTGCCTCACTATGACACTTAAAACACGACACCTAATACACCCACCTGATAGGAAAAAGCTATGTTATTGATGTTTTACTTGTTTTTAGCACTGATCATCTCACGACCTATTGGGGTTTCCCTGGGATGTTTAATATTCCACTGAGAAACAGATGAAGGCGGCCGCCCATACTTCCACAAATCCTTCCTACTGGACAACAACCTACTAAAACAGGGCACCTTCCCAACACAGAAAGAGGGCTCTACCCTAGATCTGAATTTCATAAAGAAAATGGTGTGCTGCAAAACTATGAAATTAGTTACCATGCAGCACTGTAAGCTTTGAGAATAAAACATATGGCACAGAAAGAGAGGGCTCAAAATTAGACAGAATGCACAGCCTGGCGACACAAAAATGCCAGCGTACATATGTGCATGCGCTGGCACATGATAGACAGACCTCTTGGCTTTGCCAATGTTTATATAATTATTATCTTTACAGATACAGTGAGAAAAATCACAACTGGAATAGAGGCATAAGGAAAACAAATAAACTCATTTTGAATTCCCATGAAATAGAATTTCTGTTTGATCAAGTTAATCGTCACAGGAAATGAGTGCTTTCCCAGCTCCCAGCCTTCTTTTAATCGTGCCTTCCTCCTCGTTTTCCGGCAGTATTCCAGACTGAACTCGGAGGACATGACACCACGAAGATGTCAAGCCTCCAGCTCATGTAAGTTATCGTTCCGTTTAGCAGTGTGATAAGATGACAAATTAGAAAAATTGCCTTTTTTTCTTACTCTTATCCAAGTAATGTGTAATAAGCGAGCTTTGAGGTCTTGCTGCAGTACTAGCCAACAACAACAGTGATGAGGGGTTGAATTACACAGTTTGTTTGTACAACTATTTTGTGAGATATCACAATGAATGCGTGCTAAACAAAAAGCTTTTGGTCTGAGAAAAATATCTCCCATGTTGTAAGTCCTTGTCACAGGATATAGGCATATTCATTCTTCTCTGGTGAACCGGAACTGACTTGTAAATAGAGCAGGAAGAGCCAAACCCCTCCGCAAATGTGTAAGGAACGAGGAACATTGTGCTTCTTTGAGAGGAGTCGGTTACCCTGAGAGCGATGGGCTCATCATTATACATTGACATGGTAAGGCATCTTGTGGGTGAACTATTTTGGCAGGCAAACTTTATGAAATTCCCAACATTGACTTGATATCCCTTATTACCGGTGATTGCTATTGATAAATGCCATTTGCAAAGAGCACCAGCTGTCATTGGTATGGCATCACAACATGTTGCATCTGGAGATGTTATATTTTCCTAGCGTACAGATGAAAAGAGGCACATGTGAACTTTTTCTCAAATTGTTCAACAGAACACCACTTTGGAGAAAGAGCATTTTAAAGATGTATCAGCATTTGGTAATTTTCTGTAGCAATACTGAATGAAGTACATTAACGGCCTCCACCCTGTAAGTAACGATTCCTGCTAACTTGCTCATTCAGCTTTAAAGTATTTAGGGCGTCAGGGAATGGCAGCGACTGATAAGGACTTTAATTTGCACCAACCACTCTGTAGGCCTTACATGTAGTGGGCTGTTATTTAGAAACAAAGCTAAAGCAGAGTTGGAGTACAGTTAGTGCTTACTTTGTGCCGGTGTTCTCCAGTGCTCACCACCGGCACTAATTACTAAACAGGAAGCACCTATCATAGGATTATACCAAATAGTGCCACTGTGTGTCTATTCTTCTGCTGAATGTATCAGTGCAGTGTTTATTTAAAACTGATAAATCCAGCACATAGGTAATGGTGGTACTGCCATTTGGCAGCAGTGTCAGGGCCATTGGTGGTGTGAGCTGAAGTGGACTCCTATGAAGGGCCTTGGGCCATGGGCCATGGCATTTAACTTTTTTTTTTAACAAATTAAGCACTGGTGGTATTATTTTTCAGTCGTTAACATGGGGTGTGTAGGAGGCAAGTCCACCCATTTGATTCTCAGGACGCACTGCCTTGGACCATGTGGCTTCCATTTCATAGAATATTAATGAAACAAAGACCGGCCAAAGGTCTACCATGGCAGTCAGATTATGAAACTTTTTAAGGAATCCGTTGATTGTTTAATTCAATTTTACCAGAACAGTGAGGAATCATAGAGGTAGTACCATGTGAGAGAAACTGCAAGATTGTCTCTGTGTCCTTTGATATTATCACTACTTCTATTGTTGTCATTTGTTTTTGCTAGTTCAAAGCTAAGGCTTTATTACAATACAATGGAACCCAATCTCTCTTCCATTTTTGTCATTTCTGTAGAATACACCAGGTCAAGAAAAACAGTGAACACAATGGGGCCTATTCACAAACTGCATTTTGTAGTATGTTTTGTAGTACTAGAAAATGTACTACAAAATATTTTTCACAAACCTATGTGCTGAGTTTATGCCTTTGCCCAAGTGCGCAGTCTTCGCATATGTAAGTATATGTTTTAGTAGTAAATGTGGTAGGGACAGAGGGAAGTGGCTGGAAAATGGGGAATATTTACTACTAAAGGGGAGGGGAATAGGGAGGAGTAAGGAGTGGCTTATGTTTGGACGTCCAGCCCCCCCCCCAAAAGAGTACGCTCATTCCTATTTACGAACTGCACTTCTAAAGTTACTACAGCAAAAAAACACCCAAAACAGTAGTACAGTGCTCCAGCTAAGAGATGACGTAAGTTCAGCATAACATATGGCCAACTACAGGTACTGCAACAAACTCTGATGATAATAATAGAGTACCTAAAATGAAACCCAATAGGAAATATTAAATTAAATTAAACAGTTAAAAATATAAATAAATGTAATTTAATTTAAAAATATATGTGAAAATTGGATATATTTCTAATTTAATTATAAAATATTTTAATAGCCTTTTTTGGTTTAATGGCCTTATTACTACTACGGCGGTCCATAGGACCACCTTAGTCGCAGTGGCAGTCCAACAACTGCTGCACAGTAGGACCGCCAGCAGTATTACACCTGTGGCAGTCGGACCACCACAAGACCACTGACACCGCCGGGATCAAGGATCCTGCTGGGCCGGCGGTCTTTCCCTGGAAAAAATATGCTGGTGGTGCTGCAGCAGGCGCCGCCGAACATATTTTGAGTTGGCTCACCACCACCCTTTTCATGGCGATGCGACCGCTATAAAAAGGGTGGAGGAGAGGCAACAAAGGGGGCCCTTACAGGGCCCCCTGCTGCCCTAGGGCCAGGGGGTGCAATCAGAGGGGCACATGTTGTGCCCCCCTGTATTTATGCACCCCAGTTCCTGCACGGTGCAGCATGCACCACATGGTGCCACGGATTACAATTGTAATCCGGTGGGCGGTGTGGGAACGACTTCGGCGGTCCTCCCCTGGGGCGTTGGCATGGCAGCCCGCAGGAGGACCGCCAAAGTCATAATAAGGCTGTAAATATTAACGTAACAATAAAAGTTATTAAATAGAATGAAATTACTTTAATTAATTCTATACAGCAATTTTAGCAATTATTAATACATCATATCTTTTTTTTACTTTAGGTGGGAATACATTTTTTAAATTAAATTTGAGAAAAATAATGTTAATATAATTTAATATTTTTTATATGATGTAATTTTTAATTCAGAATTTAGTTAATAGCACTGTAACATGTTTTCTTTAGTTCTACATTTATAATAATTTATAAAATTATTTTACATTAATATTTAACATAAGACATTTTAGCTATTTTGTTCAATTTTAATAATTGTTTTAATTTTTCCCTGTACTTTTCCACACGGAGATCT
This sequence comes from Calotriton arnoldi, assembly GCA_963921515.1. Classification (NCBI taxonomy): domain Eukaryota; kingdom Metazoa; phylum Chordata; class Amphibia; order Caudata; family Salamandridae; genus Calotriton; species Calotriton arnoldi. The sequence goes on along the minus strand of CAWUFW010007768.1, from coordinate 442,009 downwards.
CAACCACGGTAGATCCTGAAGCAAGCCTGCCAAATAGGCTGTTCAGTAAGGAGTCTCACTCTCTGTCAGCTCTGTTATAATGGATTTGGAGAGATAACTGCCAGTATCTGTCTTTTAAGATAAGGTCTGCTGCTGTGAAGCTAGTGTAAGAGGCGCTAGGCTCATTGCACAGGAACATGAGCACACGCATGTGCACACATGTACAGACTGGGATTGTGAGACTACTGTGAGACTACTGTCTAGCTCAGCCGGGTAGCCAAATTCTTGAGCCAGTCACAATAGGGACTCTCCTTTGAAGCTTTGGAGGGAAGGGATAAGGTATCTCTGGCAGTTAGGTACACAGCTTAGACCATGGGTACTCGCAAACATTTGCCCAGGGGCCACAAAGTACGGTCTTTGGTGTGACTGAGGGTCGCACTGATGCCAGCAGGGAGGCGGTAGGAGGTCTGGGTGGGTCAGGGATTGTGTAAGAAGGTCTAATAAAATGTTAAATAGAAGGGCAAGCATTTATTTGCAGGTTAATGAATGCATGCACGTTTATTCAACATTTGTTTCTGAATATTAGTGCTCAGCAACTAAACAGCAACTTGTGCGGCCGTTCACCAGCTGGGGCACATGTGAAGGTCAAGAGGGCCGCAAGTGGCCCACGGGCCGTACTTTGAGTATCACTGGCTTAGACTCTCTGAGACAATCTTTCAATAGACCACTTGAGAGTGCCATCATGGAAATCCTCAAAATGCTGTGCATAAGGGATGTGGCAGGGATGGCGTGAAAATGTGTTACCCTAGGGTTGGGTAGAGGTGCCTACCTTCTGGAATTTTCCATACCCACTTAAAAATTCCTGCACAAGGGAGACGTTTGTGAGAACAGTCTGGCCCTGGGCAAAACAATGCCATAGGAATGCCCAACTGAAAGAGAGGAAGAAACTGACCCCTGCTGCAAGGATGAATTCAACGACTTCTGACTTTAGTTGACACCCAAGTACTAGGATTTGTTTTTGCTGCCCCTCACACCTTCTGAGGTACCAGGCACCTAGACAGGAGGCAAGTCCTGTGCAAGGAGGGAGTGCAGTAATAACCAAGCTCCCCAACAATTGCCAAGTTTTAGAGACCAGGAGGCTGAAAAGCAACAATACTGGTGGCTATACCTGGCCACTAGCAGCAAAAGGACACCAATAGCATCCGAATTGGCTGATAGCTGATAGGGCTGGAGAAAGCAATGAAAGGAGCATGGTCTCCCTGGGAGACCAGCCAGGATCAGGCATGCGTGGCATCCCTCTTTATCCTTAATCGGATGCCCCGAGGCCCCACATCTCCCAGGAACTGAAGCATAAGAGAACGGTTTGGCGGGTGCCCCCCTCATTTTTATTAAAGATGCCACACGGAGTCCCTAGCTCTACCTTAGATGTAAAAGCCCCTTTCCCTTCTTGGAAAGTATGGCATTCCAAGTCTTAGGACATATGACATTAGAGGCTTTCTAGGTCAATTGAAGCTCTCTGCGAGCATGGGGCTTTTAGCTCAAAGGTACTAAAGTGTGGGGCTGCTCATTGGGGGGGTTCTAAGGTTGTACTGCTGTGTGGTAAATGCAAAAGAAGGACTTATACACAGCTTATTGAAAGTGAAATGATTTATTGACAATGACAAATGTAACAGTGATTCAGTTCATGTCTCAATGAAGGTTATAGAATTGTTTTATTGATAACGGCAAAGTTAATAATAAATCGCTATATGTTTTAGTGAAGGCCATGGTGCGTTATCACTTGACTTAATAAGTGTCCCATTAATGCTGTTGTGTTATTATGGCATATTTCTGCTTTTATTGACACCGTGACTCCCTGACAAACCCAGTAGGCATGGCTTTTGATAACTATATTCCATTATTTTATGCCTAGTGTATGTGGGGGAATTGTGTTTATAAGGTTCATGGCTGACTAGGCGTGTGAGCTTTTAGTAGGGTTTCACTATAGGTATTTTCACATCCCATCATGTTTATATCTGTAAATTGATGTGTAGAATTGAGTACTGTAAGCATAATAAAGTACTTTATTTCCTTTTTATAAGTGAAAATACTGAGCAGACATTATTTATTGGGCGTTGTTGGTTGTGTGACTCCGGCCTGTGATACTAGCCCATACCACCTCCCCTGAGGATGCTTTCGACTGCTCTGCCTCGCTGCCCTGAAAGACAACAGGGGATTCAGTTCCCAGTTCACATTAGATTGCAGACTTATTAGTTGTGAAGGACCCAAATCCTTCGCAACTAATAATATCCCACGTATTCACCCAGACAAACAGTAAATTCTGACTGAGAAGTCAGGTACGAGTGTTCTGAGGTCAAGGTAACAGTCTGCAATTTTCTATTAAGTTTAAAAAGCCACGTGTTGTTGGCTATTTCTTGACGTAAGGACTATGATAAAGAGCGTTTAATGTTTTTGCTTCATTACTGGAACCCCGGCTGTCTTCACTCTAGTCCATTTCTGTCTGCCTGGGCCCTCTGCCATAGCCCCAAATATGACCGATTGCATCGTCGTTGCCAATAAATCATTTATGATAGTGGAGTACCAAATATTCTGTGGACACTAGGTTGAGGGCTGCAATATTTACCTACAGGTCTTAGACAGGCAAGAAAGGGCCTGCCTCCTGGATACAGAATCAAGCATGCAATGAGAATGCAGGCTATACCATATTACTAGAGTCGCTATAGTAATGAGAATAAAGGTTCTAACATGAGGATATTCTCCAAAATGCATGTAACAGGATTACAAATGCAAGCCAATAATTGTGGAAACTCACTAGAAACCGGACTGTACAGCTGCTGTGTCTACTACCTGGAAATGTGAACGTCACAAACCAAAAATCTAATTATTTTGCTAGCACGTATTTTTCTGTTGCTACCCAACTCATCAAATCTTTCCGAATTTATTGAAAACGAATTGTTTTTTATTCTACCCCGTGTTCTCATTTTGGCGGGCTAGTCTTTAGTAAATTGGCTGTGAAATGACATACTTTATTTTTCGCTGTTTGGCCACTCGCTGTTTGATGAAGTGTGAACGGTGAAACCTGCAATTATTTCATCCCTGATTGCCTCACCCCGGCCCCGCCGCCCCTCCACACCCCGAGTCGTTATGTTTTACCAGCGCTAATTTATGAAACCACATATTCAGCGTATTCCCGAGCAACGAAACAGCACTTTTGCTTTCACAGGTCAATATATTTTAAGTCCAACGTCAAATTCTCTCCATGCTCTTTCGGCGTCGGCGGCCCTCCAGTTTTAGCAGGTTTAAAATATCAAAGGTACTTTACAAGTGTCCTCAGACAACTCCGTGTCCCCGAAGACCGGGCCCTGGACAGGCAGCGGCCCGGATTCAGCTGCGCACTCACACAGACGCCATGAGGCATCTTTCAGCGGGGGTGTCGGGTTTGCTAAGAGCACTAAACTGAATTCCTTCATGGTCTGCCACCTTGACTTTATTAAAGGTGTTGGGCTGCAATAATAACCAGAGATGGAGAAGTCTCCTTCACTGGTCATAAATTACACTCCGCCTTCGCAGTGGCTGATCGTGACAGGTTCTAAGTCGGCAACAAACTTGGGCTTGTATTCCTGGGCGCGCGAGAGGCCTGCTAATGAATACCGGAGAACCAAGGAGCGTTCGATCAGAGTGCGTTCAATGTTTATATTTTCTTGGTATGTAATAAATGCACGGAGAAAAAATGCGCTTGAAGAGTATACTTATTGAGATTCCACTACATAATGCTTTATAATGATTTTTTTATTTGCGAAATTAGTCCCGATATTTTTGTAGTTCTAAGGTAATCGGTGAAAATATAATATGAATTCCTCATTTATTACCAATGTATTTTGCTTCAGAATAACAAAAAAAGCACTAGCTGGTTTCTTGGTGTTTCTCGGTTTCACAGACCAGTGCCTCAAAGGCCACGGAAAGGTAAAATGTATCAAAGATTTGGTATATATGCTGTACATTCTGGTCTGTATCATTTCCTCTCTGAATATGGTGGGCAAAAGTGTGCCATGGCATATTTAGGCATACCTAGGCATACCTGTTTCACATGAAATTAATGGAATATATTTCATTTATATCAAGTATAGTCTTTTTCCCCCAAGACCTGTTTGAAAGCATTGGGCCCAAAATGAATAGTGTAAATTCATGTGTACAATTTTTGATTGTTGTGTGAAAGAGAGTGGCGCAAATCATATTTTCACCAGGCACAACGTGGCACTATCTGATTTGACATTATTTTTGATGTATTATATAATTACATGAGGGCGAAACACTTTTTCTCCACTTGATATATAATAAAAATTTGAATACGTTTGACGCAATAACAATGTGTCTAACTGATCTATAAGTAGCAAAAACATTTTAAAATTCATTTTCTCTATGTATTTACAATAATGTTTGTTAATGGACTAAGATTTCATTGTTAATACCCCTTTTGTGTATGTAAAAGGAGTTAAATGCCCACATGTTCGTTATAAGTATTACTAGGAATGGTTTCATAGCCGTGCTGAAAAAAAATATCTGTAATACAGACAGGCAAAGTTAGACTGCTCCATGCAATACTACAAAAGAAGACAAAATAGTTTGCACCAGTTTAAAGTTTCTGTTATATGGCATTTAGAATTCTTGTGTTCAAAATATTTTATTGAATTTTATAATAAGAGAGCGACAACACAAAAAATAGCACCAAACTAGGCACTTATACAAGATCGATAATAATAGTAATAATAGAATAACAGTACCTATATACAAAGAAGAAAAACGTCTGCAATATATAGGAAATAAAAATTGTAAGTAAAAAAAGGAAAAAGGAGGAATATAGATTATCATCAATGTAAAAACTGAGAACAGAGCTAATATTAATAACCATAAAAACCTTGTAAATAAATAAAGCAGTAAAAAGAAATGAATTTAAAATGGATAGCTATATAATCATCAATTGGTTTCCAAAATATATGATGCGTAGAAGCACGTAGAATTCTAACAATGAACTTTTTTTCAAAAAGAAACACTGCCAATCTTCTTTGCTCGACTCCACTGTGCAGCTATATGCTTGCTGGGAACCATATGAGCAGCATCTGCCTTATACACAGGATATTAATGCACTTCCCACATAGGCACTCTACACCCACGCACTATACCCCAACCATACACTAGCTTCTGCAAGCCTAAAGGTCCTATCTCTCACGTACTTTCCATAGTGACGCAGTGACAAAAACAAAATGAAAGTGCAACCTTAGCTGTGGCATGCAACATCGGAACACAACTGACACCTCATAGCAGGACACACACACACTCTCCCATTCAAGCACTGCTATAGAGTTGCATGCTATCCGTCCGCAAATGCATTTTGACACATTTTCAGAGGTATAAAACTCTTTATGAATACAGTAAGTACATACAGCCCATGTTAATACTTTAAAAAGACACTCTCATATTTGCTGAGCCACTTGAAGTGTAAAGCAGTAGAGTTAAAAACCATATGAGTGTTTATAGAACTCGGTACTGGCATACTCAGTCTTCCTATTACGGAGCGGAATGAGACGGTGCCACGTTAGGTTCTACGTGCCTCACGAGCAGAGCTGTGCTTAATCGCATGCACCATAGAGGACCATAAAACTACGGTCCAGGGAGTATTGGTGTTTCCATATCCCTATTTTAAATCAGAGTACTATTCAGTGCCCTGAGTGAAGATTGCCATACATTTTTAGGATTAAAGATACCTGTGTGATGAAGGCGCCTTGATTTTTATACTACCAGCGTTCCACCCTTTGACGTAGTAGTCATTGTCAAAGTTTTAGATACCGTTTCATCTTTTACAAATCTGGATTGAATATACACCCCCAATTAAGGGTCTCATGATAAAGATAAGGCATATTTGATATTGAAGTATAGGAAAGAGAATCCTTTGGACTAAATTGCTGGTAACAGTGGAACTGGGAGTTTTAACCCTAACAATGTCATGCAACACACACTCAAATACTATCACTTTCTCCTGCCATCATACACCACCAGGAAGACGCTTCTATGACCGGACAATATTGCCACAAATCCTAATTATAAAAGGGCACGTGGAAGCCAGAGAAAGGAAAATATGAAAATAAGTACCAAGGACATAAAACTAAAATCCTTGAATCCCGTCATCCTTTGATCAGTGACTAAAAGAACTGACGAGAGATATAGTTTATCCTCAAACTATCACTTCCTGGTGACATGAAAAACGAGGCGGTCAATCCATACCAATAATCCAGATATATATATATATCTTCATTTGGAGGACGGAAGGATTCATCTTATCCTCCCATGACCATACCATTTTCTGGAAGTCGCAGTGGCCCACCCCATTGAAAATAGCAATGTGTTTTTATTATGCAGGTGTTTTTTGACTGCAGCATTGTTGCTTTTTAATTTCCTGAGAGTCGGAATCTGTTTGTCTTGATAAAGATGGTATCATACACTAGCCATCGAAACGCGTCGACGCCCCTTTGAATACAACCTAATCTGTGTCACGATCTGGGCCTTTGAGTATTCAACGAAGTGAGACATACCGGGCTCCAGCCCTAGATTTTGTGTAATCACGGATGGTTGATTTTCAATGACATATTATTTCTGTCTATTTTGATGTACTCTCATATGTTTCTTTTAAATTGTTTTCTGAGATATATGTGCATGAATTACACTTAGGAGTTTGTTCAAGCTCATTCAGATATTTTGTGCATTGTAATTTTATGATTTATGTCGTTGTGGTTTTGTATGCTCTATGAGACTTTTTAATAAAAGATTTTGATACTTTTCTAAAAATGTGGTACATTGTTTAGATTGTCTTTCAGATGTATGAGCAGTCTTCCCAAAGATATACTTGAAGTGATAGTATTTGAGTGGGTGTTGCATGACATTGTTAGGGTTAAAACTCCCAGTTCCACTGTTACCAGCAATTTAGTCCAAAGGATTCTCTTTCCTATACTATTGTATACAACCCTATTCCTTTGGCATTAAGGGGTTCCTCTTATTTACTCTTAATATTTGATATTGTGCCATTGTTAGGAGAGACAACATCAATAAATGTCTTGAAGAAGGTGGTCTAAACAACAATAATAACCCACCGAAACGCATCGAAGCAACCCCACTTTGTTAAATTTGAGGAACAATTGAGCCTAATCATTTTCAGATGTGATAGACTCCCCTGGAATTGATTCCATCAAATTAACTCCATTATGATGATTTTTAATATGTCACTTGTCTTTTGTCTCTCATAAATTTTGATATTAGTTTTTGTGCCATTATATGTACATATGTGCAGATATTTCTCTTTTAATTGTCTTTATATGTGTCCAAGGTTGTGTTTTTAATTAATTGATTATGTTTTTATTAAATGAATTTTTGATAACTTTCAGATAAGGTTTTTGTGCATTTATAGTTTACAATTGATTTACCAGTCCGGATTGAGTGTATTTGTGAGCCTAAGGCTGAGTGTCTGATTACTAAGTGGTGGCATTTGACTTCCTGGTTAGTCTTTTCCCAAGAGAAATTTTTCCTTTTTATTCTCGGAATCACCCTGGTTATAGGTAGAATCAGTAAGTTAATTTTTCACGAAACGTAAGTCATTTCTAAATGCAAATGGGCAATGAAAGGTAGAAAAGTGCTATGAAATTTCCAACTGAAAGCTTTGGAAATGTACATGTTTCCCTTCATAAATTAATTCATGCAGATGTTTGCCAGTGCTCGGTACTGGCACTTATTTTTGACCGTCCACCTGTTGGTCTGTTTTAGAGCTAAGCAGATGAGCAATAGACTGTAGCAATTCATTATGCATTGGAAAATGTCAATACCAGCTCGACCAAGCCTTTCCTATAGCTTTGGATAACATGGAATCGTCCACATGGTCACATTTCTGGGAGTATGAAGGTTGTAGGTATTGTAGACACTGGCATTTGGCAGCACTGGCTAGAACAGTGGGTGGTGCAAGCTGCACCCTTAGGCCCTAGCACATCTTATTTTTCTTTTTTTTCTTCTGCAAATTAAGCGTGGCTTCCCTTACAAACTCTTGACAGGGGTCCCACCCTTAGTGGGTAGTTTGTGTGTTGATAGGCCTCTGGTTTCTGTTTCAGTTTTCGTGTTTTATACATGACTCAGGGTTGTGCTCTATATTCCCATGGACGCAATTTAATGATTCCTGACTGTCCTGCAACATGGAGCAACGTTTTAGAGATATCTGTGTATCACTGACTTTGATTATGAAAATTGTTTATTAAAGCAATCTGATGAAAGTGAACTTCAGTATAGGGAAAGTATTTTCGTCAAAGGGAAAAATATTTCCCTGGTGAGGATCAAAAGGGAAAAAAAAAATCAAATATACATTTTGCTAAATCTGCCAAGGATTGTTTATCCAATTCACAAAAGTAGGGTTAGTGAAAACAGGACTGGGCATAAATCAGTGCATCAGCCATACAGGCCAGTATTGGGAGCCATTATCCTACAGAGTCCACCACAAATGGGCACTAGAGGACACCTAATTCCAACAAATTACGTCAAAAAGCCTTGCTGCTATGGAAAAGGGGGGACTAAATGATAACATTTAATTTTACTTCAGGCTCAGATAATCCTTGCACTGTAGCTGTTAACATCTGTGACTGGACAGGACTCTTTATAATTAATCTGTGTACAATATTTTGGTGCTTTCTGTTCTCCATAGTTAAAGACAGTTCAGATATAATAAATATGTGTTAAATGCATTTAAAAGCAGTGTAAACTATTCTAATTCTTTAGAATAATATACTTGCAAGAGCTATGGAGGAGTATATTTCTTTCCACTAGGGTGCCTTTGAGTATTTGCCAACTGAGCTAATATGTTTAAAAGACAAACGTTTTTAAATGTTACCTAGAGTGGCCATTTATACACTACAAGAATTCCTTTAAGAACAAAATCGGACTTTGAGTTCAATATAGACTATAATAAGTCACTCTTTTTTAAAGATGTAGCTTGAAATGTTAAAATTTCATGAAATATTTTTAGAGAGTAGAGCCTCGCTTAATGTATGTAAGCTGCAAAAACACTTAATGATTATTCAGAGATGGGGGATATATCAAATTTAAGAAAAAATCTTCTCACATCACTACAGTGCATTGAGTAACTATAGAGGCAGGGCTAGTTATCAGAACACGGCATCTAAACCTATTTTTCTGGCTCTTTCTACGAGATTCATATTGGGCCACCTAAGATGAGTCTGAGTTATGAGGCAATGGACTGTATACCAGACCAAAAATCATAAGTGGAGGTTATGTGGAAGAAACCCAGAAAATCTTAAACATATCATTGTTGATAGTTTGACATCAATTGCTTTGAATCTCATGGCCCGCCTGAGCTACCAGCACTGCCAGGAGTTTTTGACTGATCTCCAACACATGCCCTGTTCCTGCCCCGCTCTCTCACAGTACTGGCAAGCTATGCCCCCAGGCATAGCTTGCTGGCCATACTGCCAGATTGTGACAGTACACACTGCACCCCACTCTTAGCAGGTAATCCTTTAAATGAGACAGGATCTCCTGATAGCGTCCGGACCCAGCCCGATTATGAATCAGGTTTTACACCTCCTAAGTTGACGCGGAATACTAACATATGTCAATTGTCGTGCACTATTTCTATATTAACTTGGAACATCGCTGGGTTGAGGAATAGGGTCGAAGTTCCTGATTGGAACAATTTCATAGAAAATTTTGATATATGTGCCTTTCAGGAAACCTGGTCCATATAACAGCTTCATCATCCTGGTTACCTAAATTACTATACTCCAGCCACCCAGGGCGTTAGGGGCCGCCCGTTGGGTGGCCTCACAATCTGGGTTAGACAAGATATAGGTTTCAAGATTCAGGTCATACCCTCAGAATACAGTGATATTCTTGCAATCAGGATGGCGCTTGGTCCATATGGAACTTGTGCTATCCTAAATGTATATGCTAGAGGCCTGAGTGGGGGGCGGAGATCTGAAACTATCAACGCCTTAGGTGGGCTTTTAGACACTTTTTCAGGGAAAGCCGGAGTCGTAGTTGTTGGGGACCTAAACACAACATTTGAACCGCTTGACAGTGAGGACAACGACATAGCAAGGGAGGAGGACGAACATTGGGGTGTCCCATTCTTGGAATTGCAGCCGATTAAACGCTGGACCGAGGCAGCAATTCAAATAAAAGCTCTTTGTTTGGAGCATGGTTTAAGGGCTGCCAACGGCCGATCCACTTCAGATAGACTAGGGTCAAACACTTTTAACAACGGTTATCATTCTAGCCGCATTGATTACCTTCTAGTCAGCCTGAATCTATAGCATACCCTTGATGATATGGCCGTTCAGGCACGTATAGAGAGTGACCATGATCTAATCTGCTCACAGTTCATATTTAGGGACCTTAGTGTACCAGTACAACCGGTTACTCTACCCACTACTAGTGATCTTTTATTCTCAAACAATATGCTCAGAGTTAACTGGCCCAGGATTTTAGCATGCCCGGAAACACTATCGACCATAAGTAGCGAGCTTGAGAGTACAGTTAGATTGATGGAGACTTGCCATCTCTCCCATGATTCAGCTAAAGAACTCATGCAGCTGCACAATTTATTGTTTTTAAAAATTTGTGGGAATTTCCTAAAACAGAGTAAGGCTAGGGCGCAAGACACCATGCCAAGATACCATTGGTACAATCAGGATTGTAGACGTGCCCGCAAAGTCCTTGGAGATGCAATTAAAGCAGGTGCTGTGGCTAGAGTGCGTACTGCCAGGACTATCTACCAGAATGTAATTCACTGTGCTAAAAAATCCTAGGATGAGAACAGATGAGGACAGATCGCAGGAATTAAAATGTGCTTGTGATAGCAACAATTCCAAGTGGTTTTGGAATGTGGTTAAATGGGGCAGGGGAGGAGTAGCACACCTATTCCGGCCACCTGGCGGGGGGGGCGGAGATAATTCCTATATATAAAAAAGGAGACAAATCCATACCTGGTAACTATAGGCCAATAAGCCTCATAGATTCCATACAGAAGGTGGTGGCCAGGCTCGTTTTGGCCAAGGTCCAGGTCTGGATTGAGGCAAACAAAATCCTCACCCCCTTCAGGCAGGCTTCAGGGCCCATATCAGCACAATTGACTAGGTCTTTCGATTTGTTCTTATATATTGGCGGACAATTACTCTCGGCAAAGGTAGCATGTATGCAGCCTTTGTCAATCTCAAATCTGCCTTTGACCAGGTCTCACGGAATAAATTGTGGGAGGTCTTGAAGGAGATGGGGATACCTCTTGATTTACTCTCCCTGATCGCCTGCCTCCATGAGGATAATTATGCACGAATATGTTGGGGTGCGGCAGGAAACAAGACAGATCCCTTCCCTGTGCGAAAGGGTGTTCGCCAAGGATGTGTGTTGGCTCCAACACTGTTTTCTCTCTTCATAAATGGAGTCGCAAACTTCCTTGATGTCACCCACACTGATGCTACTGTCTTAGCTGGAAGAAAAATCCCCATCTTGATGTTTGCGGCTGACACGCTGATAATCTCCAAAACACCGAGCGGATTGCAGCGTACCCTCCACCGCTACGAAGAGTTTTGTCTCCTGAGGGGTCTTAAAATTAATGCAGCTAAGACAAAGTTTATGGCATTTAATCAACATAGATCGTTCAGAGGGAAAATGATGATGTACGGGCTCCCCCTGGAGCAGGTTGATGCTTTTGTTTATCTGGGCATCAAACTGCAGAAGGACATGAGGTGGAAGCCTTACATCGAAGCCATGGCACTAAAGCATCGGCAGTTAGCTGGTACCCTTAGGAAGGAATTTCAATCCTCCCTGACTAAGCCCCTTAGCCCGGTATTACAAATTTATAACAGCAAAGTGGTGAGCTCAGTCCTTTATGGGGCTGAGCTGTGGGGTTTAGGGAATTTGACCCAGCTAACAATAGCCGAGAATGTGTTTTTGCGCGCAATCACTAGCTTGCCACAGAGTACACCTACTCTCCCCCTAAGGAACGATCTAGGCAGGAAAGCCCTGTCAGATTTAGCCAGACTACGGCCAATTCTATTCTGGCGTAGAATATGGTGCACGCAGGAACTGGCAGCATACACAGAGGGTCTAAGGGATATCATTAATTCGGATTGTTTTCACAAAATTAAGTGGCTGCGGGATTTGAGAAGCTTGATTAATAAAATGGGCTTATCGCATTTATGGGATTCCCCTACTACCTCAATATTCCTGTAAAAAAATAGCCTCAAAGAAATCTATTGGGAAATGGTTGCATACGAAGAGTTCAGGCGTTATGACCAACCTCACTCTCGGGGCACTTTCTTCAGATAAAACCATGTTCGAGTTTAGAGCCCTATTGGGACATTATTAAAAAGCCTTTGGATCATAAACTCTACTTCCAATTTAGATCAGGATCTTTGCCCCTGAAGTGTTTTTAATCCAAATGGTCTTCCACCGAGGACAACAAATGCCATGTATGTGCCACACATATAGAATCATATTCGCATGTGCTCTTTGCCTGCCCTGCTTACGCTGGCCCGCGGAAAGCTTGGCTGGCTCAGCTCTGCAAGAACCTGGGCACAAGATCACACAACACAGCCCTGCGAATCCTTTGCTCTGACCCATCACCTAGGTACGCAATCCCGGTGGCACAATTCTTGAGGTGGATGTGGCACATACGTTGCAATCAAATCAGGGCAGTTAAATGACCGTGATGAAACCATTTAATACTGTGCAGGTGCATGTGGGCATATTAGGACATGTGGGACTCATTACGCCTTTTAAGGCGTCTGAGATTGTTTACACTTGATTCTTTTTAATTTCTCTCTGTCATGTTATGTCTGATATAATGATAGCTCTGAATGCTTATTTGCACAAACGTATTAACTTAAATGTTTGATCTTGATTTTAACTTTGTACCTTTGTTCTTTTTAAACTTTTTACCTGTAATGCTTTTATGACTTGCATAGTCGAATACAGCTTCTTTGATGAAACAAGCTATTCACACTACACTCTGCAAGTTAACTGAACTCCCAATACATTACCACTTGTGAAGCCTGCACCTTGGGTATCTTTAAACACGGGAAGCGCATAAGGGTCAGGGCTAATTTTGTGAACCTAGCTTTACTCATAACTAAGCTTATTATTACCCTTAATTGGTGCTCCTCTCAGCCTACTGGCTTGGCGTCATGGCATGGAGCTGTGCAGCAATGGGGATGGGCAGAGGGTGAGGCGCTGCGCCTCGAGAAGGTTGGGCGCATTCGTAGGTGGCCCATCTCCCCTGTGTGACATGCCCTTCTTGAACATTTCCTCAACCTCACTAAGGATGATACACTGCCTCCATGCATGAGCCATAAGCTGTGCCACCCCGTGCCTCCCTCTTTCCTGACCAAGCCTCGGCGATGCACCCTGCACCTCTTCCAGTGGACCCATTGTTTCCCCCTAAACCTGACTCTTTTCGCATGTTGTGGACCCATTGGGCACTTGTACTTAGACATCGTCTTCATCCTTTCTCCAGCAACACTCTGGTCTCCGACTCTCCCCGTTCCCTGTCTACCTCCTTTATATCAGTCTTGATGCAAGCTATGCTTTGAGAACATTCTTTGCTGCTGCACCATACATCTTGTTCAATCAAAATGTGTGTTGCCATCTGTTGTTAAACTGAATAAAAATACTTGTTAAAAAAAATATCAGTCACTTTGAATCGGACAGGTCACAGTTGCATCTTTGTGTAATGTCAGACCTAACACGGATAAAATTGTGGATGAAATGATCTGTTGTGAGAACTTAATTGATGTTGAGCTAAGTGTGAAATTTATATATTTTGGCTTAGGTTCGGCATGTGGTAAAATATTGATGTGCTGTAATAGATATGTTTTTTACATAAGCATAAATAATGAATTGTTAATATGGTTTTCAAACCACTAATAAACACATTTTTGAATTGACATGATAATTTAACCGTTTGAAAAGTCATTATTTCTAAACCAATTTTTCTGTCAAAATATCCACAAAAAAGCAACGTGTGGAAAATGTTGAGGCACACAGGAAATGTGGAGTTTGCTACGGTAAATGTTGTTTTTGCAGGCATTTAATGGGCAATATGCTGAAAGAAATACCAACACTCAGAAAAAGTGCTGCGTATTTTATTACAAAATAATTTTTTGTTAATATATATATATATATATATATATATATATATGTATATATATATATATATATATATCCAAAACAATCGTTTTCCAAGAATCCAAGAAACGATCTTTTTCAATTTACTAGGAAGCTTAGACTTAAAAAATGGTTTGCCACCAAAGTCAAAGAACCAGTCAGTAATACTAGTGAAATGCCTAGTGAGATTCAGATAGGAGACATACAATTGCTACATATGTTCCATGAATTGGAGGGAGACCCAGAGATGAACCAAGACCCTATTCTCAATTTAATTAATGAGAATATTAGATTGGATCTCAATCATGATAGCGGCTTTAAAAATCGATTTTCCTGCCCCATATTGCCAATGAGGCAATAGATGTTTTCGAGAAAGGTGTTGTAAAGGAATTAAAAAAACTCTCCAAGTATAAGAAATATGGCAAAAGCAATCTTTCTAAGCTCACATGCTAGCAATACAAGCCCTTAAAAAAGATGTAGACATTGTGATAAAAAAATCTGACAAGGTTAGCAATATTTTGGTAATGTCTAAAGATATGTATGTAAATGAAGGTCTTAACCAGGTCAATGATGTTAACAAATATGAAAAGAGTACAAAGAGTAAATATGATTTGGCTAATAAAAAGTACCAAGAACAGTTGGAGGAATGGAAGGACAGAGGTTTATTGGAACCAGAGGAATATAATTTTTTAAGGTGTAGGTACCCCAAATTACCTGCCCTTTACCACCTTCCCAAATTACATAAAAGCAAGACAAATCCCCCAGGGAGATCGATTGTGTCTTCCAGGGGAAGTTGCCTTGAGAACACCTCCAGGTATGTAGATTTCTATCTGCAGCCATTGGTGCAAACCCTCCCATCATATTTGAAAGACTCAGGAGACTTTTTAAGAATGATTGAGAAGGTGGAATGGCACCCGGGTTGTTTGCTCATGAGTTTGGATGTTAACAGCCTCTATACCAGCATTCCCCATGAGTTGGGGATAAAAGCCTGCAGATATTTTTTGAAAAAAAGGTCCCTTTCGTTTCTGTTTCATACTGAAATGCTTGTAGATATGATTTATGCCTGTTTGACACAGAATTTCTTTTTGTTTGATGGCCAAATATACCGGCAGACACTTGGAACGGCGATGGGCACCTGCTTCGCCCCCAGTTTCGCAGGTCTTTACCTGGGCTGGTGTGAGGAGCAGGTGGTCAGTAACCTGGACCAGTTCAAAATTCATGTCAAAGCCTGGGCTCGGTATATAGATGATATATTCTGTGTCTGGGAAGGCAGTGTTGAAGAATCCACAGAATTTGTCAATATACTTAATGAAAATACTTTGAATTTGACGTTTACAAGCCACTTGAATACTGAAACTATTGAATTCTTAGACCTTAAAATAAAGGTTAAGGATAATAAGCTGACTACAGCTCTCTTTAGAAAGGAGACAGCAGGAAACAGCTTGCTTCATGCCCACAGTTGCCACCCGGAGAGTCTCATTAGGAGTATCCCCCTGGGTGAGCTTCTTATAGCAAAGCGCAACTGCAGCACAAAGGAGGATTATGACAAAGAGAGCCAAACCATGTGTGAACGCTTTCAAGCTAGAGGTTATACTTCTAAATGCATTAAAAATGCCTGCATAGAAGTTGACAAAAGAGACAGAACTGACTTACTGAAAGATAAAAATGACAGATTGAATGAGATTAATGCAGTTGAACCAGTAACCAATGTTAGGTTCATCACTACGTTTAACAAACAATCAAGGAAAGTCAGAGGGGCCTTAGGCAAATACTGAGATGTCTTAAAGACAGACACTGATCTGGCTAAATGTGTGGAAGATTATCCGCAAATAACTTATCGTAAGGCTAAGTCTTTAAGAGACACCATCTGCAAAACACTTATTACATCAGATATGAGACAAAGTACTATACAGGGTTTTTTTACATGTGGCAGGTGTAAGGCCTGCAAGTACAGTACTAACTGTAAGGAGGTACGGCTGTCCTCTGAATGTAAACCCTTTAAAATTCTGAGACACTACTCATGCAATACTGAATTTGTTGTTTATGCTCTCAGATGCCCTTGCGATAAATACTACATTGATAGTACAATATATAAGGCCAAGAAACGCATATTAGAGCATCTGAGGGCAATAAAGAATAACGACAAGCAATACCCAGTAGCAAGGCACTTTGCGACCCACCACAACCAAAATAGTGCACAATTGTCCTTCTGTGTCTTGGATAATGTCCCTATCAGGGAAAGAGGGGGTGATAGAGTCCAGGAGCTCAGACGAGTAGAGTCAAAAATGATTATAAAATACCATACAATGTACCCAGATGGACATAATAGTGATGAGGCGCTCTCAGTGCATTTAGGATGACGAACTTATTGCTTAGTTTCTCTCTTTCTTTATGATCTTGAACTGCTATGCTGTTAAAACAATTGTTTTTACGAATGTTTTTATTCCTCTCTTCTCTTGTATATAGGAATTTTAGTGAATGTAAACGAATATGTATATTTGGTATGGTATCTCACCTATTGTTATTTTTATTATTTTTCACAGGTTCCTGGTGTGTTACAAACGGCAAGTGGAAGGCAAAATGAGTGATCATATCTTTGTATGCAAATTGGAGATACGATTTGGAAAATGAATTGACTAATTTTGTCAAGATTACCCACTAGGGTTAGACTTGATTAGTTGGAGTGGGCCCACTGGGGCATTATTTGATTGGTAAATAGACTGGAGAGGAAACGCCTGTGTTAATCTTTGTTTGCCTGATATTTATTAGAATGAGGTGACACTCGGGCATTGGGTTTACCTTATTCGAGAGACAATGCTCCTTCTAGGAGCTAGCTAACGCCCACTGGGGCTGCATCATGTCCAATGGTCCCGTTACTATAGGCACCCGATCGATTCTCGAATAGAACACGCACGCGTTTTATATGCGCTTATATTTGTCCTAGTAGCACATGGTTGCTGCTATCACAGTTACATGATGAAAGATGATCCTTTTAGCGCTTTCTCCAGTCTATGTCAATGTGCCTTTAAGAATTGACGACACGCACTTGCGATTTTATTTTTATTTTTTGAAATTTTATTTCTATTCAAATGGAACGTATTTACAATGTATCTCCATGCAATTACAACTGCAGTTTATTAAGTTTGCAGTGAATGTAAGACTTAAGTTATGCTCTTTCTACCGTGAATGTTAAACCACTTTTGAATCTGTTTTCACTGTCTATGACTTGAAGGTGTGTCACATGTTATGTTTAAAACACCATGATTTGCATTTCACTCTTACTCGTGAGCAAGGAGGTGAAACTCCGAAACGCGTAGAGTGACTTGGCTATAAGAATAAAATCACGCTGAAAAGGATATTGTGTGGCCGTGGCATAGTTTCTTGGATTCTTGGAAAACGATTGTTTTGGATGTTTGGGGCTCGCGACCCCGTCACGGCCCGCCATTAAAGTGGCTCGGGTTTCTGCGCGATCAAACAGGGTTGGAAATATATATATATATATATATATATATATATATATATATATATATATATGTATATGTACACATAAAATGAGTGCACCTTTCTACCGTTCATATAGAAAGAACTAAATGGCGGAGGCACACAGTGACAGGTTTTGGTTTATTGAGTCGAGTTGTTACAAACAATTGCATCTTGTGGTGGGTGAGCTGGCTCTGCTTGTGAGCTGTGTTGAGCAAGAGGGCCATTGCCACTCAGTGGTGAATTTTGTAATACTTTCGGTACATTTTGCATCTTTTTTGCTCTTGTATACCAAGTTATAATGTCGCAACGTCCAGCAAGAAAAAGCTGGCTTGTCTAAAAATGTTCATAGACCACTACTTGTCCCAACCTAGAAATTAAGGTGGAGACTATATCTTCTGAAAGGATTGCAGAATGGCCTGCTATGCATTCAACCCATGGTGCTACAGTGTCTGTGGGTGAAGATGCAAAGCTCAGTGTGAAATGTTCTCTGTGACGGTAAGTGGAATCTGGACCTTAGCAATAAAATACATGAAAGACAAACCCTTTTCTCTATTTTGCCATACCTTTTTCACCTCTGGGTTGTGGATGGTGTTTGATGACAGCTGTGACTGAATTAAACTGAATTTAAGATTAATAATTTAAGTGGCTGTCAGACTGCTGTCGGGTGACCACCTCATACCAAATTAAGGACACTGTCTCCAGTCCTGCACTTTCCACCCACAAATCATTGATTTCAGATGTGTTAGTCTCATTAGTGTAGCAGAAGCAAAACAAAACTACAACACAAATAATGTTTTAGGCTACTACACAAAAGTCTGTGACTGGAAACTGTGTCTGCAACAACCTGAGTGAGGTGGTCATCCTAAATTGTTAAAAGTGAATGCAAACACATCAGCAAAATTGTCCACCAGTGACATTGTATGCATGTGAGTGTTATTTGTATAGTGTAAGCCTAACTAAACTGCAGTTGGGGTGCTGTAAAGGGTGAAAGGAAAAAGTACAGTGGATGAGTTATTGGAGGGGAAAATGGGTTCTGGGAGTGGCATGATGTAATGTTCTTTACAAGGGTATTATTTTCATGTGTTTCATAAATTGGAGCAGAGTTGGGGCAGTTTTCCAGTGCAGTTGCATGATAGCCATACAGAGATTTCTTATGTCAGACTACCCTCTGCTGATACAATGTCACAGCATTGGAACCTCCCAGATGGTCATTTAAATTTTGGAGAAAAGGAGACTGTTATGAGAGCATTTAAAATATATATATTAGTTTTATTTATTTCATTTAATAAATGCTTTTATGTAACTAGTACAAAGCCCTACAACACCAGAGGGGTTCACAAAAAATAAAAAAGTATATATAGGATGATAAACTATAGCACTAGTTAAGGAAATAAGAAAAAGTAAAAAATAAACCAATACAAGGCGAACATAGATTGGTAGGAGCTATATACATATATGATTGAATGGAGGGAACAAAGGGCCTAACAAAGGTAGCAAACTGGGTCACAGACAGGAAAGTGTGGGCAACTGAACTGCTTGAAAACATGAAATCAGGTACAGTTATACCAGTCCAACCAGGTACCACACTTCTAAAGTCCAATTCAAAATTCAGACGATTGACGACGGCAGAGTCTCAGTGATAAGATAAAGAATGGGACAAATTGCTAGTCAAGAATAAAGCGTTTGAGTTGTCTTTTAAACTTGCCATTTTGGTTGATGACCTGCAAAGTTTAATGTTCAGGAACCCGCACATAGTAAATGGAACCTCATAAAACCATAATGAAAGGTTTGTGTCCGAGTTGTATCCTGTTTTAAACAATTTTTCTTAGGTGCAGATCAGGGTTAAGAAGAGGGTTTCTCAAACAGCAGCAGTCAGTCTGTCAGAGGTTTGGGGACAGAAGAAAAAGTACCAAGAAGCAAGCAACAGGAGGGAAGAAAAGGCTAGTTTCCTTGTCACAGAAACTCTACACAAATGAAAAAAGTGGCCAAATCTATTTACGAAATTTCTGCTGCTTGTTTAAAACGGAATAACGCAAAACATTTTGCTCCATGCCGTATTGTGGAAATATTTTTGGGTTATGGAAAAATGGAGGACGCAGGTTTGCAGAATGACATTGCTTAAATATCTGTTTAAATGCATACTGTAGAATTTACCCAAAAATCCTACTGTAGGCCTAACACTTAAAAAAGCATCAAACTGATTTTGCATTTTTTCTAATAATATCATTAAAAATGTAACATTCTATTTTTGTTCAAAAAATAGTGCCATATTACACATTTTAAAATGTGGAGAAAAAATAAGTTGTCCTATTACATTCAGCAAACATCTAAATAGTGCGAAATCAGTTGACTATATTTTTTGTACTGAAGCAAATGCCGCTTGCTTCTTTTAGTACCTCAGGTCAACTTTGTTGCAGCTTACACGATGCAACTAGATGTATGGTGTTCATATATCATTTAGGACTGGAGCAAACACTGACACTGAGTTTGAATCATTCTCTTGTAACTTCCAGTTGCAGTTTTTCCAGTTTGTGCTCAAATTTACATAAGTGACAGGCACAATTCTACAATTATGCAGCTCTGTATTAAAGATTACGTTGTAAACAAGATTTTGATTTCTTACTAATAATTTTTGGAAACTTTATGTTTTTTAGATATTCTCAAGAAGCTTCCGCCCCTTTGGCTAAGAAAACCGTGCCATCCAAGGTGGGCGGTACTTTATTTATGTATGTGAACAATTTTATATGGCACGAACTCTACAATGATGGGCGTGACAGTGCTCAACAGGCGTAATTTACAATACAAAATAAAACGTGCATCAGATTGAACAAGGAAACAAAAAGAAAGTATTTTACATAACAAAGGGAGTGTAATACATATCCAATCATGTTTACATTCTGAGGCGGCAGGTTATAAGGGCTTCTGGGGCTTAGGCTCACCAATAATTTATGATAGGAGCCCAAATGTTGAACAACATATTGTGTACTCACTGGACATAAGTGAGGATCATGCATTGCCAGACGCCTGCTTTCTGAAAGACAAGGTATGTGTAAGTTATCAGCATTTCTAAAGGGACTGAGGTTTTATTTGATTAAAACTGCCCTTTTTAAACGCGCTAACCAACTAGGTTTAAAATGTCATTTTGACTCATTCATACGGTCAACTCCTCAATACATTTAAAATATGCATGTGACTTACAACAGGTAAAATAACTTAACTGTGCTTTCCACATTTCCATTTGGGATAATATCTCGTTTATATTTTTATAAACCTCAAAAAGTCAGGGGGCTTCTTCCTGACACCGAACCTCTCCTTTTTGGATTTAAGTATTTATTGACTGATCATGGTTAGAAGAGGCTTATCATGAAAAGGGTACTTTGGAGGTTTGGTAAAAGTCCAGGCCAGTGTCTGATGTAGGGTCATGCAAAATGCC
The DNA here is from genome assembly GCA_963921515.1 of Calotriton arnoldi. Taxonomy (NCBI): domain Eukaryota; kingdom Metazoa; phylum Chordata; class Amphibia; order Caudata; family Salamandridae; genus Calotriton; species Calotriton arnoldi. The sequence goes on along the minus strand of CAWUFW010007768.1, from coordinate 420,906 downwards.
CAGCTTGATCATTAGTCCGGTCTCTGAAGCAGTGATAAGTCAGCTTTTTTGCTTGTTCGTAATCAAATTATTAGAGAGAGTCATACAATGTTTGTTTATTTTTTATTTTTATTAATTACCAATTTTAAAACATTCTGATGTAGGGATTTTGATTACCTGAGTTGAGGTAGAAGTGAATAAGTGCTCAACCTTGTCAACACACAGAAAATGTCTCAGTAGTCATAAATGGTTAATCAATTAAAGAGTAAATAATGATCGCATCATATAGCTGTAAGGGGGGACTTCACTTTTTTTTTGTAGTTTTTATATAGCAGAAACTTGATCCGAATGTATTGGAGCACATTACACGAACACCAGTTACATTACACAAAGACAAATTTATTTTTGTTTTTTAAGCACAGGGAGACTAAGTGATTTGCCCAGAATCACAGGATGTTGAGCAGACTCTGAGACACCAACCTGGTTCCCCAGTTCCAAAGTAGGCAGTTCTGGCCATTGCGCGACTTTCTCGCCCCAATTTTCATAGCTGGCTTTATGATAACGTCCATTAGGAAAGCCTTGCAAAGGGTATTCCTCAGTTTAGAGACTAAGGGGGTCATTAGGATGGCGTAACAGTCGCCACCGCCGGTGGCGATCGTTACGCCATCCTACAGTGAAATATCCCCGCCATATTATGATGGCGGGGGTATTGCGGCGGACACACTTTGCGTCCGCCGCTTTTCCGCCGGTTGGCAATCGTTACGATTGCCGGCCGGGCGGACTTGGGCCACTAATATGGTGGCGGTGCCTAGCAGGCACCGCCAGCCATATTAGGATGTGGGTCCTGAAAGGCCTTTCCATGGTGGCGTTGCCGCCATGGAAAGGCAGGCGGGGATTTGCTTTGGGGGCCCGCTGCTGGCCCCCGGGGGGTGCACTTGGGGGGTACCTATGGTACCCCCCTACATTTCCATGCACAAGGTGGCAGGCACCGCGTGGTGCCTGCCACGTTGTGCATGGAAATGCACAACATGGCCATTGGACATTGCGGCGGGTGCTGCTGCCAGCAGCACCCGCCGCAATGTTAAATCGCCAGATGCGACCACCGCGGTGGCGATCGCATCATGATCAGGGTGGCGGGACCGCCGCACGGCAGGCGGGCGGTCCCGTTACCGCTAGGATGGCGGGCGGACTAAAGTCCGCCCGCCATCCTAATCAGCCCCTTAGTCACAAATGCAGTCAACTGTATAACTTATTTTGTACTTTAAACCAATTGAACTGCCTCAATGATGCAACATTCTTTTGGTTTAAGCAAGATATGCATTTTTGGGTTGTTTTTTAGGTCTTGCCTAGGCAGCGCATGTGCTGTCTCTTTGAGGCATGCTGTATTCGCCAAAGACTCTACTAAAGAAGGAACACTTCAAGTATTTCATAACAATCTCATTCTGAAAGTTCAGAGTAATTCCCAATTTCATTACACAATTTTATTCTTTCAGTCCATTTATGAGGAGAGAGCCATAATGGGATTTCGAAAAAGAACGTCTTTAATTATGTTTCATCAATACTTCGCACTTCAGACCAGCCAAAACATTTCGTCCTGCATAGGACTTCATTAGGATTTGCGTGATTGTGTATGAATTATCTGGAAATGTGTTGAACCAGTACAAGTATGGAATAGAACAAGCAGTTTCTCCCAAGTGAGATTTAAACTTCTGTACAGTTTGGGACTACATTGGCGGCAACAGGTAAATCCCTCCTAATTTCAAGTTCATGCCTCTTAACTACTGTGTGGGCCAACACTGCTCTGGTTTGTTGCGATTACATGCTGTATTCACTCTGTGGGATTACAGCCTGCCTACCGCTTTTGATTTGTTTATTAGACTGTCGTTCGCAAAAGCTTGCTTCCATGTGATTAATCTTTGTTATATGTCCCTCCTTCTAGTGTATTGCTCCCTCCCATGAAGCATGGCCCTATTACTTGTGTCCTTTCACTTTAGTGTAATAGCACACCATTTTCTTTCATTGCAGAGGGCCTGTGTTTTAGGAAGATTCCGTTTTCTTATGTCGTGTTGTTGGTAAAGCTTGTCTTCTTATGTCATGTTGTTACTAAAGCTTTTAATTGTTTGTTTGTGAGTTCTCTGTGATACTTTCAGAGTGTTTTGTGAAAAAATTAACATTATTTGTTTCACAGGACTTGCTAAAGACTGCTTCTCAAGCGCATGTCCACGACTCATTTGCAGCCCCTCCTTGCATTGGTCACAAATTGAAGCACCGTCTCCCCACTTCAGGAGAGCTTTTCAAAAGGTCTCTGGTCCCAGCTACTCCTAAAGGATGTGCATTGTTCAGGAAATTCCTGCCCAAACTATTTAAATGCCAGCTTCATAGCTGCGGAGAGCCGAAAATGCATTGTCTGTGCTGTCGGTGGCTTCCTTTTAAAATAGATATCTTTGCCATGCGTCCTCCCCCATCCTCTCGCTTTGTTTCAGTCTTTTGTGCACATAAATGCCCCACGCAATAACCTCGCCACTATTTATCATTAAACGTGACCACAATCTGGTTTGCGCTGGTGAGAGGGGCAGCAGCTGCTGCACAAGCCAGAGGTGGCTGTGTGTGTCTTCGCTGTCTTTCCTTCTGGCTGACTAGCCGCACTTTGCAAATCAGATGCACACTCCTCCCTGTCATCCTGAAGGCAAGGATCGGGGAGCTACAAGTCTGGTGAACAGCTAATAGAATCAGAGGGAGGACAGACCTGGAAAATAACACACACTGCTTCTCAAGGCAGACTGCCATTGCGCTATCAATACACCTGGCATTGAAGAAGTCTTCAGGGGACCCACCAATATCGTGTTTCTGCCAGTTCCTGTTTATTTATAAAAAGGAAAGATCATGGGAAACCAGTAGAAGCAGCGGCTGGCTGTAAAGCGTTGTCGAATTTGTGGATTGCTTTAACATGGAAACAATCTGCCTTTTGACGTGCATCGATATAAGTTTCTGAGTGCTTTCTCCATTTATTTAGAATAGCTACTTTTTGTGGGAATTAATTGTCATGTACACACATGAGGATGCGAGTGGATTAGTGGTTTTCAGCATACGCTATGCGGAGTAGTTGAGATGACACACAGTGCAAGCCCACTACTGTAAGGTTTTTTTGTTTTAACATTTTATAGCTTCAGTGAATAATTAGTATATACTGTACAGTACTATCGCTGGTGCTGTACAGTTAGAATGATAATGACAGCGTATGCTCGAGGCTAGGTGTTAGAAATGGCCTGTAAGGGAGTATGTCATGCGACCACTAGTGACTCCACCTCCATTCCTGTTAATTTCACTAGTGCTCATTATTTTCTATTCACTTTTTCTGAAGGACAAACACCACCCTGGCTTACAACAGCCCCATATGAGCTGAGCCTGCACTACATACTGACAATGACAAGAGTTGTCATGCTTTTTTTCCACTCCACTAGACTGATTTACAAAAAAGAAAATGTGAACAGGATGGGAAGTGGATGGAGTGGGGAGAGGGCACAGCACGAGGCGCCCTGACTTACACATGCTGTGTCTTGTTAGAGGCCCACTGACAGAACCCGGTGCGGCTGCAAAGGGCTCAGACTACAACTAATCAGGACATACTACTAGTCTTGTGCAGGTATATTCCTAACAGCAAACAGTCAATGTTAGCTTATTGTAAAAAAATAAATACACACTACACATGCTATACACATCCACTACTATAGAACAAAGCCAAAAAAAAAACACCTCTCATAAAGGCGAGACCTTATGGCTTTGCCAATGCTTGTTTATTCAGCTATTTGGTTTCCCCTTCGTTACTGATTAGAGAAGGAACGAAAGAGGAGTTAATAGTTCCAGCTTAAAAAAAAAGTTGCATGTGTAATCTTTCATGTGGTTGGGTGGGCTCAAGTCACACTCTGTGGCTAACCCATGAACGTGGTCAGATTGTAGCTGTTTCCAGTAAATATTTTTACCATCAGACTTAAGAACGTTTTTCAGAGTTGGGAAAAGATCTACATTAAGTAAGTAGCCCTACATTAACCTCGCATTTTCTGCGGAAAAGCTCTGAGAGGAATAAACCACTAAGGTGGATGCACTGAGGTTTAATTTTTTTCGGGTAGGTTAGATAAGGTGTTTATATTCTCCATCACCTCATTTTTTTTCTAAATCAAACATTTTTGTTTCAGTTTTGATATCATTGCTGTCTTGAAGAAATGTCCTCAGTTCTTCGGCGATGGCTCTTCAGACTCTAGTATATTTCCCCAGCTGCCCAACGACGCTTTCAGACCAACAAGAATAGCCCTGTTCCACGTCACCCACTAAGGGGCATATTAACAAGGCGGCGTTAATGAATTATCGCCGCTTTAGCGTCCGTTTTCGGACGAAAAGCGGCGATAATTTTATCGCCGAATTAACAAGGACACGCTAGCGCGTGATTCCTGACTTAGCGTCCGTTTTCTGCACGCCTCCCATCGCATCGCTAATGAGATGCAAAGGGGGCGTGCCTGTGAAACAACATGGGGAAATATCGCTAACCCAGGTATCGCCATATTAGCAACGTGGGTTAGCGATATTTTAAATTGCGTTAAGTATGCCTTAACGCAGGAATTTAACGTCTGCTAAATTCCTGACTAAGGCATACCTAACATGGGGGTGGATTGTGTGGCTAAGACCACAGGCCCTATCACCAAGTATATCGACGTTTTCCATGGGACATCGCTGGAAAACCAGCGATGTTCCATGAAAAACATCGCTATCACTGGAAAATTATCGCCTTTGCGCTAAGCGTTGTTAATACAGCGCTAGCATGGCGATAATTTCCAGCGATAGCCGGCGATAGGATTCCTCACGCTAACAGCGGCCAGCGATAATTATCGCTGCCGCTTGATAATATGCCCCTGAGTTCGTACAGACAGGGAGCACAACTTCTTCCAATGTCCCAAGCATATTGCTAAGAGCAGACACTGCGCATGCGCACTCATCATCTGCTCATAAAGGGGCAGTGAATCGGCGGCCTTCCTGAAAGTGTGCCTCATAAACGGGCAGTATTGCACAGGTTTCCAGGGTGGCTCCAACACGCACATTCATTCATTTGCAAAAAGACCTTTCGAGACATTCAGCAATTACGTACCCAGAAGGGGGGGCTTCTGCATGTCTGCTCTACCTTTTCTCTCTTCTGCTAAAAACATTTTGCCGAGCTGGTACTACTGCCAAACAGAAGGCGCCTCAGGACATCCATGGGAGAGTAATAGTAACATGAGAGCAAAGATAGACTGATATTGATCATCTACAATTCTGAATCAAACAGGCTCACTTACAAACTGAAAGGGCCTTATGGTCAATATTTTTCAATTATGTGTATCTGCCTCTCTGTATATAAAAACATATAAGATATGAATACCTTTACAAAAGGGACACTGTGCACATGAAACCGTAAAAGAAGTGTTTCTTACTTTGAAAAAGGTACTTGGACAGCTTTCATCCTGTGCTTTTCCAAGTTGTGGTTAACAGCAAGAAAAATGTAAACTCTATTAAAATAAACTAAAACAAGAGCAAAGGGTGCTGCAGGAAGAGTGTGTTATGTGTTTAGTGATACTAACAAACACGGTAAAGCCCATTTACACTGAATTAGTCGAGTCAGTAGTTTTATACAGCTGGGTGTTATCCCTTAAGGGAAGTAAACATTGCTCATTTATGAAAGCACCCTCTGTTGACCCACAAGTCTACATAAACATATAACTGCTGAGTGATGTTTTCTGCTGAGGGAAAGGTACTTGCAAGGGCCCCTCATTTCAAGGACACACACAAGATACTTTTATGGCTAGTAGTCTAGGTAGACATTTCTTTACAGTGCGCTGCAGTGTGTGTATGATTGTGTGTGAGGATGTGTGTGTGAGAGAGAGAGGGAGCAAGAGCGAGCGAAAGAGAGTGATTCAGACCAAGATGAGCTTACTCACAGCTCCAAACTATCCAAGTTGAAGTACAATCTGGGAATGTCTACTGCTCCCCAGCACAGGCCACCAGGGGGAGATACCGAGAGCCCAAGCCATGTCCTACCTTGGCTACTGCTACTTTGTCTTCACCTGTCTCCCTAAGACGCTTATTGACGTGCTGAAAAGGCTCCAAAATCAGGTGCTGATATTCTGCCTGAACGTGCGAAAACATTAGGCCAGCCTTAAAAGGGCTGCAGTGGCTCGTAGTAGATGCGAGGATAAGGGTTAACATCATCTGTGGTATCCACAAGGACAGCTGAGGAACGAACCGGGCTACCTATAGAAATATACTCCCTACTATACCATCCTCCCAACATCAACTCCACTGACGGTGCCACATCTAATTACCCAATGAACCTTCAAAGAGCTGAAGCATGGTGGAAGCAGCTGCAGTTCTTCCGTTGGAGGGAGGAGCGTCGTCCCCCACCTCCCCCACTCCCCCCCCCCACACACTGCTGCACAGAAAGCGTTACAAATAAAATGGTGATAAAATTATTTTATTACACATTTTATATTTGATCTCTGCAGCAAACAGAGTGCGAGGGCAGGGCGGGCCAGCTCAGTCACTGCTGCCAATGATTGGCAGCAGTGAGGAGTGGCCCCTTAGGTTAGCATGGCGCATGTTGGTACATTGTTATGGTCAACTCGACATGCGCAATTCAAACCTCTCCAGCTGGGTTGAAGAACAGGCACAGACAGTGCCTTTAGGAGCATAGAGCATGGCCGCTCCAGCCAATCAAGACACTTAACACCATGAGAACAGCGTCTAGATTGGATGAGAGAGTTGGCTCAGGGCTTTGCCTGCAAGGACGTGATGCAGAACAGCGAGGACGTGCTGCAGAACATCAAGTGGCAATATAAGGTAAGCACATTTTTTAATGTGCATATTTATATTATTGTTTATATAATTATGTATATTTTTATGTGTTTTGCGCCCCTCCAATGTGATTTGCAACCAACCGCCAACTGGTGGACGATCACTGGGAGTCCAGGGCCACAGACAGGAATGCGCTGCCTGAGAGCAGAGACAAATCACTTACATTTCAGAGAAGGCCTGAAAACTGAACTTTTATTCGCACTCCTGGCAAGTAAGGTTAACCAGTGAAGAATGTCGGGGTGGGGGTCGTTGTCCCACGCCGAAAGTACTCTGATTACCATTACCACAATATTCAGACTCTCACTCACTCTGAAAAAGCCAAAGTCGGCACACAGAACTATGAAAGTCCGCAAAACTTATAAATACATCATAAACCCAATAAATAAGTATATTTCCAGCCCGTTGACATAGAGCGGGCAATGGGTTGTCCCTAAAAACAAGAATTACAAAGTCCATAAAAGAAAAACTGAGAAACATAGTGAGCTGGCATTTTTATTTCAAAGAAGTGTGATAATATTGGTGTTTCCTAGTGCTTCTGTTTCCAACTAATTATAATAAGAAGCCTGGCCCTTCTAACCACAGAGGAGGATCTAACAACATCTTTGTAAAATACACAAGAGAAGGAATTTAGTTTAAGGAGAGGGTTTAAGGAAAGGAATGTAAAATGTGCATAACTTACAGTGCCTGCACACCTTTCGAGGGGCTCAGTGAAATGTGCTCTTGCAGCTCTGTACTAGCGTCTGGTGTTCACAAAGTCAAAGCAAGTGGGTGCTCCGTGGAGCCGCGTGCGGGGCACGAGGATTGTGTGTGGTCCACATGGGTGTTTGTGTTACTGTTTGGGAACTATTTCGGATCTGTTTTTGTTGGCACCCCCTCCGAATATATTAGAATATTTCTCAAGGCCTGCAGGCAGCTGCAGAGCCAGTAATACGTGTGAGTAGAACGGACTCCTCTGCCCTCAGTTCAGACAGGACTGGTGGAATGGAAAAAAGAAGAGTTTGCATCTCTGAAACTAAAGCTATACTTCTGGCCTGGAGCAGCCTGCATGCTGCTATCTTTCCTTGGTTTCACCATAGATGTATAAGTGCCCCGCATCCACACGCTTGAAAAGTTGTGTGAAAGCAGTGGGCTAGGAAGGAAACCACAGGCAACTCCTACCAAACACAATCTGCAAAGTCATAACAAGAGAAAATTAAGAGGGCTGAATGGACGTGTTTTACCCATTTATCTATACCACTTCGGATTGGAAAAGTAGTTGTATCTTGATCAATAAAGTCAGAAATATCGAAGTTAACCCTGCGGTAGCTTGGCAGTGCAGTTCAAAAGAGCTCTATAAAGGCAGGGATACCAGCGCCATACTTAAAGGGTTTTTTGTTGTTGTGGCAAATGGTTCCCTTAGTTGCTCTAGCGCTGACAGAATCAAATTGCTACCAAACGTCAAAAGCAATGACAAAGTCAAAAAGTCTCACCTTTGGGAGCTATTGGCTTAGTCAATGATTTTAGCCATGCGGCACAGCATACCCTATGCTTCACTGCATGGCTAAGGATTTAAAAAAAAAAAAAAAAAGCTTTTAACGTAGCCATCTGGGTGATTTTGTAGGTGCCTGCATCCATTTAAAACTTATTTCTTAACAAAAAAAAATATATTAAATAATTTTATTTTAGTTACTTCCCACCCCATCCCCCAACAAAACTCGCAACCCGCACCTAAAACGTAACTTTAAAAAACAAATTATTTACGCTATTGACATAAATATTTAGCAATAAATTAGTTATCATTAATTAAAAATTATTTATTACTTAATTTTACTTAATTTACTTCCCACAATATACCCCCACAAAACACACAACATGCTCCTAAAATTTAACTTAACAAAAAATAATTACACAATTAACATAATTATCATTTTAATAATTAATATCAATAAAAAAATGAATTATTAATTAATTAAAATTAAATTACTTCCCACCCTATACCCCTACAAAACTAAGGGTGGGTGGTAAACTCCACTCCGACAGCGGAGTTTGCGGAGCTTTGCCAACTCTGCACTCCACTGGGAGCGCGAATTTGGCAAAAATACTCAGAGTCCGCCACGTGGTGGAGTTTTCTCCTGCCACCCACCCCTAAAAGCCCTGCCCGAGTCCTCCTTACCTGGATCTCGGTGAAGCGTTCTCCGTGCCCAGGCTGCCTCCTCAGTGCAGGATTCTTCTTCTCCTCTAGTCCTGGGCTGTGAAACCCCTTCGCTGCAGGACTCGCAAAGACTGCGCATGCGCATGCATCCAGAGTGGAGACCGGGTTAAGGTCTCCACTCTCCATGTGCGCGCATGCACAGTCCTCGCAAGTCCTGCAGCGAAGGGGTTTCCATTTCACAGGACTGGAAGAAGAATCCTGCACCAAGGAGGCAGCCCAGAGTGAGGAAGGAGTGGAGCAAACACGAGGATCACCACCACGGGTGACGGGCCCCCGGCAAAGGTAAGCTGATGTCTGCCTGTAGGGCGGAGCGGAATTCCACTGAGTTTTTAGGCAACTCCACGGAATTCCGCGTAGTGCCACTCCACCAACTCTGCCCACCCTTATTTAAAACCCACAACCCGCACCTAAAATGTGGATAAAAAAATGTAATTGCACATTTAACATATATAATTATTAATTAAATAATTAATATGAATTAAAAAACAAATATTAATTACTTATAATTAATTTACTTCCCACTCTGTACCCCTATAAACCTCACAACCCGCACCTAAGATAAAAAATACAAAAAATAATTACACAATTAACATAATTAATGAGCAATTCAATAATGAATATTAATTAACAACTAAGGTCCTAATTACGATGCCGGTCGGATGAGCGTCCAACCGGCATCGTGTCGGAAAAGGGACTGCCCGACAAGTAGTCAGCGGTCCCGCTTTCCTAATTAGGATGCACCGCCTTCACGGCAGTCGGAAAGTGCATATTTCCTATTGTGGCTTGTGCTGTGTGCAGGTGCCCCTCAGGCCTCATGGTGGAGAACGCGAGGGGATGGGAGACCTGCTAGGGCCCCCCAATGTCAGTTTGCAAAAGGCTGTAGGAAACGCGCATCGTAATCTCCACGGTGGTGCCTGAGTAGGCACCGCCTCCATTTTGGGGATTACGATCTGCCTTCTGCCCTGATGGGCTCCTTGAGCTTGTCGGAGGTGGAGCCTGTATCCTAATACTGCGGTTGGACTGATGCCTCAGATGTCCAGTGGAACACCACCGACGAGCTGCCGGATGGCCTTCTGCCCAACATTGTAATGGGGTCCTAATTATAAATTAATTAGAATTAATTTGCTTCCCACCCTGTACCCCTATAAACACCACAACCCGCACCTAAAATGTAAAAAAATATATTCACACAATTAACATAAGTAACTATCAATTAAATAAATAATATTAATTAACAACTAATTATTAATTAATTTAAATTAAATTACTTCCCACCCTGAGCCCCTATAAATCTCACAACCTGCATCTAAAATTTAAATAAAAATTAATTGCACAATTAACATAATTAATTATAAATTAAATAAAAAATATTAATCAAAAACAAATTATTGATTCATTAGAATTAAATTACTTCCCACCTTGTACCCTTATAAACCCACGACCTGCTATGGTACAAAAAATCAAACAAATGTATTTAATGTAATTTAATAACTACTAAAAACTATATTAAAGCACATAAACAATAATGATACAAAAATGTACATCATATACATTTAAAAAATATATGAAAATACATAACAATAATTAAAAATGATATTATAAACAACTATATTTTTGTAAACGGTATTAATGACTTTGATATTTTAAAAATAGATACTACTTACCTTAAAATCAATATTCTTGACAACAATATTCTTTCAGACGATATTTCCATATCACAGTATTTTGGACCAATATTTTGTTAGGATGATATTTAAATTTGAATATTTTGTCTTAATACCCTAAAGCTACCATGTATCGTAAGCAAACGCTCGCTTTTCATAGAACAGTTAAAGAATGTATAACTACGTCCTCTGAAGGAAAGAAAGTTTAAGTATGCACTACTCTTGTAAAGGGCAGGCAGTAAGCATGTCAAACTTGTGCATTGGTGCATCAAACGTTTTTCCATTTTTTTTTCACCACAAGGAAAATATTCTGACGTGGATAAATCCCTTTCTTTGTATTTCGATGAGTTTTGTTCTCTATGGAGTTTTGTGCTATAACCTCTTCAGTTCCACAAGTTGGTAACATTACTGCAACATTATTAGTCAATCAATCAGCATTTGTAAACCACAGCTAATCACCCATGAGGGTATCTAGGCTAGTACATTTACATACGTTTCCAGGGTGTAATGCTTTGTGAATACCCATAGGAGTTTTCGTTTTGCATCCCCATGCCCCCTCTAACAACTTCTGATCTTCACATTAGTACTGCAGTAAATCCACCATGTGCACACATTTTCAATAGCACAACGCAGCACACATGAAAACAGCAAAAACAAAGAGAAATTAAACATTTCTCCTCGTTGCGCCAGGGTAAGACCAGGTTTTCCCTTGTCTAAATTCTGGCGCTGCCTCCTATTTACGCCACCCTTGTAAATAGGAGGCAGCGTCAGAATCAATGGGTGTTGCGGTGGAACGCCCACAGCAACACCCATTGCCCTCCCCTTTCACGCTAAGCATTGCGTGAAAGGGGGCCTTATTTACAAGGCAGCGTTAAGCCATGTTAAGTGGCTTAACGCTGCCTTGTAAATAAGGCAAGGCCCCTATCGCCATCACAACGTCACTGAAAGTGACGTTGTGATGGCGATAGGGACTTGTAAATATGCCCCTAAGTTCGTTCTGCGGACATGCATGTCCTAGGATCCTGATTCTGTGGTTAGGGACCTTGGCACTTTTGTAGTTAAGGACCTTGCCATCCCAAAAGCCTACGGCATAGCTGGGAGATGATGGTGAGCAATTTTATTTTATTAAGCAGAACATTGAACCAAACTGAGATATATTGAGATAAAATGATTTTCCCAGGACCACAGAATTGACTGTTTAGCCACTCTAATACGCCTCCTTTCATGGTAGTTACTCATATAACACAATGTAAAATGGTTGAAGCTTTACAATTCTTGCAAAGGATGAAAGACTGTATTAGAATGAATGAATGGACTTCAAACATCTGACCACTGAATGTCCTAAGCAGCTATGAAATGTATGACAAATTCCAGACACATTTTAGGTATAAGGTGCAATTGTACCATGCCCAGTTTAATTCCAGAAAATACGTGGTGATGCACAATCAGAGTTGCACACAAGTAGGGTATATTTACAATATATATAGGCATGAACAAGTATGGCATAGGTTTAGGATATCATGTGTGCTTTGAAATCTCAGCAATCCTTTAATCTCTTCCATATCACGAAAATGAATACCAATGAGTTAGGAGCAGGCAGCAAAAGACATTTGTGCAGGAAGGTCCCCCTTCCTGCACATAAACAATCATTTTTAAAAAAAATGCTGTTTTGCACGTTCTATGTGTGCTGCATTAAGCAGCACACATAGAAGTTACAAAAAGGCATTTAAAGTGTGCCTGTGTTGGCGCTAGGCAGATAGAGTTAGCGCCAGCACAGGGGGACACGCAGGGCTGCACCATATTCTAGTAAATATGGTGCAGCCCTGTGTTTCTAAAGTGACAAAGTGTGTTGTTAGCCTTCTTGGCTTAACAACACGATTCACCACTTTATTGTAAATATGCCCCTCAGTGTCAATAGAACAGCTGTGCAGCTGAAGCATCTATTATCTGAGTATCCTAATAAATGGTCTCACACAAGTTGAAAAGTAGGGGGGACAATGTAGATCCAACTACAACTACATAGATTCTGTACTTTGATGAAGACATACATTCTCTGTTCTCGTCTGCTAGTACCATCCTGATAAGAAGGTCTGAAACTCTCTTAAGGATAACTTAGATAACCTCAGTAGCTGAAACAAGGTAGTACAATACGTAAACAGGATGTATTGTCTTAGAGCATCAGCTAAGTGCAACAAGTCGAGCAGCCCTCATCTGGATGTGTCAGGATTTCATCAAGAAAATCCACCAAGTGCTCGGAGATTCGGGGGTTCCGAATTACACCAACGGATACTGGGGAAGAAAAGATCTCGCTTTATGCGGATGACATCTTGCTCTATATTACTCACCCGAGTACCACGATTCCCGCTTTATTCAATGTCATGGAACGCTATGGGGCATACTCAGGTTGCACCATAAACTGGCACAAGTCGGTCATCTACAGCCCAAGAGCCTTGACTGCCAGGCCCACTCTCCCCGGGGCCCTACAGATAGCACATACCGGGTTTACATATCTAGGGATTTACCTTACCACAGACAGGAGGATTTCGTACCAGAGAAACATCCAACGGGTCATAACCAATTTTGCAGCAGATGCACAGAGATGGAAATCTCTCCCCCTCACAATCCTAGGCCGGGTGGCTATGTTTAAGATGATTACTCTGCCCCGTTTCCTTTACGCCCTCCAGAATGAGTACTTCCCCCTCTCCCGGCAGACCTTCCGGGCGGTGGACGCGGAATTACGTTCCCTTCTATGGCTCGGGAAGCAACCGAGGATTGCATTGACTACATTACACCGCAATCAGTACAATGGGGGGATCTCGCTGCCTGACATAGAGGCCTACTACTGGGCGGAACATCTAACCCTGGTGAATGAATGGATACACACCATGGCGGACCACCCCACCTATAGGCTGGAAAGAGACACTATGGCGAACCGCACATACATATATTATCTCTATGGGGGACGGGGTAAGGGACGACTTCTCCCGGCCACACAAGTCACGCTAGAGGTATGGGACAGAGCATCGAAGGCACTGGGGTGGGCTCGCAAACCTACTAAACAGACACCTCTTTGGCATTGTCCCTGGTTAAAAGAAGTACACAAACTGAAGGGCTTTGAGGGGTGGGACGCCATAGGCATTTCTACCATAGGGGACATCATAGCCAAGGGTAAACTTAAAAGTTTCCGCGCGCTGCAGACAGACTTTGGGTTGCACACCTCCCAGTTTTTTAAGTATGCACAACTTCGACATGCCTGGCAGGCGGAGGGCTCCTTATCCTCCTCGCTGCCGGAGTATGCACCATTAGAGGGGCGCCTACTACAGGAACACGTACTCACTAAGGCAGTATCACTGACATATCGGACCTTGAATAATAATGCACCAGACAGGTTGGGGAGACTGAGGGAGTCCTGGGAACTAAACTTAGGTACACTTGAGAACATAGACTGGGAAGCAGCCTTAATGCACCATCGAGAGGTGGCCATTAAATCCCGTCTCTGTCTCATTCAATATAAGATACTACACAGAGGGGCCGATTCCGATTCGGGCCGGAAATCTATCCGACCGAGCCGGACCCGGAGAGATTTCCGACCGAATCGGACCCTAGCAGCCCGACCGAATGAGTACGATGCGCACGTATGCTATCGGACTCGATTCGGTCGGACTCCCATTGAAGTCAATGGGAGCCTGTCGTACAACTCGTACGCGGGCTCCCATTGACTCAATGGGTGCGAGTCGTACAAGGGCGCCCCCTACAGCGCGTACGCGGCGAAGCGACTCGCGCCGTACACGCACAGGTAGGGGGGACCCATGGGTCCCCCCTGTGTGTGACTCGCGCGGCTACGCGTACAGGGGGGTCCGACACGGACCCCCAAAATGCGGCTCCGACTGCTTCTTCGAGCCGGATGGCGCGAGTCGGTCGGACTCGCTCGCGGCGCGCTCGTACTTGCCCGGCCGGGGAACGTCTCCATTGCGCGGTGCGAGGCGCATCCGTGCGAGTCGGTCGGTGCGGTTGGGACGGGCGTACGAGTCGGTCGGCAAATTCGCACGCGCTTGCATCGTACTCGTTCGCCCGGACGCACGTACGAATCGGTCGGGAATAAGGGCTCCGAATCGGATCCGGTTCAGCCGAATCCGATTCGGTGCCCTACCGGCCGAGATCGGAATCGACCCCAGAGTCTTTTATGATAGGGTCCGGCTTCACTGTATGGGCCGCGCCAGTGACCCGAATTGTCTGAGATGTGGCCATACACAGGGAGATTTCTATCATACCATATGGGACTGCCCCGAAATACAGGCCTACTGGGAAAAGGTGTTGGGGGAATTGAGCAAGGTTCTAGAAACAACATTACCACTGGACCCTAAATTCATACTGTTGGGCATACCCGGGGATGTAGATTTAGGCCGCCCGCAGCTCATTTTCGTCATGTTAGCTCTAGTGGTGGCGAAACGGGACGTAGCCAGAACATGGGGAGCGGTAGCAACACCCCAACTCCGAGAATGGAAGGCGGGAATGGATATGTATATGGCGGCTGAGAGGGTCACATATAAGGCGAGAGGCTGCCCGAGAAAGTTCCGTAGGGTATGGGGCAAATGGAGGACATATTATGGGCTAGATGGAGGACTGGGCAACGGTTAGTGGGCCTGTAAGAGGTCCCTCCTTTAACCCTAGCCATGACTGCCGGCTCGTCCGTCCCCGAGCACTCCAGAAGGAGAAGAAACATGAGACACTGCAGCGAAGAACGGTGAATGGGTGGGACTTGCAGGTTCGAGTCGCCCGAAGGGATGATGATGTGGGACTATATGTGATGTGGATTGTATATGTACGCCTCTGCACGACTGTAACCGAATGTGATATGCTTTCTTTCGTTTTTTGTTTGGTACAAAATACAAATAAAAACATTTAAAAAAAAAAAAAGAAAATCCACCAATATTACCTGAGTGCCATGGTTAAGGCAGAACTTGGATCAATGCAGGTCAAGAATACCCTAAACAACCACAAGACTCTGAAACAGGAAGACCAATATTTTCCCAAAATTCTGGATGTTCATGACAGAAATATAGGAAGAAAAGTATTAAGAATACTTGAATTCAGAAACCTTTTTTATGGTGGGAACAGCACATTACTCTTTAATGGTTGTGCTACTATTCATGACTTCAGGATTAAGTTGATCAGAGTGTTGAAAGTAGCTGCAAGATAGTCTGCATGTTCTCTAGCTGCAAGAGCAGAAAAGTCATCCTATCTAATATACGTGGGGCAGAAACTTTCAAGCGTGATTTGGAAACAAGAAGGATCTTGATGAATGAAGGAAGAATTTCTCAACATGATCAACCAAAGTTACTAGTCCAATGTGCTTTAAAATGCACCATTTACACAATGTTTCCCAAAAATGCCCCTCTCAGCTAATACCCAGAGAGCCATTAATTACTATTTGGGAATTATGGGCCAGATGTACGACCATTCCATTTTGCGGGTTGCAAATTGCGATTTTTTGCAATTCCCAATTTGTGACCTGCAAAACAGAAGGTACTAATGTGTCTCAGACACATTTAGCGATTCACAATGGAGTTGCAAACGACCTGCCTCATCAATATTGATGAGGCAGGTCTCCATTGGGAATGGGCTACAATCACAGGGATGGTGGCCTGCTGGGGACAGCAGACCACTATGTCTGTGTTTGTTTTTTAAATAAAGCAACTTTTTTTTTCTTTAGAGGAAAACGGGATGTGTTTAAAAGAAAAAAATGAAAATATTTCTTTTCATTTTATAAGGGCCAGCAGTGGTACTTTCGCATTCATTCACAAAGGGAAAGAGGTCCCCTGGGGATCTCTTACTGTTTGCGACTGACTTACCACCTACTTCAAGTAGGTGGTAAACTACGGTTGCTTTGCGACCCCAAACAATCGTACATCCCCCTGTGACTCACTATCAGGAAAGGACGCCCTTGGTATGTTCCTACCTAATAGCGACTTGCAAACCCTATTTTGCGAGTCGGTAATAGTTTACTGACTCAGAAAATAGGGTTTGTACATGCTACAACCCTTTTCAGCAGTCACAAAAAGCCCAATTTTCCGTTTGCGACCACTAAAAACAGTCATACATCTGGTCCTATGTTTTGCGAATTACATTTTGGGAGGTGGTTAGTCGAAATGTTTGTCACAATATGTCACTAAATCTCTCAAGTTATTTTAAAATGCCTATTTTTACAAATTGCAATTCACTCCTCGGAGACCAGCTCCTCTAATACAGCCTTGTATACTGCTTCCAGCCAAGCTATTGTTAGCAACAAAAAGCTATGTAGAAATTCTGATTGAATTTCAAAAATGTATTTCTGTGTTTCATGGTGATGAACATTTAAGGATCTTTCTTTAATATGTTTTTCTTGTTTCATAAAATGAGCCTCTAATTGATTGCTGCCCTCCCTCCTGTTCAGCAAGCCAAAGCTCTCTGTATAGCCTGAGAATATACAGCTCATCCGATGGTGGGTACCATCTCTCCATTAAAGTTCCATATCTGAAGCATGTTCTCCTCACCAACATATGCATCAAGGTACATAAGCACTCATTCTTTATTGTTATATTTTATAGCTATACCGAACTGTATGATATTTACAATTAATAATAGCAAATATTTTATAAAAACAAGCCATCAGAATTTCAAAATTCATCGGAAGTATGTAACCGTGTACCTTAAATAAAAAAATAAAAAACAGACATCACAACAGGTGTTTACTGTGTCTTTGTTTTGTTATTAGTAGAGCGTATACAAATGTATTTTTATATAAAACTGCTACAATGTGTTAGAGAAATTTAAAAAAAGAATACAAACTCAACAAATTGTACAAAAATTCAATAGATCAAAATAAAACAACCATAAAATATCAATTGATACCTGTTTCAGAGCAGTATTTTTGACATGTAATTACTTATCATTCCTACCCACCTTCATATGAGATGCTTTTTGTAATACTAAGAAGAGGAGAACCAGAAATATGTCTAAAATATTTCGAAAAAGCATCCACCAGTTAATAATAAAACAGCATACCACTCAAAGAACAAGGTATTAAAGGATTTTGCAAATGAAGTATATGTCTTACAATTCACTTCTATTAAGGGACAATTGAAAAATATACTGGATAGAGTTCCCTAAGTGGTTGGTGAGTAATGAGAGAAGTCTTTGTCTGCAGAAAGACTGGAAAAAAGGCCTTGCCTCTAATTTGTCAGAACCAAAGCTAAAAATATATACTAGTAGTAAGGTGCTTTAAAAGGATCAAGAGTATTAACAACAAATCAGCTCCAGCTGATAACAGAATATGGAAGGGTGAGATCGTGTAGGGAAGAAACATTGGTGCGACCATTACTTTTGACCAATAGAAACACATTTGAATTTTATTGATCTGTGTGAATTCATTGAAAACTGAGGAAGCACATTGGAGGAAACCAAATCATGGAAAACCAATTTTAAGGAAATACAAAAAAAATCTAAAATTAAAAGAAACATTTTAAAGGAAAGATAATTTTAACGAAAAATCCAAAATTACATTAAACTTGGGTGGAGTTTAGGACTACTGTGGGGTTTTTGTTTTCAGGGATGGGTAATGTTTAGGATGATGTGGTGTTTTTAGGGGTGATGAATAATTGGAGTTTGGACATTGAAAGGGGTTTTTAGGGTTCAGAGATGGGTGGAGTGTAGGGGTGGTTAGCATTTTTTAAGGGTTCACGGATGATTGGTTTTAGTTGTGTGAGGTTTCAGGGAATAGGTGGAGGGTAAGGGTGTTGAGGGGTTTTAGGGTTCATGGATGGGCAGAGTTTAGAGCTAGTGAGGCTTTTTGAGGTTGAATTATGGGTAGCAGCTGGGGTGATGAAGAATTTTTAGGGTTTAGGATGGGTTGGAGTTTAGGGTGGTGAGGGGTTTTAAGGATTCAGGGATGCGTGGTTTAGATGTAGAAATTGAATTTTAGGGTTCAGGAATGAGTAGTGTAGGGAGTTCATATGGATATGGGTATGGCTTGATGACAAGCTGTCTCTAAGCCATCACATCAACAAAGTAGCACCTACCTGTTTTGGTATCCTTAAGTGGTTAAGGTAAATCTTGATGTACCTGCTGGCTTCTGCTCAAAGAACTGTAGTCCAGGCCCTTGTTATGTCCAGATTGGACTACGGAAATGTTCTATACTTGGGTGCTGCTTAAACGGTTTCCGAACATACAGAATGCGGCTGCACTGCTCCTTCTCCATCCACCCAGATTCACTTCATCAGCCAGTATGCTACACACCCTTCACTGGTTGCCAGTTGAACACCGGGTTCAATTTAAAGCCCTATGCTATATGCACAAATGTCTTTTCAAAACAGGGCCTTTGTACTTGAGACCTTTGGTGTCCTGGTACACACCTAAACGCCTGCTCCGCTCTAGCCACCTGGAGCAGGCTGTGGTCCCCAGAGTCAAGACAACCTGCCAAGGCGGCTGGGTATTTGCATATTTCGGACAAAAACTGTGGAACACCTTGCCGCAGTCATTGAGAACCTGTAAATCACTTACAACTTTTTGTAAGCTGCTCAAAACGTGGTTATTCCCACCTTTTCATTAACAGTCTACATTGGCTTCAGTAATTCTGGTGGGTTCAGTAAGAATGTCAGCGCTGTGAAACCATTTTTAGGTAGCAATGAACTTTATAAATTACATAAATAAATAAATAAATTATGGGTCATGGATGGCTGATGTTTAAGGGCGTTGAGGATTTTTTCTGGCTCAAGGATGGGTGGAGTTTGGGTGTGCTGAGGTGTTTTAAGAGGTATTTGATGGGTGTGGTTTAGGCGTAAAAAAGGGTTTTTAGGGTTCAGGAGTAGATGGAGTTCGGGGGATGTGAGTGATTTTATGGTTCAGGGATGGTGGATTGTTGGGGTAGCAAGGGCTTTTAGGCTTCAGGGATAAGTGTAGGTTAGGTATGGTGAGCGGTTTTAAAGGGCAGGGATTTATAGTGTGTAGGCATTGTGAGGGATCAGCGATAGATGGTGTTTACAGATGGTGATGGGTCAGCAAATTAAAAACATCCTAAGTAATTGCTGACAATGTAAAAAGTATACATATGAAGTATTGTCCCCTGAAGTAAAGCACTGAAATAAATATCTCAGAGAAAACTGCTTCTGAAAGTAAGACCAGCAACCATTGCATTTACACTTAAAAAAATAAGCATTCAAAAGCCAATTACAACCAAAAAGACATTCTATGAATTGATTTCTATGAAAAGTTCAATTAAACAGTTTAGATAAATTGGTTTCTCAGTAATCATATTCTATGAAATCATTTTTCTCTGAAATTACATACAACCAAATTTAATTGAGGTACAAGTAAAGAAGTGAGTTTTTAGAGCTTTTCTAAAATAAAGAAGTGTTGGCATAGTTCTCAGATTTTTGGGTGGACAATCCAAGAGTTTGGGGCCATAATCAACCAAGGGTTTTTATGGAAAGGCTTGTTTTAAACTTAGGTGACTGGAGAAGGCATGAGTCTTTGCTCCTCAATCCTACCAGCCCACCAACAACAGCTTATTTTTATGTAGTGCTTTCAATGGCGCTTCTAACAATAATGTATTACTTTTAACCAATTTAGTGGTCTTATTTCACTGAGTTACATAGAGTGAAAGTCTTGGTCAGGCATGCTAGCATTCAAAATCATGACCTGCAATCACAAGAGACTCTCGCCCATGTAATGTGTGCTTGTCCACTGTATGTTTCGCCAAGGAAAAACTGGCTGACCCCGATTTGTAAGCAACTGAGAACTGACAACCACAGGACTGCATTGAGAATCCTGAAGTCCGATGCCAGGCCATTGTTTGCGTGTGCAGTTGCAAAGTTCCTGGGCCAAATGTGGGCAATTAGAAGTAGGGCCCAGAGGGTGAATGATAATTGATTTTATATAATGATTTTAATTGATCTAAAGACCTTTTGCAGCCAAGGAAGGTTACTTACACAGCTTTATTGAACGCATTTTGCCGTAGCACTTTTTGTATAAAATATTATTTCCCACCAACAAGCAACACTGGGGGATATTCACAAGGAAGTGGCGGAGAGAGGCGTTAGCCTTCTTGCCTTAACGCCTCTCTCCGCCACTTCGGAAAAGCAAGGCTGCACCATATTTACAAGGACATGGTGCAGCCGTGCTTTTCCCCCTGCGATGGCGCTAAGTTCCACAACTTAGCGCCAACGCAGGCACCCTTGCACCAGAGTGCAAGGGTGTCTGCAAGCAGTGAGGTTTGTTTATGTACAGGAAGGTGTCCCTTCCTGCACATAAACCTAAAATGCCAGTTTGTAACTTACATGTGTGCTGCTTCATGCAGCACACATGCAAGTTAAAGAACGGCATTTTAAAAAAGGTTTGTTCATGTACAGGAAGGGACACATTCCTGTACATAAACAAACCATGGCATTTTGCATTTTCCATGTGTGCTGCACAAGGCAGCACACATGGAAAATGCAAAAACGAGGAGAAATAAAGCATTTCTCCTCGTATCGCCAACTTAAGATCAGGGTTTTCCTAGTCTTAAGTTTGGCGTTAGCTCCTATTTACGCTGCCCTTGTGAATAGGGGGCAGCGTAAATAGCAATGGGTGTTGGGGTGGACCGCCCACCACAACACCCACTGCACGTCCCTTTCACGTTAAACACAGCGTGAAAGGGGGCCTATTCACAAGTCAGCGTTAAGCCACGTTAAGTGTCTGAACGCTGTCTTGTGAATAAGGCGAGGCACCTATCGCCACCACAACGTCACTGATAGCCACCTATTGGCCACCTTTTACGGATTTCATTAGGCTTGCGATTAATGCATGTATTTTATTGTAATATTTAAGGACGTAATTTGTACATCGTAGTGGAACATTTATGACATGACGTCGAAATAAAGTGAATACAACAACAGCAAGTTGTAAAATAAGCAATGTTTATCTTTCTATCACCAAACTCACACAAAGATCTCTAACAGGCAACCAACAGTATCCTAATACTGATCAAAGGGCAAACAGCGCATTTTGCTCAAAACCTTTTTTTGACCCAATTACTTCAAATGACCTTAGTGACATCGTTGAATGAAACCATGTTTTGACAGCAACACTGGTAGACCTGAGTAACTGAGCTCAGAAATACTGTGCATTATTAGACCTAATATTATATTGGGGCCGATTTGAAAAGCCATTTAAGAGTACATAAAAGCAGTGCTTTAAATGGGCCGGTACTCACCGGTACTGAGTACCGGCACTTCCAAATTTTCTAACCCTCAGTGCCTGCACTTTTCTTTAGTCAGGGAGAGTACAGGTACCCTGATTGATGGCACTGCAGGCTCAAGGTCCATATCCCCTCCAACGCAGGACAGATGCCGCTGCTTCCGGATCTCGCAATCACACTGAGCCATGAAGTCGACTTTTGCAGAGACACTGGTAAAGTCCAGAGGCGCCCCTTTGCATTTCCTCACACTGCAGGGGATTGAGAGGGCTTGCGTCACACGCTGTGAATAACAGAACAGGGTCTAGCCAGACCTTGCACTGTTGATTAGGCGTGTAACGACCATTCAGCTGAAAATGCTTAAGCCCCCCCCAGCTCCCTCTCCGTCAGGTGCATGAAATAGCCTGGGCTGGTGCTGCCAGTCAGTACTCCAGTCGCATTTAGGGTATTGCACTGGCCACACTTAAGCAAGTGGCAGTTCAACACAAACCTCTACCTTCCCCAAAGCCGGTTTTCTTTTCATGTTTGTTTTTTTCAGCGCAGGAGCTGCTTCCCTTTGTGTGCCCCATCAACACTAATCGCTGCATTTACATAACAGCGACGGATCCATGGGTGTGAAAGTAGCCCTGCCCAAAGAGCAATGCATAGCAGGGAACGCTGCAACACTCCAGAAATGAGCTCCCGTGACAACTGGCAATGGATCTGGCTGGGGGGAAAACGAGATGATGAACATAGAAGGAAGGGGAGGGAGGGATGTAAAAAGGTGAGGTGACAGCTGAAGTTAGGATTGGCACTTTTTTCCAGTTAAAAGTACCAGATATTTGTTCAGTTCTGAAATCGGGGCTTAAAAATGGCATTTTAACACAAATTAGTGCAGAGTTCAAAATCTGCTGTATTTCTTATTAACTTTCATAATCGTTTATATGTATATATATATATATATATATATATATATATATATATATATATCACAGGATTCGCCTCAGCAACAGCTACTCAGCTGCTCCAATTCCACTGTGGAAAGACGAAGAGCGGACCCAAAGTTCTTGGTGCAATCAGTAAGTGTTTATTAAATGCTCAGCATATCCGCCATAACGCGTTTTGACCCCCACTCGGGCCTGGATCACATGACGGGTTGCTTTGAAACTGATCAACATTTAAAGTGACAGTGAAGGAAGTGACATGGTCAGCTAAGGTGAATAATGCATTGAAACTGAAGAGTTACTCAGTTCCACTTAGCAAGAGGTTCACTACGTGCAAATATGCATTAAAATAAATATCACGATAAATACATAAATGTATAAATATAATGATAAAAAATGCATACATACTAAAAATCATGGTGTTAAAATTCATAGCATTGGAATAAAAATGGCAATTTAAAATCTATTAAAACATACCAAAATTGGATTTGTAAAAGCTAAAAAATGCCAAGATTATCATTACCAAATTGCATCAGAAAATCAAACACCATCAAAATTATTGCACTATTGTATTAAAAACATTATACAAGTTCAACTTCGTGAACAGGAATATTAGTACAATCTCGGCGTGTCATGATGTTTCACTCCTTGCTACTGTACTTAGTCGAAATCGAGCCCAAGTGGGCTGAGACAAAGCTTTCTAACATTATAGTCACCTTGATCTTAATACTTAATCAGTATACGTGAATCACCATGTTGACCACCAATTAGTGCAAAAAATAGTGCAAAATATGAATTAAATAATTAAAATGATGTAAATATGCGAGGGGAGGTTCTGTTTCAAAAAATATTCTCATATTAAAAGTTAAATAAGATGGAACTGATTTTAACCACTAAGTATATTACCTACTATCTCTGGAAATACTTCATAGACATGTATAAAAATCTTCACTGGCATTCAACCCTGATGGTGTCTTAGTGTCAAGCTCTAATATAGATCTCGTTTCCAAGAGGCGCAACTTAGCCTCTCGGTTTCCTCCTCTTTTAAGGGGCAGGACTGTATCTATTACGAAATATTTTAGATGTACAGGGTTGCTCTCATGACATTCCTCAAAATGTCTGGCTACAGGGTAGGCTTGGTCTTTGTTGTTAATTGCCCTTATGTGCTGGAGTATCCGCTTATGGGCTGGCAGCTTGGTGCTGCCAATATATTTCAACCCACAGGGACACTCCAGCACATAAACTGCAAATTCTGTTTTACAAGTCAGTCTATATATATATATATATATATAATGAAACTGAATCGGATGAGAGCAACCCAGGTGCAGAACAAGGGGATATGGGTCAGCTAACTCTAGCCAAGGAATTGGATTATATCAGGATGCAACGCAAACAGTCATTGCGACCACGCAATCCAAACGCCTCAATAAACAAAGGAGGAATGTTAGAAGGCGCCAAAGAAGGAAATGCCTCAGGAACAAGAGGACGGAGGCAGCAGAACTAACGCCGGAAGAGGTTTTAAAAGGTGATGACAATACTATCGTCAACCTCACAAATATCCAACTTGATCAGGCAGAAATTCAACTTCTGTCTTTAGGTCTCTCCTTTTGTCCAGAGAGCAATTTCAGTTACTGCACTACTCGTATTGATGTCTATAAATTCATAAGGAAAATCAAATTAAGAAAATATTTTACCATCAAGAATAGTTTGGAGGAGACAAATAAAGACAAACTAGAATATCCTGTGAATACAATTCAACCTATAGGATTACAAGTAAGAGATATGCCGTTGGTTAAAACATTACATACTCTTGGTGAGGTTTCAGCAGAAGTCAGTGACACACAAGATGTTGCCTATGTGGAGAATATCAATATAGCCAAACCAGGGCATAGTCCATTCAAACCAGTGTCCACTTTTGTCCCCAATATGCCTCATGACGCAATAGACATATACCATGACCGTATCACAGAAGAGCTTAAGAAACTACAACAAAAAACACAGAAACAAAGATTCGCTCCCAAACATCAAGTGAAGAAATATTTTGAACTTATGAGTAAGTTAAAAATAATAATACCATCATTATCAACAAATCTGATAAAGGAGGAAACGTGGTTTTATGGGACAAAAGTGAATATGTGAAAGAGGCCTATAAGACACTTGAATGATGCGGTATGCTACTGCAAAATAAATATGGCACAAGTACGAACAATACAAAAGAACTATAAGGATGAATTGAGCATATGGAGACAAGAGGGTCTCATCTCCAAAGATGAATTTTTGTTTCTGAACAATGATTTTCCAGTGCTACCGAATATGTACTTCATCCCGAAGGTACACAAGAGCAAAGTGCCTGTTCCGGGAAGACCGATTGTATCGGCAATCAAAAGTACCTTTGAGAATACATCGAAATATGTTGACTTCTATCTTCAAGAGTTTGTGTTGCAGCTCCCAACATATATCAAAGACACTACTGACTTTCTATTCCAACTGAGTAATCTAATTTGCTCTGATGAATATATTTTTCTTACTATGGACATTACTGCCCTATACACAAGTATAGCCCACCCTAATGCATTAAGAGCAGTAGAATATTTTTTGGGCAAAAGACCTATTGAGATGTACTGTCACAATCGAATGTTGTTGAAAATGATACATTGGTGTTTACACAATAATGTATTCATGTTTAATAATACAGTGTTTCAGCAGCTGAGAGGTGTTGCCATGGGGGCATGCTTCTCCCCCAGCTACGCATGTTTACATGTGGGCTGGTGGGAGGAGCATGTCCTCAGGGAGCAACACACTGAAGAATTGTCAACACACGTAATAAAATGGTGGCGGTATATCAATGATATTTTTGTAATATGGAAGGGCACTAAAGATCAGGCTTCTGTGTTTGTTGACAACATTAATGCTAACAATCTCAATCTACATTTTACTGCCAGTATAGATGAGTCAGTTGCCAATTTCCTAGACATTACGGTTCAAATTGTACAGGGGAAAGTGGAAACTTGCTTATATAGGAAAGCCACATCAGGTAATACAGTATTACATGCGGGCAGTTTCCACCCACAGCATACCATCTCCAGTATCCCTTATGGGGAGTTTTTACGTATCCATAGGGCATGTAGTACATCACAAGCCCGCGAATACCATCAAATGGAAGCCAAAAAAAGGCTTGAAGCTAGAGGATACAGTTCTAGGAAATTGGACACTGCTATGAGAAAGCCCAATGAGAAAAAGAGGGAGGTCCTTCTGAATCCAGATAGGCACATAACTTTGGAAACTACTGAAATAGATGGCAAGTCTGAGAATGACAAAATGGAGATGAGATTAATTACGACCTATAGCAAACAGGCCAACAACATTAAAGCCATTATTAAAAAACAGTGGCCGATCGTCCTTACAGACGCTACTTTAAAGAAAGTTCTTCCAAAAAACCCCACCATTACTTTTCGGAAGGCTTATTTGATGCGTAATGACTTAATAGCCCAGAAACAATCAAGGCTGACAATTGGCTATGCCCAAGAAAGGGGTTCTATAGGTACAGCTCATGTCAAGCGTGTAAATTTGGTACCAATACTTCGAGTTATTTGACACCCTTTTCGGATAAACCTATCGCACTGAGAGATCATTACACCTGTTGAACTGACCATGCAATATATGTTCTAAAATGTAGCTGTAACTTATGTTACGTTGGAAGTACAAAATTACAAGTATATGTGCGTATTTTACAGCATCTCCGGGCGATAGTGAATTCCGACCCTACCTACCCTGTTGCCAGGCATTTTAAAGCAGTGCATGATAACAATCTCAACTGCTTGCAGTATTTTGTAATCGATGCGGTACCATCTAGCAAACGGGGAGGCAATCGGGAGAAGAAGTTGCGCCAGCTCGAGTCAAGATATATCATCGAGCTGGACACTAAGGGGCCGATTCCGATTCGGGCCGGAAATCTCTCCGACCGAGCCGGACCCGGAGAGATTTCCGACCGAATCGGACCCGTGCAGCCCGACCAAACGAGTACGATGCGCACGTATGCCATCGGACTCGAGTCGGTCGGACTCCCATTGAAGTCAATGGGAGCCGGTCGTACAACGCGTACGCGGGCTCCCATTGACTCAATGGGTGCGAGGCGGACAAGGGCGCCCCCTACAGCGTGTACGCGGCGAAGCGACTCGCGCCGTACACGCACAGGTAGGGGGGACCCATGGGTCCCCCCTGTGTGCGACTCGCACGGCTACGCGTACAGGGGGGTCCGACACGGACCCCCAAAGTACGGCTCCGACTGCTCTTTCGAGCCGGAGTGCGCAGCTCGGTCGGACTGCTCGCGGCGCGCATCGTACTTACCCGGCCGGGAAACGTCTCCATTGCGCGGTGCGAGTCGAGTCTGAGCGAGTCGGTCGGTGCGGTTCGACCCGGGAACGAGTCGGTCGGAGCGGTCGGGACGCCCGGACGAGTCGGTCGGCGATTTCGCATCGTACTCGCTCGCCCGGACGCGCGTACGAATCGGTCGGGCAATAGGGCTCCAAATCGGATCCGGTTAAGCTGAATCCGATTCGGAGCCCTACCGGCCGAGATCGGAAACGGCCCCTAAGTCTCCGGTAGGGCTCAATGTTGGAGAGGATTTGCACAACTTTCTATGAGCAATTGGCAGTTTTATGTGTGACAAGGGCTATGAAAATCATGATGTGACTAGATACTGTGTAGTAAAGTTCAGGGTATTTTGAAATGAATATATACTCTTCAGTTACCAAGCTATATTGAAGATGCATGAATAGGTCTACATCAGGGGGCTCCCTGTATGTTAGATTGTTGAAGATTGATACACAAGAGCGATATTAGTTTACCTGCCTAGTAGAGGGGTTGAGATGTCCAACAGGGTATGTTTACCCAGCAATGTTAGCTGATTACTGATTCCCCAGAGCAATTGTGGACGGCATGAAATGCTTAACACTATATGTAGCCGCCAGGAGATCTCAATAAGATAGTAATTTTTAACTTTTTGATAGATTTTTATCATATCTATTGCACTTTTGCACAATAGTTTTTTCTATGCACTTTACACGCTTCAGTACTGTTAGGCACTAACACTTTAGATATTGTTGATTCTTGTAATTAATGTAATACAATTGGCCGAATTTTTGCGTATTTGCACATGTTAAGAGCCACTGCTGGCAGTTTTGTGCTTCTAAGAACAAGAGTTGAATTAGGGCATTGGCAGCTACAATTTTGATATCTAGATATTGATTATAATTGATTAATAGTAGGATTAGTCATTACATATGAGGCAATTTTTAAGGGATACCACAAGTTGATATCCGTTAGTAAGAACTACAATCATGTGCATGTATTTGCACTTTGTATTAATCATCCAAGTATCAACTATGAGAATATGTTATTTTACTATTGCACTGTTTGGATATCAGATTTTTATCTAGTTAAATGGCGCAATGATGCAATATTGATTTAGGCAATGATTTTATGATATACAGGGATTATATTGTAGTAATTTTTTAGTACTATGCATTTTAGAGCAATGATATACCTGTTTCTTTATCCAAGTGTGCATAAGGTTTATATATTTTTTGCCAGCCATTTTAGAGCAATGATATACCTGTTTCCATATCCAAGTGTCCATAAAGTTTATATAAAGTTTATATATATTTTTTGCCAGCCATCAAGTGATGCTAGATACCACTTATGGAGAGATTTACACAGGATGCGCAATTTGCATGGCATATGCATAACAAGATCGCACATATACATTATCATGCCTAACAAGTTATAACAGAGGTTCGGATGGACTTGTAAATAACTGCCGGTTATTTTAAAAACCATGAAATAACACATGTAATTGTATATTTTCAATCATGTTATTAGTGGCTATATCAAAATGAATGTACAAATGACGGATTGCTTTTATCCATTATCAGTCATTTATAATCTGATGGTTTATATGCTGGAACGAGCTTGTGGATTAATAATTGATATGCACAGTATCTCCTTTATGTCTATACTTTCTAAGTGCCGAGCATGTGACAGGAAGCATCACTATCACTTTAAAAACCCGTTTGTTAATGACGTATGTCATGTGATCAAGGACACAGCCTGTGTCCGAAACGAGGCAGCACCGTTTGTGAAGAATAAAAACATATGTTTGGCACCAGATATATCCTGAGTCTGTGTTCCTGGGAGTGCGTGATTGCACTTGGGAGTTCGAAAGTTGATATATATATATATATATCTATATATATATATATATAGATATATATATATATATATATGTATATATATATATATATATATATATACAGAAATACTTTTGCACTTTTGAAGTGATTGAATGATTTATGCTTTTATTTACTGTTATATATAATATTATGTATCATCATGTCTTGCCCTTAGCCCCGCCCCTAGCCCCACCCACTCAACACACCTCTAGCTCATTTTAATGAGTACCTGCACTTATTTTTTCCCATTTAAAGCACTGCATAAAAGAGAGTATCTAAAAATGTACTACGCAAGTCCTCTATGCCCTTTTGCTAATAGAGAGTTTGATGTTTCGGCGGCCTATTCAGAATGTCATGTAAGAGGATGTAACTGTAGAACTTCTTCCTTTCCTAACTAATTTCATGAATCGGCCACGTTGTTTTTGGAAAGAAATAAAGGGTATATTAGACTGGCATCTCAAGAAAAGAGACCTAGCAACATTTTACTTAATTATATCTTTTTAATACAACCAACATGTTAGAGAGAAGACCAAGCATGGCTCAAATGCCACAATAGGAGTACTAGATGAAAGTCTAATAAAAAGTCAGCAAAGTTTGCCTGCAGTCCTATTACTTACTGTCCAGCATTATCCCATACATGTGAAACCCAAAATTCCATCATTTAAGGTACCACCTTACCATCTCCGGCTTCATTCAGAGGATCAATATATAACCCCAACCCATACTCAACATCGAACCTTTTAGCCTTCATGGTAACTCACTCAAACTGGACACTTTTGCTAAGTGTGAATTGTATATAAGATTAAAGGCAAAAAGAGAGCCAAGCTACGCCGGCAACTATATGGCTTCCAGGCAGTGTGCATCAATCCTTCACATAGTTTTATCCAATATCATTGTCTTTTCTAACCCCATAAGATGTTTCTTCTTATACCAAGGCTATTCAGTTCCAGATGGTGCACGTCACATTAATTCAGGAAATATGTTTTACAGAAAGAGGACTGAACGCATGCAATTGCATCTCAGCAGAAGTGTCAGAGAGGTAAAGACGAATGGGGTCATTTATGCTTTGGAGGACACCCTGCCGATCTGCTAGACTGGCAGAGGCTCTTGCTCCACCAACGGTGGAATGCCCAACGTATTGACAGATCCCACCTGCCTGGCAGGAATTTCTATGTTGAAAGTGTTTCCGCCAGTGAAGGAGTTATTAAATGCATTGGGAGCCCCATTCCAAATAGGGCAGAACTCCCATTGCATGACGGGCATTAAACCGGTGTTGTATGGATTGATGTCTTTGTAGGGGTTCACTGGTGGTCGGTCAGCAGCTCCCCCACTTCTAAACGAGGCCAGAAATGTGTGAGTTTGGCGAATTGGGAGGACCACTGATTTATAGCAATTCTCTCGTCTCCCGAAAGTGTGAATGCCCCCCAACACATACATGCCAACAGACCCAATTCTGGCAGGGGACTCACGGGGCCATATGTACAAGCCCCTATCGCCACGGGAACGTCACTTTTTGTGACGTTCGCGTGGCGATAGGGGCCTTGCCTTATGTACAAGGCAGCGTTAAGCCACTTAACCTGGCTTAACGCTGCCTTGTACATAAGGCACCCTTTCACGCTATGTTTAGCGTGAAAGGGGCGTGCAGTGGGTGTTGCGGTGGGCGTTCCACCGCAACACCCATTGTATTGGACGCTGCCCCCTATGTACAAGGGTGGCATACATAGGAGGCAGCGCCAAAATTAAGACCAGGAAAACCCTGGTCTTAAGGTGGCGAAACGAGGAGAAATGCATTATTTCTCCTCGTTTTTGCTTTTTCCATGTGTGCTGCCTTGTGCCCTTCCTGTACATAAACAAACCTTTTAAAAAAATGCCATTTTGTAACTTTCATGTGTGCTGCATGAAGCAGCACACATGAAAGTTACAAAATGGCATTTTAGGATTGTTTATGTGCAGGAAGGGACACCTTCCTACACATAACCAATCCTCCCCTGCACACAGACACCCTTGCACTCTGGTGCAAGGGTTCCTGCGTTGGCGCTAAGTTGTTAAACTTAGCGCCATCGCAGGGGGAAACGCAAGGCTGCACCACATTCTTGTAAATATGGTGCAGCCTTGCGTTTCCGAAGTAGCGGAGCGTGTCGTTAAGCTCAGGAGGCTAATGACACGCTCCGCCACTTCGTCGTACATATATCCCACGATTTTTTAAGCCAAAAAATAGCTCTATTTTAACTGTTTCCCGCCTGAAATTACCTTTGCTTCAATGTACATCAGTGATGAAAATGAAGTCGCCCGATTTTGTTTTCAAACTTTTCCTCTTTCTGGTTGCAAAATGTTTGCAAGTATGCTAACGGTCTTTAAAAATTCAAGACAGAGCCAAAGTTAAGGATTACTAAGTAAGCTCGAGAAAAGAATAAGACCACGTAGGAGCAGGGAGCAAAAAAAGGAGCCAGGAAATGGACTCCCTCATGCTATTCGTTTTCCGTCAAATTCTTTACATCCATTGTAAGCAGGAGAAATAGCAGGATCCATTTCTGAGAATGTAGGGGCTTATTTACAAGCCCCTTGCGCCACCCGTACGTCACTTTTCCCATGTTAAAAATGACGCAAAAGTGGCGCAAGGCGCTTGTAAATAAGCCCCGTAATGTTGTGAGAAATTGGTGAGCAAGACCTTGTCAGTTGTGCTTCAGCTGGCTGAGGAAAGGTTCACAGACCTGAATGTGATCCCTTCAAACTAACATATTTTCTGTTGAGCAGGAACAGGGACACAGGACTCCCCACTACACCCAAGTTTACAATTTCCCGGCAGTTGCATAATCTCTTTTGAGCATATAGAGGCATGCAGTTGCGATCTGCTATTGATTCCTGCTCTTTATAAAACCCAGAAATTCAATTACATAAGCCGGGTTTCATTACAGAGTGACAGGTCCACAAATCTCTAACGTACTTCAACGTATATCGTTGCTTTTTTTTATTAACCTCATTGTATTTCCATTTAAAAGGAATAACTTTCAGTGCTTACACTGCCACCCTTAATGAGTGTTTCGGTTTTCTTCATTTGGTGAATGCATTTCCAAGCACACCAACTCTCTGTGCACGTGTTCCAGCCAGATGCACTAAGCCCATATTGAACTACTCGACTTTCTACCCTGTAGTAAAACCCTTCCTCTCCCACTCCTCCGCCTGCTCCCAAAGCGCCTCTTAGATTCCAGATTCAGCACCCAAAATGAGGAATAAATCTTACCACCTATTAACCACAGCCGCTACTTCAATAAACGGTTACTTAAAAGGCAATACACTGCACATGTTAAAGATGTTAGCACTGCTAACAGACCATTGGTCAGCAAACCAAATGCAACACCTCACATATTAAGGTTCCGTTTATTACTGTGCTCAAGCAGAGGCCAGCTTAGTGAGGCAGAAGGCCCTCGTGTTGCCTGGGAGCCTGGGGTGTGTTTAGTACATAATTACATCTAGAGCGCTCTGACTATAGAGATTTAATTGTGGCAGAATTGTTTCATGGTTTTTCACTTTTCTGTGTGTGTCTGTCACTTGTAGCCCCCTTTGTAGATTTTGAGACCACGATTCATTTATAAAGCACAATTTCTCAAATAAACTATTCAAGATCTTGTGAAGAATCTACAGTCATTTTGGTTGATTCACAAGAGCATTCATGAGTACAGAAAGGAATACTATGGGAGTACTTTTTAGGGCACTCTTACATGCTCTTGTAATTTGGCCCTGAAACGTCCAACTCTCTATTAGTAAAAGCAAAAAAATTTCAAAGTCACCTCTATTTGTATTACTTGTATATGAATATTCCCATTCTATTCTCATTTTTAATGTTACGTAATTCACAAAGGTATTTAAAAGTATGTGAAAGGCTACTATAGGAGCACCTCTTTATGCACTCCAAAATGCCCTTGTGAAGAAGCTCCATCATTCCTCTAAAATAGGAAATCAAACTTGCACATATAAGAAAACTCTTTCCCCCTCTCATTAGACATGATGAGCTGAGGATCCCCCAAGCACGTCCAGCTTTGAATCAGCTTTAAAGCAGCCCACTGCCCCCACTCACCCACCTACCTTATGTTCTCCCTTTGCCCCATCTGGTCAACAGTCCAGCCCTGGCTATGGAGATGGAGCCATGTGGATGGATCTGCTTAAAGGAATTTGATACATGTGAAGAAGAATAGTACAGACAGCAAAGGACAGTTCTACTGTTGATGTTTCAACTTGAATTAACACATCTTTTCAACAAATGTGTCAAGTTATTATTTGTTCAGGCTTGATGGATTGGGTGAGGGATTTCCACACAGAGTAGTCCCAATTGATATTGAAATCTGTTATAAGCTTGGAACCTGCACTCTAAATAACCAAAGGGATACAGAAAATAGTTGAACAGTTTATAAACTGTAAATTTGTTATAAAATTATGTTGATAATATGTAAACCTCTATTAGCTTGTTGCTACACATTCCTCAAAAATGATATTCCATGAGTACATGCTCAAAGTTCAACAATGGAAATCTTTCACTGAGGTCAAGCAAACTGAGAAAATGCAGCTGAGCTGCATGTTGTAACACTCAGCCATATTAACGGTGATGCACCAAAGGCAAATCACACTTTTTGATGCACCTGAGAGTTCCCGAGACTGGCAGGAAGAGAGGGAAAACGCATAAACCTAGGGTAAAGACTCTGGTAGAGCCCAGTGACCTGGGACACAAAGACTATTCAACCTCCAAAAGAGAATAGAACAAGAAGGAGGTGCTGTCAGTGGGCCAGTGTGGGTGGTCTAGGATGGACCTTAGGGAAGAATCATCAACAACGGGGGCAGACAGCTGGAGGACCAAGGGCTATCCATGACTTAAATCATATGATATGTTGTACGTAAAGCAGAGGGCCGAACAGTTGCAGCATGACTTAATGACTGAGGCTGCAATCGTGATCATCATGGAGTCCAGTCACTCCTCCATGCCTGATGTCTTGCCTACCAATTCATGCCAAATTATAAGCTATAAGTAGAAGTACACTGGGAAAACATTCTTAACAGAGCCTATGGGGCCACAATTAGAAAAGGGCCGCAGGTGGAACCCCGTTATTAAAGAGAAAGATGTATACAGGCAACAGATACTTCAGAAACTGGAAGTGTGGAGGGGGCAATTGAGTGAGGAGATGTGTTACATTTCAACAGTTACTAAGTTCATTACAGTGAACAGTAGATGCAAAAGACAAATATACAGTACACCCACCATTACACAGAATAGAAACCCAGGAAATACTGGCTATTCTCCTTAACTGTCATGCGGAGGTGTTAGGCCTAGGTGAGAAATGCCATCTTTACATGCTCACGTTTTTAAGTTGGCCTCTCTCCCTTTAAACACGATGACATTTGACACACATTCATTTGCATGCACACACAGGATAACATTCCTAAAACTCAGTTTGCTTACAATACCACTTCGTAGGCATTTTATCAGAAAACCGGGAACACTCTGTACAAGGGCTAAGTTCAGCATGCAAAGATGTTGTTATTTGTTTTTGGCCACTGGGCGACAGAGCTATCACAATAGGATAAACAATAACGGCCTGACTGGGGCTTCAGCATGGTAACATGGAGGATGTTATTATATATATACTGCATCAACCCTTTGTTTATTCAGAGGAGCATTTCGTTGGTACTGAGAGGTCGGTCCATGCCAGAATTCCAGCTCAGCTGATTTCTGCAACCTCATGCGAGGGATGCGGTCCAACTCTAAACCAAGATGGGCAGCTTGCTGACACTTACCCACAGGTAATGGGGAGTTAGATAACCCAACAGGGATTTGGCAGATCCACTCACCTTAGACACAATAGGGTAGAATGCGCTAGGTAGGAGTAGACTATATTACAGTTAAGAATAACTACACAGCTTATGAAGCACTAGAAATACCATTACCTTACCAAGAACAACAAAATTGGTTTCAAGACGCCCTACCATATACATACAACAACGTTAGGCTAGGTCCCCTTAACAATGAAGGAGCAACACGGCCAGTCTTAGCCGGATACACACCATTTCCAGATATAGATACTCTGAGAGCTCCTGAACTACGTACATTGTACACAGATCTGGTTAAAATATATAGATGTTTTAGCTCAGTTTGTCACGCGATTCTTGACAATAAATCCTGCGAGGGCTGCTCAAGCTGCACAACCAAAATTGACTACACCTGGAATTAATCCACAAGCAATAAATGCAGTCTGGATCACACAAAAAAACAAACCAGCTTGAAGTAGTGTTTCACCATACGTTACCTCACTAAAAAGACAGAATTCTTACAATTCGCTTGCCAATGGGGATGATTCCCCCGGTGGAAGACTGCATCACTTAGGGTACAGTCTTTGCTACAGTATATACCAGTACACCCTCATTATCTGTTTTGCCTGAGGTGCTTAAACAGATCCAAAATGAGTGTGGGGCAGCCCCTGCTGTCGATTGTAGGATGAAACTGATAGGGCAATTTTGCTGCAGTATCCGCCTTTATGTTGAGTAACATTAAAGGGGAAGCAGCAGTGTTGGTAGTAAGCTAATGACCCACTAGCTTGCCACCGAGAGAGCAAGAGCACGAGTTGCCTAAAAGTATTTAGGAAACCTATGGAACAATAGGCTGAGATAGTTTGGGAGCCAGACCTAGTAAACCACAAATTAAGAGTAATTCTGAAAAGGATAACTTAAAGCAAGCACCCGAATCTTCTAAGAAGAAGCAGGATAACAAGAAATATAGACTAAGTCACGGGGTGGATCTCCTCAACAGGAGGCCACCGGAAAGCGCTACCACCTCCATAATCATTTCAATATTGAGACGTCTGACGGGTATCAGGATACTGACAGACGTTCATCTTGTTCCTTTCAGGATTCATCTGAAAAACGCTAGGAGAGAGGACAGTCAGAGCACAATTCAGACGAGTATGTGAAGCCAAAGAAGGACTCACAACACTCTTCTGACTACATAATAAAAAAGGAAGATACACCTTAACATTCCAAACCTCAATTCAAAAAGAAGAAGGTGGCTGGCATAAAAGTCAAGCATGCAGCAGATATTGAGGACACTGCTTCTGAGCGCAGAGTAGGCTCTGACCATGCTGGACAGCACAGCAGGAGTCCTTGATAGTTCACTGGGACCTGATGGATTGTCTGGTGGCAGTAGCATTGAGTGACTATGTCTAGGTGGAAACACCGGACATGAGAGTGAGTGTCCTGCATCGATTATATGAGATGCAACTCCAAGTGGAGGGAGACGCATCAATATACATTAATTTTCTCTTTTGGGAGAACTTGTCATTTGGCTACGATATTCTCTTGGCATGAAAGGATTGGTCACCTGAATTTGTGATGGATTGCCCAGAGGAAAAAATGGTAATTTTACCTGCTTTTTCCGACCTTGTCCCAGATGCAGTTAAACATTGATACGCCAATGAGTAGGCTTTGGTGCTAGCTCTTGCGTTACACAACCATGTGGGGTGGGATGACGGTTCCCCTTATCATGTTATACCAGTGAGGTGAACCCCACAACCTCAAAGACAATAATCCATTAAACATGAGGCTAAAAAACAAGTTATAGATACTCACACAACTTGAATACCTAGGTGTAATAGAAAGTTGCACTTTCCCTTTGAATAATCCTTTGTTTCCAGTAATGAAAACTGACCATTAATTTTGTCTAGTATTAGATTGCAGACACCTGAACACAGCTACACGTAAATTCACAGTACAAAACACGCATACTAAGGCACTAATGAACAACATAGGGGCCGATTCCGATCTCGGTCGGAAGCCCTCCGAACGGGATCCGGCCGGGAAAAATACGAGCCGAGCGCCTTTTCTCCGACCGACTAGTACAGCTGTCCGTCCGAGCGAGTACGATGCGATCGTACGCGTTGTTTCCGACCGACTTGTTTCCGGGTCCGAACCGCTCTGACCGCTCCGACAGACTCGCACGGACACGATTCGCACCACGCAATGGAGACGTTTCCCGACCGAGCCAGTACGATGCGCGCTTCGAACAGCCCGACCGACTCGTACCGTCCGGCTCAGGAAAACTGTCGGAGCCGTACTTCAGGGGTCCGTGTCGGACCCCCCTTCACCCGTAGCTGCACGAGTCGCACACAGGGGGGACCCATGGGTCCCCCCTACACATGCATGTACAGTGCTTGTCGCACCGACGTGCACCCACTGTAGCGGGCGCACTTGTTCGCGACGTACCCATTGAGTCAATGGGAGCCCACGTACGCGTCGTACGACCGGCTCCCATTGACTTCAATGGAAATCCGACCGAGTCAAGTCCGGCAGCGTGCGGCCGCATCGTACTCGCTCGGTCGGACTGCGGGAGTCCGGCTCGGTCGGAAAACTCTCCGGATCCGGCTCGGTCGGAGAGTTTTCCGGCCCGAATCGGAATCGGCCCCTTAGTGTGGAAAAAATGCAGAACAACCCTAGACATCTCAAATGGATTTTTCTGCCAAAACATAGCACCTAAAAGCAGGTATTTGACCGCATGCAGCACACTGGGTTCTCAAAAACAGTTCTGTCAATTGCCTCAAGGGTATAAGAAGAGCCCAAGGTTGTTTTCAGCCTGGGTTACAGAACTTTTGCAAGAATATGATGACCAGGCATTGTCCTATGTCGATCACATCTATCAGATTGATGGGACCTTTCAACAATCTTGGCAAAAGTGGATCATATATTATTGGGATTTGCTCACATGGGCTACAAATTTAATTTAAAAAATATCAAAAACAGCCCACCTCAATGTCCTATTTGTAGGATATGAGCTGTCATGTGAAGGGAAAAGCCTAGCAACACATTTCCCTAAGAAGTGTGCACTTCTACATCCAGCAAACACTTTAAAGAAACTCCAAACAATTTTGGGTTTCCTGAATTTTGGCAAAACTTACATTCCAGATTACATGGTGCGGGTAAAGCCGTTCCACGACTTGTTACGTCCAGACTTTTCAAGCACACATTGGACAACTGAACACACACAACTATTACGTTCAGTACAAGCTGACATGCTAGCTTCAACCCATTTGCACACACGTGTAAAATCAACAACCATAGTGATCTGTAAGATTGCGGGTCAATCGGGATATACCTACGTTACATTCAACGAGAGAGAAACGGGACCAATTGCATATAAATTTCATTTATACACTAATGCTGAGATGCGATTTGCACCAACAGCAAAGATTCGGATGGCGGTACAAACTGCTGTAGTGAGAGAGCTCAGGATGGCAAGACAACCACCACTGCCAGTAAGAAACCTCAAACCTAATGTCCTCCTGTGTGTGCCACACATTCACTATGTTGGACTATTCCTGCACACTTTTCCATATCTGATGGGAGGAGTACGTTGGACTTTAGACGCCTGACAATTTGGACTCTACTGCAATGGTTTTATCCTCTATGACTGAAGACTTCACTTTTTATTTGCACTGTTGAATTGTAAGTTAATTTCTTTATCTTATCCTTGTTCACTTCATTAAAAACACATGTCGCCAAAACATTGTCTCCTGTTATAATTCTCACATATAACAATGTGACTGTACTACCATGTGAACTTTGGAATTTCAAAACTAGGGACTTCTGGAAGCATGGATATGTTTTATGTAAACAATGTTCAACTCAGGATCACTACAGTGTCACAACAACACATACATACAAGTTCCTGGGCTGAGGACATCTTTATACCATTGATCACATCATAGGCTGACATGATGTCAGACAAATAGTAAATAAAACATGACTCAGTTATTCTATGTCTTCTATGTCAGTGATCACATTATCACTTGCAGACTTTCACAATATGGAAGGAGGGGATACATCTGACAATATTCCACATACTAGGCAACAATAAATGAGGTCTACATCATCAGCTGGAACCATATTCCCACCTCCCAAAAGGAATCTTACATCAAATGAAGAAATAAACAGACACATGTCAGTACAACAGTGTCTAACCACAGAGTCATTTCAATACAGTGTTGCTTGCATCTGGTGAAATGTCACAAACAAATGTAAGTGATGTGCTACAAGCACTTTGGCCTACAATGAGGAGACACATCAACAGTTACATCTAGTTCATAGATAATGAGGAATTAGTCAATGTGAAGGCAGGATAGTATGAATTCGGCACAACATAACATTGTGTTGGATCACAGATGGCACACATATTGCATTAGAACTAACACACCACAAGGATCAAGTTCAGTGGAAGCCAGGTAACTTCCATCCTATCGCTGTGCAAACTGTCTTGGTACCAGCTTTGTACACCTAAACTCTGTGACAGACATTCCCAGGAACAATCCATGTCCACTTTGTACATCTAAACAGCATCATATACCTGCTAATGTCACAACTCTAAAATGTTCAAATGAAGATGACATGGTGAAGGTACCTAAAACAGACTACCACAGAGAGATTAGCTAAGAAAACACACATATGACATACATCACATTGTCAACTTCTCACAGTACAAGACAACATTTACAGCTGAACAAAGCTACACTTACAATACAAACACCTTTCCCCAGATATTTCCAGATCCATATATTCCT
Organism: Calotriton arnoldi; assembly: GCA_963921515.1. Classification (NCBI taxonomy): domain Eukaryota; kingdom Metazoa; phylum Chordata; class Amphibia; order Caudata; family Salamandridae; genus Calotriton; species Calotriton arnoldi. Next base: position 381,245 of record CAWUFW010007768.1, on the reverse strand, counting down.
AATATGTAGCATTAACATTCTCCTCACAACATCACTACAAAAGTTGAAAGAATAGTTAAGGTCATCACCGGTGGTAGTCAACCGCATGGTGGGTGGTTGCATGCACGGCAATCAAAACCATAGGCTAACGTTGGGGATAGTGACAGTTGCGCCCCAATCGCTGTGTGCGCTGATGTTGATGACTGCGTATGTGGCATGCATGTACATGGTATTAGGAAAAAGGAAAAAATCTCACTTGCCTCCTGACACTGCTGCTATCAACACCTCCTCCATTTTAGCTGCTGTTTGCCACCTCTGGGAGCAATCATGGCTTGAACTACAGGGAAGAGGGCCTGTCCCTTCACTCCAGAGGAGCTTGATGCCCTGGTGGATGATGTTCTTCCAATGTATGCCAAGCTCAATGGCTCACCAGAGGAACAAGTAAGTTTCTCAAATACATGTGGAACTCCATTTCACTGCTTCCTTTCTATTCCCATAGGCTACAATGTGCCTCTGAGTGTAAGCATTATGTTGATTGCATACATTGTGTAGCCCCTACATAGGGCAGACACGTAATGGATTATGGGGCCCTGGACTTTGTGGAGAGAAGGCCACCATTAGCATGTGTGATAATGGTGATTTCTACTTGTATTACGGGCATATCTCTATGCAGGGCTCAAGTTCATTGTAGCTACAATGAGTTCTCAAATCACATCATGGTATATATGCATTGTTATGTATAGGCTTCACACCATGAGCCATTTCTGTATACTGTTATAAGCATTTGAGGATGCTTTTAGCCAAGTGTACCATCCCACTGATCACTCAGCCCACATCTGACTTTGTAAAACAGTCGTCTGGCAGGTAGCTATACCTCCCAGACCCCTTCAGAATGCTACATAACCACATGCTCACATATGAAAGGAGCAGACGTTTCACTTTTCTGTATTGACTTGTTGGAAATGTGAGGTTCATGTGGAATAAGTAGCCTCAGCCTACAGAGAGCAAGGTCTGACATTGATATGTGGGCAGCCTGGGTCATGGCCCAGCCTGGGTCAGAGTTACTGTGGCAGGAGAACTGATGCACAGAGTAATGGACCTTTAGACCTTCTGATCCATGGATGTTCCCAGAAACAGTTATCTGTACCACTAGTAGCCCTGATAGCTGTTACATGGATAATCTTGGGCATGATGACTGAGGTGATCTCCTGACCTGATATTTCTTTCCATTGACCCACAGTGTCAATGTATGTCTGTCACTAATGACTGTCCCCTTACTCACACAGGTCTGTTGACAGTTTTCTAATTGAGTTACATCCACTGTACAGGCCTCTTGTACATCTGAGACATGAACAGTGTAGATAGTGGGTTACTTTGGAATAGATGTAGAAATGTGAATCATCTGCTTGGCTACAGTATTCCCTATCACACTACACAGACAATGTTATGTTGATTGACTTCCCTGTTACAATGCCACATATGGCAAAAGGGGTGTCCTGGGATGGCAGTACAAACAACACCAAGTCATTATGACTTACTAGGATATTCATGTAAGTAGTCCACATGTCCACACAGCCCCCGGAGAGGTAACTCTCAGTGTCACACATATCAGCCCTTACCTTGTGACCTTAGTCTTTGGATGTTTTTTATACTATGGTATGTGCCTCTAAGGACCATATGCATCGATGCAATGGGCCTGGCAGTAAAGGTGTCTGGACAGTCAAGAACAGGTAGTTTACCCTTCAGAAGGTCCAAATGGCGTACTATGTGTCATGGTATCTCACATCACATTCCATGTAGGATGGCCCTGGCCTACATGATGTTAGTTTCCTGCCTCAGTCAATGTAGGTCATGACCAGGGTTGAGGTTAGTTATCAGATGACCACAAAAGTGTGTATCCATGCTTTAGTTGTGCTTGGCATGTGACATGGACACATGTATTTTGTTGACTTTTGGATGAATGTTTGTGCTAGGTGTAAAATAAAACAAATATGTATCAACCATACAGATATCCTTAAACTTACAGTTATAATCTGTTTTTAGATCTATTGCATCCATACAGGTCAACACCCATCAGAAGAAGGCCATTTGGAGAGCCATCGGACGGAAGGTGTGGACCCTGGGGGTCTATAACCGGTGTAGTGCCCACTGCAGAAAGAGGTGGGAGGACCTGTGGCGTTGAACCCTGAAGATCGTGGAGGCCCAGATGGGGAAGTCCTCCCAACACGGAAGGGGTGCGCACCTGACCCTGACCCCCCTGGTGTCCTACCCGAATCTTGATGGGCAGTTGAGGGTCCAACAGCAGCGACAAGGGGGTGAGTCTGCCAGAGTCATACATATCATATTGCCAACTTTGAGTGTTACTGACAGGCATTTCATCAACCATATTAATGATGGCCCATGTGTCACACACAAGATGAGTCATTGTTAGTGTAAGTGTGGGAGTAGGTGCATGCTGCTGTACTGTGCCTATTATCTTTCTGACCTGGAAGACAGCAGAATTCTGTCCACATCCAATTCTCTCCTTTTGAGCAGACACCTGGCTTAGTGAAGTGAGTAATCATCTCATATTCTCAGTAAATCTGGGTGACAAATGTACCACACAGGCAGCTGGTCTTGCTTGTGTGAGAATCGATGTACCCTCACTACTGTCTCTCATGTGATGATGGCCCTATAGCATGAGATATGACATAGAGTTCACCGTACATGCAGTGACTGTACAACAGTTCCCATTGGTAAGTGCTGGTCATACAATGAAATGAGAGTGCAAACATCACTGGTGCCATCAGCATTAATGCCTACATGTTGGCCAGTGTGCATTTGCCGGTTGATGGTTCATCTGCAATAGTGTTTCAATGCACTCATTGCCTGACTGGTGACATGCATGAGGGATTAAGATCTAGAACTGTGGGGATCCTATGTGAGTGTCTACACTGATCCTCACAAAGCAATCTGAGTATGAAATACCAAAGAAAGGGTGTGATGCAATGTGCCTGCCCCTGTTAGTCCTGCTGCCCTGAGCGAGGAGGCTATTGACCTTCTGAGGAGCATCTCTGTGGGTCAGACTGCAGTCCTGAATGCTATCCAGGAGCATGGCAAGAAGCTAATCCAGATGGTTGCCTACCTAGAAGGCATTCACACTGCCATGACTGCACTACAGAGATCTTTTTAGGCTCTGGTCTCCTCCCTCATGCTAGCCCTCCATCCATCCTGACCTTTCACCCCCCTCCTGCCCCTGCCCCTTCTCCATCCAAATTCACTCTTCCCATTCCTATCCCAAGCACATGCACACCTAAGCATGCACACACTTCATCAGACACTAGCACCACACAGAAATACAAGACATCCAAGAAATTTAAACATACATGTACACAGTAGACACTTACCTCCCTCACCACCTCCACAGCCCCAGCATACCACCAGGCAAAACAGCAAAACATACAGAGCCCTCCTCAGACACACCCATACCTGCAGACACCACACTCACAACTACAGACCCCTCCACCCAGTATTCAAGCAGAAACTGCACCAACAGCCACAGACCCCTCCACAACACCCAGTACATCCACATCACTCTCACCATAAAAATGCAAAGGCTTACAGTCACTCACACAACAGACACCAATACAACACACCGTGCACATAGCTTTCTCATCTCACACTTCCAATCCCTCTTCCTCCCAAACTGAACTCCTTCCCGAACACCCTACCCGTTTCCCCTGTGAATCTGTCATGTTTGCTCTTGCCCTAACCCCTGTGAAACCCAACCCCACCCCTTCCAAAGTCCCAAAAACCCCACCCACACCCAAACCCATCCCTTCCACTTCCCATTCCACCCCTGAAAAACAGCCTCCCCATCCCCTTGAACCGAGCCCAAAAAAAACAAAAATAAAAACCCTCTTAAAGCTAAAACCACCCAAACCCAAAAAGTCCCCTCCCAAAGACATACCTATCCCCCCCCGAAACCTCTGCCCTCCCCTCCAAAATATCATCTTCGAGGTGCCTGCAATGCCTACTGGATGCCCCTTTGTGAGGAGGTCCCTGGCAGTGTTTGTTGGCACAGCACATTGCTGAGGCACATGGACAATGAATGGACTGGCCATTGGCCTATGTTTTATTTTTGGATTGCTTTAAATCCATTCATTAAAAACTTTCACAGTTTGAAAGACATTAGTCCTGCCATTTCTTTCCTATTTATTTGATGTTATTGTATAGTTAGTGATGTATGAGTACAGTTGTGTATGTTTGATCCCTGATTGCTGATCCAGGTGAAGTGGTTAGTATGAAGTGACCTTGGAGCCAGTGCTGGAGATAGACAGGACAAGGGGAAATGTTGGATGAATGTGTATGTGGGTTGACATTCAAATAGGGCAGACATTGCATTGGGTTACATGTTTTGTGGTAAGTATTTCAGCTTCACCTGGCCACTGTCAAGGTCATTCAGGTTGCACTTCTCCCTGTGATGTAGTTTGGATATGTATGTGAAGTGTTGAAGTTAGAGATTTGTGTATCCACACATGTGATCCAGCAGTGTACTAACAACAGATACTCTACTAGTAATCATATACTCACCTGGGCCCATAAACACTTACACAAATTCAAGTATACCGCTGGGTTTAGTTTATAATTTCTATATTTCAGGTTTAGTTATTACTTATTCCTAACTAACCTTTCACTGATCAACAAGTTCTTTCCTCTGGTCGATGGACCATTAGTTGAACTAGTTGATGGTGATAATTAACATAACTTATTAACTATTCTCTATTTAAAGAAAATAACCACAGACTCGGGAAGTTTTAAAATCTTTATCTAAATTAATTGAATGTGAACCATCTCAAAGTTTCAGTACAGACACCCTCATTCGCAAGAGTGTCATTTCAATCAATAATCAATAAGCAAAAATTATTTCAGACTCACACAATAACTATGCTTAGAAAGGAGAGGACAGAGAGAGACGAACATCTATCAATACAATGAATTTATAATTACCCAGAATGGTGCGAAAACCAACTCCCTGGCCAAAGGGCTGGTAAGGGTCCCCCAGGATAGATCAGGAGACAAAGACTTCAGGACAGGAATCAGGACAGGATACTTCACCTCTCTAAATACCGACGACTGCGTCGCACCCCTCTCTGACACTCTCTTCCTCCTCGTGGTTCTTCCGCGATCTTCTTTCTAACCCAATTATATTAAGATGGAAGTCTCTGCATTCAGTTTCTTCATCGGCGTCTCACAGCATCAACACCACCCACAGCACCAACAGCATCCCGAGCTCTGCATCGCCTCTGCTCTCGCTTCTGCTGCTAACTAACTAAAACTACCTCAGTTATACCTTTCAATATTCATGTACCACCCATTAATGTTTCATTTTCATAAAATACTAACTCTGATTGGTCAGGCGAGGGGGTGATGATCATCGCACCATGCTTACATTTCAGTTATTTCATTGAACCATTGTTTTCAAACCCATCCCCTTAAACTTTATTAAATCGTTTCCTTTCCCATATATCTCCAAACTTTATTAATACAAATTGTTTCAATTTCATGAATAAGGCTCCTTCATATGAACTCGTCACCCTCATGTTCTCAGGGCACATCTTTACTTGTCCTTGGACGCGTGACAAATCCTTACTCATCCTTCCTTGTTCTCTCTCATGTGCGCATGTGCGGGGTCAAATCAGTCAGCTCAATTCAGACAAGTGTGGAAGGCCCAAATGCACACTAATAATAAAGTCAAAAGAAGAAATGTTATTTTCAAAAATAAATTGTTTCACTGTATACCACCAACCTCTACTCTAACCCACTTTAATTATTATTACCCTTTCTGCATTTGCGTTAATATAAAACTTATTTTCTATTTAGCCAAGCAGGTGCCATGCATGTGAACTTTCAAACTGCCATTTTAATGCCTTTTGCGCATGCGCAAAATTTTCCCTCCAAGCGTTATAACGTCATACTACGTAGATGCAGTAGACGCATGCGCAGTAAAGATCCCTTGTTAGAGTACGTTTTAGTCCTTCATTCATTTTGTTAAAGTTAGTAAACACATACGCAAGCTTCATTGTCCCGCGTGTCTTTCTAAAATGCGAATTATTAATTACAAACACATAGTTAGTAATTCGTTAATGAGTTAAAACGAAAGGATTGCTTCCGAGCAAGTCTCATTTACGAGTCCTTGCTCCATCAATCCCCTCTCTGATGGCATTTTAAGCCATCACAAAATTACCCATCCCATCCCAGATACCAACTTTAGCACATCTCAGTTCTCTATTTCTCCTCTCAATTTTCCATCAATCAACTCGTTTCCTTCTAAATCTTTCATTTTCTTATATAATCTGCCTTTCATTTCTTCCAACTGTATTTCATCATATTTTCTTTTTTGTTTCTTTCCCTTTCCTTCTCTTTCAAAATGTATTTTTCCTTTCCTTCCTTTTCTACAACACTTATATATAATCATGATTATCATTACTACGGTTATTATCATAACGAATGGTATTATTATTTGACCTGGAAAACTTTTCCCAAAATCAGTAAACCACTTCCCTATTGATGTTATACTTTTGTTAGTCTTCCCCACACACTGTCAACCTCCAGTTGGGTCAAGTCTTTATGCATTCTTGTAATGTTTTCAATATATCCTTTAATTTCTCTGCTCTTGTCTGGAATATAAGTGCAGCAATGTTGAATTTTCAACATACCACAGACTCCACCTTCTTTTGCTAACAGTATATCAAGAGCAAGACGGTTCTGTAAAACCATAGACCTGATTGCAACCATCTCTGTGTTAATCATTAAGAATCCTCTTACAGTATCTGTAGAAAGACGATCAACTATGGTTGATAACTTACACATTTTCTGTGAATTAAGAATGACTCCAACTGAGGGTATCAATGCACTAAAAATATCTCCTACAATTTCAGAAAAACTAGCTCTTCTTCTAGGTGTTAGTCCATTAGAATTTCCATTGATTCCACTGATTCTGTCCACATGATACATTTTTGGAAAAACTATTCCAAAGTAACAGCTCCCGTACCATCTTGCAGGTAACCTATAATATGCATTGTTCCCGCAAACATAATAAACTCCTGGAAATACAGGATCAGTTCCCCCTTTTAGTCCCCACCCTCCTAAAATTAGGAAGTTCTGTTCACAGTCACTAGAACCAATGTAATTATTGTTATAATCTGTCTTTAATCTATGGAGGCAGAATTTTCCCCTTTTCACAAAATCCAGGGACATCGCAGCATGAGCCTTGCCATTTGCATAGATTCCCTCTTTCCCAGCCCATGGAGGTACATGGGTTTTCTGTTCAGTCACTTTCTTTATTAAATGCTGTCTCCTTTCTTCTACTAAATCCAAAAAATCTTTTTCTTCTTTTCTTAATGTACATGTTAGATTATCTTTATGTGCCTGGACTACATCTATTGAACTCATTGTTAAGACAAATTCACCCATAAACTGTGCATTTTTACTACTAACTACTGGGTTCATATTCTTTCTAATAGGTAATTCAGAAAATACTATATCTATGTCTGAATAAAAATATTGAAGTCTCCATGTAGCATAAAATAAACTTGACAAAATACTGCATGACACAACATATGTTAAAGGTATATGGTGATACGTCACCCCTTCTGACACTGATGAGGGTAACTTCATACACACGTAACAATGACTAATTTCCATTGTATTAACATACTGAAACAACAATTTAATAAACACATTTGAAGATGTATTATAATTAGACTCATTATGATAATTTGCTTCATCTTCTACCCCTATTTCTATTTTAGTCCCTTTTATTCTATCTATTTTATTATTAGTATCTGTTTTATTCTTATCACTTGTTTCCATTAATAAAGATACTCCTACTGTTAGGAATAATGACACTAATACTACTAATAAAATACTACAAAAACAAAATCTAAAACATTTTCTTTTTAATCCTCGTTTTGGTCTTTCGGTAACTTCAATTTCTGCCATTTTACTCCGAGAAAATTTCTTTTCTCTTATTCTTTCTTTGTCAATTTAACTTTCTTTTTTTTGTTTTTAAGGAGGCCTCAATTTGCTTTCATCAATCTGTGCAACATGAACTTCTTCTGTTTCATCACTTAGATCTAGGGATTCAAATTCTTCAAGTATAACATAGGTCCATTCAGGGGCCTTGTACCTTCTATTTAAATTTCTCAATCTTGGACTTCTTCGAGTTATTTTCGCTAAGGTTTGTTTAGATCGTGTTTGACTTGTAATTTCATTTACTTGTTCTGGTCTCTTTTCTGATTTTCTCAAATGATATCTTAATTTCTTTATTCCAGTTGGCCAATTGTCTCTCTTTCTGATTCTTTTGATCTGTATTGCACTTTCACCTTCTTTATCTCCTTTTAAAGTTCTTTTAATTTCACTTAATCTAGGCACAACCTGTTCTCGTTCTCTGTTTTCTGTGCTTGAACCTTCTTTTACTTCCACCTGCTCAGGTCCTATTGTATTTTGTTCTTCTTCTTCCTGAGCTTGTTCTTCTAATTCTATCTGACCCTGTTCAGGTCTTACTTCAAACTGTTCTTTTTCTGCCTGAACTTGTTCTTCTAACTCTATCTGATCCTGTTCAGGTCTTATTTCAAACTTTTCTTCTTCTTCTGCCTGAACGTTTTCTTCTAATATTCCCTCCTCAGGTTCCTGAAAGTCTCTTTCTTTTTCCACCTGAGTGTGTTCTTCTTTCCCTGTCTCTTCCTGACTGCTTTCCTGTCTTTTCAGTTCTGTTATTCTTCTTGTTTCAATAGCGTCATCAGTTACTTCAATCACTGGTATCCACTCTTCCTGACTTATACTTGGCTGTTCGTCATATGGTTGTCTTTCAGAATCTATTACTCTTGATTCTTCAATTTCACAGCTTACAACTCCTGACGCTTCAGCCTGTTCAGTCAGTGGTTGCTCTTGATGGGCTCGGAACTCTTCTGGTATGACTGGCATGAATCCAATTGGGCAAACCTGCACACTTCACTGCTGTGGTAGTGATTAGTATGACTTGACGCGGTTTATCCCACCTTGGTGCTAGGCGCGACTTTCTTGCATGTTTCTTCACTAGCACCCAATCTCCAGGATTCAAATCATGTGCTTGGTCTGGCTGTCTTTCAACTGCGTCTTCTCCAACCTGATGAGAGACAGAACGCACCATTTTAGCCAATCCTTTGCAATAGTCCAATACCAGATCATCAGTTATATTCATTAATTTATTTCCAGGAATAAATGCTTGTCTCATTGCTCTTCCCATGAGAACTTCATGTGGGCTCATTCCTGTTTTTCTGTCTGGGATACTTCTGAGACCCATCAATACAAGAGGTAATGCATCTGGCCATTTCAGCTTTGTGGATGCACACACTTTCCCTAATCTTGACTTGATTGTGCCATTTAACTGCTCAACTATTCCAGAAGCCTCTGGACGATAAGCACAGTGCAGTTTTTGTTCGATGTTAAATGCAGCACAGATTAATCGAATTATTTCATTATTAAAATGAGGGCCTCTATCTGATTCCAAAGTGACTGGAAAACCAAAACGTGGTATTAACTCCCTCAACAACAATTTAGCAACTGTAAGACTGTCATTTCTTCGAGTGGGATATGCTTCCACCCATCTTGAGAAAAGGCATACTATGACAAGTATATATTTCAGTCCATTGCTAGGGGGCAACTCAATAAAATCCAACTGTAATCTGGTGAAGGGTCCTTCTGCCTTTCCAATCTTTCCCCAGCTAACCACTGTCTTCCTACCTGGATTTTGCTGCTGACAGGTTAAGCATCTTTGGCAAAGGCTCTCTGCGACTACCCTGAATTTCGGATTGTACCAACTCTGTCTGAATAAGCTGATCATTGAGTCTCTCCCTATGTGTGTTGCTCCATGGTACACTCTTGCCCTTTTGGAAAGAAAACAATCTGGCATGACTGGTCTTCCATCTAAATACACCCATACCTCATTGTGTGGTCTCTTTGTACAAGCTGCCTTTATCCAAATTTCCTTTTCCTTTTCCTCAACTTCTTCCTGTAATTGTCTAATCTCATCCCATGTTTCTGGTACTGAGAAAAACATAAGTTGGTATCTGGTTTCACAAGTTTCAATTTTTCTGTTTATGGCCACTGTATTTTTTGCACAGTATTGAGCCACTTGATCAGCATATCTATTGCCAGCAGTCACATAGTCATTTCCTGACTGATGTGCAGCACATTTTACAACTGCTATCTCTTTTGGCAATTGTAATGCTTCCAGCAAATCCTTCACATTTTTGCTGTTTCTAATAGGAGATCCTGAAGAAGTCAGAAATCCCCGCTGCATCCAGAGCTGTCCAAAATCGTGCACAACCCCAAACCCATATTGACTGTTCATAAATATGGTTACTCTCCCATTTTCCCCTTTTTGCATGCCATGGTTAGGGCTACCAATTCGGCTACTTGTGCAGATTTGACTCCCGGTAAACAGGATGCTTCAATTACCCCAGATATCTTACAAACAGCATATGCAGCACTTAATCCTCCTTCTTGTGTCCTGAGGCAGGACCCATCTACAATTAACTCATGGTCAGTCTCCTTCAAAGGTGTCTCCTTTATGTCTGGATGGGGCTTAGTACATAATTCAGTTACATCCAAACAATCATGATCACTCTCATCTTTCACTTCTTCATTGCATGGGTCTGGCAGTAGGGTAGCTGGGTTCATGATCGTACACCTTATCACTGTCACGTTCTCAGATCCCAAAATCACTCTTTCATACTTAGTCAATCGACTAGGGGTGAGATGTTGTGTTCTTGTTCTTGTCAAAAGAATCTCAACTGAGTGTGGAACATAAAACTTTACCAGATGTCCCATCACTATCGACTCACTTTGCTCCAGACTCATACAAGTAGCAGCTACTGCTTTTAAGCAGCCAGGTAATGCTGAAGCCACTAGATCCAACGTAGCTGAAAAATATGCCACTGGACGTCGACTCAATCCATGTCTCTGTGTTAAGACTGAAAGTGCACAATTTTCTCTCTCACAACAAAACAACGCAAAGTCTTTTGAATAATCAGGCATGCCCAAGGCAGGAGCCTCACACAAGCAATTTCGCAATTTAACAAATGCCTCTATGCAGTCATCATTCCAATCAATCAGATCTTTTGCTCTTTTCCGGGTCATTTGTATTAATGGTTTCGCTAACATAGAAAAACCATTAATCCATTGCCTACAGTACCCAACCACTCCCAGGAACATTCTCATTTCTCTCTGAGTTTGTGGCAATTGCATTTCTTTGATTATTTTTATTCTTTCCGGTGTCACTTTTCTAACTCCTCTTTCTGTTTTATGCCCTAAATATCTAACTTCTTGTTGACAGAACTGTAATTTTTCTGGAGACACCTTGTGTCCTCCTTCAGCCAAATGGTTCAGTAATGCAATTGTGTCTGTGACACAATCTTCTCGTGTTTTTGATGCCACCAGTAGGTCATCAATATACTGAACCAGAACAGATTTTCCAGGCATAATCAATGATTCTAGACACTTTTTCAAAATCTGATTAAAAATTGAGGGACTCTCTGTGTACCCTTGAGGAACTCTACACCATGCATAGATACGATCCTCGAACTTAAACGCAAAAAGATACTGACTGTCTGGGTGTAAAAGAATAGAAAAGAATGCCTGACATAAATCAATTACTGTAAACCAACCTGCATTCCAAGGTATCTGATAAAGGATCACTGCTGGATTTGGCACTATTGGACAACAGGGAACTACAATTTTATTTATTTTTCGTAAATCTTGCACTTGCCTGTATTTCCCACTAGGCTTTTTAAGTCCCATGATCGGTGAGTTACAAGGACTACTCATTATTTCCTTTAAAATGCCTTGTTTAACCATTCGCTCTATTTCTGGAGTAATTCCTGCTTTTACTTCTGGACTCATCTTGTATTGTCGTGTGTTGGGATAAGCTGCACCTTCCTTCACTGTCACTTTCACTGGGTCTACATTTGACATCAGCCCAATATCTTTTCCTGTAAAATCCCATACTTCCGGATTGAATGTGGCTCTCAATTCTTCTGGTAATTAATTTTCAGTCATTAGTGAAAACATTTCATCTACTTCTGTTCCCTGTTTGGCTAACATCATCTTGTATACAACGTCTTCATCAGGGGTTTGGAAAGCGACACCATCTGGTGTACAATAAATTGTGCGGTTCATCTTGCACAATAGATCTCTTCCCAACAGATTTACAGGACTGGAATCGCAAACTACGAACCGATGCATTTCTTTAAAACTTCCAATGTGCACCTCCATTGGTTTGGTAATTGGGGTTCTAATCTGTTGGTTAGACACACCTACAACTTGGATTGATTCTCCCGAGAGGGGTAGGTTTGGGATGTCTGCTCTTCTCACAGTAGACCTAGTAGCACCACTATCCAATAGGAAAGTAATGTCTTTACCTTCTACTTTCCCATCAACAAATGGACCTGACTGATCTACCGGCAAGGACGCGCTAAGCACGCACTCCTCTTCCTCCCCCCTTAGGCACCGTCATTGCAAGTAGTCCGAATTTTCCTCATCATTCTGTAACAAATATTGTGTAATTGTTCTATTATTCTTACCACTTTCTCCTTGAAATCCGGTGTTCGCACTGAAACTTTTAGGATTCACAAAATTTGGCATAGGAGCTGGTGGCACCTGATATTGTGGTGTAACTACCTGCTGTTGTTGAATCATAAGTACTTCATTCTGCATCTGTGGGATTAAATTTTGATTTGGCCCATTATTACTCTTATTATTCTGAGTACTCTTACACTCGTTCTTCCAATGTCCAAGCTTTCCGCAAGCATGACAAGGAAACTTCTTTTTTGCTTCTTCTCTGTCCATTCGTCCCCTATATTTATTACCATTCGCTCCTTGATCATTCTGACTCTTCTCTTTCACTTGATTATTATTTTGGGCATTTGTTTTCTCCTCTTGTTGTTCTGCCAATTTTACTTGTGCCCACATCATTTTCTCCTTTAGCTTTCTACGCCTGGCCTCAATGTCATCTCCGCAATATTTCGCGTACTATAAAATCTCATCCACTGTCTTGCTTTGCCAACAATACATGTGCTGCTGTATCATCTGACTAATCTCTGGTTTCAAACCATATACAAACCGATACACAAAATGTCCCATATCCTTATCACCGATATTCTCAAAACCACTATACTGCTTGAACACCTGTAATAACCTCTCATAATATGCATGTACAGATTCATTTGGTTCTTGAGTTGTTCTATCTATTTTTACCCAATCTGTTTCTTTAGGAGGAATTTTCCCTTTCAAATACGTAATCACTTGGGGACATTTCTTTTCATCACTTCCTCCGAGGGTGCTCCTGTCTTTGAGTCTCTAGCATACTCCTCATTAGGCCAATCAATTGTAATTTTACATTCCGTCCATAAATCAGCAGGTACCACTATATCAAATAGACCATCCAAATCCTTCAATAAAACCTTTGAAACCTTCACAAATCTCTCTACCTGTTTATACCATTCAACCGGTTTTTCTCTCAGCTTTGGGAAATCATTTGTAAATGACAAAATATCTTGTCTACTCCAAGGAACATGAACGTATCCACCTCCGGGAACCTCTCACATTGGAAACAATTTTTCCACTTTGCTTGATTCTCTTACTGGAAATGCAGCTGCTTCTTCTCTCGCTTGTACTTCCTCTTTCTTTCTTATCCATCTAATTCTCCATTTATCAATGTCTCCCCATTTTCGCAAAATGCTCATTAATTCCTTTATCTGTAGTCTCTTTCCAGAAGCATTTACACTTTCTAAATCTTTATCAGTAAAGTTCACTCGATATGGTTTCTGTAACAACTTTGATTTCCCTATGTCTATTACAATCTCTGAAGCAACTTCGGACAATTCCTCATCATTATAAACATTCAATCTTTCTATGCCCACACATCCTGTCATCATCTCTTCCAGTTCCACTTTCAATCTGCTGATGTCTAAAATCTTTGGTGGTGGATTTCGATTATCTATTTCCTGTGCCCATCTCTCTATTTCTTCAGGAGTAACTACTGTTGCACCTTCAGTTCTTATAGGTACTAAAGATCTCTTTTCTCTCAAATTCATAGGTGTATTTCTCTTCGGAGTTTCAGTTGAAGATTCTACATTTGGGAGATCCATTAATGAAATAACTGACTCACTTTCACTAACCTGATCATCTGTAATTATTATTTCTTTCCTAGGACTATTTAATGGAATTGTCAAAGGTTGTGGTTTCTGGCAAATCTTTTTATCTCCATACAATGGGATTACCGGACCAATGGTCACTGGCACTGTCAAAGCTTCAGTATTCAAATTCAATTGACTTATCTTTTGAACTAGTTCTTCTCTAGTTTTGTTTAAAACATCTCTTTCATTATCCTGTAACACTCTGTTATATGACGTATCATGTAAAATCTGTGGGGTCAATGGTATTCCTATTACTGGTGCACTAGGGGTAACCTTACTAGTTGCCTCTTGATACGGCGGTGGATTTTTAATTAAAATATCCTCTAACAACTCGTCATCTGATTCACCATATCCTGCTGTATTCATGTGTTTCGTTTTCTCCTTACACTTTCCTCCAGACTGTTCCTCAGCCATTAACACTGGATATAAACCTTCTGATACCATAGCTCTCCTCCATTGTTTCATCTGCCCTTCGCGTGACTCATTCAAGTGTCTTGGAAAGAATCCTCTATATCTCCCACCTCTGCATTTCTCTCGTTCATATGACTCAGTCTCCCATTCTTCCAAAGCCTCATATTGAGTTAACCTAGGTCTAGGTTCTAAATCATTCATTTTCAATCTCAAATTCTGAAGAATCCTCCCATTAAACGTACCATCTTTAGGAAATGCTAACACTCCATCATCCTTCGTATATTCTATCCAGTTTTCCAACCACACGCAAGTATGATATCCTCTTTCCATCATCATGAAAGATGCTGGTGTTTTCGGTGGCGGAATAGGAATTCCCTCTCTGGTCAACACAGGCTTATCTTTTATAAAGAAATTCTTAATTTTATTTATAAATGGCATCTTTCTTTTCTCTCCATACATCCTTGAGGAACGATGTATAAAATTGTATTCTGTAAACCCTTGAAATCTTCTACCTGTACTCCTTGCACTAATAGTCAAATCAAAATCCCTCATACACTCTCTCTCTCCACCAATCCCAACGCGGCTTCTAACTAGCTATCCAAGTAAATCAGGCTCACGCTCGTGATCTGACCAATGTCAGCGCGGCCTTTTTCTGACGTCAGTTCTGCTCCTTTCTACTGACCCCTCCTTTACAAGGGTGCTCCTGTCACACGCCCGCTGTTTCTACCAATCCCAGCGCGGCTCACTGTGACGTCAGTACAATCTCCAGCAACTGACCCTCCCTTCACAAGGTAATACGAAAAACGTATTTCTCAATATTTTCCTTAAAATTCTTTGTTATTAACAACATAAAAACATTTGCTACTCTGTCTGTTCCACTAAATCAAAAGATAGTTTATTTCTTTCCACTGCGAGTAAAACCTTCCGCTTACTCTTCATATACTGCGAGTAAAACCCTTATGCTTACCCTTCATTCAAGCTCCAGAGAACCTGCTACTCCTCCGGTGTCACCCGTTTTGGGAAAATTTGAGACCAAAGTTTCACCAGCGAACTCCTTTTGCTGTCAATCTAGCTTGGAAGAACCTGCTACTCCTTCAGGGTTACCCTTTCTAGGTGATATAACGCCTAAAGTTTCACTAGCGAACTCTTTGCTTTCAATCACTCTCACTTTTATACAGAAAATAGTCCCTACTTTAACACTGCCAGCCCTGCATAGCTTCTCAGTGTTATTCCAACAGACGAGTAACCTCACTGCAGTGTGGTTTCTATCGCCACCCGCTATTCATTCCCCGGGAATTTTCCAGATAACATAAAACAAAGACGCTAACTCTTTTGTTAAAACATAAATTAATAATCAATAATCTATACTTATCACCAAACTAGTCAATAATAACCATAACTCTGCTACCAGAAAACTGATCCAGCGGTGTACTAACAACAGATACTCTACTATCATATACTCACCTGGGCCCATAAACACTTACACAAATTCAAGTATACCGCTGGGTTTAGTTTATAATTTCTATATTTCAGGTTTAGTTATTACTTATTCCTAACTAACCTTTCACTGATCAACAAGTTCTTTCCTCTGGTCGATGGACCATTAGTTGAATTAGTTGATGGTGATAATTAACATAACTTATTAACTATTCTCTATTTAAAGAAAATAACCACAGACTCTGGAAGTTTTAAAATCTTTATCTAAATTAATTGAATGTGAACCATCTCAAAGTTTCAGTACAGACACCCTCATTCGCAAGAGTGTCATTTCAATCAATAATCAATAAGCAAAAATTATTTCAGACTCACACAATAACTATGCTTAGAAAGGAGAGGACAGAGAGAGACGAACATCTATCAATACAATGAATTTATAATTACCCAAAATGGTGCGAAAACCAACCCCCTGGCCAAAGGGCTGGTAAGGGTCCCCCAGGATAGATCAGGAGACAAAGACTTCAGGACAGGAATCAGGACAGGATACTTCACCTCTCTAAATACCGACGACTGCGTCGCACCCCTCTCTGACACTCTCTTCCTCCTCGTGGTTCTTCCGCGATCTTCTTTCTAACCCAATTAAATTAAGATGGAAGTCTCTGCATTCAGTTTCTTCATCGGCGTCTCACAGCATCAACACCACCCACAGCACCGACAGCATCCCGAGCTCTGCATCGCCTCTGCTCCCGCTTCTGCTGCTAACTAACTAAAACTACCTCAGTTATATCTTTCAATATTCATGTACCACCCATTAATGTTTCATTTTCATAAAATACTAACTCTGATTGGTCAGACGAGGAGGTAATGATCATCGCACCATGCTTACATTTCACTTATTTCATTGAACCATTGTTTTCAAACCCATCCCCTTAAACTTTATTAAATCGTTTCCTTTCCCATACATCTCCAAACTTTATTAATACAAATTGTTTCAATTTCATGAATAAGGCTCCTTCATATGAACTCTTCACCCTCATGTTCTAAGGGCACATCTTTACTTGTCCTTGGACGCGTGACAAATCCTTACTCATCCTTCCTTGTTCTCTCTCATGTGCGCATGTGCGGGGTCAAATCAGTCAGCTCAATTCAGACAAGTGTGGAAGGCCCAAATGCGCGCTAATAATAAAGTCAAAAGAAGAAATGTTATTTTCAAAAATAAATGGTTTCACTGTATACCACCAACCTCTACTCTAACCCACTTTAATTATTATTACCCTTTCTGCATTTGCGTTAATATAAAACTTATTTTCTATTTAGCCAAGCAGGTGCCATGCATGTGAATTTTCATGCTGCCATTTTAATGCCTTTTGCGCATGCGCAAGATTTTCCCTCCAAGCGTTATAACGTCATACTACGTAGATGCAGTAGACGCATGCGCAGTAAAGATCCCTTGTTAGAGTACGTTTTAGTCCTTCGTTCATTTTGTTAAAGTTAGTAAACACATACGCAAGCTTCATTGTCCCACGTGCCTTTCTAAAATGCGAATTATTAATTACAAACACATAGTTAGTCATTCGTTAATGAGTTCAAACGAAAGGATTGCTTCCGAGCAAGTCTCATTTACGAGTCCTTGCTCCATCACATGGAGGGTGTCAACTTGTCATACCTTTGTGGAGTTCTGCGTGGACGTGTCCATTTTGCAGCATGTACCTTACAGAAACGTCATCTAGATTCGTGCCACATGCTGTTAGTGCTGTGTTTGCTTTCATAAGTTGCACTCACCCATTGCCTAAACTTGCATGGCACTTGGTTCTGCTATAGGCTATCCCTGATATAATTCATTTCCCAGGTTCAGTGCTCATAAAGTTTTTAAGACATGTGCAAAATGTACTGTGCCCCAGGGCCCCAGCCTTTCTGGGTTTCCCCGATAGAGGCATAGCTATCCTGCAGAGAGTGTTTTCATTGTGCCCTTGGAATGGTTCTCACACTGATTCTATGTGATCCCTTTGACTGGCATTGCCTTTTCATGTGGGTGATGTGTGAGAGTCCAATGCAGAGTTGTAGCAGAGATGGCGTGTTTCAGTATAATGACACATTTATACAGATGTTACTTTGACATCAAAACAGGACTTGTGATGTGTGCAATGGGAGTGTGTCACATTCACTATAGCATCTTGGTTGGAGTTGCAGTGACAGGGGCTCATGGTAGCAGTGTTAGCTTTTCAATGTCACTTTCCCAACACTTGAGAAATGGTAAGCTGCATGACTAGTGAAGATCAGTAGTAACATGGCAGATAAGTGAGAAGGGGCAAAAGGTGTCTAGCATCTTGGTTAGAGTTCCAGTCAGAACACAAGGCCTCATGGTAGTTGTAGTCACTTTAATGTCATTTTCCCAAAACTTAAGAAATGGCAAGGTGCCTGACTAGTGAAGATCAGTAGTTACATGCCAGACAAGTGAGGAGGGGCAAAATGAGTCTAGCATCTTGGTTAGAGTTCCAGTCACAAGGCCTCTTGGTAGTTGTAGTCAGTACAATCTCACTTTACCAACACTTAGGAAATTGTAGCCTATGTGACTACTGAATATCAGTAGTAACAAGGCAGACAAGTGAGAAATGGCAAAAGATATGTGACAGATATTAATAGGCATGATATTGTTCAGGAGGTGGTGTGGAACACAAAATAATACACACATCACTATCACTGTATATAATTTGCAAACACATGTCCATTTGTGTACAGTGTGCCTGTGCAGTAGCAGTGTTTTGGCCTAGGAGGGCATCCTACAGATGTATTTTTGATTATTGTTTTGAAATAATCCCCACAGGGTCCCTGTATAAGTGTAAATAACTTAGGGACCCCAACTCCCTTGCCTTGTCCATGGCGTTGCATCATTTTGCAAAGGAGTCTATGGCAACAGGTAGTTAGTTGTATGGCTTACCGCCGATTTTGTCCGTGACAAAGTGAATTTTGAACATGGTCAAGCAGGTAGAGCAGCGGCAGGACGTGTCTGATGTGCTCCATGACAGTAGAAGACAAGTAGAGATGAGTAGAGGTGAGTTTCGGCCTTATATCCCTCCCTTTCTGCCATCTCAGATGTGCTGGTTGGACCGCCACCGTCACATTGGCTGTAAAGCAACTCTTAATTGCAATATCTAGATTGGTTAAAGATAAGTCTAACAGCCTGATTCTGTATAATCTACAGTCTACTCACTTGGGCTTTAGGAATACGCAAGTAGAGGGAGTTAGCATAATCCATGCAGTACTTGATTAAGGCCATCACCACCATGATTGGGGCCTCTTTGGTCAGGAACCTAGCTATCTTCTTAATGTTCCGGAGCATAAAAACACATAGGACATACGGAGACTCCGAGTCAGTCGGAGCCAAATCATACTGGTCTATGGACCGCGTTTCTGACCGACGTATTACGATGTCGGATTCGGACAGCCTTTCCGAATAGGTCCGTCTGACACGAGACAGCTGTCGGAAACTGACTTTGGGGGCCTGTAGCAGGCCCCCCTTCACCCAGAGGCCTCCGGTTGGGGCCCGTGGGGGTACCCATGGGACCCCTCTTTACAACCATGCACAGTGTAGCAGGCACCATGGTGTGCCTGCCACAGGGTGCAAGGTTTTCCACAACCACCCCTTTTTCCAATGGGAGCCTGTGTTGTCGGTCGGAACACAGGCTCCAATTGAAGTCAACGGGATTCCAACCTAACGGTGTTCGGAAACATCGTAATCGGTCGGTCAGACTCCCTGAACCTGAGTCAGTCAGAAACGATTCTGACAAGGAGTCTGTCGGAATGCTTTCTGACCGACATCGTAATGAGGCCCCAAGTTTTAAAAAGTTACTACCCATTCAGTCCTAGATAAAACACATTATAGATGGAAAATTCCTTTGAAAGCAATGGAGCCATCAAGTCGAATAATAAGAGAGTCATCTGTGTAATTGTAGATTCTACATTTCAAAAGATCCAGAGGCTGAATAAAAAGTTTAATGTAGATATTAAACAAGTAAGGGGAAAGAGAAGAGCCCTGAGGGACCTCACACTCCAGCCGAGAAGCTGAGGCTTTTAAAGGACCCAAATGAACGGATTGCATGCAATTCTCTCAGGAAAGATTTCATTAAAATTGAGGGCAGACCCCCAAAAGCCTCCAGCTTCAATACAGTCCATCAACAATTTGTGGCTGACCGTGTCGAAAGCTGCAGACAGGTTTAGCAACACCAAGGCGGAGGTTAGACCATCATCACAGTCCTTATGCATATTATCTACTACTGCCAGCACAAAAGACTCAGTACAATGTTTAGGGTGAAATCTAGCTTGATGTGTGTTGAAAAATTGTGAAGTTTCAAGATGAGCACAAACAACTTGTGCCCCTTGAGATTCTAATTATTTAGCCTGAGAAGGCAGTAGAGAAATTGGATGATATTTTTTTAAACGCAGGGAGACTTTCCCTTGTTTTTTTCTGCAGAGTGATTACCAAAGTTTTCTTAAAGGAATTTGATATGCTTCCCTATAAAAAAAGGAGTTTAAAAAGGTCAGGGGAGGGCCAGAGATTTCCACGGCAAACTGTTTCAGAAATTTAGGAGGGCAGGGATCATTAGGGAGCCTGATTTCACCCTAGACAAAAGCTCCAAGAACCGCTCTTCAGAAATAACAGGAAAGCTGTAAAGCAGGCAAGGGTTCCTGTCCAAGTATGAGGAGGACAACTCCCTTTTACCAGGCACAATACTATCACTGATAGTCCTTATTTTGTCAATAAAAAGCTATTAGGATTATTACAAAATTCTTGTGAGGGGGCAATATTCAGAGATAGTATCAAAACAAGAATGGGGGGAGAGCGAGGAAAGATAAAGGGACGTCCCTGTCCCCAGGTTCAATGTATAAACAATGTGGACGTACCCACTGGAAAAAGCAAAAGGTTAGGACTCA
This sequence comes from Calotriton arnoldi, assembly GCA_963921515.1. Lineage (NCBI taxonomy): Eukaryota > Metazoa > Chordata > Amphibia > Caudata > Salamandridae > Calotriton > Calotriton arnoldi. The sequence continues at coordinate 360,267 of CAWUFW010007768.1, read as the reverse complement.
CTGTGATAATGAACAGTGCCACAAAACCATTAGGTTTTATTAAAAGACCCCTCACACACCAACCTGGTTGGTGTCATGCTTCATCATTGGGGTCCCAACCGGGTGGCCGAGTGCCGCCCTGTTGTGCTACAACGCCTGACTACAGCGGAGCTGGTGTGGTGTATAAGTGTGATGTGAGATGTGCAATTTAAAAATATCTCTGGGAATCCGTGCCGAATGTATTTATTGATGGCGGCCCAGGATATGTTAAAATCCGAGAGCACAACTAATGAAGTTATATTAGACCTATAGTTGTGTGTGATGGGTCTACATGTTTCAGCCCCTATAGAAAATAGAGGGGGCTTTCATCAGGACCGGGTGAATAAGGTGAGTGAGTGGCAAAATAACGCCACGTGAGTATTAAAAATTCACAACACACACGCTAAGGTGTGTTGGAGAAAATGCGGGGAGTCGGTACTTACGACCCCACTTGGAAAAACACTAGGATAAAGTGTCTAGCAGCATTTCAGGGCCCGGGAGGGGAATCGTCTGTAGTCACACATTCGTCAAGACGGAATTCCCGCTACAACCTACTTCGATCTCCCGTGGACCCGGCTGGTCCACGGGAGATCGAAGCGTGTGTGTTGTGAATTTTTAATACTCACGTGGCGTTATTTTGCCACTCACTCACCGTATTCACCTGGTCCTGATGAAAGCCCCCTCTATTTTCTATAGGGGCTGAAACATGTAGACCCATCACACACAACTATAGGTCTAATATAACTTCATTAGTTGTGCTCTCGGATTTTAACATATCCTGGGCCGCCATCAATAAATACATTCGGCACGGATTCCCAGAGATATTTTTAAATTGCACATCTCACATCACACTTATACACCACACCAGCTCCGCTGTAGTCAGGCGTTATGCACAACCGGGCGGCACTCGGCCACCCGGTTGGGACCCCAATGATGAAGCATGACACCAACCAGGTTGGTGTGTGAGGGGTCTTTTAATAAAACCTAATGGTTTTGTGGAACTGTTCATTATCACAGTGAGTCCTAACCTTTTGCTTTTTCCAGTGGGTACGTCCACATTGTTTATACAATATTCAGAGATAGCCTTGTAGGTTCAGATAGCTCAGTCACTAGTTTAAAAAAAAAGGTTTCAGTAGGAAGCATTGGAATAAGACTTTTTAATCATTCAGACCAATCTTATAGAGGATTCTCTTATCAGGAGAGGAGCCACTACGCCAATTCCCTTCTAATTGGCGAACCTTCAACTTGGCATGTTGTAGTTCTTCAGAGAACCACTGTGAAGATACCTGTCGTTTGGTGAAATTAAATGTAAATTTACGCAAAGGAGCATGTTTATCACAGGCTCCGAGTAGCCAGTGGTAATGTCCTTATCCAAAGAGGACACATTTTTACTTAAAGGGGGCATGGAGTCACAGACTGTGATATGAAAGTTATCCTTATCAACCCGGACCAGTTGCGAAAAGAATGATACATATCAGAGCTAGGTTTAGGGTTTTGGAGTCCTGCAATATTGAATTTTATGAGAAAATTATCGAACCAAATGCAAGGTAGTACTTCTAACCTTGTTAGCAAAGGTTTACCATCCACACCTGTTCAAGGGTATGGCCTTTAATATAAGTGATTAGAGAATGTGTGGGAACCTCGCTTGGTCTCAACCAGGATGCACAGCGTAGGGGTGAAAATTTTCCACTGTCAATAAAGTTCCAAGAGTTTTTTCATTAGTATTCCATGTTTATTTCATCCATTTTAATCCGTTGTAGTATAAACATTTTCAGACTCCAAATTTGATCCACTTGTTTAACTTGTGCCTATCCAGGCTTTCATTCAAACATTAAGGGATTCACCGTTCCTCATATCGCGACGTGGCCTTTCTTAACCCAATGCATTTCCGGCATCAATTGCCCTTCCTCAGGGGTTACTATGATAAAATAAAGCACATATAAATGCCAGTACTTCTGACAGACTCTTTTGTGCTGTTTTTATTTAATGCATAACTCCTAGGTGTCATTCAACCTAAGCTTACATGCATCTCATGAGTCAAACAGAATTTTTCTTTGTAAACATGCGCATTCTCCGAAATCTCATAAATGAGTGATGTGACATTAAATAAAATCAATAAATGTGAGCGTATGCCCTCATGCAACATACTCTGTGATACCAACCAAAACCTCAATGAAAAACAACCCTCTCACACCACCGTGCCCACAAAGGATTATATCCTAACACAAAATATTAACTTAATCTGCCTGTTACCTTCACCAGAACATGCGCCAACTCTTCCCTTCCACCGCAACAAATAAGTGCTAACTAAACGGACTTATGATAGTCTGCTGTATTTAAATCCCAAACGTGTCACCAATTACCATGAAACTCGAAAAAATATTACAACTCTTCACATTTTCTAAACATGCAGGCTAAAGTGTCAAAGAAACCTTATATATGAAAATTTACCCCAAAAATCTCATCAGAGTATAATCAAAATAAAAACAACAATTGCTCATGGTCATGTCCATAAACTACATAATTGACATTATGACATAGAGTTCGCACAACAAACATCGAACACTTCAATGATACAAATCATTGAATATACATATTTTCGTGATAAGATAAAATTCACTGGAGCGTCAACAGAAAGAGTCTATTACTGTCTTCAGCACATGAGATTATGACGGAAGAGTGAACCTCCAGTGTTATTTAATACTGTGAATATGCTTGTCCATTGTTCTTTAATTCATAACTTTGTCCGTGGGTGCATACATACCAGAGGACGGAAAAGGTAAATATCACAGCAGATGTGGTAGCATGCACACCTGATCAACCGAATTTATTTACTAAGCTCAAAGGCTTGAAGTATTCGCGTGCAACCCCGGGGCGTGCTCCGCCCCTGCGCGCAACAAGTAATAAGAGAATGTGTGGGAACCTCGCTTGGTCCGAAACCAGGATGCACAGCGTAGGGGTGAAAATTTTCCACCGGCAATAATGTTCCAAGAGTTTTTTCATTAGTATTCCATGTTTATTTCATCCATTTTAATCCGTTGTAGTACAAACATTTTCAGACTCCAAATTTTTAATATAAGTGGGCATGGAGATATGCTGCTAAGACTCTGAAGAAATTCCAAAAAGTCCTGCACCTTTGACACATAGGGGCATATTCACAACAGAATGGTGGAGTGCGGTGTTACGTCACAATTGGTAACGCCGTGAGACGACATTCTGAAAACACCGGGATGCGCCGTATTTACTATAATACGATGCACCCCTCTGTTTCCTCTAGCGCTGGCGCTAAATTTAGCTTCCTAGCGCCAAAGTAGACACCATAGTGCAAGGGTGCCTGTGTTGCAGGGAATGATTGTTCATGTGCAGGAAGTTGTCCCTTCCTGCACATAAACAACCACTAATGGCAATGTGTAACTTGTGTGTGTGCTGTAGAATGCAGCACACATAGAAACAGCAAACACGAGAAGAAATGAATCATTTCTCCTCATTGCGCCAGTTTAAGACCAGGTTTGCCCTGGTCTTATTTTTGGCGCTGCCCCATATTTACGCCAGCCTTGTAAATAGGGGGCAGTGTCAAAAAGCAATGGGTGTTGCGGCGGAATGCCCACTGCAGCACCCATTGCCTGACCCTTTCCCCCTAAGTGCTGCGTGAATAGGGGCATTATTTACAAGGCAGCGTTAAGCCACGTTAAGTGGCTTAACATCTCATGGTAAATAAGGTGAAGGGGTTATCGCCACCAGAACGTCAAAAAAGTGCCGTTCTGGTGGGGATAACCCCCTGTAAATATGTCCCATAGAGTCATCATTAATCCAACAATTAAAATCTACCACAATAATAAGTCTTGAGTAATCAACCAAAAGTGGAGAAATTGCTTCAAAGAACAGCTGGGGGAAAATATGCACGGAGTTAGGGGGTCGATATACAATCATACAAATAAAAGCCTAATTTAGCTGCTCTATTTTTGCAACCAGAAGCTCAGTACATGGAATTATATTACATTGCAAGTGGGTCAATTTGATATGCCTCAAAGCAACAGCCGCTACCCCTCCACAAATCTTACCAGACTATAAGTGTGAAAAATATATAAAAATTGTCAGGTATGTAACACACATACAAACATATATGCAGTTTTTTATGCATTGTGGGGTGTTTTAATGATGTCTGTTGATTACAACTCATGTTTTGTTGAACTACATTTATTGATTGATGATTTCTAAAGTGTGCGTTCACCCACAGATCTCATGCCACTAAAAAGCCCACACAAAATCCAGAAGCCATGTTGTAATTTAGAACGTGTACTAGGGATGCCATAGCAACAAACCTCGTATAGCAAGCTGCCAGTGTCAGAGTTTTGGCAACAGGGTAACACCTTCACGGACACTAGACTGCCTTCTGATTGATATCAGCCCTTCCATTTGATCAGCCCACCTAGGTCACAGAGCGTCGTGACGCTGAAACCATCGTTCATCCGGCTGTTTGAATCCAGACAGTGTAAACCAGCGAGGAATCTGAAAAGATAACTACAAACATGACACCGTGTCATTCTAGCATAACCTCTGCCGACACAGCCATAACCCAAATATGGATTTATCTCCTTTGCCTGTAGTCAGAAGGCAGATAGCAGGCAATGACCCGGGCCTCCTGTGTACTCAGTAAAACATGGTCGGTGGCAGCTGCAATATATATATGTACGCAGTCGGACATGTTTAGAACAAATGAAACTATGGAAACTATTTAGCAAAACATTATTACTAAAGGGACAATGCAGCAACAGGTAGCACTATTGAAGAACACAGGGGCATATTAGCAAGACCGGCGATAATGGGCTTGTTAATAAGCGTTATAGAATTCCAATAGAAGCCCAGGTTAGATGTCCTGCACATCTAACCTGGGCTTCTATTGGAATTCTATAACGCATATTAGCAAGGCCATTATCGCCGTTTTAGCGGCAGTTTCCTGCCGCTAAAACGGCGATAATTTTATCGCCGGTCTTGCTAATATGCCCCACAATCTTTTACATAGACGTGCTAGCAGACACGGGGGCATATTAGCAAGAACCTCGTTAAAATTATCGCCGTTCTAGCGGCAGGAAACTGCCGCTAAAACGGCGATAATGGGCTTGCTAATATGCGTTATAGAATACAATAGAAGCCCAGGTTAGATGTGCAGGACATCTAACCTGGGCTTCTATTGAATTCCATAACGCATATTAGCAAGCCCATTATCGCCGTTTTAACGGCAGTTTCCTGCCGCTAAAACGGCGATAATTTTAACGAGGTTCTTGCTAATATGCCCCACGTTCTGTAAACTATCCTTCTTTCGCATCTAAATCAAAATGAAGTTAAAAAAGCTGGCTTTTGTGTCCCTTAGAAATATAACATAATTAGCACGCCATAACGTGTGGAAAACATTTACGCAAGAATCTTTGTAACACATTTTATGAAAAGAAAGTACTAGGGCAGTATGCTTTCACTTATTATTCAGTTTTTTTGTGGGCTATTCAAAGAGTTGTTTTTCTAGGCTATTGCTTTGAGCATTAACCATACATCTATTGGTTGTGGCTGGGAAGTACATCGGATCATTGACATAATATCGACCACAATAATATCGTGTCAATAAATATAGAGTCAAAATTATCAGTTACAAAAATATAGTTTTCTTATACTTATAAAGGTACGTACAAAACTAGTGGAAAAAGATATCGTTACACACTAATATCGTTAAAAACATTTAAAAAATAGTTTTTAAATATATATATGATTTAAAATAGCAAATCGTAAATATTTTAATGTATAACAATAGTGTCATGTAAATTAAATAAATGTAAGTAACATTTAATACTATATATATATATATATATATCCACACAACATTTTCCGATTCCAGAGCCCCCGACCCTTCAGGGCGGCCTCTCGCAATGGGCTCGGAATAGCCCATCAAAGCACCTCCAAATGCAACCAATAGAGGCCCAATACTGGAAATGCGTCTTTATTTCGAAATCCAGCAGCACAGCATGCTTCCTGTTCCTAACGTTTCGGCATCACTAGCCTTGATCACAGGTGGAAGGCAAACAAATTACTTGCTCGTGCGTGCTTTAAAAGTACTTAATCACGTGACTGAAAGTGAAAAAATAAAAGTCCCACAGTGCATTGTGAATTCCTTCGAGTAAAAGATCTGGAAGTCCTCGTTTATATCACCAATTCAATGTTCTTACTTGGCAATAGCACTGTTTGAATGTGGAATCTTTATGAGAGAAAACAGTCAGGTGAGTTTGTGTCTCTCGCGTAGTGCTGTCATTCTACATATGGCTCGAAACAAACCTCATTCTCCAGCACGATCATAGAGGGAAATAATCCATCTTGAATCCCTTCCAGCACACGCTCATTTTTTACCACAGTGGCGTTCCTTAGTAGGCATGGGCGCGTGAGTGGGTCATGCTCCTAAATTAATATCCACACAACATTTTCCGATTCCGGAGCCCAGACCCTTCAGGCGGCCTCTCGCAATGGGCTCGGATTAGCCCAACAAAGCACCTCCAAATGCAACCAATAGAGGCCCAATACTGGAAATGCGGCTTTATTTCGAAATCCAGCAGCACAGCATTCTTCCTGTTCCTAACGTTTCGGCATCACTAGCCTTGATCACAGGTGGAAGGCAAACAAATTACTTGCTCGTGCGTGCTTTAAAAGTACTTAATCACGTGACTGAAAGTGAAAAAATACAAGTCCCACAGTGCATTGTGAATTCCTTCGAGTAAAAGATCTGGAAGTCCTCGTTTATATCACCAATTCAATATTCTTACTTGGCAGTAGCACTGTTTGAATGTGGAATCTTTATGAGAGAAAACAGTCAGGTGAGTTTGTGTCTCTCGCGTAGTGCTGTCATTCTACTGATGGCTCGAAACAAACCTCACTCTCCAGCACGATCATAGAGGGAAATAATCCATCTTGAATCCCTTCCAGCACGCGCTCATTTTTTACCACAGTGGCGTTCCTTAGTAGGCATGGGCGCGTGAGTGGGTCATGCTCCTCAATTAATATCCACACAACATTTTCCGATTCCGGAGCCCCCGACCCTTCAGGACGGCCTCTCGCAATGGGCTCGGAATAGCCCATCAAAGCACCTCCAAATGCAACCAATAGAGGAGCGTGCTGGAAAGGATTCAAGATGGATTATTTCCCTCTATGATCGTGCTGGAGAATGAGGTTTGCTTCGAGCCATCTGTAGAATGACAGCACTACGCGAGAGACACAAACTCACCTGACTGTTTTCTCTCGTAAAGATTCCACATTCAAACAGTGCTATTGCCAAGTAAGAACATTGAATTGGTGATATAAACGAGGACTTCCAGATCTTTTACTCGAAGGAATTCACAATGCACTGTGGGACTTGTATTTTTTCACTTTCAGTCACATGATTAAGTACTTTTAAAGCACGCACGAGCAAGTAATTTGTTTGCCTTCCACCTGTGATCAAGGCTAGTGATGCCGAAACGTTAGGAACAGGAAGCATGCTGTGCTGCTGGATTTCGAAATAAAGCCTCATTTCCAGTATTGGGCCTCTATTGGTTGCATTTGGAGGTGCTTTGATGGGCTATTCCGAGCCCATTGCGAGAGGCCGCCCTGAAGGGTCAGGGGCTCCGGAATCGGAAAATGTTGTCTGGATATTAATTGAGGAGCATGACCCACTCACGCGCCCATGCCTACTAAGGAACAACACTGTGGTAAAAAATGAGCGCGTGCTGGAAGGGATTCAAGATGGATTATTTTCCTCTATGATCGTGCTGGAGAATGAGGTTTGTTTCGAGCCATCTGTAGAATGACAGCACTACGCGAGAGACACAATCTCACCTGACTGTTTTCTCTCATAAAGATTCCACATTCAAACTGTGCTATTGCCAAGTACGAACATTGAATTGGTGATATAAACGAGGACTTCCAGATCTTTTACTCGAAGGAATTCACAATGCACTGTGGGACTTGTATTTTTTCACTTTCAGTCACGTGATTAAGTATTTTTAAAGCACGCACGAGCAAGTAATTTGTTTGCCTTCCACCTGTGATCAAGGCTAGTGATGCCGAAACGTTAGGAACTGGAAGCATGCTGTGCTGCTAGATTTCGAAATAAAGCCGCATTTCCAGTATTGGGCCTCTATTGGTTGCATTTGGAGGTGCTTTGATGGGCTATTCCGAGCCCATTGCGAGAGGCCGCCCTGAAGGGTCGGGGCTCGGAATCGGAAAATGCTGTGTGGATATTAATTGAGGAGCATGACCCACTCACGCGCCCATGCCTACTAAGGAACGCCACTGTGGTAAAAAATGAGCGCGTGCTGGAAGGGATTCAAGATGGATTATTTCCCTCTATGATCGTGCTGGAGAATGAGGTTTGTTTCGAGCCATCTGTAGATTGACAGCACTACGCGAGAGACACAAACTCACCTGACTGTTTTCTCTCATAAAGATTCCACATTCAAACAGTGCTATTGCCAAGTAAGAACATTGAATTGGTGATATAAACGAGGACTTCCAGATCTTTTACTCGAAGGAATTCACAATGCACTGTGGGACTTGTATTTTTTCACTTTCAGTCACGTGATTAAGTACTTTTAAAGCACGCACGAGCAAGTAATTTGTTTGCCTCCCACCTGTGATCAAGGCTAGTGATGCCGAAACGTTAGGAACAGGAAGCAAGCGGTGCTGCTGGATTTCGAAATAAAGCTGCATTTCCAGTATTGAGCCTCTATTGGTTACATTTGGAGGTGCTTTGATGGGATATTCCGAGCCCATTGCGAGAGGCCGCCCTGAAGGGTCGGGGGCTCCGGAATCGGAAAATGTTGTGTGGATATTAATTGAGGAGCATGACCCACTCACGCGCCCATGCCTACTAAGTAACGCCACTGTGGTAAAAAATTAGCGCGTGCTGGAAGGGATTCAAGATGGATTATTTCCCTCTATGATCGTGCTGGAGAATGAGGTTTGTTTCGAGCCATCTGTAGAATGACAGCACTACGCGAGAGACACAAACTCACCTGACTGTTTTCTCTCATAAAGATTCCACATTCAAACAGTGCTATTGCCAAGTAAGAACATTGAATTGGTGATATAAACGAGGACTTCCAGATCTTTTACTCGAAGGAATTCACAATGCACTGTGGGACTTGTATTTTTTCACTTTCAGTCACGTGATTAAGTACTTTTAAAGCACGCACGAGCAAGTAATTTGTTTGCCTTCCACCTGTGATCAAGGCTAGTGATGCCGAAACGTTAGGAACAGGAAGAATGCTGTGCTGCTGGATTTCGAAATAAAGCCGCATTTCCAGTATTGGGCCTCTATTGGTTGCATTTGGAGGTGCTTTGATGGGCTATTCCGAGTCCATTACGAGAGGCCGCCCTGAAGGGTCGGGGCTCCGGAATCGGAAAATGTTGTGTGGATATTAATTGAGGAGCATGACCCACTCACGCGCCCATGCCTACTAAGGAACGCCACTGTGGTAAAAAATGAGCGCGTGCTGGAAGTGATTCAAGATGGATTATTTCCCTCTATGATCGTGCTGGAGAATGAGGTTTGTTTCGAGCCATCTGTAGAATGACAGCACTACGCGAGAGACACAAACTTACCTGACTGTTTTCTCTCATAAAGATTCCACATTCAAACAGTGCTATTGCCAAGTAAGAACATTGAATTGGTGATATAAATGAGGACTTCCAGATGTTTTACTCGAAGGAATTCACGATGCACTGTGGGACTTGTATTTTTTCACTTTCAGTCACGTGATTAAGTACTTTTTAAAGCACGCACAAGCAAGTAATTTGTTTGCCTTCCACCTGTGATCAAGGCTAGTGATGCCGAAACGTTAGGAACAGGAAGCATGCTGTGCTGCTGGATTTCGAAATAAAGCTGCATTTCCAGTATTGGGCCTCTATTGGTTGCATTTGGAGGTGCTTTGATGGGCTATTCCGAGCCCATTGCGAGAGGCCGCCCTGAAGGGTCGCGGGCTCCGGAATCGGAAAATGTTGTGTGGATATTAATTGAGGAGCATGACCCACTCACGCGCCCATGCCTACTAAGTAACGCCACTGTGGTAAAAAATGAGCGCGTGCTGGAAGGGATTCAAGATGGATTATTTCCCTCTATGATCTTGCTGGAGAATGAGGTTTGTTTCGAGCCATCTGTAGAATGACAGCACTACGCGAGAGACACAAACTCACCTGGCTGTTTTCTCTCATAAAGATTCCACATTCAAACAGTGCTATTGCCAAGTAAGAACATTGAATTGGTGATATAAACGAGGACTTCCAGATCTTTTACTCGAAGGAATTCACAATGCACTGTGGGACTTGTATTTTTTCACTTTCAGTCACGTGATTAAGTACTTTTAAAGCACGCACGAGCAAGTAATTTGTTTGCCTTCCACCTGTGATCAAGGCTAGTGATGCCGAAACGTTAGGAACAGGAAGCATGCGGTGCTGCTGGATTTCGAAATAAAGCCGTATTTCCAGTATTGGGCCTCTATTGGTTGCATTTGGAGGTGCTTTGATGGGCTATTCCGAGCCCATTGCGAGAGGCCGCCCTGAAGGGTCGCGGGCTCCGGAATCGGAAAATGTTGTGTGGATATTAATTGAGGAGCATGACCCACTCACGCGCCCATGCCTACTAAGTAACGCCACTGTGGTAAAAAATGAGCGCGTGCTGGAAGGGATTCAAGATGGATTATTTCCCTATATGATCTTGCTGGAGAATGAGGTTTGTTTCGAGCCATCTGTAGAATGACAGCACTACACGAGAGACACAAACTCACCTGGCTGTTTTCTCTCATAAAGATTCCACATTCAAACAGTGCTATTGCCAAGTAAGAACATTGAATTGGTGATATAAACGAGGACTTCCAGATCTTTTACTCGAAGGAATTCACAATGCACTGTGGGACTTGTATTTTTTCACTTTCAGTCATGTGATTAAGTACTTTTAAAGCACGCACGAGCAAGTAATTTGTTTGCCTTCCACCTGTGATCAAGGCTAGTGATGCCGAAACGTTAGGAACAGGAAGCATGCTGTGCTGCTGGATTTCGAAATAAAGCCGCATTTCCAGTATTGGGCCTCTATTGGTTGCATTTGGAGGTGCTTTGATGGGCTATTCCGAGTCCATTGCGAGAGGCCGCCCTGAAGGGTCGGGGGCTCCGGAATCGGAAAATGTTGTGTGGATATTAATTGAGGAGCATGACCCACTCACGCGCCCATGCCTACTAAGGAACGCCACTGTGGTAAAAAATGTGCGCGTGCTGGAAGTGATTCAAGATGGATTATTTCCCTCTATGATCGTGCTGGAGAATGAGGTTTGTTTCGAGCCATCTGTAGAATGACAGCACTACGCGAGAGACACAAACTTACCTGACTGTTTTCTCTCATAAAGATTCCACATTCAAACAGTGCTATTGCCAAGTAAGAACATTGAATGGGTGATATAAATGAGGACTTCCAGATGTTTTACTCGAAGGAATTCACGATGCACTGTGGGACTTGTATTTTTTCACTTTCAGTCACGTGATTAAGTACTTTTAAAGCACGCACAAGCAAGTAATTTGTTTGCCTTCCACCTGTGATCAAGGCTAGTGATGCCGAAACGTTAGGAACAGGAAGCATGCTGTGCTGCTGGATTTCGAAATAAAGCTGCATTTCCAGTATTGGGCCTCTATTGGTTGCATTTGGAGGTGCTTTGATGGGCTATTCCGAGCCCATTGCGAGAGGCCGCCCTGAAGGGTCGCGGGCTCCGGAATCGGAAAATGTTGTGTGGATATTAATTGAGGAGCATGACCCACTCACGCGCCCATGCCTACTAAGTAACGCCACTGTGGTAAAAAATGAGCGCGTGCTGGAAGGGATTCAAGATGGATTATTTCCCTCTATGATCTTGCTGGAGAATGAGGTTTGTTTCGAGCCATCTGTAGAATGACAGCACTACGCGAGAGACACAAACTCACCTGGCTGTTTTCTCTCATAAAGATTCCACATTCAAACAGTGCTATTGCCAAGTAAGAACATTGAATTGGTGATATAAACGAGGACTTCCAGATCTTTTACTCGAAGGAATTCACAATGCACTGTGGGACTTGTATTTTTCACTTTCAGTCACGTGATTAAGTACTTTTAAAGCACGCACGAGCAAGTAATTTGTTTGCCTTCCACCTGTGATCAAGGCTAGTGATGCCGAAACGTTAGGAACAGGAAGCATGCGGTGCTGCTGGATTTCGAAATAAAGCCGTATTTCCAGTATTGGGCCTCTATTGGTTGCATTTGGAGGTGCTTTGATGGGCTATTCCGAGCCCATTGCGAGAGGCCGCCCTGAAGGGTCGCGGGCTCCGGAATCGGAAAATGTTGTGTGGATATTAATTGAGGAGCATGACCCACTCACGCGCCCATGCCTACTAAGTAACGCCACTGTGGTAAAAAATGAGCGCGTGCTGGAAGGGATTCAAGATGGATTATTTCCCTCTATGATCTTGCTGGAGAATGAGGTTTGTTTCGAGCCATCTGTAGAATGACAGCACTACGCGAGAGACACAAACTCACCTGGCTGTTTTCTCTCATAAAGATTCCACATTCAAACAGTGCTATTGCCAAGTAAGAACATTGAATTGGTGATATAAACGAGGACTTCCAGATCTTTTACTCGAAGGAATTCACAATGCACTGTGGGACTTGTATTTTTTCACTTTCAGTCACGTGATTAAGTACTTTTAAAGCACGCACGAGCAAGTAATTTGTTTGCCTTCCACCTGTGATCAAGGCTAGTGATGCCGAAACGTTAGGAACAGGAAGCATGCGGTGCTGCTGGATTTCGAAATAAAGCCGTATTTCCAGTATTGGGCCTCTATTGGTTGCATTTGGAGGTGCTTTGATGGGCTATTCCGAGCCCATTGCAGAGGCCGCCCTGAAGGGTCGGGGGCTCCGGAATCGGAAAATGTTGTGTGGATATTAATTGAGGAGCATGACCCACTCACGCGCCCATGCCTACTAAGGAACGCCACTGTGGTAAAAATGAGCGTGTGCTGGAAGGGATTCAAGATGGATTATTTCCCTCTATGATCGTGCTGGAGAATGAGGTTTGTTTCGAGCCATATGTAGAATGACAGCACTACGCGAGAGACACAAACTCACCTGACTGTTTTCTCTCATAAAGATTCCACATTCAAACAGTGCTATTGCCAAGTAAGAACATTGAATTGGCTATATAAACGAGGACTTCCAGATCTTTTACTCGAAGCAATTCACAATGCACTGTGGGACTTGTATTTTTTCACTTTCAGTCACGTGATTAAGTACTTTTAAAGCACGCACGAGCAAGTAATTTGTTTGCCTTCCACCTGTGATCAAGGCTAGTGATGCCGAAACGTTAGGAATAGGAAGCATGCTGTGCTGCTGGATTTCGAAATAAAGCCGCATTTCCAGTATTGGGCCTCTTTTGGTTGCATTTGGAGGTGCTTTGATGGGCTATTCCGAGCCCATTGCGAGAGACCGCCCTGAAGGGTCGGGGGCTCCGGAATCGGAAAATGTTGTGTGGATATTAATTAAGGAGCATGACCCACTCATGCGCTCATGCCTACTATGGAACGCCACTGTGGTAAAAAATGAGCGCGTGCTGGAAGGGATTCAAGATGGATTATTTCCCTCTATGATCGTGCTGGAGAATGAGGTTTGTTTCGAGCCATCTGTAGAATGGCAGCACTACGCGAGAGACGCAAACTCCTCTGACTGTTTTCTCTCATAAAGATTCCACATTCAAACAGTGCTATTGCCAAGTAAGAACATTGAATTGGTGATATAAACGAGGACTTCCAGATCTTTTACTTGAAGGAATTCACAATGCACTGTGGGACTTGTATTTTTTCACTTTCAGTCACGTGATTAAGTACTTTTAAAGCACGCACGAGCAAGTAATTTGTTTGCCTTCCACCTGTGATCAAGGCTAGTGATGCCGAAACATTAGGAACAGGAAGCATGCTGTGCTGCTGGATTTCGAAATAAAGCCGCATTTCCAGTATTGGGCCTCTATTGGTTGTAATGTAATGTAATGTAATGTAAATGCATACTTGTAAAGCGCTACTATCACTCCAAGGAGCATCTTGGCGCTGATACGGAAAACCAAAGATGGAAAAAAACTGGTTTACTACTCATGCCAGAGGGGAGATAGGTGTTTAGATCAGAGTTTTGCATAGTGTATCTGGTGCACTGTAGATCCAAGTTTTAAGTGCCTTCCTAAAGACAGACTCGGAAACAATCTGACGGAGCTGAGATGGGAGTTGATTCCAAGCCTTTGAGCCTATGACTACAAGTGATTTTCCTCCTTTTGACACCAATCTAAAAGTTGGAATGGTCAGTAGATTTGCATTTGGAGGTGCTTTGATGTGCTATTCCAAGCCTATTGCGAGAATCCGCCCTGAAGGGTCGGGGGCTCCGGAATCGGAAAATGTTGTGTGGATATTAATTGAGGAGCATGACCCACTCACCGCGCCCATGCCTACTAAGGAACGCCACTGTGGTAAAAAATGAGCGCGTGCTGGAAGGGATTCAAGATGGATTATTTCCCTCTATGATCGTGCTGGAGAATGAGGTTTGTTTCGAGCCATCTGTACAGTGACAGCACTACGCGAGAGACACAAACTCACCTGACTGTTTTCTCTCATAAAGATTCCACATTCAAACAGTGCTATTGCCAAGTAAGAACATTGAATTGGTGATATAAACGAGGACTTCCAGATCTTTTACTCGAAGGAATTCACAATGCACTGTGGGACTTGTATTTTTTCACTTTCAGTCACGTGATTAAGTACTTTTAAAGCACGCACGAGCAAGTAATTTGTTTGCCTTCCACCTGTGATAAAGGCTAGTGATGCCGAAACGTTAGGAACAGGAAGCATGCTGTGCTGCTGGATTTCGAAATAATGCTGCATTTCCAGTATTGGGCCTCTATTGGTTGCATTTGGAGGTGCTTTGATGGGCTTTTCTGAGCCCACTGCGAGAGGCCGCCCTGAAGGGTCGGGGGCTCCGGAATCGGAAAATGTTGTGTAGATATTAATTGAGGAGCATGACCCACTCACGCGCCCATGCCTACTAAGGAACGCCACTGTGGTGAAATATGAGCTCGTGCTGGAAGGGATTCAAGATGGATTATTTCCCTCTATGATCATGCTGGAGAATGAGGTTTGTTTCGAGCCATCTGTAGAATGACAGCACTACGCGAGAGACACAAACTCACCTGACTGTTTTCTCTCATAAAGATTCCACATTCAAACAGTGCTATTGCCAAGTAAGAACATTGAATTGGTGATATAAACGAGGACTTCCAGATCTTTTACTCGAAGGAATTCACAATGCACTGTGGGACTTGTATTTTTTCACTTTCAGTCACGTGATATATATATATATATATATATATATATATATATATATATATATATATATATATATATATATATATATATATATATATATATATATATATATATATATATATATATATATATATATATATATATATATATATATATATATATATATATATATATCAAATGCAAAGTCCAATGAAGTACGCTCTCAGGATAGAGGCAGGACACCAGTCTAGTTAGTCCAAGTTTATTCCACAATGCGTTGACTGTAAACAGCCTTGATCACGTGACCAAAGCTGTTTACAGTCGAATCGCTTTGTGGAATAAACTTGGACTAACTAGACTGGTGTCCTGCCTCTTATCCTGAGAGCGTACTTCATTGGACTTTTTGCATTTGGGATAATATTGCCGGTACGCTCTGCCGGCGTGTACGCCACCCTTCTCGGGTCCCTGCACTCCAGAAGGATCTACGTGTGTTTTTGGATATATATATATATATATATATATATATATATATATATATATATATATATATATATATACATTTACACACATAAATATATATGTGGCTCTATATTTATTACCTACTGGTGGTCACTAGTAGGTAGTTAAAGTTAGGATTTCGTTTCCCTAGAAAGAGCGCTTTTTCATTTGGCAATAATTTTGGCATGGTTTGAATCCTCGCAAATTTTTCAAAACTAGTATGACGCTCACTCCAGCTGCTGTCTTGAGAGTTTTGTGGTGATCCGTAAAGTGGGGGCTGAGACAAATTCCCATAGAGATTTAAGACATGACTACAGCCAAATTGAATGCTGAATGAAATTACACAAAATTTGGCAGAAAGGTAGCTGTTGGTCCAGAAATCGACATTTTGGTAAATTATTGTAAATCCGTTCAGTAGTTTTAGAAATATTAAGTAAAATCCCAATTTGTATATATAGGGACACAGATCCTCTGAGGATCTGACAGTCCTCATGCTGAGATCTGATCAGCTGCCAACACTTCAAACCAGGAAGTTTTGGCAGCCATCTTGGGACTCAGCTTGAGCCAAGATCCAAGAAAAACGTTAAAAAAAGAAAAGGGGGCAGGCTAGAAATACCCTGACCTCCTAGGCGCCTTGGAAGGTTCCCATAATGTCAGCAGAGTCGCACTTGATCTGTGGCTACCACCCAAAAATTTTAAAAAATGAAGAGCGGGCTTATGCGTTTCATTAGTAATCAGCCTCCGGGTGGGCCAGCTCCCAGGGGCATTTTCATGATAAAGGAGGGGGGCGCTTGGGCCCACCCATCATGGGGCTTATTGATACCCCAGGGACCACCACCTCCCCTGGGCTTGTTTCTTGATAAATGGCGGGGACCTCTCAGACTCCCCTACAGCCCTGGGGGCCGCCACCTCCCTGGGGCTTTAATTTTATTGAATGGAGGGGGGCCGCGTGGACCCCTCTCGAGCCCCAGTGACTGCCACCTCCCCGGGGCTTTTTCTCAAAACAATGCAGCGGGCCATGAGGACCCCCCCTGCAGTCCAAGGAAGCACCACCTCCTCAGGGATTTTCTTAAATTGAATGTGGGGTGCCTCCCTGGGGCAAAATCCAAGAAAGGAGGGTGACCGTGTGGCCCTCTTCCTGGAGCCAAAACTGGTCCTGGGGACCACCAGCCCCTAGGGCTGGCTCCTGCTATGTCCCGGAGTGCCCACCCCTGGGACATAGCTGTTTGTTGTGGCTTGACAGGAGCTTTGTCACTCCTACCAACCCACAGCAAACGCTCCACTTCCAGCAAGCAAGAGCATTAAAAATGCTCTAGCTTGCTGGAAGTGGAGCAGTATTGCTTTTAGACAGAAGAAGCTGCATGTTCAGCAATGCCAGCTCCTGCAGGAGGCGGGCAGTCGGCAGGGACTGTGGGGGCATTGAGGCTCTCCCCGTGGTCCCAGTGGAGACTGGGTGCCCTGGGGGCACCCAGCAGACATGGCCGGGCCTGGGGGATGGCATCCCCAGGGCCAAAATCGTCCCAAGGAGGGGGCCACATGGCACCCCTCTTCTATTTCCAAAAGGGCAGGCCCCAGGGGATGGGGACCTCAGAGCCGAAATCACCCCAGGGAGGGGGGTCACATGGCCCCCCTCCTCTATTATTAATAGGCTGGGCCCCGGGGAATGGGGTCCCCGGGGTGGAAATTGGCCTGGGGAGGGGGGCCATGCTCCCCTATTCCAAAAAGGCCAGCCCCTGGGGGAGGACGTCTCCGGGCCGAAATCGGCCCAGGGAAGGGTGACCATGCACCCTCTTCCTGAATAAAAGAGAAAGATTTAAAAAAATCATCTGGCCCAGGAAGTCGACGGAGGCCCCGCCCCCTTTCTCCACCACCCTGCAAACGCGCCTCCTGGCTCACTACGGGTTGGGGAACGAAGTCCCCTTGGATGCTGAGGGTGTCTGGGGGCCAATAAGCCCTCCGGTTACCTCCAGTAAGTCCCACACAGCGGGAATGCTGAGAGGTCTTCCGAGGCCACACCCCCTTTCTCCACCACTCTGCAAACATACCTCCTGGTGCACTGCTGGTTGGGGGATAAAGTCCCCTTGGATGCTGAGTGTCCTTTGGGGCCAAGAACCCCTCCTGTTACCTCCAGTAAGTCCCAAACAGTGAGATTGTTATAAGCTGGTTGGAGGCCCTGCCCCCTTTCTCCACCACTCTATAAATGCGCCTCCTGGCACACTAATTGTTGGCTGTTGAAGTCCTCTTGGATGCTGAGGGTCCTTGGGGGCAAAGAAATCCTCCTGTTACATCCAGTAAGTGGGATTCCTGAGAGTCGGTAGGAGGCCCCTCCCCCTTTCTCTACCACTCTGCAAACGCGATTACTAGTTAAAAAAACATTGAAATGCACTTAAAAAATCAAAGGTTACAGGGACTGAATAGCTAGGAAATAGAATTTGAAAAACCTTAGAAATTCACTGAAAAAAAAAAAAAATGTTACAGGGACGTAATAGTTAGGAAATAGAAATTTAAAAACCTCAGAAATTCACTGAAAAAAACAAAGGTTACAGGGATGTTATAGCTAAGCTCAGATTTCACTTAAACAAACCATAGAAATTCAGCAGTTATAGTTACCTAAGCTAACTATAACTTACGCCCCCGCAATACACTGCTTATGACCTCACATATTACATCACTCATGGCATGGTCAGCAACATCACTGATGACATCTCAAATGATATCACTGATGACATCATCCACAGAACCACTCACACACCCACTCACACCCCCATACAATCTCTCATACACCCACTCACACCCACACAACCACTCACAGACCCATTCATAGACCCATACCAGCACTCACACACCCACTTACTTCTCCATAGAGCCACTAACACACCCACTCACTCTCTCATACAGCCACTCACACAACCATTCACTCACCCATACAGCCACTCAGACAACCAGTCACTCACCTATACAGCCAGTCACATAGCCACGCACTCATCCATACAGCTACTCACACACCCACGTATTTACCTACACAGCCACTCACACACCCACTCACTCACCCATACAGCTTCTCACCACAGCCACTCACTCACCCATACAAGCACTCACACATTCACTCACACACCCACTAAACCACTAATATACCCATTCACACATCCATACAAGCACTCACACATCCACTTAGTCACCCATACAGCCTTTCACACAGACACTCACTCTCCAATACAGGCACTCACAAACCAACTCACTTAATCAAACACCCAGTCAAATAGCCACTCACTCACCCATACAGCCACTTACACACTCAGTCACACAATCATACTGCCATTCAGACACCCACTCACTCACCCATACAGTCACTACACACCCACTTATCCACCCATAGAGTCACTCACAATGCCACTCACTCACCCATACAGCCACTGACACACCCACTCGCTTACCAATACAGCCACACACACAGTAACTCACTCACCCACACTGGTACTCACACACCCATTTATATACCCATACAGCCACCCACACACACAAGGATACATACAGTCACACAGCCACTCACATAATATATGTTAGAAGTAGCATCACTCAGTAGTAGGGCACCTAGTATACTAATTTAACTTTTGTAGTAGGTTAATTTATATGTTTCACTATCATAAACTCATTACAAAATTTACATAATTTATCATCAATTAAATAATAAATTAATAATTATTAATTAATTAATTATACTTAATTAATTAGCCACCCTACACCTCTACAAACCTAGCAACCCACTATGGTGATATAAATTACTATTATAATTAAATTAAAAATTATAAATCACATAACATTACAAACTATATTTAAAAATATTATTAACAATTATACAAACTATAATAAACCAAAAAATGAATATGTAAACTAACACACATAAAAAAAATTATAATTTTTTTTTACAACTATATTATTGAAAACGATATTTACAACGATATTCTTGAAAATGATATTACTAACCTAAAAAATCAATATTCTTGACAACGATATTGCTGCATCACAATATTGTTATGTCACAATATTTTTTTCCGATATTTCTGCTACCGATATTTCCATTTCAATATTTTGTCCAAACACCAGCACATCTTGGTGTCACAGCCTAAGTAATTACCAGCACTCATCTGTCACAGAGGAGCAGCACATGTACATGCCGTGGTTTCCATACACACTTGACAAATCTCAAGAAACCATTGGAGTATGTAGTTTATACTTCAACATAAGCTCAGCAAGTTGTTCTCTTCAAAGCATATGATGGTACATGTGGTGGAGTGTATAGACTATCGAAATGAAAGAATATTGCGGGCACAGTACTGAGAACCAAAATATGAACCGATAAGTATAAAAGAATAGGTTAAGCTATACATAACTCCTATTTATGTACCTTCATAATATATATAGATTCAAGGTACATAGATGTGGAGTTAAGAATAGTAAACCTGTACTTACCTATATGCACTTACCTCCTTGATATTTTGGTACAATTTTCTGGTAATTCGAGTTTCCCTACTCAACATTCTGGACTACAACCGGTATGAGGGAAGCTTGGCAATTAAGTAGAGTCTGATACGCGTGGTACAGTAATTGACGTAATTTAGGTGAACTCGCATAAGTGGAGGGGAGTTATCCCCTCTTTAGTGGCCCAGCTGCATGGTAATGGCGTGTCTCTGCCTGAGCAATCAAACGACAGAGTGACAGATGTTTGATGCCAAACGCAGCACTCCTTTTACGTGTTTTAGGTAAATCCAGAGCAAATGAAATTATACAAACTATGAGGCAATTGCTACACCATGCACACTGACCTACAAATGAAGGCATCAAACATTTCATTCAATATTCCTAAGGTGCCCTCATATTTCCATCTATTTTCAAGTAGTCACAGATTCGAAAAAGGAAAATATGCTTGTTGAAGAATAGCTAACGTGATTCACTGTTGAGGACAAATGCACAAGGCAGTGGCATAACATAGGCCCCTGCAGCCCCTGCGGTGCAGGGGGGGCCCAAGCTCCAGGGGCCCCATCAGCAAAGTACCCTGACATGAGAGCTCCTGATTAAGTCCAGAGGGGGGCCCCTCCATGCAACTTGCAGGGGGCCCCCTCAAGTTTCCTTACGCCACTGGCACAAGGTAGATGTATGCAGGCAGCGTCTGCTACTATATTAGAGAGGGTACCCCACTAGTGTCAATATATGGAGGGCAGTCGAGCTGTGGTGTAAGCTTGTGTCCACTGTCACTGCTGTTAGGGGGTAAACCCATTCTCTGCTGTTGCAGACACTTTCAATTTGGCCTCAGGCATTCACTCCTTTATTTGGTATAAGCAGGCCACAAAGAGGTGACCTGTACCTTCAACGGGGTGATGAATGCATGTGTGTGCTTTCAGTCCAGTTTAGAAAATACTAGAACAAAGGAAATACATCAAACTTTCATAATGGACATAATGACTCATTTTCTGATAGTGATAAAAGTGTGTTTTTATGGGGCACTTTTTTCAAGTACTTTTGGTGTTCAGTTATTATTATCCAATATATGCTGGTTCTTATTTCACTGACCCAGAAGAGATGTAACACTAATTTGACTGTCAGTCTTAACATGTAATCTGCAGGTCATACACAGATCTCAACAATACATGCTTGCTCTTCTGAGATTTATTAAAAAACTATGCAAACTTTCATTACTAAGATCTAACAAATAAAGGGAAAGGCATGTGAAAAGAACAGTCATGGCCGGCATTAATTGCGGGTGTGGGGGGTGGCACTAGGAGGGTCGCGCGGCGAGGAGGAGGTTTAATTTAATATTTTTTCAAAAAAACGTACCTGTCCGCAAGTCGGGTCCCGCGTTTTCTCGACTCCTGCTTTCTGGACTCCTGCCTCTGGCAGGAACAGGAAGCAGGCAGCCCACCTCCCCTCCCCTAAGCCAATCACAACACTGCATTGGCAGCTTTGTGATTGGTGGTGACGCTGCCCAGCCTGGGGCTTACGGGAAGGCCTTTTTCTCCATGTAGGCTGCATTGCAGCCTGCATGGAGAAAGGGCAGAGTGCGCATGACTGGTTTGGGCGGCCCCAGAGGGCCGACCAAACCAGTCATGAGCACTCAGGAGTGGGCACACCACTCCTCCCCTGCTTGCTGAGTAGCCCCGCCCACCCGCCCGCCCGCAACCAAGCCCTTCTGCTTTCTTGCAGTGAGAGAAGCAGAAACATAAAATGGTAGTTATTACCATTTTATGTTTCTGCTTCTCGCACTGCGAGAGCAGTGGGTGACGCTCCTCCGCCCTAGTGGAGGAGCTGCCCCTGGAAAAGAATAAACATATTCTTAATAGAAAATTCCTGTGGGTGATAGATTATTAGACTTCATTAACTGGAAAATATGAGGAAGTGATTATTAAGGTTATGATGTTAGGTTCTATGATGTACCATCATATGACATCACTGTAAGTGCTAATATGTCCTCTGACAATTTTTTAAGACTTGTGCCCCGGTGCTTCTGTAACTGATGACTAATGCCAACAGTAAACTAAAGTATACATAAAAAGTAATAGATGGAACGCTTGAATACACCTTAGCCACTGGTAACTACTCGAGCCACATCCCAATCAATTGTAACTTTGCAGACCGTGCAACCTCCGTTTGCATAACGCCATATTCCAATGGGAACAGTCCAGCCCAAATTGCCTGGCCAGGTCCTCCCAAAACCAGAACACAAGCAACTGAGGACCAGTTTCACCCTACCTAGGGCTCATCAGCCAGGTATAGCGTGGTTCTAGCGACACAGGGGCATATTTATGTGAATTGAGTGGCACAGCAGCGCAGCAAGTTACCTTGCTACACTGTCCTGTGTCACAGGGAAAGGGTAGGAATGTGCTGCTTTCATCCAGTAAGGCACATTCCAGGACTTTCCCCCTGCGCTGGTGCAGTTTGGGCAGCCTGGCGCCAATGCAGGCACCCTTGCACCGTGGTGCAAGGGTGCCTGTGTTGTAGGCAGGATTGTTTTTGTGCTGGAAGGGGCACCTTCCTGCACAAAAACAATCTATAGATGCATTTTCCTCTTTCTATGTGTGCTGCAGAATGAAGTACACATAGAAAGAGGAATAAACATATTTCTCCTAATTGCACCTCACCTGCAAAGGTGTATCTTTTTGACGCATTCCCAGGTCTACCAGGTTTGGCAAATCTGGGAATGTGTCAAAAATCATGGAATTTGCATGGGAACACCCACAACAACTCCTATGGAACGCATTTCTTGCGCAGAGTAATGCAACACAACGATTTGTGCTGCATTGCATTACTTGTTGAAGCCATTCAAAGCCACGCAAAGTGGCTTTGCATGGCTTCATAAATATAACTTAGAGCTTTGCGTCATGCATATACCACATTGCGTGTTGCTAGCATGATGCAAAGCCCTCATGAATATGCCCCACAGTGTGCACAGGGCCCACAGCTGGGCATTCCCGTCCCTCTTATGGCAACAAGCGCAAGTATACAAAAAAGTGATGGATGGAATGCTTGAATTAATTGCAGCCACTGGTAGTCATTCGGGGCTGCATCCCAGCCCATCCTTATTTTGCACACTATGCCACCTCAGTTTGGACCCAGCCATACGCAAATCAGTCTTTTTCCTGCACCAGTGAGAAAAGTCTAGCCCAAACAGCCAGGTCAGGTCCTCCTTGAACTGGAACACAAGCAACCGAAGAACGGTTTCACTCTACTTAGGGCTCATCAGCCAGGTATAGCTTGGTTCCAGTGGCACAGTGTACACGCTACCCATGTCTGGGTATACCTTTTCAACTTAGGACGGCAAACTAAAGTATACAAAAAAGTGGTGGTTGGGATGCTTGAATTAATTTCAGCCACTGGAAATCACTTGGGCCACATCCCAGTCCATTGTTATTTTGCACACCATGCCACCTCTGTTTGAACCCAGTTATATGCAAATCAGTCTTGATCCTGCCAGGCCAGGGCCTTCTTGATATGGAACACAAGCAATCCAGCACCGGTTTCGCCCTATGTAGGGCTCATTAGCCAGGTATAGCTTGGTTCCAGTATCACAGTATGCACAGGTCCCACGTCTTGGCATACTCGTTCCACATAGCGCAACAAATTAAAGAATACAAAAAAGTGATGGGTGGATTAGTTGAAATAATCTCAGCTACTGATAATCACTCAGGGCTGCACACTATTCCATTGTTATTTTGCACACCATGTCACCTCAATATGGACCCAGCCATATGCAAATCAGTCTTAGAAGGCTGTTTCCTTAGGAGTGATACTCAAGGACCCTCAATTAAAAAAATACCAGGTAATTTAAAAAAATCTTATTAAAAAAATCTGACAATTAAAGGAACCATTATTTATTCAATCCAAGCAGAAATGCAGAAACAATTAACAGAAATTTGTGACTGTTAGCATGACCGATTAGCGAAAAGAACCTGTCAATAAATTCCATATTTTAAAAAGCCCCATTATTTTTATAACATAATTACTATTAATGCAATCTTCCACGGTTTAATTGAACTTGTATATCAAGTCAAATGATGAGAACCTTAAGAATCAACAACAAACTACAAAGGTAATATCTGCAAAGCAGAAACGTTTAAATTTGTTTTTAATTCACCATTAATTTACTAACATTTTATAACTAACAAAAAGAAAAGTTTCTGCCCCTTTTAGAGGAAACTGATACAACATTTTTCATGCAGGTATAATAAAAACCTGAATAAAACTAAATGACTAAAAAGCAGTATTTACATAATGTCATGTTTTTTGGAGGAAAACACCTCAAAGACTCATTGAAATACAGTTATATCAGCGTGAAGAAACCCAAAAAACTAAACAGCATATATCAGTGTAACAGTACTACAAATGTAAAAAAATCTATATATTTAAAAATATAAATAGTATTATAATGACAGTAATATTTTGCTCTGTCTATATCTTTTAAATATTCACCAGAATGGAAAACATGCCCAAGGCAGCATTTGTTCTATCGAAAATGGGGAATCCATTATTAAAGTACGAGGGGGACTTTTACAGGTGTATTGAACCCAGGGCTCATTGGCGATGTGTTAATTGTTTTTCTACATGTTGCAGGGGCAGAGTGGTTACTCTGGGGGTATATACTGAATGTATTTCGAAGCATAACCACTCTGCCTCTGCAGTGGAAATAGAGGTCATCGAGAATATCCAACAAATTAAAAACCTGGCAAACACATCCAATGGCCTCTGTGGTGCAGTTCGATGGGAGGTGTCCAAAAACATCCTTTTTCATGTAGCTGGAGATATGCCTGCCATCCCAAATGTAAAACATTTAGGGCCTGATTACTAGTTTGGCGGTCATGTTCTGCAGTCGAAATGGCGTCCGATTGACTGTGCCCAGTTGGTGGTCCTCCTGCCCTATTACGATGCATGTGGTTTCATAGATGAAAAACCGCTGAGGCACCAAAGCCAGTGCCACCAGGAAATCTCGACCGAGCCGGGATAGGCCAAAGCGCCTGTCAGAGGACAGACCACCAGTGTTACCGCCGGCCCAATCATGATATGCCTTCCAGTTGACGTGAGTGTGGCAGTCAAACCGCGACACCTGAACTGTCAGAAAGGGATTGATATAAGTCTGAAACTCACCTGTACTCACCTCCACATGTCCCATACCGCTATGGAGCTGATCCTACACGTCCTGCCTCTGCTGCTGCTTGGTGACATCTAAAAGTGACGATGTCGTGGATGCAACTGATGGTATGCCACACTCTTACCCGTTTCCATTGACTCCTCCGCAAATAAATGCCCCGCCATGGACATGTCAAGGGGTTTGGAGTCCCTGGGCCAAACATATTTTGTTGGCCCCTGCTCGGAATACTTCTGCATGTATGATCCAATTACAGCTCTATGATGCTCTCTTTGACCATGTCACTGACACTGCATAGACACACTCTACCAAAGTCAGCATGTGTTTACATCTAAAATCATGGATAGTGATGTGTTTATGAAATTGTGTAACAAACAGCACCTCCTCATCAATATCACAGCTATTAATCTCTGTGACACGCTCACATTGCTCACATGCTAGGTCCTGTTGTGATATCAACTATACATCTGCATGGATATGTCATGAAACAGAAACACACATTCTCTGCTAAAACTCTCCAATGGACTCTCACACATCACCCACATCAAAAGGTGATGTTAGGTAAATGGGATTCCAACTAATCAGTGTGAGAAGCATTCAAAGGTCACATTGTAAAGACTATCTGCAGAATAGGTTTGCCTGTACTAGGGGGACCCCTGGAAGGCTGGGGCCCTGGGCCACAGTCCTCTTTGAACATGCCTCAAAACCTCTAACTGCATAGGACCCGTGGCATGAAGTATATCAGGGACAACCAATATTATAACCTAGTGCCATGCATACGTGGGTAATGTGTAAGTGCTAGTCATGAAAGCAAACACAGCAGTAACAGCATTTGTCTCACCTTTATATATAAAGTATGTGTAGGGTACACACATGAAAATGGACACATGTCCATAAAAAGTTCTAAAATGGTATGACAATTTACCATCCTCCATATGTGGATAAACAAATAACTAACTGGCACACATCAAACACATATCCAACCTACATCACAGGGAGAAGTGCAAGCTAAATGATGTTGACAATGGCCAAGCTAAGCTGAAATACTTACCATATGTAATACCACCCAATGCAATGTCAGCCCTAATTGGAATTTATTCCACATATCCATCCATTGAACATTTCCCCTTGTCCTGTGTAACTCCAGCACTGGTTCCAAGGTCAGATCATACTAACCGTTTCAAATGTATCAGCAATCAGGGTGAAACAAACACAACTGTAATTACACATCCCAAAGTATCAAATAACATCAAATAGTCAGAAAGGTAATGGCAGGGCAAATGTGTTCTAGCCCAAGCTAATTTTTTAGTTCTCCAAAACAACCAGATGGAGTAATCCAAAGGCCAACGGCCAATCCATGGACACATTGTGTGGTCCAGCTCACTGCTGTACCACTAAGCGTGCCCTTCATGACACTGCCAGGGAACCTCCTCACAAAGGGGCATCCATTGGGCATGGCAGGCACCTCGATGATGTAAGTAAGTAAGTAAGTAAGTAATCGTTTTTAGAGAGCGCAAATGCTATGGCATCTTAGCGCTAGCAATTCTGAAAGTGGACAGCAGACTATTTATTTTGTGTAGTTAGAAAACAGCCAGGTTTTTAGCAACTTTCTAAAAGACAATAGATTAGATTGGGATTGCAGTCCCATCGGGATATAGTTCCAAAGTTTGCCATCTAGGAAGGAGAAACTTCTACCACCCTATCTGGCTTTTCTAATTCTTTGCACTGAGACCAATCTTGCCGTGCCAGACCTCAAATTCTGTCCAGGGACGTGCCACGCAAAAGTCTCCTGGAAATAGACTGGGCCACCACTGTGCATGACCTTATGGACTATACACAGTGCCTTAAATGTAATTCTCTCGCTAACTGGAAACCAGTGATTGTCCCTGATCGCTTTATAAATGGGGGCAAATTTTGGAATGCCCAAGAGATGACTCGCTACCGCATTTTGAAGCGATTGAAGCTTCAGAAACAAACGTTTCTGAGTGCTCAGATATAGCGTATTACAATAGTCTATTTGAGAGGGGACTTACTTGGATGTTTTGTTTTGGGAGTGGTGTCCTTGGGTTTGGAAGTTGGGGGTTTGGGAGAGGATAAGGGTGGACTGGCGTTTAGGAGGGGGGTTGAGAGTCGGAAGGGGTGGACCGATGTTTTGACAGGGGGCCCTGTGAAGTGGAAGGGGTGGATGGGTGTGGACTATGGGTAGATTTGGAGGTGCAAAGCGTAGTGGTCTTGGGTGTGGCAGGGGTTGGAACCTCTGTGGAAAGAGTGGTAGGATGGTTGGGTGGGCAGAGGGCCAGGTGAAAAGTTGGATCCTCAGTGGGGAACTTGGGAGGGTCTTTGAGAGGGAGTGTGGTCTTGGAGGCAGAGGCAGTGTCATTGTCTGGTGTGGTTGGGACTGTTGCTGGTACAGGCGCATGTGTGTCAGGTGTATGTGCAGCAAGTATGGGTGTGTATTGTTTCTCTGGTGTATGTTGGATGCATGATTGTTTCTGTCTGAGTTTCTTAGGTGTGTAGTGTGTGAGTGGTGTGTCTGTGGATGTTGGTACAGTGGAAGTGCAGGGTGTGTGTGTTGTGACTGCTGATGTGGTGGTGACTGTGGGCTTGGATGTCTGGATGTGAAGGAGGTTGTGGGGGTGCAAGTGAGTGTGAAGCTCTCTGTGCTGCGTGGGGATGTTGTGGTGGGGGGGTGGTGTGTACATGCATTTGTGGTGTCTCCTGTGTTGTGTGGAGATGTGATGTGGAAGTGGTGTGGGTATTTAGATGTGGTGTTGTCAGTGGTGGGTGTGGTGTCTGTATATTTGGATGTGGATAAGTTCATTTTTTGTGATGTGTGCTTGGGTGTGGATGTGCTGCTTGGGTCTGTATGGGTGGGTGTGTGGGAACATATGTGTGTGCTTTGGACGGGTTTGGAAATAGGGTATTTGGATGGGTAAGTGTCAGGGGGAGGAACACAAGGTTGGAGTGGATGGGAGGCTGCAATGACATGGTACTGTGAATGCATTCCAGGTTGGCCACCATCTGCTGTAGATGGCTGCCTTGCCCCTGGATGGCATTCAGGAGGGCAGTCTGACCCACAGAGATGTGTCTCAGAAGGTTAATAGCCTCCTCACTCTGCAGCAGGGGGCAGGGACAGAGGCTGACGTGCCTAGAGCGAAGGAGGCGGGTCCCCTCTCAGAGGACTGGGCCTGGACAACAGGTTGGGGAGCAACAGAGAGGGTGGAGATGGTATATGTGGTGGTGCACAAGGATGATGTTGGTAGATTTCGTGCAGGGTCCACCACCCCTCGGGAGTGTCCAGTGGAGGATGACTCAAAAGACATAGAGCTGCTGTCCTCCATGGCACTCCCCATACTCTCACGGCCACTGGGACCCTCCGTGTCAGTTGTTTCTTGAACGGAACCACTGTGGCCAGCTGCTTCCCCAACTGTGTTGGCCCCCTTTTCCTTCGCTTGCCCTGGATGAGCCTGAAATAACATCAACAATCGGGTTACTGCATCTGTGTTAACACACCTGACCATGAACTGGTAACATAAAACATTTCAAAGGTGCACAGATGACACCAGCTCCAAGATCTACATTATTGGCTTCAACATTAGCCTGAACACTTGCATGCATGGTACATAACCTGTAAGCATTTGCTCACAGTGATGTCAGAACACTACACAGCTACAATACCATGTGTGAGGTTGACCCCACTCCATCATAATGTATCTACTGGGACTGTTGACCACCTTGCATACTTTGGCCCTTGTAGGATACAAAAGTGGACTGATCTCCAAAAATCGTTGGGGAGAAAACATGCTTTTTCCCAGTCTCTATACAAGGCCCTGATATCAGCAAATGGTCACATATCTAATCAAACATCCACATGTATTGCTTGTCAAGTTAGACAGCTATTTTGCTGCAATATGTGCAGTAGCAGAAATCACGTAAAAATGATCACTTCAAACTGTTGCAACATTCAACTTAAATTTTACTCATTGTCCACTGTAGAAATGTTCGAATGAAAGCCTAACTGAAGTAGCTTCACTATGTATCACATGTAGCACAGAAAAGTTGAGTGGAGGCATTCATGAGCACAGATTTGTGTGTTTGTCAACCAGTGCCCAAAGCATAGGAATTCACATAGCCCTAAGAACATCCCCATTCCATATTGGCACTAGCTGACAACCCCATTCTTACGTACCATTTCCATACGATAATAGACCATTGAAGGCTCCTGTGTCTCAGTGTCTATCTGTGACATAAAGAGGTGGTGTGACTTTGGCACCAATGTGAAGGCACATCACAGTACCTATATGTATTGAAGACACCAATTGCCTTGGAAAACTGAGTGAACATACTTACATATGATCCTTGCAAATCTGCAGGTCACTCCCTGATGCATGTTACCAGTCAGTGAATGAAACTTTAAACATCAACATGTGCGGGTCACATTACTGATGACTCCCACAGTGATGTCATGGGAATCCATATATTGAAAACACATGAAGATGATGGATGGAGCACTGAAACTTTTCAGACACTCACCCCCAGTCACAAATCTGAGTTGAATCCATCATCGTTCTTTAGCTCACTTTGCCACCCCAGTTCAGACCCAGCCATTTGCAAATCATTCTTTACCCTGTGCCTCGAGGGGACAGTCCAGACCGAACTGCCAAGCCAGGTCTTCCCTGGACCGGAAACAAGCATCGTGGGACCGGTTTGCATATGGCTGGGTCTGAACTGGGGTGGCGAAGTGAGCTAAAAAACGATGATGGATTCAACCCAGATCTGTGACTGGGGGTGAGTGTCTGAAAAGTTTCAGCACTCCATCCATCATCTCCTTGTGTTTGCTTTGTTTGCCCTAAGTTGGCAGGGTATGCCCAGACGTGGGTCCCTTGCTCACTTTGCCACTGGATTCAAGTTAGCCTGGCTGATGAGGGGTGTTACCCCGAAACCGGACCCAGTATGCTTGTTTCCGGTCCAGGGAAAACCTGGCTTGGCAGTTCGGTCTGGACTGTACCCATGAGGCACAGGGTCAAGACTGATTTGCATATGGCTGGGTCTGAACTGGGGTGGCGAAGTGAGCTAAAGAACGATGATGGATTCAACCCAGATCTGTGACTGGGGATGAGTGTCTGAAAAGTTTCAGCACTCCGTCCATCATCTCCTTGTGTTTGCTCTAATCCATTTATTGACACATTACTGTAAGTCTTCCTCTCACGTACTTCATAGCTTCATCATTTGGACATGCCCTACGACATTGAGTAATGGATCAGGGTATGTTTCTCAAACTCACCAATGTGCACAGAGTCCTGTCTGTGGTAACATATTAACTGTCTAACTAACACAATTAACTCTTAATAAATCACAGTGGCCTAGACACATATTTGTGATAGAGTCAGTCATCAACATAAGAAGCCAGTTCATTTATGTATGAAACAGTATTGCAGAATAAACAACAACAGGGACAGGTTCACAGGTCAACATGAAGACCCTAATACAGATCGACCCAGTGAAGTCAGAACACTCATGTCATTGTAGAATCTCAACTTACCAATGGGAAGTGTTGTCCCGTCACTGTATCAAAGGTACACTGTGAACTATGTCATATGTGATAGGGTTACCATCACATGAGACACAGTAGTCAGGAAGCATCACTCATCACACAATGAAGACAAGTGGCATGTGTGTGGCAACGGTCACCTAGAACATCAAACAACATGAGGTGAATCATAACTTTAGTCAGCCATGTGGCAGCTCAAGACAGGATATTGGTAGTTCACTGGTTACTGCTGTGTTCCAAGTTGATACAGCAATAGGCAAAGCACATCATCGTGTACCTACCATCAGACTCTACACATTTGAAAACTCTTCTTGTGCATCGGACGTGGGTCGCCTTCAGTGTAGATGGGGAAATAGATGTCCGTAACTAAAAATTATGGTAAGGTAACATTTACAACTCTGGTCATGACTTACCCTCTTGTCGTAGCTGTTTGGCCTTCAACTGCCCATCAAACTCTGGATAGGCCACTGCAAGTAAGGCCATTAGGGAGGTCAGGGTGCAGTGTATGCCCTGCCCACATTGGGAGAACTTCTCCAGTTGGACCTATGTGATCTTCCGGGTCCAGCATCTCAGGTCCTCCCACCTCTTACGGCAATGGGCACTGTGCAGCCTGTAGACCCTCAGGGTCCACACCTTCTTGGTGATGGCCTTTCATATGTCATGCTTTTGATGGGCGTTGACCTGCATAGGTACAAGAGATGAACAAAACAGATTGCAACTGAAGGTTTATGTATATCTGTTTTGATGACAGACAATTTGACTACATCTACCACAAGCTGAAATCAATAGTAAACACACAACATGTGTATAATTCACATGCTGAGCACTACAAATACCTCAATACACACATTTGTATCAATCTGCTGACTATCCTCATACCTAGACTTGTCCTAAACTGACTAAGCCAGCACACTATCATCATGTTGGCCAGGGCCATCTTACATGTACTGTCAATCAATCAATCATTCAATCAGGGTTTTGTAAAGCATACTACTCACCCTTTATGGTCTTAAGGCTCTGGGGGGGGGGGGCGTGTGCAGTTCCATTGGGGTCATCTGAAGAGCCAAGTCTTGAGGTCTTTCCTAAACTGGAGCAGTGTGGGGCTTTGCAGGAGGGCCAGGTCGTTCCAGGTCTTGGCTGCGAGGTAGGAGAAGGACCTTCCACTCGCTCTGTTCCTGTAGAAGCGTGGGATGGTGGTCAGGGCAAGGTTGCCTGAACTGAGGTTTCTCTTGGGGGCGTGTAAGGAGAGACGGTTGTTGAGGTATTGTGGTCCAATGTTGTGGAGGGCCTTGTACGCCTGCGTGACCAGCTTGAAAGTTATCCTTCTTTCGATGAGGAGCCAGTGCAGATCGTGGAGGTGTTGGGTGATGTGGTTGTGCCTGGGGATGTCGAGGATTAGTCTGGCTGCGGCGTTCCGGATGGTCTGGAGCTTGCGGAGGAGTTTTTTGTTGATTCAGGCTTAGATGGCGTTGCCGTAGTCTGGTCTGCTGGTGATGAGGGCATGTGTGACTGTTTTTCTGGATTCGGAGGGGATCTATTTGAATGTTTTATGGAGTATGCGGAGGGTGTTGAAACAGGGTGAGGAGACGGCATTGATCTGGCAGTTCATAGTGAGCGATGAGTCCAATATGATGCAGAGGTTACGTGTATGGTCTGACTGGTGGGTGGGTTTCTGAGGGCGGGGTGCCACCAGGTGTCATCCCAAGCTGAGGGGATGGAGCTGAGGATGAGAACTTCTGTTTTCTCTGAGTTGAGTTCAGGCACCTGTTCTTCATCCAGGTTGCGACGGCTTTCATCCCTTCTTGGAAGTTGTGCCTGGTGATGTTGGGTTCCTTGGTGAGGGAGAGGATGAGCTGGGTGTCATTGGCATAGGAGACGATGTTGAGCCTGTGGTTTCTGACGATGGTAGCGAGGGGGTCCATGTAGATGTTGAAGAGTGTGGGGCTAAGGGAGGATCCTTGGGGTACTCCACATCTGGTGTCTGTCAGTTCTGAGAGGTAGAGCAGGAGTCTGACTCTCTGTGTTCTGCCTGTGAGGAATGAGCATATCCAGTCTTGGGCCTTTCCTCAGATGCAGGTGTTATGGAGTATGGTGGCTAGTGTGCGGTAGGAGACAGTGTCGAAGGCTGCTGATAGGTCCAGGCGGATGAGGGATGCCGTTTAATCCTGGTCGAAGAGGGCGTGAATGTCGTCAGTGGTGGCGAGGAAGGCGGTCTCAGTGCTGTGGTTGCTGCGGAATCTGGATTGGGAGACGTCTAGGACGTTGTGTGATGTGAGCTACTATGACACAGGGGAAAACATTGTGACCTAGTGATGGCTAAACAACTTTAGCATTAATGTACAGACACCTTTACAGCCAGGCCCATTGACTTGATGCCTATGGTCCATGGAGCCTTGAACCATAGTATAGGCTACATCCTATGACTTAGGTTACTATTTAAGTTCTGGCATGTGTGTAAGTCAGAGCTTGCTCTCTGGGGATGTGTGGACATCTGTACTCATAAATGCGATAGCATACTATGGCTGATGGAGTATGTGTGGTATGTACTAGCATCACAGTACACACCTTTTGCCATATGTGGCACTGTTACAGGAATTACATCAACATACCATTGTATGTCCTGTTGTACTGGTTGATTATGCAAAAAGCTGAAGATTCTGCTTTTCCACAGCTCTTATGAAGTTACCAACTATCTGCAGTGTGAATTTGTCACATGTAAAATAGGTCTGTGCAGTTCTAACATGACTAATGGAACAGTGAAAACAGTCCTGTGGGTGTAACATGCACGTCTTTAGGAATCAA
The DNA here is from genome assembly GCA_963921515.1 of Calotriton arnoldi. Classification (NCBI taxonomy): domain Eukaryota; kingdom Metazoa; phylum Chordata; class Amphibia; order Caudata; family Salamandridae; genus Calotriton; species Calotriton arnoldi. Next base: position 326,395 of record CAWUFW010007768.1, on the reverse strand, counting down.
ACACCTTGGAAATGTATGCCAATGGACGGAAGTATCATGCCAAGGGGTTATCTCACTCACCAATCCACATGTAGTCCATGTCAAACCAATATGGGGTAGTACAGTTTGTGACAACTACATTTGTGATCATCCAAGGATTTTTAGGTCTACATGTATATAACTCTATAAATCAGTTGTATTGCCACTGAGACTCTGCCCCAGCCTGGCACATGGTTCAGACTGGTCACAGTTCATTGTCAGGCCTTGCTACCTTCAGGCTGAGCATACAGATGTCACATGTCCAGCACATTTCCTACCTTTCCCAATTACAAAGGTCAGCATGCACCCATCCAATAACTGGCCTCAAGGCTGTGTGGAACTCTGAAGGGGCCTGTGAGCTATTGCTAGCTCCCAGACAACTGTTTGGATCCAGAAGCCAGATCTAGGCGGAGTGATATGTGTGACTATACATATAGTTCACATCATCCTCATCTGCTCTACACAGGGTACATACACTCCTCATGCTGCTAAGCAAGTACAATTGTATTTACTTTTGGCATTATCAGAGTTGTAACAATATCACAGGTACCATGAAATGTATGAATACATAGATGTTTATATACACCCCAAATAGAATCTAGGGATTTAGACACATTACACATCACAATGATGATGTAAAAGTCACAGTGTAAAGTGCTCAACAATCCCTAACATGATTGTCCTATGTAGGGACCAACAAAGGTTACAACACTAAATAGATGTGACTCTGGAACTCAGGGGCACATTGTAGCCTGTGGGCATGGCACAGAGGGAGTTACACAGAGTAATATATATGTCAAATAATTACCTGTTTCTCTGGTGAGCCACACAGCTCGTCACACAGGGAAAGGACCACATCTGCGAGCTTATCCAGTTCCTCTGGCCAGAAGGCACAGACCCTCCCACCTGCTTGGTCTGGCATGATTGCTTGTAGAGGTGGGAAACAGCAGCTCTAGTGGAAGAGGTGTTGATAGCAGCAGTGTCAGAAGGCAAGTGAGTTATTTTTCAAACTGCAACGTATAAATACGCGAAGTGCGTGGTCATCAGCATAGACGGACATAGCCATTGGTCTACTACCGTCACAATCACCAACATTAGCCTATGGCTGTGTCCGTACTGGATGAAAACGCCCACTGCATGGTCGACTTCCAGTGGCAATTTCTGAATGTCCAATATGTAACATCAGGCATCTGTCCTTTTGGCGGTTGGAAGTACAGTTTTGGTGACTGTTAAGTGCATCACCACCACTCCAGATGAGGTGTTACATGTTTACATATGTACTACTCCATTGCCATGTAATTTCCATTACACAAACATCTATTTATCGTGGTGCACTGTACACCGCCAGTGACAGTATTTTGACAGAAATTTTTTAAAACTACATTATTAAGGTGCTCATATTAAATTTTTGGTTGTATAATGTGCACATTTATTTTACAGACACATGTGAAGACCACCGTGGGGATTATAGGTGGATGTTGGACAGTAGACAATTATTATGTTAATAATCTGTAATGTTTTCTAAACCAGTTATGGTTTGTCACATGACTTTTGGCTTGCTCTTCATATATGTTACTCTGGACACTCTGACCAATGTTCAAAATTGTTTCCACTCCACACATAGGTACCCTGGGAGAGGGAGGAGACGACAACCTCCAGTGTACCACCCAGTTCCAGACCTTCAGACCATGGAAGAAAGGGATATCATCAAGACGTTTCGTTTGAATAGGCAAATCATACTGGATTTATGTCATCAGTTGAAGCCTGATCTACCTCAAAACCCTAATCCCACATGTATCCCACCAATTGTGAAACTTATGGCAGTTTTCCATTTTATGACCACAGGTTCCTTTCAATACACCGTGACTATATCTGGTGCTATGTCACAACCAATGTTCAGTGGTGTACTACAAGACGTGCTTTCAGCAATGATGAGACACATTGACAGCTACATCCAGTTCCCCACACATGAGGATTTAGCCACTGTGAAGGTTGACTTCTATGGATTTGGTCACTTCCTTCATGTGGTTGGAGCCATTGATGGCACCCATATTACCTTAGAATCACTGCAAGCCAGGAAACAAGTTTACCGTAACAGGAAGCACTTCCATTCTATCAACGTGTAAGTTGTCTGCTTACTGGATTTGAATACCTCAAACATCAGTGCTCGTTTCCCATGATCAGCCCATAATGCCTTTTTATTGTGGAACAGCACCATACCCCAGCTGATGTCACAACTACTACCGGAGAGGTCCTGGCTTGTTGGTAAGTAAGATCTGTCCTAACTTTGTGTGGGTAATGTCAGGTAGTATAATCAGAAAGTGTGTAACTTATTGTTGCACTTATGTCTTTCTTCCATCTGGGTGACTCAGCGTATCCCAACCATCCATGGTTGTTGGCACCACTGAGGAATCCAACAACGCAAGGAGAAGTCCGCTTCAATGAGGTCCATGAAAGGACACGGCGGCTAGTGGAGTGGGCTTTTGGGATCCTGAAGCCCAGATTTATATGTCTGGGCAGGACTGGGGGAGCCCTCCTCTACTCCCCTGGGAAGGTGTATAAAATCCCAGTGGCATGCTGCATGCTCCACAACATCACCCTGAGACGGAACATCCCTTACATCGCAGAGGACGGAGACCATGAAGTGCCACCTGGTGAGGATTCTGAAATGTCAAATGATGATGATAGTGGTGAAGAGGAAAGAGCTGACTTGGGTCAAGATCTCATAGACAACTTCTTCTCATGGGTGAAAGTATTTTTCGAAACATCATGACTTTGACTGTTACAGCAACTCTTGTGATGATGTGAGGAGTTTGATAAGGTAAAATATTAGGAAGGTCAAGCTCAGGAAAATCCAGGTGAAAGGTGTTTGTTGAGGAATGTTTTGACACATGCTCATTTTGTTTGTGTTGCTTTGTATAGCTTCCTCTTTTTGTCATGGACTGTTCTTCAGAAGTTGACTATGAGTATTGTCTTATTGGTAGGGTTTGATAGCTAATATCTGTGATTTGCACTGTTTAGGTACCTTCACCATGGCATCTTCATTTGGACATTTCAGAGTTGTCACATTTGCGGGTATATGATGCTGTTTGGAAGTATGAAGGGGACATGGGTTGTTCCTAGGAATGACTGTCACAGACGTTGTGTGTACAAATCCTATACCAAGACCGCTTGCACAGTAATAGGATGAAAGTTATAAGGAATCCATTAGACTTGTTCCTTGTCGTGTGGTGGTCCTAATTAAGGGTGGGCGGAATTTGCGTAGTCGCGTTACGCAAATCTCCGCGAAATTGCTAAAAATTCCGCGAGCACGCGGAAATTCCGCGAAATCGCGGAATTGCTGGTCCCGTTTGTTCGCGATGTGTTTTTGCGTGCTCGCGGGAAAATATATCGCTAACTTGCCCATGCGGTCGCTAACGGGCGCGGCCATCTGGTTTTCACTTGTCCCGCCCGCTCGCGATGGTATTTCCTGTTCCGGGTCGCGTATTGCATGCTCTTGCCCGCTCGCGATGCTTATTTCCAGTTCCGGGTCGCGTATTGCATGCTCCCGCCCGTTCGCGATAAGGGCTTCCTGTTCGGGAACGCGCATTACGTGTTCGCGACGCTTTTTGCGTGCTCGGGGGAAATATCGCGCGAACTTGCCCATGCGGTCGCAATGGGCGTGCCATCTTGTTTTTCAGTCTATTGCTATGGTTCTGGGCCTGCTTTTCAATCCTCCCTCTATCTTTTCAATCCTTTGTTTCTGTAAATCTTTTTGGGTCTTTTTTATTTATTATCTATCTCTCTATTTTCCTGATTCTATATTTTGAGTTTTTTTCTACTTTTTGTGTGTTTTTAACTACTTTTTCACACTTTTTCTATTACCTGCTTTTTCATTTCTTTACTTACTTTTTTTAATTCCTACCTTTTCTTTTCCGTCCCTCGCCTACCCAGAACCATGGCAAAGGGCCACAGCCACAGGGCTCGAAGTCGGAGCCAGAGCCGCGACTGCCTTCCTTGCGGAAGGCGGCGCCAAAGAGGGGTGCAGGCACGGGCCTTATTCAATGAGTCGGAGGTGGCCGCTCTGGTTTTTTTGTTCAGCGCCACCTCCCCTTAACCCTGGCAGCAGGCGGCAGGCCTGGGTCCGGGCACGGGCCTCGGGAGCGTCGGCAGCGGTGGGGCAAGGTGCGCCGGGCAGTGTTTCGCTGCTCTGGTTTCCGGCGCACCAATAATCAGCTGACGCACCGGTGGTCCGATATTCTGGACCGGGAGCAGGACCTGCTGGACCTGCTAGGAGTGGAGGTCCCGGGCTTGGTGAGTAGCTATTTAATATTACTACTTTGTGTTCTGCTCTGTGTTATATATTGCGAATATATTTTTTTTCCGACCAGCAAGAATGGTGCTGCTTACATTGCAGGTAAATTACGTTTACAAATCTGTGATTGTTATGACACAGGCGCTCGGCGCTACTAATCTTACTTGTTTGCAACTTTGCGCTCGCTTGGCCTGATGATTATGTAAGAGTTTACTTTAGAGAACTTAAGTGATGTAATGCTAGAGAGAGTAGTCCTTCCTTTGTCCTCCTGCCACTAAGAAGGGTTAGTGGTGGATTGATAGGTTTAGTAACTTATTAGTTGGTAATTTGTAAGTGGTGTGCGTGACGCATCCTCTGTCATGTCACGTGCTGCTGTGTGCTGCTTACCCCAGTCCTTCGCAGAACCTTTTGTAGTTTGTTTTCTGAGTGTTAATAGGCTTATATCATCACTAGCAGAACATCAGCAGCAACCAGCCAACAATTTGGTGTATACAAAAATGTATGCATGTGTCCTCCATCTATGCATTTTTGAGGACTAAAATAAATGGAAATGCAGACTTACTGAACAATTGGCCCGTCTGGATTGGAATAGGTGTGCTAGGTCAGGTGGTAGTTAGGCTTGCTAGACGGTCCGTGAATCTCGCAATACTACCAGTCGATCAGATAGGTCAATTTTATTGCAATTGTTGTTACCAAATAAGTTTTTGGTGCGTATTTTAAAATATTTTATTTATTTCACACCAAACTTTAATTTTTGTCTCTTTCTTTATGAAATCTTACATGATCAGCAGCACCCAGGGGCAAGAAGACGGGGTCGCAGGCGGTGGGCCAAGAAGATCTACAAGATGCCTCCCAGGGACAGGACCGCCTCCTCTATCGAGGGCTCTGCTGCTGGCCCCAGTAAGTCCTCCAGTGGTTAATATTATTAATTATATTTCCCAAACTTTTCCTGCACCTTATTTTTTCCGAACTATTATTTCGGTATCCTCCTAATTCGAATTTTGACAAAATCTTCTTTGCTCAATACTATCTGTTTCTAAATTCTTGTTATCCCTGCCTCTAACTGCGCTGCTATGACTCTCTGTACTACTACTATTAGTCTGTCTGTAGCTAAGCTTGCCCAGTTGCCCACTCTTTATTTAAAATATTTTAAATAAAACTCATATTCACCAATAGCTATAGCCATTGAGTCCAGTCCTTTGGGTTGTCCTCTTCTACTACTTCTAGTCTTCTTATTCTTGAGGCTTTTCGACAATTCCCACCAAGAAAATGCCCAACCACATTTTAGAATTTTAGATAGGATAGGACATACTACTACTGTTGTAGGGATTCTGCACATACAGAACTTTGCAAAAGAAAATAGGACGTTGGTGATGGGAGGTTGGACCTTCCTCACACCTCAATCAGAAGCCACCACAATCCCCTGACCAACTAGTTATAGTGTGTCATTACTCAAACGCCCCCCAAAATACCCAATGAGTAGACAACCCAGACAACATAACACTCCCAACCTCTGTCGCGGAAGCAATGCACACCCTTTGCTCACTCTCTCGTGTAAGTCCACACCAAATACCACCGAGTCTATGTAAGTTCAAAAGGTTTATTTTTATTTCCAACTGACAAGCTCTGTACGTTGTATAATGCAGCAGCAACAGCAAAATGCATAAGATTAAAACAATAAACATTGTTACACTTAGTTAGACTTACAAGTTACTTACAACTACAAGTCCATAGAAGCCAAAAGGCGAGATCATGATAACTGAACAGTGGTGGAAGAACCACCCTCCCCTTGGTAGGAATCTAGTTTATATAAAATTATAAATGGAGATGTGAGAATTATGGGGAGCCCTCACCTTAGAAGAACCTATTACTGGTTACATCATAAGGTCTGCAAAGCTCTGGTTCTTCGTATAAGGGAATCTTCCGTCTGTAATGAGAAAAATGGTGCGCGTTAGTATAGTGCAAACATTTCTCAGTCGTGCCAAAAGTGCAGTTTTTTTTATGGATAAGCAATATGGACTAACACCAGAACTCCATAACAAAGTCGGTTGTTTTTCGACCTTGTACGCAGCGCTCAGACAGTAGCAGTATGAGCTCATGTGGGCTCAAAGGCGTCTTTCACAACAAGCTGCGAGGTAACTTGTGCAAAAATAAAAGACAGAGCTAAAATGGTTGCATGGCTCGGGTAACTTAGCAAAAACTAGAATGACCCTAGGGACCATATAACACTACCAGTGTCTACTCTACTACCTGATTTATACTAGTGATGTATGTTGTATATGTATTATGTATGTATTAACTTTTTTTCATTCTTGCTAGTCAAAAATAGGGGAGGTGTATATGGCATCTGAAAAATGTGTAATGTTTTTCTAGGCGTACTACCGACCACCAGTACCGGGCCAGCGGCGAAGGTAGACGCGGCCGCTGAGGTGCAGGCGATGCGGCAGTTGGAGGAGCTGCAGGGGTGAGCCAGCAGCAGTGGCGGGCGGTGGTAAGTTATATTCCTAATCCTTACTTATTGACATTACACTCGCTGCAAGGGTGTAATGTATACTGTACTGTTGAGACTTAAGTAAGAAGTTGTTGTGAACGGTTGAAGAAGACACCCTTTACTTAGCATTAGCAATAGCATTAGCGACGGGAGTGTACTGGAGAGTAACCAATGGCCTCTTCTATCGGACTTCAACTCAGCTGTGAAATTTTTATGGAGAAGACTAAAAGTCTGATCAGATGACCTTGATGGATGGGTTGAACGAAAAGGGAAAGAAGGGTGGAAGGAGGAAGGACGGGCGAGATTTTATATTTATGACTGGCAGAGAAGGATACGTGGGATGCATGCATAGGTGTGTGATATGAATCAGATGCATGGGTGGTGGAATGCCTGAAACTCCCACAAATGTTCGAGGCCGAGGTAGTGGGAGGATAGATACATACCACAAATGTTACGTACTGTGCTTGCTAGTGCTACTGTGCCACTATGTGTAGAATGAATTTGTCTGACTGCTTTGCTAAGAGTATATTTTACAATAGTCCTGTTTTTTCTTCTTGATATAGCGACTCCTTCCAAAGGTAAAGTCGACAGGAAGTAGTTGGCAGCCAAGGCCCGGCGCCGGAAGCTGGAGGCCATACAGGCCGAATACCAGCGGCTGGTTCTTCTAGAGGAGGAGGAGGAGGAGGCGGCAGCAGCTGCAGCCTCCTCCAATGCCCCGGGCCCCAGACACCCCTACAGTGTTACGGGCGCCACCGCCTGTCAGCCGCCCGCCGCCACACAGCAAGAAGCACTGCTGCCCCCCTGTGGATGCAACTGCCGCGCGCTGAAGCACCGCGTGGCCCGCCTAGAGGAGCGCATCCGTGTCCTGGAGAGGCGAGCCCGCTGAGACCCCGTTTATTTATTGCCTTTTTTATAGCTTCTTTGGTGGGTGGGAATCGGGCGTTGGGTTTTGGACTTTTGGACATTTGTTGGACTTTTTCGTTCCGGGACATGAACATTGGTTGGGGTTAGGGAGAGGGGTGGGTCAGGTGTTGTGGGATTTTTTTACATAGTTTATTTTTGTTAGGGTATTAAATTACATATTTAGACTTTATATACGATGTGGTTAATGTTTTGTGGGTGGGGTTACTGTTTTACGTCACACGGTTTCCTTGCTGGTGCAGTGCCACAGCCAGTGTTTGATTTAAATAATTGGCTGAGTTACTAAGACACAAACAGACAGATGCGGTACACCTCACTGAGGGACTTGTCCTACTAGTACTGTCAGTCTCTCCTCCTAATCTATGCATTCTGCAACTGGACTCAAAGGGTGTGTGAAATAGAATTAATGAAAAATTCCGTTATTAATTATGCCTCCCCAAACTTCTTCTCTTACCTGTGCTTGATGTTTAACTTGGACACGGCGATGGCTGCATGGTGATGATGGTTTTCTTTCCCAACATGCCATGGTTGTGGTGGTAGTAGTAGTAGACCCTGGCAGTAGCACTTGCAAATAAAAGAAAATGAGACAGTCAGTCGCCTGAGAGACTGTGGGAGGAGTAGTAGAACTAAGTACAGCACGGAACTTACTGCCAAACAATAATATGCCAAAATACAAGGAAACATAATGGTTGCGGGGATAGCCTAGTACATAGAGTTACAAACTCTAGCTGTGTCGAGTCACTCGACTAGGCCTACAGTACACCGTGACTCGACACAAGCGTAACCGTTAGTGCTGTTTCTGGAGGATGACAACAAATCCAATCTATGCCGGCAATTAATGCTGATGGATTAGGTTCCTTGTGAAAAAATCACAAATATACTTCTCATAGGAGGGTGGGCAAGCAGAAGAAGATCCGCGCCCTGCCTTGAAAATGCATTTTTGTTGCTTTAGCCACATCCGCCCCAGCAAGCGTGTGATAAATTATTGGTGTACATTTAATTTAGTCACACCTCAATAAGTCACACAGCCCGGGGAAGAGGGTTAGGGTTTGATGAATGGTTGGGAAGGGGGTTTTGGGAAAGGTTTGACAAAGAAAAATAGTACGCATGGACAACAACAAAACACAATCTTGGCAGACAACCATATCCATAAATCAGTTAAGGGAGAAAAAGGAAATGCATGCATGATGATGATAACTTGATGGTTAATGACAGTACTTACTAACTACTACTAGTAGACAATTAGACAGTACAGGGCAGCAGTATATTATGCAATTTGCCTTGCCTGTCTGCCCTCAGAGAGACCCGAATTACATACAGTTTCTGTTCTGTTGTACCGGCCCGGGCTTAAAGATAGCAAAGAAAAGCCAAAAATTGCTGTAGGGATGAATTGAATTATAAGCAGAGAGCAAACATAACAACAACAACACACAGTAGTAATAATTGAAGACAAAAAATGAATCAAATTTAAAAGATGATGAAAGTTGATACTGTTACTGTATGTTATCCTGGTCAAAATGTGGAGTTGCATCTCGGCATTCTGCCTTGGTCCTCCCTTCCATGGACGCTCCGGCCATCAATCTTGGGTGACGCCACTGCCTGCCTGGCAGATGTAGATTCATTGGTAAGGTAAGTGAGAGTTGTTTTTCCCAGTGTAGCACAGGGTAAGGGCCGGCCTGTAATTGCAGATGGGAAAACAAAAGGGATATTGAAAATCAATTAGAAAAAAATGCCTAAATTACGGTGGAGTGCAACAAGAACACTTTCAGAGGCGGCATGGATTTGGATACATCATGTCTACTCTAGTCTGTTTCCAGCATTAACCTCCAACAACAACAGGACAGAGCAGGCCCACGGCACCCGTGACACATCCTCCATTTAGCGTACCTTTTTGACAGAGGCAGATAAAGCAGATATACAGCAACATAGCATTTTACAAATTAAGTGACTAAATCAATGCCCCGCTGTCAGTCATACCACCACACTCGACTCCACCACTACACAGACATGTAGGTCTGCAGTGGTTGTTGTTGACTTGGTTACCTTTTAATGCACTCATGAAAAGCACTGAGTTATTCCATCAATCATCTCTGATCGTACTGAGTGACTGCGAAGAGATAATGTCACTGTGGTCATCATCATGGTGTGTTGTCCAACTCAGTGTGCAGTAGTGTACAGATTGAGTCCCCTTTCCATATTCAAAATGCAATGGATCGGCCTGCAGTAGAAGTAGAAAATTGTTATTGAAAAACAAGAATGGAAACAAACATTGCATTGAGTTACTATTAGTGTGTAGATTAGATAATAGTACACAATGAATTACCTTCATGCACTACAAACAACAACAACACAAATCACTCAGTCAGCGTCCAATGCATGTCATCATTCATTACCTGTTCCTTCTCATCTTCAGTTAATGGGCAGTCTGTATCGGCTCGGAAAGGAGGTTAGCTATAGTAGTCATCATCATGTTCCACTTCTTTTGGAGAGACTCAACGAGGCAAGATTTTAGTTTTTCTTCGATTATGCTACATCCAATTATCATCTGGCTTGAGGGCAATAGATTTAGGTTGATTCAGGAGGAGCAGGACTCGGAGGAGTGGACTGAAATGCAGAGAGCTGAAACTCATATAAGGCAATAAAATACGAAGACGGTGGTGATGGATTTGTTGTGATTTGAAGTTTCCAAACAGAAAGACAGACACACAAATAGAAGTAAATAAGGGAGAACCACAGTAAGAAGTGGAAGCCTAGTTGTCAGGGAAGTATAGCTCGTCCTCAAACTCTGGAGGTTCAACCAGAAGTAGGTAATCAGCATCCAACACGCTACTTCCGTCACCTGAGCCGCTGTCCTCATCTTCCTGCGTTGATTCATGTATTGTGTAATTCGGTGGAATAAATTGCTGATTCATTTTGATCATGGTTAACCTCTCAACGTTTTTGGGTGAGAGACTGGTCCTTTTCACTGTTACAATGGAACCAGCAGCACTGAAAACACGTTCAGAAGAGACACTTGCCAGATAGTTTATCGCCAGCCTGCTGAGCACTGGCCATTGGCCCTTTTGCCATACCAATACCGCAATGGGTTTTGATCAATGTAGACCTCTGTTGGGTCATCCAGGTAGGCCTGGACCATTCGGTCAATGTTCAGGGGTGCTAAACTTAGTGCGGCCTCTTTTGTCTTTGCATCAGCACTGGACCTAGCAAGTCCTTGCTGTAAATACCAATCCTGTGCCGTTTGTACTGGGGCTGATGATCCGGTTCTTGCTGTTGTCGATAGTGTTGGTGACAGCTGTGAACCAAATGCACTGCCCACAGGCTCTGAAGTTGAACTTGACGCCGGATGCTCTGCTGCAGTACTTGACGTGGGTTTGAGGCTCTTTAATTACCAGCCGTTCATTTTCCAATGTACTGGCTGCCTCAGCTATCCAAGTTTTGTACCGGGCAACATCCACTTCTGGAAAAGGGAGTAATGTCTTACTGTGCAGTGCCGAGATGTACCGTGGATCCAGAATTGTGGCACAAATGTAATGTTGTTGTGACAGAATCTTATTTTGCACCCTTGCATTTTCACTTAAGCGACATGATAAGCTCTCCACCAACTCATATGCTTCTTTTTTTCCTCCACAACTTTGTACGCTTCACACACCCCCTTCAGCTGTTGCTCTAGCATGTGCAACAATGGGATAGCTTGGCCCATAGTACAGTCCTCCTTGCTGACTTCACGTGTGAAGACCTCGAAAGGAAGAAGCATCTCTGTAAGAGATTTAACTAGGCACCATTGGTCCATCTGAAGGGTCATGCCTTTCACAGTAGCATCCGCCTTCGCATGACATATTCATTGATTGGTCTGTACTGCTCAAACAGACGGTCAAGCATGTAATATGTTGAGTTCCAACGTGTTGCCACCTCCTGGATGAGTGCTTTGACTGTCATTCTATAGTCACGTTGGAATGATCCTCAGCTGCTTCCGGGCTTTAAAAGAATGGCTGAAATGCGTGCATTTTCTGCGGCAGGTGGTCAGTAAGTTGCTGACTATGGGTTCTTTTTCAGAAAGTCTTGAACTATAATGTTAATGCAGTGCGCCAAACACGGGACCCTGAAATACTTACCAAGCGTCATGGCCTTAAGTATATTACTGCCATTATCCGTGGCAACAAAACCAATGTGAAGCCCTCTGGGGCGCAGCCATTCAAAGACCTTGCTGTTAAACTCTTCCAAAATGTTTTCAGCAGTATGAGATTTCTCCATGGCGAACATGGCTACAGTTGCATGTTTCCGAGAAGCATTAAAAATTGCAGCTGTGTCAACAGCCCCTACTTCAGATAGCTTGTCTCTAACCCCCACAAAAGAGACCCAGTGTGCAGTGATGCACATGTAGTCAGTGGCTTGGCAACTGGTCCACATGTCTGTTGTCAGGTGGATTTTGTGAACAGCACTCTGCTGCAAAGCTTGTCCAACCAATTCCAGCACATCGTGATGTAGTCCTGGAACAGCAACTCGGGCGAAATAGGACCGGCTGGGAACCTTCCATTTAGGGCAGATGGCTGACACAAATTCAAGGAAACCCACCCCTTCCACAAATGAAAAAGGGAGAAGGTCCAGCGCTAACATTTTAGCCAGCTTCGCATTGTACAACTGTGCCGTTGGGTGGTTGCGTTGGTACTGTCCCTCCGACCTAAGCATGCTGTCAATGGTAGGCTGGAATATTTTCCTTTGTGGTGCACCTTTCTTCTTGAACCCAGCTAGGCTCAACGACGCTGCACTTTTGCTCATTGCAGTGCCCGGTTGCCTTGGTGTCTCATGTTGACTCTTACTACGGTGCCACTCAGATGTTGCTGAGGATGTGGGCGTTACCAGTACACTGCTGGGGGTAGGGCTAGAAATGTCTCCCTCTTGTTGACCTTCCACCGCGATCATATCTTCCCCTACTTCTTCATCCCCAACAACAGCAATGGGTCCAGTTTTCCTTTTTCTAAGTGAAGTAGGTGAGCCTCCCACTTGATAGTGTGGTGTTTTTTTAGATGACTTGTTTGTCCTCCGGTACCATAGTTTGTACCAAGCTTACCCCGCCTAACAGCCTGCCGACAAATTGAGCATATAGCAATGTTCTCCTCCTTACTGCTAACCGAAAAGAAGTCCCAAACTGGGGAGGAGAACTTTCTGGCGCTGCTGGAGGTGCCACTTTCAATACCAGATGAAATGGAGGGTGTGCATGGAATTTGACTCTGTGCACTTTACATTACCACCACCTACTGAGGTGGTGGTTGAGCTAGATGTAGGTCCCTGCCGGGCCTTTGCAATGGCAAATATGGAAGCTGGAGGTCGTGTTGGCGTTCCCTGTGTTGGTGGTATCCGTGCTACATCCCTCGCAGCGATTTGGGATAGTCTAATAATGTTGGTCTCCATCTCCGCAGGCCCAGGAGTGATGTTCGTGATGACTGGCTCTTCATCATCATCATCATCACCCCCCTCGTCTACATCTACCTCCATAACTGTAAGGCTTTCTGGAACCTTCCTTTTCACTAGCCTTGTCTTGTGGCGTGCATCACTCTCAGACTGAGCTGGTGGCTTCCAAGTGGCATCTAGATCATCAGAAGCGGGGCTTGAAGAAGAAGTTGATGGACTAACCCTCCTTTTCCTTGCTGGGGGTATGGAGGACAATGGATCTTCTGGAACAGTGGCTTGCTCCTCTTCGTCTGCAAAAAGCTCGATTTCCTGAACTGCCCCAACTTCAGGTAGAACAACTACTATTGTGGGCTGTGGTTCCGGCTGCGGCTGTGGTTGCGGCTGTGGTTCCGGCTGTGGTTGCGGTTCTGGCTGCGGCTGCGGCTCTGGCTGCGGCTGGGGTTGCGGCTGGGGTTGCGGCTGGGGTTGCGGCTGGGGTTGCCCACTTATCTGCTGAGTTTCCGCCTGCGAGTGCGTGGATTGGGTACTACTTTGCGATAATGACATTTCAACATCACTGGTCGTTAGTAGACTGGCTACCTCTGCCACAGTCATGGGCTTGGGCCTAGGTTGCTGGGGTGGGCCCACTGGATGCAGAGGTGCTGCTCCCAGCTTGGTCCCAGCTGGACACCGCTGCTGCAGGCGTAAGTTTTTTTACCAAAAACACATCGGCCGGCACACCAGTCTTGGCAAGTGCCACTTCCTTCTTCTGTCCCTTCTTCTCACTGGCAACTTTCTTGGTACTGGAGGACCTGGTACCTTTCTTTGGGGCCATCTTCTTCAGATGTCAGCAGGACGCAGGTGCACAAGTTGCAGAGATGTCTGTGGTCACACGTGGACGTTACGCGCAGCAGGACTTCTGCCTGGCGGCAGTACAACGGGTGATGATGACACCTCCTCCTCTGTCTTTTTGTGCACCTAAAAGCAAAGAAGCCAGGAGAAGAACATCAGTGAAATGTTGCATTTGTTGTTGTGGTTCAATTACTAGCAGTACAAACAAACAAATAAAAGATATAAATTAGTGTAGCCATTTGCGTAGACTGTCAACAAGGGCTTTCATGGTATACTGTGTACACTGTCAGGAAGGATAGGAAAGAAGAGGAACAACAACCAAAATACAAATGTAATAGAAGTGGACCCTGTTTGGCATTAAATTATTTGCTCATCACATCATTCAGGGAGCTGCAGCTGGCAAAGGGGATGGATGCAAGCAGTAAGCCAAAAGGAAAACCATGCAGGCCTAAATGGCAAAAGCAGCACACTTAGTTATAACTCCCACCAGAAATGGCCACCAGCCACATGGACACTCACAAATCACAAGCAACAAGCATGAGGCCTGGAAAACAATGTACTGAAAACAGGCCTATGATAGCCAGGCAAAGGCTGCATGGTAAACCACACTGCTTTGCCTGTAATGCAATAAAATGCAAAAACGAAAATACACAGGGCTAAACAAGGCCTGCAACACACCACACACAACTAAGGCATGTATTTAACACACCCCAAAAACTGAAATACACCCAAAATCCACATTTTGCAATTCAATGCAATGCCATCCATGTGCCCTAAATGATGTTTAAATTCAACAGAACACACAGAAACAGTTGTTTCATGCACCCCTGACTACCTCTGGGCCCACTGGATGAAAGGCCTGTTGGCAGACTAGGCTACAAGCTTGCAGGCCTATGGATAAAAGCACACTACCGGCCTTCAAAATGGCCGCCAGCCTCATGGCCAGGCCCACAACAACAAGAAACTGAAGACAGACAATGCAGGCCTATGGCAAAAGCACACTGCCTGGCTTCAAAATGGCCGCCAGCCTCATGGCCAGGCCCACAACAACAAGAAACTGAAGACAGACAATGCAGACCTATGGCAAAAAGCACACTGCCTGGCTTCAAAATGGCCACCAGCCTCATGGCCAGGCCCACAACAACAAGAAACTGAAGACAGACAATGCAGGCCTATGGCAAAAAGCACACTGCCTGGCTTCAAAATGGCCACCAGCCTCATGGCCAGGCCCACAACAACAAGAAACTGAAGACAGACAATGCAGGCCTATGGCAAAAGCACACTGCCTGGCTTCAAAATGGCCGCCAGCCTCATGGCCAGGCCCACAACAACAAGAAACTGAAGACAGACAATGCAGGCCTATGGCAAAAGCACACTGCCTGGCTTCAAAATGGCCGCCAGCCTCATGGCCAGGCCCACAACAACAAGAAACTGAAGACAGACAATGCAGGCCTATGGCAAAAGCACACTGCCTGGCTTCAAAATGGCCGCCAGCCTCCTGGCCAGGCCCACAACAACAAGAAACTAAAGACAGACAATGCAGGCCTATGGCAAAAAGCACACTGCCTGGCTTCAAAATGGCCGCCAGCCTCATGGCCAGGCCCTCAACAACAAGAAACTGAAGACAGACAATGCAGGCCTATGGCAAAAAGCACACTGCCTGGCTTCAAAATGGCCGCCAGCCTCATGGCCAGGCCCACAACAACAAGAAACTGAAGACAGACAATGCAGGCCTATGGCAAAAAGCACACTGCCTGGCTTCAAAATGGCCGCCAGCCTCATGGCCAGGCCCACAACAATAAGAAACTGAAGACAGACAATGCAGGCCTATGGCAAAAAGGACACTGCCTGGCTTCAAAATGGCCGCCAGCCTCACGGCCAGGCCCACAACAACAAGAAACTGAAGACAGACAATGCAGGCCTATGGCAAAAAGCACACTGCCTGGCTTCAAAATGGCCGCCAGCCTCACGGCCAGGCCCACAACAACAAGAAACTGAAGACAGACAATGCAGGCCTATGGCAAAAAGCACACTGCCTGGCTTCAAAATGGCCACCAGCCTCATGGCCAGGCCCACAACAAGAAGCCTAGGCCACAAAGGGAAACACATGCAGGCCTTAGTATATAGCTAAAGCAGCACATTTGTAACTCCCATCAGAAATGGCTACCAGCCACATGGACACTCACAAATCACAAGCAACAAGCAGGAGGCCTGGAAAACAATGTACTGAAAACAGGCCTATAATAGCCAGGCAAAGGCTGCATGGTAAACCACCCTGCTTTTGCTTTGCCTGTAATGCAATAAAATGCAAAAACGAAAATACACAGGGCTAAACAAGGCCTGCAGCACACCACACACAACTAAGGCATGTATTTAACACACAGCCCAAAAACTGAAATACACCCCAAAAAAACACATTTTCCAATTCAATCCAATGCCATCCATGCCCCCTAAATGATGTTTGAAATTAATAAATACATCACACAGCAATCCATGACCCATGACTAGCTCTGGACCTACTGGATACCCACAACGATTTATTTTTAAAAATGATGAAAAGTACCAAAATGAAGTTGCAGCAACTGCAATGCCCCAATCAAACAACACCAACTTACTTGTAAAATCTCAAATCCCAAAATCCTCAAATCCAATGATAATGATGCAGCAGACACAAAGAGTGATCCTTCCAGCTCAAATCCAAGTGAAAAATGAACAGGAGATGGACAAAGCACTGGGAGGAGCCTGCTGGACAGGAACAGGAAGTAGGAGACTCTGTGGCACTTCCTCCTCTCCACCCCAAAAAAATTTGACCAAAAGGACAGCCAAATATCAATCTGAGGTTTTTTTCATCCAAATCATCAATTTATAGAAGGTTTGATGCTGCTTGCGATGTTATTGTTCTCCAGATTGAAAATTTTGCGTGTTCGGGATCGCGAGCTGTACAAAAATATCGCCGGATGTCCGATGGCGCGCCCGAATGACGTGTTCGTGGTCCAAATCTCTCTCGCGGTGCACGATGGCGCGGCGAATGACGTAGCTCGCGATCGCACACTCGCGTTGTCCGATGGCGCGGCGAATGACGTGTTCGCGATCGCAAACTCTCGCGGGATAACGCGGCCGGCTACCGAAATCTCGTGGCGCACGCGAACGGATAGGAAAACCCGTTGGCGAACGCAGGAATCCCGGTAAGTCGCTATCGCGCGCGCTAGAACGCATTTTTAAAGCGCGACAAGAAAATAATTCCGCTACGCCGCGGATCGCGGAATTGGCAATTCCGCGTTCTCCGCGGAACGCAAAATTGCCTAAATTCCGCAAATTCCGCGAGCGGAGCGGAATTGGATGCCCAGGGTTAGTCCTAATGCAAGATGTGTGCCATCATATGCTCCAACAAAATTTTGTTGTGGGGTCAAATCATGCTATTCTCCCTTCACATTGGCTAAATCCTCACTGTGTGTAAAGTGTATGCTGTTGATGTGTCTCTTCATTGTAGGTCAAAGTGCTTGTGGCACACCACTGAAATTTGGTTGTGAGATTCCACCAGATACTGCAACAATGGATTGGAATGAACATGTGATCAGAAAATTTAGAACTGCCATGTGTCTGTCTATTGGTGTTATTGATGTGGGGTTCATTTTGTGAGCTAGGCGATATGGCTCCAGCTGATGACATTCACCAATTTTATTTTGCCTATTCAATAGGAAATTGTCAGCTGTATCCTCCTTACATGTTGTTATGGTCTGCAAATAAAAATGTGATCACTGGCACAGAATATTTGAGTCATGTCTGATTTCCTATGTTTCTGACATAATGCCAGCCTATTGTTGGTACACTGGAATAAAGATGGTATATAAGAATACACTTGTATGTATGTGTTGGTGAGACATGGTTGTGATCCTGAGCTAAACATTGTCTACATGCAACATATCCATGCTTACACAAGTTGATAATTTTGGCATTGTAAAGTTCAGATGGGAGTACATATATACATTGCTAGATGTGAGTCATACTACAACAGTCAAAGAGTTTCAGACTATGTGAACTTATTGCCGTGAACTAGGAGAAAATAAACATTGTCCAAAAACAAACAGGGAAACAGAAAAGTGAAAAAAGTCTGTCATGGTGAATGAAACCATAATTGTAGATGCCAAATTGTTTGAAGTCTAATGTCCAAAATACTACTGCCATCAGAAAGGTAAATGTGTCCAGAAATAGTCTACAGAGTGAGGGCCAGATGTACGACAGATTTTTGCATGCGCAAATGATTTTAGACCCGTTTGCGCATGCAAAACACCTGTGGCCCATGTACTAACCCTATTTTGCGTGTCGCTAATTAAATAGCGACTCGCAAAATAGGGCTAGCGACTTGCTATTAGGAAGGGGCGTTCCGAGGGCGTCCCTTCCTAATAGTGAGTCTGAACCCTATGTAAGAATGTTTTGCGACCCCAATTGCGGTCACAAAACACTCGCAGTTTACCACCCTCTTCAAGAGGGTGGTAAACCATTCCAGAACGGGAAGGGGTCCCCCAGGGGACCCTTCCCTTTATGAATGGGTGCGCAAAATTTTTTCAGAACAGGCAGTGGGTCCAGGGACCACTACCTGCCCTTAGAAAATGAAACAAAAACATTAAAAAATTTTTTTTTAAATGCATCCCGTTTTCCTTTAAGGAAAACGGGCTGCATTTAAAAAAAACTGCTTTATTTAAAAGCAGTCCCAGACATGGAGATCTGCTGACCCCAGCAGGCCACCATCCCTGGGAGTGCCAACCATTCCCAATGGGGTCGCAAATTGTGACAGCCTCATTAATATGCATGAGGCATGCAATTTGCGACCCCATTGGGAATCGCAAACAGTGTCTCAGACACTGTTGTACATTGGCAATAGCGACTCTCAAATTGCGACTCGCAATTTGGTGCAATTTGTGAGTCGCAATTGCCAATGGTCGTACATCTGGCCCTGAATGTGTTACACACACTGGAGGAAATTAGGTGCAAGGTTTCTTGCTGGCGGTGGTGGAGGCCTTGCCATCCGCACCTCCTGGAAATTTGCTTGGACGTCCCCGCTTGGCAGCATGAGGGGATCCACAGCTGCCGGACAGAGGTGCCTGTAGGTGTATCTTCTTCTGACAGGGCTTCTCTTCCTGTGGCTGCCGCAGATGTAGATGGGCCCAAAGTTGCTGGACCACAGGATGAGGTAGATGGTGCAGGAAAAGCCCTGCACAGCTGTGTGTGGATGTCCTGCTGCAACCCTATGAGAGAGTTCATGTTGGTGTTATGGGCCTGCATCTCATGGTGTATGTCCCTCTGCAGCTGCTTCATCTCCTGGAGTTCTTTTCGTACCTGGTTCCCAAGACTTGGGCGATGGTTGCCTGGGTGCGAATGGCCCCAATGGCCTCACTCAGCTGGCCAACAGTACCCCTCCCATGACTCCTACCCCCACAAGCCTGTGTCCTTGGCCCAGGGTACCTTCTCTCACTGGGTCCTGGGTCCTCTCTAGATGTGCTGGTGATTGTCACCTCAGGATCCAGGACTGGGGGCACACAATGGATGTAACTGTGCTAGGTACACAGGTTGGGGGGACTGAGGTTGCGGTGTTGCAGTTGGGGTGGGAGGTGTTGATGTATGCACAGTGAGACTCACTGTTGCCGTCTGCCCAGGCTGACCAGATGGGCCAGCAACGTCATCCACGTCCATATCTCCAGGAGTGTTGTCATCACTGAGGGCTTGGTCCTGCGGTGGAGTGGGAGCCTCGTCAGTGGCCAAGATGTGGCCAGGTGTTCTGCCAGATCGACCTGTTATGAAATAGAGAACATTGTTATTGGTGGAAGTGTGGTATCTACATCCAAATGTTCTGTGACACAGTACGTAGAAACCTAGGAAAAACAAAATAGGTAATGATTACTATAGTGATATATTTCAGTGGTATTGAACTTGTTAACAAGACATTTGGAGACATTAAATACATGTACTTGAATCAAGCAGCTCATTAGATGTCCTGAAAGGTTGCATTTTGGATTAAGGAATAAACATGACATCTCCCAAACATTTCAGCCGACACAGTGGAGAGGTAACGTGTATTTGACCATTCCAAGGCCTAGTTGTGTACACAACAGGTGATCAGACAACTAGGTTGTATATTTAGCATTAGTCATCATGTGGACAGAGCAGAATCAATGGGTCACCTGCCACTTTCAATCAGCTGAGTTACCTTCATGCCTTATAAATATTTGGCCTACACACTTGGTATGGTGTCACTCATGCCATCAATAGTTTGAGTTGAGTAAACATAGAGCTAAGTAGGCAGAAATGTGTCTAAGTTGAGCACTGTATGTAGACTGCTCAGGCCATGAGAATTGTACATCAGTTTTAACATGTTAGACAAGTGAGAATGGGCACAATCACAATTTCATCTTGTTTTGAGGTCACAGAAACAGGGCCTCATTGTAGTTGTGGTCATTTCAATCTCTACTTACCAACACTTGCAAAATGGTTAACTCTACAGACATGAACATCAGTTGTAATGGGTCAGACAAGTGAGAATGGGCACAATCACAATTTCCTCTTGTTCTGAGTTACAGAAAGAGGGCCTCATAATAGGTGCAGTTATTTCAATCTCTCCTTACCAACACTAGCAAAATGGTTAACTCCATAGACATGAACATCAGTTGTAATGTGTCAGACAAGTGAAAATGGACACAATCACAATTTCCTCTTGTTCTGAGTTACAGAAAGAGGGCCTCATAATAGATGCAGTTATTTCAATCTCTACTTACAAACACTAGCAAAATGGTTAACTCCATAGACATGAACATCAGTTGTAATGTGTCAGACAAGTGAGAATGGACACAATCACAATTTCCTCTGGTTCTGAGTTACAGAAAGAGGGCCTCATAATAGATGCAGTTATTTCAATCTCTACTTACCGACACTAGCAAGATAGTTAACTCCATAGACATGAACATCAGTTGTAATATGTTAGACAAGTGAGAATGAGCACAATCACAATTTCATCTTGTTTTGAGTCACAGAAAAGGGCTTGATGGTAGTTGTAGTCATTTCAATCTCTACTTGCCAACACTTGCAAAATGGTTAGTGTAACATACCTGTTGCCAAAATGTAGTTAGGATGGACCATACATTTACATTTTGATACATATCATGGGTCCTTTTTATTTAATTATTTATTGACTTGTAGAGCGCCTGAATCACCCCCACAGGGGTATCTCCACACTAGGGAAGTGCAGCAGTCAGAGCAGACCATATGCAGGCAATTTAGAAAAGCTTGTTCTTAAGAAGCTTCCTAAATAAAAGATAATCTGGGCATTTCCGGGGATGGATTGGGAGCTGATTCCAGTAATAGGGGCTGAGTAGAAGAAAGCCTTCCCACCCATACAGTATTTCTTGAAGCGAGGGATGAGGAGCAGGGATTTTGCTCCTGAACGGAGGGAGTCTGTGTGGCTGATATTGGATGATATTTATATAGTAATACACTTATAGGCACCATTCCAATATGTGGCATGTAATGGAGATTGATACATGTGATCTTATATGCAACAATACACATTAACACAGACAACCCAACATCCCTGATACTTTGAAGATTGCATTAAGGAAATTAGGTACACAACACAATGGCAATAGCTGAGTTTAGAGCAAACAGGATGTTGAGGTATTGTGACAGTTAGTGAGGTGTAACTTACCAGGCTCCACTCCCCCAGATATTCCTGTCAAGCCCTCAGAATGTAGGATGACCAAGACCTTCTCCACCCTGGGAAACTGTTGTATTGGGGTGCTGGGACCATCACCAGTCCTCTGGGTCTCCAGGTGTTGCTTGGAGGCCAAGGAATGCACCTTCCCACTCAGGTCATTCCACCTCTTCCTAAATTCCTCCTGCGTGCGCTGGGTGGTAGCTACAGCATTCAGTCTGTTGACTATTCTGGACCACATTTCCCTCTTCTTACTGAGGGCAGTATGCTGGACTTGGGCTTCAAACAATTGGTACTCAGCTTCTGAAAAACATGCATTGTTTTGGCGTGACATAACTAGAAATTAAAATAAGTGACAATAAAAAAATTAACAAATACACCAAGGGATGTAAAATAAATGTGCAACAAAAAAGTGTGGAGAGTGGTGAAAGGGATGGGGAAAAAAGGGCTGCCTTATCTGACCAAGATTGCTGCTCTGACTTGCTGTGCTGCAGTGGAGTGGCAAAGAATCATGGTCTGAAATGGGTTGTGTTTTATAGTGTGATTTGCAGGTGTATCCAGTTGGGCAACGGACATCAGGTGTGTTGTATTCATATACATTCAATGGCCACTGTTGTGGTGCTTTGCTGAGAGCGTACTGCAGCGGACTATCGCCGCCGGGGAACCACTGCAAGGGGACCGCCAGTACATCTGTGCTTTCGTAATCAGCTCAGCCGGAACCCACGGCCCTGATGGCGACGGAGTTCACATCGCCAACATTGCAGTCCTCCGCAGTGCAGGCAGGACACACTGCGTCGACGCGATCAGCGGATCAGGCTGCATGCATCCTAGCAGGGTGGTCAGAAGACCACTGACTCGGTGGTCTTCTTGGGAACGCCATGGCGGCGGCATGACGGTAAGAACGCCAAACTCATAAACTGCCCCTTAGTATGTAGAAAAAGACAAGAAAATAAAGCTTTCCCCAACCCAAAAAATGTTGTGATATCAGCACCCTTTAACTACCAACCGAAACCTATAACCATGAGCCTTTTCAAATTTGTGATAACAAAAGCCCGCTTAAAGAATACTCATTTTTGCATACCCTTGAGAACAGTAATATTTGGATGATGGTTGGTGCTTTTAAATTAACCCCACATCCATTCAACCAGATATACATTATTCACAGTAACATCAATAACAGTACTATGTCATTAATATATTCTTTACTACCAGACAAGCAGTCAGCTACTTACTATGAAGTTTGGACTGTGGTCAAAGAGAAAACTAAAAGTAAAAGTTCTGAAAAAGTAAAAATTGATTTTGAATTGTCAATGATGATTTCTGCAGTAAAAAATAATATTATGCAACACAAATTCAAGGATATTTTTCCCACTTTTCTCAGGCTATTTGGAGAAAAATACAAAAAACATCCCTAGTAGCTGACCACATGACCAATTGTATATTGCAATTTAAATTAAAAATAAGTGCAATCGCTTTTGTCCCTCCAACACATATAGACGATTTCTACACTGCAATTATTCAATTGTAATATTTTGTACAAAATGAATAATGTTTAGTACCACTTCTAAATTACTTTGAAGAAACATGGATTGGCCATTTAAATAGGTAAGGTCGCAGAAGAGCTGCAAAATTCCATACTGAATAGGGAAATTGCTACCTGATACGCTTAGACGGAGGGGCAAAAATGAATAATGGTATAGAGGGTTGGCACAGCTTGTTCAATAGTTAAATTGGAAAATCCCATGCTAACTACTATAATTTTTTGTACATTTTGAAAAGGGAGCAAAGTTTCCAAGTAATATGAGAAGGACAGCCTTTTGCAAGGAGTCCACATCCTAGAATTAGTAAAAAAAGAAGAAGTGCTACTAACGAATGAATGGCTATTTTTGAAGGTTGAGAAATTCTGAATGTTTGGCGGTACAGTCTATTTGGAAAACATTGCCTTCATATGAAATTAATAACATGCTAAAAAGACTATTACAACTTTATTTTCCTGTCTAGAACAAACTAATAATTACAAATGGCCAACTTTAAAATGCATTAATATCTCCTTACCTAAAGCTGTCCTCTTTTTTAAAGTGACAGTAGCGTTTTATTATCCTACTACTCTCACTCAATGGTAATCCAAACAAGTTAACCATTCAAAACCCGAAAAAATATTTTTCTGAATAAAATTGTACCAGGAAAATTCTAAACCGATATCCAGTAAGAAACCTTTTTAGAAACCCCAAACATTGTTTAAAAGATCCCCGAAAATCATTCCCAATAAAATAAAAACGGGAGTTCTTTAAAATTTGAATTGTGATACTCTCAACTCACTGCAATTAGCAATAAAGTGAGGAACAAAATGTGAACTTTAATATACCCGTTAAAAAAAAAAATGTAATAGGGTAAAAATAATATACCCTAATACGTTTCAATCCCTAAAACAATGAATTAAAAATAAACTTGAAGTCCTAAAAACCAAATATAGAAGCACGTATCTCTGGCAACCCAAATAGGAGAAAAGGTTAACATACACACTAAACATACAAAAAAAACACAATTCTATGTATAACACCTCCCTTAGACTCTACCTACAGTAAAGTTACTCTTTTTTAATGTATATAGTGAAACAAATGTAAATACAAGAAACACATGGAAAAAAATGGCCGCAGTCAGAAAATAGAAAAAAGACTATTTCAACCATGGAAAGATGTTTAATAAATATTTATTAAAATTGTATAACATTTTAAAAAGTTGTATTTTAACTTTAAAAATAAAACTGTCAATATGGCTATAAAGTATTTTTTTATAAAATTAATATACCAATCTTTTTAATTTTCTAATAACTTATTTTTTTTCAAAAAAAGAATGTGTTTCTAATTAATTTTAAAATGTTTTAAAATATCTACAATGTAATAATATATGTTTTTGTTATTTCTAGATGTACATTATTTAACACTTAAGTTTAAAATACTGTTTTAGGATTTATACTTGATTTATTAATAAATTATGTTTATTAATAAATTATTTATAATCTCCATTGAAAATGTGATCATCTGATCCAGGACCTACCAATAATTTTGTACACCTGGCTCCCATTGCTTCAGCTATACTAAACATTCTCAGTAATTAGTGGGCATGGGCGTAGGAAGAGTGCGGGAAGCCGGGGATGTATCCCCCCCCCAGATTTTCGAATGGGAGGACAGGGAACAAGGAAAGGTGGAGGGGATAAAAGAATTTGCCCTTAACTCTGTCCTCCCAAAACTCAGGAAAGACCCTCTCCTATGTGGTAGCTATTACCCCATTTCCCTCCTTAACAAGGATATTAAAATTTTGGCCAGCATCCTGGTCCCCCCTCCCTCGTCCATCAGTCACAAGTGTGGTTTGTCCCCAGCTACTCGTCTCACAACCACCTGCGAACCCTTGTTCATGCAATATGGGCAGCGGTGGACCTGCAGGAGGAGGCCACGGCTTTGTTTTTGGACGGCAAAAAGGCCTCCAACAGGATACAGTGGGATTATCTGTTTGCAGCATTCAAGAAATTCGGCCTCAACGAGGACTTCATCCCCAAAGTGCAATGGCTATATGATTCTCCCACAGCGCAGGAAAACTATGGTGGTTTTCTCGCTGACATCTTCCTGGCTCGCCGGGGAATGCAGCAGGGCTGCCCTCTCTCCCCTCTGCTCTTCCTCCTCATCATGGAGCCCCTTGCGGTGGCCTTATGTCAGTCAGATCAGAGTGTGGGCATTCCTTCCCCAAGTAAACCTTCTAAACTATACTTGTATGCAGATGATATTCTGCTTACTCTCTCTGCCCTGCCCTTTTCCATCCCCACCGCTCTGGAGACCATTGTACATGTCTAGATTACCTGTGTGTCTGCAATTTTCACAGCTTAGGCTTCTCATGTTTGAATGCATCTAATGTCATGCTTCTCATATTAGTGAGCATCATGCATTGTAATGAGCCTTTTATATAACATTCTGTTCATTTTGTGAGCCTCCTCATATTAACTTTCTATGCTGTTGTGCATCCCATACACTCATTTGTGACCTTCCACCCGCTGTATTCAGTTGTTAGCTTCACACACAAACATTATTTTCCAGTGTTTAAAAGTATCATACTGAGCCCCTCGTATTTGTGTTCATCACTAACACCTCACTTCTGGGCTTCACCCACACACATCTCATTCTGCATATCTCACTATACCTATCTTCAGTAAGCATCTCACACTGCATTTCTTTTGCGTTTATAAGCATCTTGCATGCACACCTGATTTTACATTTCTGCGAACATATAATTCACCACACTTCTTGCCAATGCACACACACCAGGCTTTTTCACATTTTAATCCTCTCTCTTACACGCAAACACTGAATCTCATTTTTGCAAGCATCTCACACATGAGGCCTATTCTTATTGCAAATTTGTCTCACAGGGCTTCTCATGTTTGTGTGCAAGATATATGGTTTGAGTACATTCTATACTCATGTCATCCATCTGCAATAACACTTCCCATAGATTAGACAACAACATTATTGTATTGAGGGCCCTGCAAATGTGTTAAAAATAAAGCCATTGTGTCCAGCACACTGGACAATCTGTGTAAAAGCTGTACAAAAAGTAATGGATAAATACGACCTTATTCTCGAAACTCTAGAACAAAATAACAACTTCCAAAATAAGTGGTGATGTGTCTGCTTATGCTCGCAGTTTGTTGGCACAAGTTTAGAAAGGAACAACCTTCCTAGATCTTCAGATTGCCCTCCAAGTACTACAGCTTCTAGAATGTTTGACTATTGCCATGCAAGGACACCAGGAAATTATATCAGGACTACTAGCTGCTGTGAATGTAGCAAAAAGGGCAATACTAAAGCTTCACAGTGATAGGTCTTTGGACAGTCCGCACATCTTCGACACCCCCGTATTAGTGAGCAATGTAGTCACAGGAGAGAGCCAAGCAAGGTTCTATCTGACGTCAGGCACATGAGCTGAACAGCCGAAACTCTGCTTAAACGTTCAAATGTGCTTCCGGCTCATGTCCACGGTAGGAAATGAAGGAGGCGATTAAATATTGCCTTCCTCATCCAGGAGATGAGCAAGAGTATTTTCTTTCAAGCCCTGAGCATTACATTTCCTTAACACTTTTCCACATTAGAACACAGTTTTCAGCTGAGAGCAATGTGAGATGGAGGGTGGCCACCTAGGTGGCAGTCCACTGTGGCACAGGAGCGTAAAGCAGGCCCCTGCAGCGTCTGTGGCCCAGGGGGGTTCCAACCCTCCATGAGCCATTGAAAAGGGGCACCATTCAGCCCAAGTCCAATGAATATGTGTGAGATATGGAAGACATTCTGCGGGGGTGGGGGTATCATTTTGCGCTGTGCCACTCATCATGTGGCTGCAAAGATTTATGTGGTACATGCCATGCCCACTAACTAAAACGCTATTATTTCAAAATATCTGTGGTACACTGCTCGATAAAACTTGTCATATCTCTGCCCTTGTCCTTGTAATGTTGTTTAACACCAACTCAGTCCGCTACTTTTATCCACATTTTTTGCCATGATTGCGTAATGTATTTTACGGGGCCCACGAGGTACCTCATATTAAATCAAAAGACGTGTTTTATTTCCTCACATGCAGGTATTTTCCACTGCGAAATGGATTACCCATTAGTTTGAATCTGCCCACCCGCCCCCATTTTTGTCTCACTCTCAGCACGATTGTTTCGGCCCAGGAACTGGTGGCAACTGATGTGTTGAAAATCAAGTGTCGCAAGACGTACCGGCCTTGTTTTTTTTCCACAAGTTTAGTTAAATCCTGATGGGGGAAATCATTGGCAAATGCTGCTGTTTGCCAAGCAGGTTTTATGAATTTCTCACCTGTTATTTCTCAAGTTTTTCAGCCAGTAAAATACCTCCGCATTTCCCAATGAAGCTACTTATAAAATAAAAATGAAAACATTTTCCAGTATACTCGACTGTTTTCAATATGTCCAGTCAAGACTGGTTTTGTCAATCAAGGAACAGTTAATCATTCTGGCACTTTCTTTTTAAACCTAATGCTCACTGAATTTGGAGGCCTGTGAACGCCTGGTTGTTTCAGCCTCAACAATAAAGTCACACTTACTCTCCCGCTGCGCAGCTTTAGATTAAATTCTGATGTCATGTACGCCGTATTTACATAGTTGGAACTCAAATCAAGGCAACCCACAAGCAACGGGGTGTAATAGCCATGCAATAGAGCGATTTCCTGTCTCCTTTCAATTCTCACAGTATGTCTAGGGCAGTTTATTGGATGCGAAAGCTCTCAAAATGAAATTCATCTGCGAAGAAACCCACGAGACAGGCATGAGGTTTAGAACAACTCAACATAAAGAATATACTGTATTCAGCTGTAAATGCTTGGCCACCTCTTTTATTGTAAAATATTAATTCCTGCAATTCCCGTTCCTTTTCCAGTAGAGATAATTTTTTTAGAGAACAGCAGTACAGTACCTGGTTTATTTCTTAACCTCGGCAATGTTCCATTGCCTGGCAGGAAGTAAAAAGCTTGAATCAGAGAGCATCAGAATCGAAATTATTAAGACATCATTTGCATTCAAGACATTAAGGCCTTGATTAAAAGACGGCTGGAGTTGATGTACAAGGATACCATGTGGCAGGAAAAATTGTGGTTAGTATCACCACAAATAAATACGGCTATCATGAGTATTTCCGGCCAGAGTGGGAAATAATATGTGGACCTGGAATTACTGGGTCCAAATTTGCATATAGTGTCCCCATTAGGTCCGGTGGGGTGGGGGGGCGGAGGGGTTCACACAAAGAAGAGCAGGGTGTAGCCAAGGCCGGCCCTAAATAAGATTGACCAGAACAGCGCTCTAGGCGGAAAGAAAATGCTGTGCTTGTTGTGGGGGCGAGGGGTCGTTGTGGTGTGATGGCAAGAGGTGTGATCAAGATGGGAGGAGGGCAGGGAATTGATGGGAAGCTAACAATTAAGCTGAGGTACATTAAGGGCTGTTGACAAAGTCTTTAACAGGACCGATTGAGCCCAAATCGGATGGACCA
The DNA here is from genome assembly GCA_963921515.1 of Calotriton arnoldi. Lineage (NCBI taxonomy): Eukaryota > Metazoa > Chordata > Amphibia > Caudata > Salamandridae > Calotriton > Calotriton arnoldi. The sequence goes on along the minus strand of CAWUFW010007768.1, from coordinate 297,680 downwards.
GCTGCTGTTTGCATGACATTAAGTCAGGTAGCTCCCTGCTGCGCCCCTCTGAATATTTGGTGCCCTGGGCCTGGGCCCAGCTCACCCATCCCCAAGGCCAGCCCTGGGTGTGGCAATTGGGATGCCCCCATGAGACAGCAAAGGCTGTGGTCAGATGGGACGGGAGCGTTTATGCCTCTCCATGCCACAGGAAGTGGCAGGCAGTGGGAGGGTATAGAGCTGTGCTTGCAGCCCATGCCTTATGTGACTTCAACAGCTGTATTTTGTGGCCTGTAACATTTAGTCTGGTGTTCCTGTACCCAGGAAATGCAGGTGTGGGAACACCGGAAAAGTTATAATTGTGCGTAACAGAATTCCACACAGCAATATGGCTCTACATTGAATTCCACTCGGAACAAATTATAATAGGGACCTAAGAGTTCTGTCAAAATGGACTGAAATAAGAGTCTGAATGGCTGGAGTGAAAAGAAAAATCATTGACAGCTTTTTAAACACTTAATTCACAATAGCCCTCACTTTGTTGGCAGATGGAGACTAAGTAATTGCTATTTTATGTACTGCTAAGCATATAAGACAGATGCAGCCTCTGTTATAACATTTAGATTCCGATTCGGGCCGGAAATCTCTCCGACCGAGCCGGACCCGGAGAGATTTCCGACCGAACCGGACTCGTGCAGTCCGACCGAACGAGTCCGATGCATTCGTATGCCACCGGACACGAAGTCGGTCGGACTCCCATTGAACTCAATGGGAGCCGGTCGTCATAACGCGTACGCTGGCTCCCATTGCCTCAATGGGTGCGAGGCGGACAAGGGCGCCCCTACAGCGAGTACGCCGCGAGCGCTCGCGGCGTACACGCACAGGTAGGGGGACCCATGGGTCCCCCTGTGTGCGCTCGCGCGGGTACGCGTACAGGGGGTCCGACACGGACCCCCAAAGTACGGCTCCGACAGCGAGTTCGAGTCGGACGGCGCGAGTCGGTCGGAGCGGTCGAGGTGCGCATCGTACTTACCCGGCCGGAAAACGTCTCCATTGCGCGGTGCGAATCGGGTCCGTGCGAGTCGGTCGGAGCGGTACGATCCGGGTACGAGTCGGTCGGAGCGGTCGGGTCGCCCGGACGAGTCGGTCGGCGACCCGCATCGTACTCGCTCGGCCGGACCCGCGTACGATTCGGTCGGGAAAAAGGGCTCCGAATCGGATCCGGTAAAGCCGAATCCTATTCGGAGCCCTACCTGCCGAGATCGGAATCGGCCCCTTAGTATTCTGACTGATTTTGCTGAACCCAGCTCCATAGTCGATTAATCGGATGGAAACAAACATGCATTGACAGCAAAATGGCTCTGCTACTGTTCATTAGATACCGATTACACATGCCAATGTAACCCAAAGAAAATTATTTTTAGTGCTCCACAGAAGATGAACTTTTATCATTCTCCTTTGAAGATCTTTTTCAAAACCAGGTGAAACTTCAATGTTTAGCTCAGTTTTCCATGTATGTATGTATGAGGCATGTAAAGTGTGAACTTAGCTACAAAGCAATAGAACACTATACAGAACGACATACCGTATAAACAGACACGTGCTAAAGATGTCTAAGGGGAGAGGAGAAGATTCCCAGTAGCGAGGGAGATAGATGTGGACTAAGGTGGGGTTCAGGAATCAAGGGCCAGGGGAAGTGTCATAAAATACCTTCTAAAACGTGTATCTGTCAGCAAGAGTTGGTTATTGAAGGCAGTAGCAGAAGATGTCCCAGGAACACAATAGTTATCCCCATAAAAGGAAGGACCCAAATATTACTGGACTCTACAGAATCCAAAAGAATACTTTTAGGAAAGAGAAAAAATAGGCAAAAATTACAGTGACAAAATACTCTAGTGGAGTTGGGGACAACAAGCCCATGGGCAAAAGTAAACCAGAAGTGATGTGACACATTAAGAAGGTGTTCATAGGACTTTATATGCAAACAGTAGATAGGAAAAAAGGATAACATACAGGAAGTATAAGGAGCCATGACACTTTAATTACAATATATATATATATATATATATATATATATATATATATATATATATATGTATGTATGTATATATATATATATATATATTCCATCCACATCCCTCTGCTCGGGGGAAAAACAGGGTCGCACTCCCAGGTTTGGTAATTCACGTTCTTTTACTTTTCAATTCATCAGATGTCAAGGCTACACCGACGCGTTTCGTTCTCTGCTGAGAACTTGATCACGGTACAAATGGCGCTAGAAAACCTCACCAATAAAAACATTTTCTACAAATCATGTGACTTTTTTTCTTGGTTTCCTATCGTCTAGCATTCTGGGAGTTGTAGTTCAACAAAAAACCCCTACTCTTTTTTTATTTTTTTTATATATAAATAACACCAACTTTTTTTTAACATTTTTGCGTGCAACAATAAAGCAAAACAGTGAATAATTTAAAGTGAAAAACAAACCTATTTGATAGAAGTGACACTGATAATGCATATTTATCCTTTTCATTCTTCTGGGACCTAGAGACACATTAGTATCTAAGGAAAATTTTTTTGCTCAATTACAATTTTGCACCATTATGACACCATTCCATTTAATGGATTTTAATCCGGTGGCATTCTTCATCCTCAGTTTTCTTAAATTCATCATTTATTACAATTGTCTATCCTCCCATTTCTTGCCCTCTAGTGGGCTGTTTATTATTTTAATACAAATCTTTTGGAACTATGTCCCTATTTCCAGGACCTGATGTGGCTATTCCTTCTTCTATCCTATAGAAAATCATCTAACAGTGAGGGACGTGTGGTTGTGTTATAGGTGTGAAAGAATTTTTGGGGGACAAAAAAGGGGGGGGAATTTTAATAACCTAAAAAGGAAGGTTAAAATAGTAAGAGAGGTGTAATGTATTTCATCTTTTTTAACTATATACTATTACAGTTCTTTTATGTCCAGTTTAAAGATGTACATATAATTCTTCACTTTGATTGAGTCCCAATGGTGTGTATGTTCGGAAATTTAAAATCTGTCGTGATTCCCTTCACGTAGCTTCTTTTCTCGATTCCCACCTCGAAAAGGAGATGTTGGCAAAAAGCAAATGCAAAAACAAGGGATGAGGCCTTACAAACTAAACAAATCACAGAACCCAAAGAGGAACCAATAAGACTGATTAGATCAGAAATCAGAAATGGGAGGATAGACAATTGTAATAAATGATGAATTTAAGAAAACTGAGGATGAAGAATGCCACCGGATTAAAATCCATTAAATGGAATGGTGTCATAATGGTGCAAAATTGTAATTGAGCAAAAAAAATTTTTCCTTAGATACTAATGTGTCTCTAGGTCCCAAAAGAATGAAAAGGATAAATATGCATTATCAGTGTCACTTCTATCAAATAGGTTTGTTTTTCACTTTAAATTATTCACTGTTTTGCTTTATTGTTGCACGCAAAAATGTTTAAAAAAGTTGGTGTTATTTATATATAAAAAAATAAAAAAGAGTAGGGGTTTTTTGTTGAACTACAACTCCCAGAATGCTAGACGATAGGAAACCAAGAAAAAAAGTCACATGATTTGTAGAAAATGTTTTTATTGGTGAGGTTTTCTAGCGCCTATTTGTACCGTGATCAAGTTCTCAGCAGAGAACGAAACGCGTCGGTGTAGCCTTGACATCTGATGAATTGAAAAATAAAAGAACGTGAATTACCAAACCTGGGAGTGCGACCCTGTTTTTCCCCCGAGCAGAGGGATGTGGATGGAATAAATTTGGCGTGGCTCAAGCCAAGGGCTACGCACCGAAATTGAAGCGCCGTAAACCTCAGCAAACTTTGAGCCAACTTTGGAGAAATATATATATATATGTATATATATATATATATATATATATATATATATATATATATATATATGTATATATGTGTGTAGCAATCACCACAAATTAGAGAAACAAAGAAAAAAGCACTAGTGGACCACATCGAAGGAAGCTGCAACAGCTGCAAGGAGATCTTCTCGATCGTCTAGGATTTACCTCGCCCTCAGCCACTGCCAATAATATTGCTGCCTCCCAACAACTCTGTGACAACCTATCCAACTTCTTCCACAGCAATATTGCAAACATCTACATCAAATGCGCACACCAACCCATCCACAGAGATTTTATTGCTAACCTACCCACAACCAACCAAAACAGCCACCTGACCGAATTGACAACCCTCCCCAGAAATGAAAAAGCTGCAATCATTCAGACAATCCACTCAGGGGCCCCAACAGAGCCATGCCCCCACCACATCTAAAGCCTGGGAACATCACCAATCAGCACCAACATGACCCACATCATCAACACCTCCATCCTGTCCACCACTTTCCCAGATGAATGGAAACTTGAAGAAATCAACGCCCTCCTCAAGAAACCCGCAGCCAACCCGAATCAACTTTCAACCCATCTCCCTGCTCCCCTATCCAGCCAAAGTGGTTGAGAAGGCCATTAACAAGCAACTCACAACCCACCTTGAATTTCACTATCTTCTAGATAACACTCAATCAGGATTCAGAAAGAACCACAGCACTGAAACAGCACTTATCGCGAACACTGACAACATTCAAAACATCCGGGACCGAGGAGAAACAGCGGCCCTCATTCTGCTCTTTCCACGGCCTTTGACACTGTCTCTCACAACACCCTCATCAGAAGACTCCACGAGATATCAATACAAGGATCCGCTCTCAAATGGATCTGTTCCTTCCTCATGTGAAGAACCCAAAGGATCAGACTGCCACCCTTCACATCAGAGACCAAGAAACTGATATGCGGTGTACAACAGGGATCATCCCTGAGCCCCACTCTTTTAAACATATACACAACACTGCTCATCAACATCATCCGGTCACAAGACATCAGCATCATCTCCTAAGCCGATGAAACCCAACTCATCTACTCCCTAGCAGACAAGACAAACACCGCCACAACCAACTTCACCAACTGCATGGCCATGGTGGCAGACTCGATACGAACCAACTGTCTGACACTCAACTCCTACAAGACCGAAGTGCTGGCCTTCGGCAACAAGACCCCCCCATGGGATTCCACCTGGTGACCGTCAGAGCTAGGACCAACACCCACAGACCACACTAGTAATCTAGGGATCATCATAGATGACATGCTCAATGTGATGTCTCAAGTCCACGCAGTGTGCACTTCCTGGTTTCACATCCTACACAACTTCAAATAATTGCCTCAGAACACCAGGCGGACCGTCATGCAAGCATTCATCACCAGCAGGCTGGACCATAGCAGAACTCTCTACGCCAGAATCTCCAAACAACTCCTACACAGACTCCAGACCATCCTGAATGCGGCATCAAGGCTCATACACAACCTACCACGCCTCATCCACATCACACCGCACCTCAGGAAGCTTCACTGACACCCCATTAGGAAGTGCAGCCAATTCAAACTTCTCACACACACATACAAAGCCCTACACATCACAGGACCAGAATACCTGAACAGCCACATACACTTTCATCAACCAACCAGACACCTATGCTCTGCCTACTTTTACTAGAGCACATTCACCACATCCACAAAAGAAAAACTGAAGGTCGCTCACCCAATTTTGAGTGAGGACAGCACAGAACTCACTTTGTCCTTATTTCGTTTTTAACCAGCGTTCTTATACTGTTTTTAAAACTGTATTTTAAAACTGTATTTTTTTGGTGCATTGTGTAAAGAGCTGTGTTATAGCTCTAGGGGGTAGATTCACAATTCACAAGTCAGCGCTCTAGTTGCTGACGCAAACACTCGGCTCCTTAAAACTGCCAATGACGGGACCGCACAGCGGGCGCGCCTAAGGCAAGCCCGTGTGCGCTCGTCCGCGCCCAAACGGGGCCAGGGGCAGGAACCCCTGCCGGTTTGGTGAGGGAGAGGCTCCTTTATAACTCGGAACAACTCTACCATCTTAGAAGAGAGGCGGACAGTAAGTGTGGTCACAACATGTTGCCAGATAGCACCAGTACGCAATGCGCACACTGTAATTTTAAATTCCAAACCAATCTTCAATCTTTGGAAGACATTCCCAATAAAAAACAGATTATGATGCTTTTACTGAATTGCCGCTCACTTCCTAAACACTCCGCTGAAATCTACCAACTCTTAGAAGAGATGAACCCAGATGTTCTATTTTTAACAGAGACTTGGTTAAATAATGAGACAGACTATGACATCGTCCAAGCCCTCCCTCCAAATTATGTAATTCAGAGGCTTGACCGAAATCTAGGCAGCGGAGGCGGGCTAGCCATAATTCATAAAGACAATTTTATTTGCCGGACTACGACAAATCCTATTCCTGATTGTGAAAGCATGTCTTTTGTAATCAACTTATCTTCTACTTATACCTTCTCAGGGATTCTAGTCTACCAGCCTCCGGGCCCTCTTGGCCTTTTTAACAAAGACCTACCTGATCTCGTAGCAAATCATGCTAGTTCCTCCCCCAACTTCACAATTCTGGGAGATTTTAATATGCACTTTGATGATGCTCAATCTGCATCCTCTTTAGAACTTATCGCCGAATTGTCAATATTCCAACTTACCCTAAAAGTGGATGGTCCTACTCAGATTAAAGGTCACCTGCTTGACCCTATCTTTTCTAATATACAGAACCTACTGGTAGGCAACTCTGTCCCTCTACCCTGGTCAGACCATTTTTTACTTCCTTTTATTTGGGCATTACCTGACCCAATTTCACCAGCTGCTAGAACCATTAAACTGGCTTCGCAAGTGGTCGAAACTCCCTTTCGACGCCTGGATAGATAATCTAAAAGAGACTATTCCACTACCCCACTCAAACTCTAATGTCGCAAATGATAATTTCAACAATTGGCTTGAGTCATCACTCAACCGAATCCTCCCAAGGAAAGAGATTCCAGAAAAGGTTGGAGGAAAAAAAAAACCCTGGTACTCCCAGAAATTACGTGAACTGAAACAGTTATGTAAAAAATATGAAAGAAGCTGGAGGAAGGACTTCTCCGCATCCAGGAAAGCCAAATACAGAGAAGCTATTAAAACCTATAAAATCGAAATAAAAAAATGCTCAAGCCCTCTATTATCAAGAAAAATCACATTAGCGGCAAATTCCCCACGTGAAATATTTAAGATTGCTAAATCCCTTCTCACACCTCCTACCCCCCCATCGCCTCAGACAAAGCCCAATTGCGGGCAATCAAATAGCAGATTTTTTCTCTGAAAAAATACAAGCCATTTATAAGTCATTTCCTCAAATCATAGATCAACAAACCCCTTCATTAACAGACACTGCCACCTCGGAAGCCCAGGCCTTGTTGGAGGAATTCTCGCCTCTTGATCTTACCACCCTGCAAGGGTTCCTGAGAGACCTAAAATCAGGCTCCCCCCTAGACCCCGCTCCTCCTACCATTCTTCACCAGATCTCTGAGGTCGTGTCACCAGTTATACTTGATGTGATAAATACATCACTCAAGACAGGGATCGTGCCATCCCTATGGAAACACGCCAGGGTCAAAGCACTCCTGAAGAAACCTAATCTTGATCCAGAAGATTGGGCAAACTATCGACCCATTTCTTTACTACCTGGATTAAGTAAAGTAGCGGAGAAGCACACTAATTCGATTTTATCGGCCTTTTTAGAAAACAACAATCGTCTTCACCCCACTCAGACAGGATTTAGATCACAACAGGGCACTGAGACTGCTCTTCTTGTCGTAGTAGAAGAAACTAGGAAGATCCTTGATAACGGAGGCTGCGCAGCCCTGATTTTATTGGACCTCAGCGCAGCCTTCGATACGGTAAATCACCATCTGATGATCCAAAGACTAAGGGAGGCTGGAGTGACCGGATTAGCATTAAAATGGCTACAGTCCTTCCTTCAAAATAGGGTCTTTACAGACTTTGAAGAAGAATCCTCCTCAAAACAAATACCTCTGACATGTGGGGTCCCACAGGGATCCTCCCTTAGCCCCACTATGTTCAATATTCATGAGGTCACTGGCAGAAACTGTATGCCCATTTGGTGTACAGATCGTCACATATGCTGACGATACCCAGTTAATTGTCTCCATGAAGCAATACAACCAACATGGTCCGGATCTAGCTGCCTGCCTTGAGAAGGTCTTTAATTGGATGAACAACTCATTCTTAAAACTTAATGGATCAAAGACTGAACTCATGCTCCTGGGGAAGTCCGCCCCTCTAAACATAGACCTCCTCTGGCCTGGCTGCCTAGATTCACCCCCTGTCCCAAAAAGGCAAATTAAAAGCCTAGGGGTCTGGCTTGACTGCAACCTTGACTTCAAGGAACAAGCACGCAAAGTAGCAGCCAGCTGCTATGGCCTTCTAAGAATGATCCGGAGGATACTCCCCATGCTACCCTTTGCTGCCAGACGACTGCTAGTCCAAGCTCTTATTCTATCACGGCTGGACTATGCTAATGCTGTTTACCTGGGAGCCCCTCAGTCCACCACTAAAAGACTTCAAACGGTGCAGAATTGTGCGGCCCGTATGTTGTTAAATATTCCCAGACGCACCTCAGCCAAATCCGCCCTCGCTACCTTGCATTGGCTCCCTGTCCAGGAAAGAATTCAATTCAAGGCGTTGTGCATTATACATAAAGCACTCTCTGGAAATGGCTCCCTCTTGATTTGTCCATGGATTCAACCCTATCGTCCCAACAGAGCCCTTAGATCTGAGAACAAGGGCTTAAGCGTAGTTCCCAAGATTAAACGATCACGTAGTGGAGGCCGACTGTTCACATATAATGCAGCCAGACTTTGGAACAATCTTCCCCTCCACGCACGTGCCGAACCTAACTATCTCAAGTTCAGAAAACTACTAAAAACTTTTCTTTTCCCCTGATCTTCTCACAGCATAATTGGCGCCATAGCGCTGGGATGCCCCCGGGTAACCACGCGCTTTAGAAGTGTTCCTTCATTCATTCATTCTCCTACATCCCAGCCAAGACATGGAACAACCTCCTTCAACACATCAGAGGCTCCTCCTCACTTCTTGAGTTCCACACGATGCTGAAGACCTGGCTCTTCATATAATCACCTTGGGACCATACACCTATACACCTTGCCCAAGCAACTGGATACCCTCTCAGGTGATTAGTGTGCTATACAAATCAACATAACATAACAAATGTGAGCAAGCCACCATGTTATGTTGGTATATTCAGATTGTTAGACTTGTCAGCCTTAGGTGGTCTTCTCCCAAACTGTTTGCCTTCTCCCCTCCTGTTTTGCTGAATTTGTTTCTGTTGGTCTTAGGACTCTGTGTACTTTACTACTGCTAACCAGTGCTAAAGTGCTTGAGCTCACTCCCTAAAACATGGTAAAAGTGGCTTACTCCTGATTGGCATATTTAATTTACTTATAAGTCTCTAGTCAAGTGGTATACCATATACCCAGGGCCAGTAAATTAAATGATACTAATTGGCCTGCAGCATTTATTGAGCACCCACTTAAGTAGCCCCTTAAAACATGTCTCAGGCCTGTCACTGCAGGCTATGTGCAGTTTTTAACTGCCAATTCGACCTGGCACAATATACCCCTTGCCAGGCCGAAAATACCTTTTTAATAAATTTAAGTCACCCCTAGGGTAGGCCGTAGACAGCACGTAGGGCAGGGTGCCACGTATTTAAAAAGTGGGGCATGTACTTTTAGGTTGTACGTATCCCGGTATGAAAAACTTACAAATTCATTTTTCACTAATGTAAAGGCCTGCCTCTCCTATGGGATAACATTGGGTTACCTTGTCACATTTAATAAGTGATAACTTTTGTTTGGAAGTAGGTAGAAGTGTCATGTTTGGAGTCTAAGGAACTGTGGGGCATATTATCAATGGCTTTATCGCCGCTTTAGCGGCACTTTTTTAAAATTTGATAATTTTATCGCCCTATCAGCAAGCTGTCGCTAACAGGCGTTAGCGACAGCTTTCAGGCGTCAGCGGTCGGTTTTACCATCGCCTTGCATGCCAGCGATAATTATCGCTAATGACATGCAAGGTAGGCGTTCCCCACTAAAAGCGACTGAAAACAGTCGCTAACACAACTAACCCCTATTAACAAGGCAGGCGAAGCGATAAAATAAATCGCGCTAAGCGTGTTTATCGCTAGATTTTAACACCTGCTACTGAGGATGACTTACCTGTTTAAAGTATAGGAGGTGGATTGTCAGGCTGAATCCATCCTTGCGTTAATGCGAGAATATCGCTGCTTTTCCAGCGATATTCTCACATTTTGCCGCTATCGCTGGAAATTTTATCGCTATGGAGATAAACCTTGTTAATAGGGTCTTATCTCAGCGATATTTTCCAGCAAAAGGCGGCGTTAAAAAAATTGCGCTAAGTGGCAGGTTAGCGATAAATATCGCTATTCCTTGATAATATGCCCCTGTAATTTAAAAATGCTCTTTAATGGTAAAGTTGGATTTTAAGTCACAATTCTGAAAATGCCACTTTTAGAAAGTTGCAAAAAGAACAGATGATGGACGGGATGCTGAATTAATCAAACATTCACCCCCAGTCACAGATCTGCTCATTGTGTCACTGGATTCAAGCTAGCCTGGCTGATGAGGGGTGATACCCTGAAACCGGTCCCAGGATGCTTGTTTCCGGTCCAGGGAGGACCTGGCTTGGCAGTTCGGGATGGACTGTTCCCATGAGGAACAGGGTCAAGACTGATTTGCATATGGCTGGGTCCAAACTGGGGTGGCGTAGTGGGCAAAAGAACGATGGATTTAACCTAGATCTTTTGACTGGGGGAGAATGTTTGCATTGTCAGCATTCTGTCCATCATTTGTTTGCGTAGCACTTTTCGCCCTAAATGGGATAGATATGCCCAGACGTGGGTCCCTTGCTCACTGTGCCACTGGAGTCAAGCTAGCCTGGCTGATGAGGGTTACCATCCTGAAGCCATTCCCAGGATGCTTGTTTCCGGTCCAGGGAGGACCTGGCTTGACAGTTTGGGCTGGACTGTTCCCATAAGGAACAGGGTCAAGACTGATTTGCATATGGCTTGATCTAATCTGGGGTGGCATGGTGAGCAAAAGAATGATGGATTTAACCCGGATCTCTTGACTGGGGTAAGTGCATTATTTGTACAGCATTCTGTCCATCATTTGTTTGCGTAGCACTTTTCGCCCTAATTGTGATAGATATGCCCAGACGTGGGTCCCTTGCTCACTGTGCCACTGGAGTCAAGCGAGCCTGGCTGATGAGGGGTAATACCCTGAAATTGGTCCCAGGATGCTTGTTTTCGGTCCAGGGAGGACCTGGCTTGGCAGTTTGGGCTGGACTGTTCCCATGAGAAACAGGGTTAAGACTGACTTGAATATGGCTGGGTCTAATCTGGGTTGGCATGGAGAGCAAAAGAACGATGGATTTAACCAGGATCTCTTGACTGGGGGTGCATGATTTGTTCAGCATTCCGTCCATCATTTGTTTGCGTAGCACTTTTAGAAAGTTGGCATTTTCTTATCCTACCCATTTGGTACTTGCAGCCTGTTCCTGGGTGATATGGCTAAGTGTAGTTGACAGTGGGCCTTTGTGTATTCCTTCAAGTGTTGGCAGGATGGGCAATCCTGGCAAGATGAGGGGGTAAAACTGTGCACAGCCTCACATGCACTTCAAAGATACTGCTTCAGCTCACACACAAAGAACTTCATTTTAACCTTTTGTGACTCCAGACAGCCTAGGGCCAGTGCATGGAGGCAGGAAATTGCAGACACATCTGTGGGTGGAAACTCCAGAAATTTCTTCCTCTTCAAAGCTAGCACCTGATATAAAATTAGGACCCTCAGGCCCACCCTTCAGTTCACTTCTGGGCCTGCGGAAGGACACCCAGAGGACTGCCCTGCTGCGAGTGGCCTGCATGTACTTCAGAGGACTGCCCCACTGCACCGAGATCACTGCCTTGCTGCCTGATACTTGCCTTGTGCCCTCATGGGACTGCCCTGCTGTTTGAGATCTGCTTTTCTACTTGAACTGAAGACTTTCAGAATGACTCCAAAGGCTAGTTGGCTGGCTCCTGATCAGATCTTCAGGGACAGAAACGGCTCCAACCATCTTGAACCCGCACCTGGACCCAGCCTGCATGCGTCCTGACCTTCCAAGTGGTGCCCCTCCAGTCCTTGACCTTTTGAAGTGGTGTTAAAGTAGTCCAAATCCAAAACTTGCAACATAGAAAACTTTCAGCCAAAAAGTGCTCTGAAAACCGAGAGGAGATGGGGACCTACCTACTCGCTGATCCACCTAGGGTGAATCGCCAGGCGGTCTTACTTTGTGGTAGCTCCTGCCATGTTCTTCTCCAGAGCAGCAAATCCTGTTCAGCAGCTCCTCGCAGAAGGGGTATCCGGCCTTGTGAAGCCCTCGTAGACTATAGCCTGTAGGTTCGTTGCGCCGGAAATTTTTGGCTTCCATAAAAGAGACTATGGGGCTGATTACAAGTTTGGTGGTAACATGACTGACATCGAAACAGCATCGGAATCACCGCCACGAAGTTGGCGGATGACCACCCTATTACGATGCATATACTCCCATAGATGAAAAACCGCCGCGGTACCGCCTCCACTGCTAATAAATTCCGACCGTGTGTGCAGCGGGATAGGCCAATGCATCTGTTGGAAGGAGAACTGCCAGTTCCCCCAACCGCCCAATCACGATGTGCCTTACCGCTGAAGTGACTGTGGCGGTAAATCCTCCACACCTGAGCTGGCGGAAAGAGAAGCATATAAGGCACAAACTCACCTTTACTCACCTTCAGACATCTCGTACTGCCATGGAGCTGACCCTCAACGTCCTGCCACTGCTTCTCAATGACAATCAACACCATCGTGGACGCAACCAACAGTAAGCCGTACCTACCCGTTCCCATTGACTCCTCAGCAAATAGATGTTCCCGCATGGACATGCAAAGGTGTATGGGATGCTAGGCCCAAACTTGTCATGAGGGCCCCTTTTCCCAATAAATCGGAATGTATGATCCGAGTACTGCTCCATGATGCCCTCTTTGGGCGGGTCACTGACACTGCACAGGCCAGCGTCACCAATCTGAAAATGTGCATAAAATTAAGAATCAGGGTTACTGATGTGTGCATTGATTGTTGTAACATAACAGCACCTCCTTATCAATATCCCATCTATTCATCTCTGTGACATCCTCACATTTACCACTTGCTAAGTCCTGTTGTCATATCAAAGAAACTGCTGGATGGATGTGTCATGAAACTTAAACACACGCTCTCTGTTGAATATCTCTATTAGACTCTCATACATCACCCACATAAAAAGGTAAATGTGATGCCAATGGGATGTCAAATATTCAGTGTGAGAAGCATACAAAGGTCACAATATAAACACTCTCTGCAGAATAGGCTTGCCTCTACCAGGGGGACACCTGAAAGCCTGGGCCCTTTGGCCCCAGTCCACTTTGCACATGCCTCAAATGTGCACAGGACCTGTGGCTTGAAGTATATCAGGGAAAACCAACAGCATAATGTGCACATTGCCCAAGACCAGCAGAAATACTTACCATATGATATCCCACCCAATGCAATGCCAGCCCCATTTGGAATTCATCCCACATATCCATCCTTGGAACCAATACCCTTTTCATTTGTATCTCCAGCACAGGTTCCAATGTCAGATTATAGAAACCCTTTCAAATGGATCAGCATTCAGGGTGAAACAAACACAACTGCAGTCACATATCACAAAGTATACAATAATATCAAATAGTTAGAAAAGTAATGGCAGGACTAATGTGTTCTAAACCAAATAAAAGGTATATTGCTCCAAAATAGCATCATGGAGTTCAAAAGGCCAATGGCCAGTTCATGTCCATATTACGTGGTCCAGCACAGAGCTGTGCCACTCAACTTGCTCTTCAAAGCGGGGGGCGTGGCTTAGCCGGCTGCAAGATGGCCGCACTTTAAGTGGGCTCTGCCGGCCAAGCCAAACATCCGCAATAATCCTGCAGACAACTGCCCTAAATCTGCCTGATATCTTGCTTTCCTGTCGCATCTCATCCTGGGGCGTCACCCTGCGTGACTTGTGGCCCCCGGCGACGCGTGGGAGCTGAGATCTGCTGCCCGATTGACGTGCTGAGCCTGGGCCCTGCCGTCGGTGAGGCCCGGCCCTCCTACCTTGCTGCTGACTCGGCCTCTTGTGCCTGTGGGTCGGCCAGAGAACTGCAGAGGACCCTGGACTGCTGTGCCTGGTGAGTGCCGCTGCCGCTGGGGTCATTCGCGACGGGGTTGGGGGCCCGCGTGCTGCATCGCCCGGCCCGGGCCTTCCCGCGGCATGGGCGCCATCTCTCTTCAACTCTGGCACCCGCTGCAGCGGCCCTTTGTGCCCGGGTCGGGTGACGGGGGCGGCGTGCTCCCCGCGGCTCCCCGCCGCGCTTGATTCTAGACTGGCGCGTCCTCCCGGCTTTCCCCGCAGGGCTGCTCAAAACGCCTGGTGCCCTCGATCCTCCTTGCGGCCTCCTCCAGCTGCTTTCCGCCACATCGCTGCGCTGCCTCTGCCCACTCATGGCCGCATCGACCCCCGTTCCACTGGTGCTTCTGGCCCTGGGCCAGACTCGTCGCAACCACCAGCCTGAGGTTCCTCGCCCTGCGGCACGACTGGTGGTTGCTCTGGTCTCACTGTTTGCCCTGCACCGACTTGTGCGTCCTCCTGCATAAGATCCACGGCCCCTGGACTGCTTGCCTTGTCTTTGGCGCTCCCCCGCACGCCGCCCAGCCGCGGCGATTTCTGGCGCCTCCAGACATCTGGCCTTGTCGTCCCTCCGGCGCTTACTATCCCTGCAGGGGCTTCTGCGATGGAGCCGGGGGTGCATGTACTACGCGGCGGGGCCCACTGCCTCCTACTTCTGCTGTGACATCCTTCGCCATTCCTTGGCCGGCTGGCCTGCGCCTCGGCCCCACGCTGGGGAGCCGCCAGTACCCCCTGGCACCTTGAGACATTGCCACCGCAACTGTGTCGCCAGACCACGCGGGCCGCACCCTGAGGACTAGACCTGTGGCCCCACTGCATCTGGCACCGCCTCGCTCTTGCACACCTAACGCACCTTGGCAGACCTTGCGCCACCCCTATTGCTGCCCTCCGCTGGGCCCCCCTGTACTCTCCGGGCATTTGCCAGATCCCATAGCTCGGAGTGGCGCGACCTCCTTGGGTCTCCGTTGTGGCTGCGGGGTCTGCCCTTTCCAGCCCACCGTCCTGCCAGCTTGGTGTGCTCACCCTGTGTCAAGTCCTGCCATCACCCCGCTGCTCCTGCGGTCCTCTGTGTTTGTCCACTCCTGTTCGCCTGTGTTGGGGTTGCTTCTTGGGACTTTGTCATCACCCTTACAGTTGGCCTAGCTGCTGTTTGTCCGTGTCTCACCTGCTGAAGTTTCTGTCGCCCTCTCCTTTGGCTGTTACCCCCCCGTTGCTCTCTGGCAGTGCCTACTACCTGCTTCCGCCGACCATGGGGAGAACTGACCCCAAGCAGCCCAAGATCGCCTTTGACCAGCGTCAGGATGGCGCAAGTTTGGATAGTGGTGACCCCGCGGCCATCATGGAGGCACCCCCCGCACGTGAAGACGATTTGAAGGCAATTATGCTCGACGTCAAGTCCACGGTCACAGGAATTGCAGCTCAGCTCGATCAGCTGTCCGCCCGTCTGGACTCAGTTAAGGCGCGAGTCGACTCTCACGATGCTCGTCTTCTGCATGTCGAATCTAGGGTTTCTGATGCCGAGGATGCCGCCACTCAAGATCGCCAAAAATTATTACAGATGGACAAAATACTTGACCTCATTCGGAATAAAAATGAAGATTTGGAGGCGCGCTCCCGGAGGAGCAACCTCCGCATCGCTGGGGTACCTGAATCCACCAATATCTCCCGAATGGAGGACTTTGTGGAGCAGCTCGTCAGGGAACTCTTTGGCGATATCCTCTCCTCCGTCTTCATTGTAGAGCGTGCGCACCGCTCTCTCGGCCCTCGTCCAGGCCCTGGTCTGCCGGCTCGCCCCATCATCGCCAAAATCCTGAACTTCAGAGACCGCAATGCCATTCTCCGGGCGGCCAGAGAGAGGGGCGAAATCCGCCATCAAGGCAACTCTCTCTCGTTCTATCCTGACTATACCATCGCTGTCCAGGCGGCTCGCCGCAAATTCCTCCTGGCAAAGCGAATCCTCCAAAAGCACAAAGTTTCCTATTCACTGGCTTATCCTGCGAAGCTGCGGGTCCGGCAGGGTTCTAAAACGCTCGTCTTCCCGGATCCTAAAGGCGCCCTCGCCTTTGCCAAGAAACTTGACAGGTCGCATCGCTCTTCACCTGCTGACTCACAGGCCACTGCAGCTGACCACCTTAGTGACAATGATTGACTGGCTGTGTACTAACATTCGATTACTATTTGCAATTTCTGTGGCTTCTATGCTCGCTCTACGCTGGCTCTCTTCGATGCTACAGCCCCCTGGGTCATGCCATTCCCGGCCCATACATAAAGGCTTTTGTTCTTCTGACAATTGACATTTTTTGATTGTTGTCTGTCATGCTTAGGGCTTGGCCACCTTGCCTTTTCGGCAGGGGTGTATGCTGAGCGACTCCATGCCCCCACGGGATAATTCCCTTGCTTGACATTGACTCTCCCCTTCCTAGTTGTGGGTCCATGGGGTGGGTATGGGTGGTATCTCAGCCTGATTGGGGGGTTGGAGTGGGTGTGGGGGTGGTGGGTCCCCCGGGGTTGTTTCTTGGAGTGGGTGGGGCGGGAGGTTGGGCTGGGGGTATTTGGGGATTGTTGCCTCTCATTGGGGCTTTGATGTTTGTTCTTGCACTGCTTCATGCCACTGGCTCCTCCATGACACGCCATTTTTATCTTGTATTTCTGTTTTATGCACCTAATGGACGCACTGTTATGCTCTCTCCATGTATCTTTATTGTTTGCCTCCCAGGGGAGGGCACCGCAAAGATTTGCTGACGACATCATGTGGGGCTCTTTTTTGCATTTTGTGTTATGGCACCACTCTGCGCCTCCATGCTTCTTGCACTGACCTTCCTCTTGCACCATTTGGGGCTACATCACTTGCATCACCACGAACCGTTTTTCTCTTCTATCGTCTTGTTTATCACCCTCCTCCCTGACAAGGCACTATGACGGACACCGTCCATTGAACCTGGAACGTCCGGGGGCTTAACAACCACTGTAAGGCACGACTGGTCCACGCCCACCTTATTCGTCATAGGGTGGACATATGTTTCCTGCAGGAAACCCATCTCATGCCCGCCACGTCCTCTAGGCTTCTCTCCCGACACTGGGGTGAAATTCACTCCTCTTATTACTCTAATTACTCTCGGGGGGGTCCATCCTGCTGCGTAAGGGGCTCCCATGGCAGACCTCTCAGGTGGTTGTCGACCCTGGGGGACACTTTGTAATTCTCCATGGTACTCTTCACGCCCAGTCCCTGGCACTTGCTGCCCTGTACGGGCCCAACTGTGATGACCCTGATTTCTTCGCACAAGTCTGGCACCACATTTCTGCTCTCAGCCCTGCTGCGCTCCACTGGGGTGGGGATTTTAATATAACGCTTTCCTCTTCCCTTGACCGGTCCGGTCCCCGCACCCTTCACCCGCGGGCCACTGCCCTCCTCAATTCCATTCTCACTGACAACTGTTTGTACGATGCATGGCGACACACTCGCCCTGACACGCGTGAGGGTACCTGTGTCGCTGGCTCCCGCAGCTGCTGGTCCCGCTTGGACCTCTGGATTACTACCCCGGATGTTTTAGCTTGGCTCACCTCCGTCGATCACATGGTGCACACCCTCTCTGACCATGCTCCTGTTCGTTTATGCCTGCGCCTTCTACACTCCCCCTGCCGTGCTTTCTCTTGGCGGCTCCCCTCTAACGCTCTCTGCGACTCGGTATTCTGCGCTGAAATTCAGACGGCAATCACAAATTGCTTCGAGCTTAACGAGGGTTCGGTAGATTAACCGTCCACGCTATGGGAGAGTTTTAAAGTTGTTATTCGTGGTGAGTGTATTTCTAAACAGGCTGGCGTCCTTCGATCCATCCGCGGCACTCTTGACAAATTGGAAAGGGAGATTAAAGACCTCGATTCTTCCCATGCTCGGGACCCCAACCCCGATAAGCTCGCCCTGATCCGGGGAAAACTGACCGATTTCGCCGACGAGGCCAACAGAGAACTTGCCTTTCTCGGTAGAGAGGCTCGGGCGCGCCGTTTCGGCGAGGGCGATCGCCCTGGTAAAACCTTGGCCAACCTTCTTCGCCCGCCTCGGGCTGCATCTTATATTAACACCCTCCGCGACGGCGGTCCTGATCGAACAACCTCACCCGAAGAGATCAAAACGCGCTTTTTTCATTTTACACGCAACTTTACGCTGCCGGCTCAGTCCCTTCGCATGAGGTCCTTGATCAATACTTTGACACCCTCCAACTGTTATGGCTTGGTAATCCCCACCGGGAGTTCCTTGACGAGCCTTTCTTCAAAGAAGAGATACTAGCTGCTATAAATGGTATGCCCGGCGATAAGGCTCCTGGCCTGGACGGCCTGCCAGCCTCCTTCTACAAGGCCTTTGCCCCTATTTTGGTTCCTCACCTAGCCGCCATGTATAACGAGTCCTTTGAGACAGGACAGCTCCCCCCATCGCTTCGCGAGGCCTTACTCACCTTGCTCTTAAAGCCGGACAAATCACCCGAACTGCGGGACTCTTATCGCTCCTTGTCACTTATAAACACGGACAACAAAATGTTTGCTAAACTGCTTGATTCGCACCTTCTCCCTCTCATGACGCTCATTGCCCGCCCGGATCAGTCCGGTTTTATCCCTGGCCGTGCCACCTCCCATAATATCCGGACCATTTTCTCCGTTCTCCATCAAATAAACTCGGCGCTCCCGGCAGCGGCGGCTTTGTTGGACGCTACTATAGCCTTCGACACCTTAGAGTGGCCCTTCCTATTTTATCTTCTCCCCCGTTTGGGCTTCAGTCCGATTTTTATACGTAAAGTGCTGCTCCTTTATACTCTTCCCACCGCCCGTCTTTAGCTCAATGGCCAAATCTCTGATCCCATCTCCATCGAGCGTGGCATGCGGCAAGGTTGTCCGTTGTCACCAATGCTTTTCGCCATCGCAATGGAGCCTCTTGCGGCTCGACTGCGCCAGCATCATACCCAGAGAGGCATCGGCTTTGAGGCTCGTGCTCTACTTGTTTCTATGTACGCGGACGATGTCACCCTATACGTCCGCCACCCACAGGAGAACCTCAGTCCTCTGGTTCATGAGGTGATACGCTTTGGCGGCTACTCCGGCATCCAGGTGAACTGGAACAAGTCTGTGCTATTCCCCCTTACCGATGCCACAATGCCCTTCGATCCGGATTATCCCTTTGTGTGGGCGACTGAGCCCACTAGGTATCTTGGGATCTGGTTGAGTAGGGACGTCGATGAACTCTGGAAAGCCAACTTCGGTCGCGCGGTGGACTGGTTGGAGTCCAAGATCCCCCTCTGGAGTCGGTTGCCCCTTTCTTTAGCCGGTCGCATAGCCATTGCCAAGATGGTGGTACTTCCAAAGTTTTTATATTTATTTGTCAATATCCCCATCCCCCTCACCGCTCATTTTTTCCGTAAGCTTCGCTCTTTGGTGATCACTCTGATCTGGGCCGGCCGTCAACCCAGGATTGCATATAATATTTTAACCCTTCCTATGTTGCGCGGTGGTCTTGGTGCCCCCGACCTAAAACTCTACACCCTCAGCGCCCAGGCCAGCTTTCTCCACTTCTGGCTTCATCCCACTCCGTTTCAGCCCCACGTCGCGGTTGAGGCTGACCTGGCCGCCCGTGGCCGCTCACTACCGCTTTATTTGTCCCGGCGAGGCCTCTGCGCGCTGAGGTCGATACGGTCGAGACCCTGCGCTGGGCTTGGGAGGGGCTTCGGAAAATCTCAGGTTCGGACATGCTCTCTGCGGCTGCGATGACAATCGCTCAACACCCGGCTTTTCCTCCTCTTCAATCTTCGGGGATGGCGAAACACGCCACTCGTCTTGGGCTCTCCACTGTGTCCGATCTCTACCCTGAGAACACATTCTATACACTTGCTGTTGACTCTGGCCCTATGGACACTTTGCTTTATTATCAGCTCCGGGCAGTCTGTAAGAAGCTCCACCCCTCTTTCCCCCAGCCCCCCCCCCCTCGATGGCCACTCTCAATTTCCTCTACACGTCCCCCTCCCCAAAGAAATTGGTTACCAAAATCGACGCTTCCACACTGGCGGCTTCTTCCATCTCCACTGACAGGGCGCGCGTGGCGTGGGAGGAGGACCTAGGCATCGAAATTTCCCAGGCCGATTGGCTGTACTGCTGCACCCAGATTAAACGCCTCTCCCCTAACTATCGTCTATGTCTTATCCACTTTAAGTATCTACACAGGCTCTACCGGACCCCTGCACAATTGCACAAGAGGGGACTCATTGCCAGTGACAGATGCCTGCGCTGCTCTGCGCCTGCGGCCGACTTCTCCCACCTTGACTGGCTATGCCCCAAGGTCTCCACTTACTGGCGTGAGGTATGCGCTGTCATTGCTGAGATCACCTCCTTTCCGCTCCAACCTGATCCTCTGCTTTGCCTTTTAGGCTTTATCAAATTCTGTCCAGATGCCTCCCGCAGACTGATTGCTATGCTACTCGTCCTCGCGCGGTGCAGGGTTTCCATGTGCTGGGGTCGCAGGCCCACACCGAAGGTGGCCCTTTGGCTGGAGGATGCTTCCCGTTGCCAGACTCTCCTGTCCGAATTCTGGGACCTAATGCCTGCCAGATCCCGCCCACTTGATATTCGGGGACCGCTTATCTCCTACCTCCTGAGTCACACTTCCCAGCTCCCGGCGACCTCTCCCGCGCTCCCCGCCGGCGCTCCGCCCGCGGCGGCCACCGGTGAAGGTCAATGAGTCTCCCCCTCACTGCTCCCTCTTTCCCCCCGACTCTCAGTGTTCCCCCCATCTCACACATGGTGCCTTTATGATAATTTTTCCTCATTGTTTTTGGTGTTTCCCCGACTTATTTCATTGATTTTGTTTTTTGTGGTACATGTATGTGGTAGCCTTCGATCTTTTATGTCGTATCGCAGTGCATATTATTTAGTCATGGTGCAATCCTGTAATTTTGTTGTGTCTAATCCTCAATAAAGGTTTTTGAAAATCAAAAAAAAAAAAAAAAAACTTGCTTTTCAAAGCATGGCCCGGGAACCTCCTCACAAAGGATCATCAATTGAGCGTATCAGGTATCTCAATGATCTTATTTGTGAGGGGAACATTTGAGTTTAGAAGGGGTGTTATTGGATTGTGAACATGGGACTTTGGAAGAGAAAGGGGTAGAGTGACGTTTAGGGGGCTTGGGAGTTGGAAGGGTTGGAATGACCTTTGGAGGGGGTATGCTGGGAAGTGGAAGGGGTGGATGGGTGAGGAATAGGGGTGGATTTGGAGGTGGAAGCAGTGGTCTTGGCTGTGGTAGGAGGAGGAAGCTTCTTTGAAAGGGTGGTAGGAGGTTTGGTAGCGGTGAGGGCAAGGGCAAAGGAAGGGTCTTCTCTAGGGACTTTGGGAGGCGGTGTGGGAAGGTGTGGGCACTCGGAGGAAGAAGAACTGACTTTGAGTGATGTGCTTGGGTCTGTTGCAGGTGCATGTGTGTAAGGTGTATGTGCTGCTATTATGGGTGTGTCTAGTTTATCTGGTGTATGTTGGGTGCTTGAGTGTTTTCATCTGAGTTTTTTAGGAGTGTAGAGTGTGGGTGGGGTGTCTATGGATGTTGCTGCAGTTGAAGTGCTGGGTATGGGTGTCATGAATGGTGATGTTGTGCTGACTGTGGGTGTGTCGGTGGATGTGCTGGTGGGTGTGCATGTGGGTATGGGTGTCTGTGGTGGGTGGGGGTGCAATGGTGGGTGTGTGGTGTGTGCATGCATATGAGGTCTCCCCTGTCCTGTGTGGGGATGTGATGGGTGAGTGGTGGGAGTATGTGGCTGTTGTGTTGTCAGTGTTGTCTGCGAAGGTGGTGGGGGTGCCTGTGAGTGTGGTGGTGGGTCTTCATGTTTGGAGGTGTGTTTACCTTTTTTCGGATGTTTGTGCTTGTGTTTGGATGTGCTGTTTGGGTCTGAATGGGTGAGTGTGTGTAAATATGTGCATGTGCTTTGGACAGGTTTGTGAATAGGGGATTGGAATGGATAAGAGGCAGGGGGACGAACACAAGTTTGGGGTGATAGGAGGCTGTAGTAAGAGGAGGCCAGAGCCTGAAATGATCAATCAATCATGCGTATGTTAAGCACGACTACTCACCCGTAAGGGTCTCAAGGCGCTGGGGGAGGGGGTTAGCAGGTTCCAGTCCATCAAGGGGGGGGTCTGTTGAAGAGCCAGGTTTTGAGGTTTCTTGCGAAGATGGGGAGTGATGTTGTCTGTCTGAGGTGGAGCGGAAGGGCGTTCCAGGCTCTGGCCGCGAGGAAGGAGAAGGAGCGGTCTCTGATCTGGTCTTTCTGGTGCGGGGGACCACGGCGTAGGAGAGCTGGGCTGATCGTAGGGTCCTCTGGGGTGTGTGGAATTTGAGTCGGCTGTTCAGGTATGCTGGTCCGGTGTCGTGGAGGGCCTTGTGGGCGTGGGTGAGCATCTTGAAGGTGACTCTAGCTTCGATGGGGAGCCAGTGGAGTGTGCGCAGGTGCTGGGAAATGTGGCAGTGTCTTGGCAGGTCGAGGACCAGTCTAGCGGTGGCGTTCTGGATGTTCTGTAGCTTGCGAGTGAGGTTTTTGTTTATTCCGGCATAGAGTGCGTTGCCGTAGTCGAGTCTGCTGGTGACCAGGGCGTGAGTGACGGTCTTTCTGTGTTCGAGGGGGATCCATTTGAAGGTCTTACGTAGGAGGCGGAGGGTGTGGAAGCAGAATGACGAGACGGAGTTGATCTGGTGGTCCATTTTGAGCTCGGAGTCCAGGATGATTCCCAGGTTGCGTGTGTGATCCGTGGGGGTGGGCGGGCTTCCGAGGGCGGGGGGCCACCAGGTGTCGTTCCAGGCTTCTGGGTTTGGGCCCATGATGAGTACTTCTGTTTTGTTGGTGTTTAGTTGTAGGCAGCTGTTTTTCATCCATTTGGCGACGGCTTCCATGCCTTCTCGAAAGTTGTGTCTGGCGGTATTGGGTTCGTTGGATAGGGAGAGGATGAGTTGGGTGTCGTGTGCGTATGACACAATGTTGAGTCCGTAGGTTCTGACGATGGGGGCGAGCGGAGCCATGTAGACGTTGAAGAGCGTAGGGCTGAGGGAGGACCCCTGGGGGACTCCGCAGGTGGTTGTGTAGGGTCCGAGAGGAAAGGGGGGAGTCTGACCCGCTGCATTCTGCCGGAGAGGAAGGAGCGGATCCAGTCAAGGGCCTTGTCTTGGATCCATGCATCGTGGAGTCTGCGTATTAGGGTGCGGTGAGAGACTGTGTCGAACACCGCTGAGCGGTCGAGGAGGATGAGGGCTGCTGTTTCTCCTTTGTCCAGTAGGGTGCGGATGTCGTCTGTTGCGGCAAGGAAGGCGGTTTCCGTACTGTGGTTTTTTCTGATCTCTGTAGTGCAGACATGGCACCGTGAATGCCTTCCAGGTAGGCCACCATCTGCTGTAGATGGCTGCCTTGCCCTGGATGGTATTCAACAGTGCAGTCTGACCCACAGAGATGTGCCTCAGGAGGTCAATAGCCTCCTCACTGAGCGAAGTGGAGGGGGCAGGGGCTGAGGTGCCTGGAGGGAAGGAGATTGTCCCCTAAGAGGGTGGAGCCGGAATGTGGGGTGATGGACAAGGAAGATGGTGGTATATCTCCTGTGGGGTCCTCCACCACCTGGGAGTGACCACTGGAGGATGACTCTGATGACTCAGATGAACTTGAGCTTGCCTCCTACGTGGCATTCCACGCACCCTCTCGGCCGCTCGGTCCTTCTGTATCAGAAGTACTGCAACCAGAATCACTGTGTCTAGCTGCTTCCCCGCCGATGTTGGCCCTTTCTCCTTCGCTTGACTGAGATAATGCTGCAATGTAAATTGAAATCAGTTTATTGCATCTGCTGTAAGACACCTGACCATGAGATGTTAACACTAAACATTTCAAAGGTGCACAGATTACACCAGCTCCAAGTTTCAAAACATTGGCTCATTAGCCTGAACACATGAAGGCATGATACATAACCTGCAAACAGTTGCTCACAGTGATATCATGACCCCACACATCTACAAGACCATGAGTGAAGATTATTCCATGTCATCCAGATGTATCTCCTGGTATTGGTCCCCACCTTCTACACTTTGACCTATTTGGGTGATCAGTGAACAAATGCCCACAGCATAAGTTGTCACATTGCCCTAAGGGCATCCTCATTCCATCATTGGAATGTCTGACCACTCCCTTCCTACTTACCATTTGCCGAAGACAATTTGCCATTCAATGCTCATGTGTCACAGTGACTATCTGTGACATCAACATGTAGTGTAAGTTTATTCCCAGGGTGTTAGCATATTACAGTCCCTCTCATGTCGTTCATGACTTCACCATTTGGACATTCCAATAGACGTATGAGTAATGGATCAGGGTATGTGTCACACACTCACCAATGTGTACACAGTCCTGGCTGTGGTAAAACATTGACTGTTTAAGTTACACAATTAACTCACAAATAATCTCAGTGGCCTACACACGTGTCTGATTGACTTAGACATAAACCTAAGAATGTAGTTACATCATGTAGAACACAGGATTGCTGATGTCACAACAACAGGAACAGGTTCACGGCCAACACGTAAGTCCTATTACTGATTGCACTAGTGATGTCGGAACACTTATGCTATCGTACATACCCACCTTGCCAATGGAAAGTGTTGTACAGTCACTGCATCAAAGGTGCACACCATACAATGTCACATGTGATAGACCTACCATCACAAGACACACAATAGTGAGTAAGCATCACTCATTCCACAATGTAGACAGTTGGCCTGTTGGGAGCAATGGTCAGCCGGGTTATTCAACAACATGAGATGATTCATCACTGGAGTCAGCCATGTGACAGACCATGTCACTTTCATGGATACGTGACTGGTCACTGCTGTGTAGCAGGTCGATTCAGAAAATAGGCAAAGGACATCCTTATTCACCTACCACCAGACCTACACATTTGTGTACTCCTCTTGTACATTTGAATTTGGGTCTGCCTCAGTTCGGATGGTGACAATCATGCCTGTCAGCTGAATTAAATGTTAAGGCCACTTGTACAACACTGGTCATAACTTACCCCCTTGTCACTGCTGTTGGGCCCTCAACTGCCCATCAAGCCCAGGATAGGCCACCGCAAGTGTGCGGACCATTAGGGGGTAAGGGTGCAGCGTGCACCCCGCACACGTTGTGAGGGCAGCCCCAGCTGGACCTCCACGATCTTCTGGGTCCAGCATCTCAGGTCCTCCCACCTCTTGCGGCAACGGACACTATGCCGCCTGTAGACCTCCGTGGTCCACAACTTCTGAGCGATTGTCTATCAGATGTCATGCTTCTGATCGGCGTTGACCTGCATAGATACATGAGAGGAAGCAAACATTTCTGCTACAAGCTGACATCAATAGTAAGCACACGTGTATATTACACATGCTGAGATATACAAACACCCAATATACACTTCAGTAATTATCTGCTGAATACCATTATCCCTGTTACTGTCCCAAAATAACAAACGTACCACACTCCCATGATGTACCGCAGGGGTGAGCTACAATGAAACCTGACAATGGCCTTGTGGTCTTTGGAAGGCTGCACAACTTTAGGCAAAATTTGATATCCATCTGTGAAGACAGGCACATTTACTTTAGGCCTACAGTTCATAGAGACTGGTATCAGGGTATGGCCCACAGGCTTTTACTCAGCCTACTATGACTGACCTGCCATGTGTGAGAGTGAGAGGATGCTCACTGGGGTGGTGTGGACATGTCTACTCCTTGATGCTATACAATACTACAACCTATTGAGTATGTGTGCCATGTATTAGCCTCACAGGACACCTTTTGTAATATGTGAGACTGTCCCTGTGATATTAACATACAATAGTAACTCACCCTGGCTTGGTTGGATGTATGATACCTGCTGATTTACTTAAACAATATCACTGAAGAAAGTGGGGCGGGTTAACACCCCACTCCGGACGCACAGATTTTGAGTGCATAACAAATATGCCAAAAAGTCACTTGAGTTCATCACAAATGTTTATTACTGTTTAACACTTCCATGTATACGCTGTTAATGGTTTGTAGGTCACACATTGGACACACTATGTTCACATAAACTCCTTGATGCTATAGATATGCCATAACGCGCCTTGTTCAATAGCATGGATTGCTACATAGATACTCCTCGATAGCATCGTTTCCGTCACCCAATGCATTTCGTACCTTTCCTGGCACTTCGTCAGGGGTTCTCTACAATTTTAAAACATGACTATTAGGTTATATCTCAAGTTCACTTTCATTTGCCAAATTACACAACCAATACCCTTCATGTCAAATAAACATGCTTATAGTTTAAGCTCACCCCGTCATCAACGTTTTTGCCCGCAGAATTCGTGATGATAAATATTACTTAATAAATGCCCCGTCCTTCATTACGCGCTCTTTTCCCGCCGTTCCCCAACTCAACTCTCTTGCCATTGTGACAACCATCTTATCTATCCCTAGTGTCACTCCCTTCAAGATCAATTACACATACCCGTACCTCGAGTGTTCCGATAACTGCTCCCTCTCATTTTCAAGCACGTACTGAATGTTACCCTCCCTCCTTCCTCCAATTATAAACACCTGTATCATGTTCCCGCCTACTCATGTCTTTACCAGGTCACACCCCTTCAGTAGTCCAACTGCAAAGCCCATAATGCACTATTGCTGTTCTTAAAAAACTAATGTGGAACATTGTTATTCCCGTAAATTTTGCCGTCTGAAGATTTTCACATTATTTAATTTCTCCACTCCTATTATTACACTATCCTTGTCTAATGTGTTAACCACCCACACTTATTTCATCTATAAAATATGTTCCCTCTACTGAAAAGTATACATGCACACCGTGTTACGAATACTATTTTAGGCATTTAAATATAGAATTCCCCGCCCTCCCACAGATGTCATTGTAAACATTGATCACACCAAACATCAAATCATAATTGGTTGAGTAGTGTTATATGCAGTAAAATAAACGTTCCCGTTCCGTAACTAAAGTTAACCAGAAGTCCAGCCAATCTTCATCCACTGTTTGCTCCTAAAAAAGTAGTCTGAATGATCACTTTCGAAGAGGGATGTAAAAATAGTCCAATGTGTGACAAAATCCTTTTGTAGGTTGCAATTCCTTAATCCATGGGTGCTACTCGTCGGGTGGACAGAACAATGATAAATCACAAAAATCATGACAGAGTGCACACCAATTCCTTCGTATTTCAACAAACGTTCATTCTTTTCAATGTTTAGCGTGCATGCCCGGGATCGTGGACTGTCCAACCACGTAATTGAAACATCACTGAAGAAAGTGGGGCGGGTTAACACCCCACTCCGGACGCACAGCGTTTGAGTGCATAACAAATATGCCAAAAAGTCACTTGAGTTCATCACAAATGTTTATTACTGTTTAACACTTCCATGTATACGCTGTTAATGGTTTGTAGGTCACACATTGGACACACTATGTTCACATAAACTCCTTGATGCTATAGATATGCCATAATGCGCCTTGTTCAATAGCATGGATTGCTACATAGATACTCCTCTTAACCAAGCAATGATCTGGACTGTGAGTGTGTGAAATTTTCAATTGAGCCTGTACTGTGCGAGCATCAATTGTTGCATATTGTTAACAGATCACTGGTAGTTGTGTTCTTATTTTCTTGTGACATTTATTCTTTATTGAAAATGACGAATACATCAAGCTGATAAAATACAATATTCACAATCCATTAGCCGATGCGTTTCGTCCCAATAGGGACTTCTTCAAGTCTCTAATTTGAGTTCAAGGTGTATATTCACTTTAGGAATTCTATATCAGCAATTTAGCTCTTGAGACACAAACCAATTGAAATGTCAGTGTAGTCACCAAAGAAGTGGCACGGTAGCCAGTCAGAATCGTCTCAGCGTCTGCTTCAAATGCGTCAGAGTACATACAGTCCTCATGCTGCTAAGGATATGCACATGTTTTCATATGTGGCATCATCAGAGTTGTAACAATATCACAAGTACCCTTTAAATGTATGAATGCAGAGATGGCTACATATACCGAACATGAACTCCAGGACTTTTCATATTTTCCCCAAACAATGGTGATGTCACATCCACAATGTATAGTGCTCAACAATAACTAACATGATTGTCCTATGTAGTGAGCTACAAATAATACAGCACCATATAGACGTATAATGTGACTCAGGGGCACAATGTAGTCTGTGAACATGGCACGGTTTGAGTTGCACAGAGTTATATTTGTTGTCACTAACTCATCTATTCCGCTGATGAGCTAGCATTTCCAGTTCATCTGCAGAAAAGGCAGTGGCCATGAGTGCTCCCAGAGGTGGCAAACAGCAGCTGAAGTGGAGGAGGTGTTGGCGGCTGCAGTGTCTGTAGGCAAGTGAGATATTTTTGAAACTGCGGTGTACATGTACACGACTTACGTGGTAATCAGGGGAGACGGACACAGCCATTGACCCACTACCGTCACAATCTACAACGTTTCCTACGGCTGTGTAGGTTGTGGGGTGAACCACCCATTGTGTGTAAGACTTCCGCCGGCGGAGCCACAGTCAGATTGTCCCAAGAGTGAGGCCAGGCAGCTGCTATGTCAACGGTTGAAAGTAGTGGATATTTGAATTTAAATGTGTCACCACCACTCATATGAAGGGGCTACATGTTGGCATGGGAGGTAATCCATAGCCATGTAATTTCCTCGACACTCAGCCTCTGTGTTGTGTGTCACTGGGCATTATTGCTAGATTAGCATGGTGTACTGTATACCACCGTTGACTGTATTTTGCCCAATAAAAAAAGGTGCAAATATCACCTTTGTGAGGCAATATTTGATCATCAGTGCTACAAACACATGTAAAGTGCACAATGGAGATTATTGAGGGATGCTGGATAGGAGGCTTTTAACATGATACATATGTTTCATAAATAGTTCACCAGTTATGTTGTGTCACATGATTTTTTAATTGAAATTGCACATATGTTACTGTGAGCATTGTACTGATATGTTGTCACTTCACACTTAGGTACCTTGGGAGATGGAGGAGAAGGCAGCCTCCACTGTACCACCCATTTCCAGATCTAAAGACCACGGAAGAAAGGGATATAATAAAAAAGTTTCACCTGAATAGGCAAACAATCCGTGATTAATGTCATCAGTTGAAGCCTGATCTCCTGCCTCACAACACAAATCCAACATGTATCCCATCAATAGTGCAACTAATCGCAGCACTGCATTTTTTGCACCGGTTCATTCCAGTACACAGTGGCTATATCTGGTGGTATGTCACAACCAATGTTCATTGGTGTGCTAGGAGTAGTCCTTTCTTCTTTGATGTGACACATTGACAGCTACATACAGTTCCCCAGATATGAGGACTTGGCAAATGTGAAGGCTGTGCTTTATGGATTTGCTTGCATGCCATACGTGATTGGATCCATTGATAGCACCCATATAGCTTTGATACCTCCACACCACAGGGAATGAGCTTACTGTAACAGGAAGCACTTCTACTCAATCAACGTGCAAGTCGTCTGCCTAGTGGATTTGTACATCTCAAACATCTGTGCCCGGTTCCCAGGTTCTGCCTATGATTTGTTTGTACTGCAGAACAGCACCATATCCCAGCTGATGTCACAACTCCTACCAGAGAGGGCCTGAATTGTTGGTTAGTATGAACTGTCCTAACTCTGTATGGGTAATGTCAAGTATTATCATCTCAAACAGGTTGACTCATTGTTTCACTTATGTGTGACTTCCATCTAGGTGACTCAGCGTATCCCAACCGACCATGGTTGTTGGCACCGCTGACGAATCCAACAACGCCGGGAAAGTCTGCTTCAATGAGGACCATTGAAGAACACTGCAGCCAGTGGAGTGGGCTTTTGGGCTCCAGATGTCTGGACAAGACTGAGGGAGCCTCCTCTACTCACTGAGACCACGGTGAGCCACCAGGTGAGGAGCATGAAATGCCAAATGAAGATGATAGTGATGAAGAAGAAGGGAGGGGACTTGAGTCAGGATCTCATCAACAACTTCTTCTCCTGAGTGTAAGTATTTATTGGCCTTTCATTACTGTGACAGTTACAGCACCTCTTGTTGTGATGATGAGATAAGTATGTTAAGCTAAAATGGAAGGAAGGGGAAGCTTGGGGAAGTAGTAGGCAAAGGTGTATTTAAAACAATGTTTTGACACATAGGACTTTAGTTTCTGTAGCATTGTTTATCTCAGATTTTTGGCCAAGACTGTGTTCTCCAGATACTGACTATGTGAATTATTGTATATATATGGTTTGAAATGTACTCTTTATGTGATGTTCTGTTGTAGGTACCTTCACCTTGTCAACTTCATTTGGATATTTCAGAGTTGTGACATCTGTGGGCTTATGTTGCTGTTAGGAAGTACAAGGGTCACATGGCTTGTTCCTAGGATGGAAACACACAGACATTGGGTGTACAAATCCTGTACCAAGACAGCTTGCGTAGTGGTTGGATTGGAGTTCTGAGGAATCCATTGAACTTGTTGCTTGTCGTGTGTTGGACTTAATGCAATATGTGTCTCATCACAAACTCTAACCACATGTGGTAGTGGATTCTATTCAAGCAAATCTTCCTTCACATTGCCTAAATCCTCATTGTGGGTGACATGTATGTAGCTGTTGATGTGTCTCATCATTGTGGGACATACCTCTAGTGGCACACCATTGACATTTGGTGGTGGCATTCCACCAGATAGTGAAACAGTGTGTTGGAATGATGGTTTGATATCAAAATTGAAGTACTGCCATGTGTTTGTTTATTGGTATAATTGATGTGGGATTCCTTCTGTTAGGTAGATTATATGGCTCCAGTGGACGCCATTGATCAATGCTATATGGCCTAATCAATTGTAATTTGTCAGATGTATCCCTTCCTTCCATGTAGGTGTGGTCTGGGACTTTAAATGTGTACACTAGCACAGACTATTGGTGTAATGTTTGATATGGTTTGTAACAGACATCATGACAGCCCCTTGTTTTTAGATGGATTAAAGATGGTATTTGACAATACATTTGTTTGTATGTTTTGTTGAGACTTGGTTGTTAACCTGAGCTAAACATTGTGTACATGCAAAATAACATTTCTTACAGAAGAAGAAGTTGTGAAATTGTTAAGTTCAGATGGAAGGACATGTATGGTGATCTAGATTTGAAACATACTACAGCAGTCAATGAGTCCTAGCCTAGTGCATTTATTTAACTGAACAAGGAGAAATAAACATTATGAAAAAAACACAGGGAAACCAAAAAGTGGAGAAGTCAGTCATGGGGGATGAAACCATAGTTGTAGATGTCAAATGTCCAAGATACTTCTGCCATCAGAAAGGGCAATGGGTCCAGAAATAGTCCACAAAGTGAATGTGTGTCACACACTGGGGGAAACTAGGTCCGACATTTCTTGCTGGTGGAGGTATTGTCTTGCCATCTGAACAGAATGGGAATTTGCGTGGACGTTCCGGCTTGCCAGTGCCGGGGGATCCACAGATGCAGGGCCTGGGGTGTCTGCTGGTGGTTATTCCTCTGGTAGGGCCTCCCTTCCTGTGGCTGCAGCAGATGTTGAGGGGCCTGGTGGTGTGGCACCACAGGAAGATGTAGATGATGGTGGAAAAGCCCTGGCCAGAGTTGTGTTACTGTTCAGTAGCACCCCAACGAGGGAGCCCATGTTGGTGTTGCCATCTCCGTGTGTATGTCCCTCTGCACCTGCTTCATCTTAGGAACACAGGTTGGGGGGACTACTGGTGGCTGAGTTGTTGCAACTGGTGGGAGGAGGTGTTGTGGGCCTAGTGACACTCACTGTTGCCATGTTCCCAGCCTCACTGTGTTAGAAACGGGGTAGCGTGGTGCGGAGCGGGTAGGCCAAACTCGGAGGCATTGTGTAAAGCATCTGCGCAGCACACTCACATGCGACACACTAGGCACACTACAAAAAGAGACCACACCAGGTTAGGTGAAAAAAAACAGCATATGTATTATGCAGAACACGTCAGAAGGCAGTCACAGTTGTAACATTGTGCCAACTGGCACCGGGTAGCAGTCTACAGGGGGGACTATTTACGCGGCAGGGCCAATCGGACCGCTGCCCGAACATTCCAAGTACAAAGAAAGAATAAAGGTAGGGTCCATCAGCATGAGATGAGTAACAGCCAGTAGCTGCTGGCAAGCCCATGCACGTAGTTTAGATGACATTGGCAGTAGGCATGAACCTGAAAACATCATAACATAGCCTTAGGCCTGGAAACCCCCTTATGCATGACATTAGGCGTGGAAGACCTGTTAGCATTGAGGCATCGACATACACTAGAAACAGTGCAATAAGCATAAAAGCATTATGCATAACAGCAGCCCGAGGCGTGAAAACCAGCAATGTAAGCAGGGGACACATTGGCATCAGACCTGAAAGGAAAACATGCTTGCAGCCCATTAGGCATAAACACCGACCCTCATCATGTGGGCCTAACTCCAGGGAGAAGACACACTATGCATAGCATTAGCATAAGTACATTACTTCATAACATTAGCAGGGCACCCTCATAACCCTAATAAGAGCATACATCACATTTGCATGACAACATTAGGAGTGGGCACAACCTCATGAGCACCAAGGCCTCAGTAGGCAGGGCACTCCTTGGGTAACAATTAGGGGCATAAACCAGATTAGCATAACTGCATTAGCCATGGCATTAGACAAAATCATGTTCCGCATAGACATAGGAATAAACTTCATTAACAGTGGGTATCAGGCGCATTAGCATGAGACAGAACCCCAACAGCATAACTGCAATAGGCATAGCGCAGAGGCACCACCCTCGGTGTAAAAGCCTAACCTTAGGACATAAGGACACATTGTGCATCCTATCCGCAGAAATACCACATTAGGCACGCTCATGTCAGCAGGGCCCCCCTTAGGGAAAAGCATTAGGCAATCATCAGCAGTAGGGCATACATATCACGCCACCAACATTGCGGATTAGTTTTTTGGCGCCACTGCCCTGGGGAGCCCCCTCCTTCCAGGGACTCTAACAGGAAAGTTGCCCAATCGTTGCAACTGCCCACTGTCCAGTGGGGCAGTTGTGGAAAGCCCAGTCAGCACCGGCACTACCGTGCCTCCAGAGCCCCCACTGGGACTCTAACAATCACCTTGCCCCACGTTGCAGCTGCCCACTGTCAGCTGGGGCAGCTGTAAGTCCAGCACGGACACCACGGGGCCCTCAGTGCAGCCACAGGGGGGCGGGCACCGACAATGTGCCCCGACTCCACCCCCCCACCAGTAAAGCCTGAGCCCCACTCACCGGGACTCCTCTTGAGGCCTCCGCTGGTCACCAGGTTCCTTCAGGCAGGGGACAGGCACCGGTATGTGCCTCGACCGTCCCCCGCTCTGCCAGGACCACTCTGAACGTCTTCCTCTGGCTTCGGGGACCTCAGGTACCGACCCCGTACCTCGGCCGGCCCCCCCGCCAGTCTCAGAACCCAGCCCGCACTCACCGGCTCTCTCTCTGCCCTCGTCACTTCTCGGGTCACTCGGGGCTCTCCTCTTCCCTTCAGGCCTGGTTCCTGACACCGCAGGGGGAGACGGTGCACTCGGTCTCTGGGCTCGGCACACCAACGGGGCTCTCCTCTCCTCCTGGGCAGGCCCCCACCTACGGAGTGACGTCTCCGTCGACTTTTGGGCCGTTTGCCAGCGCGGGGTGGGCTCCCGCCTGACTTTCTTGCAGACACGGGGCTCTCTTCACCCGGGCCACCCCTCGTGGGGCCCGGGACTTCTGGTTCGACTTGTGGAGGCGGGGTAGGCTCCCGTCCTCCTATCCGCTCCCACTTCCTGGCTCCGGCCGGCAGTGGCTTCCGTCGTGCGGCCCCCGCCCACCTCCAGGCGGGCTTCAAAGCTTCCTTGTCGCGTCGGCGGCTCGGGCCGTAGCGGTGATTTTAGGCAGTTTTGAAGTGCGGGGTGGGCTCCCGCCACGTAACGATAACGCGGGGTAGGCACCCGCTCAAGACAGCATTCATGCGGGGTAGGCACCCGCTAAGTACGACAGTACGGGTTAGGCTCCCGTTATGTGGAAGGATAAAGCGGGGTGGGCACCCGCTCCTAGTTGGAACGCGGGGCTCTCCCTGACACACGGGAGCCCCGCTGGGATTATGGCTTCTCTTCCCGGAGGCACCAACGCGGGGTAGGCTCCCGCTAATTCCAGGAGCACAGGAGGGGGTCCCACTCGCCGGGATTCCCTCTGGCAATTAGAATATAGCACTCCTCTCTCCTGGCAATGTAGGAAATAGTGCCCATGCTCCTCACCTCCTTCTGGGGCACAGTTGTAGTGCTAACGAGGCGCTAGAGTCCTCCCAAATCCAGGGTCCCACAGAATAAGTAGCGCTCTGTCAGCACAGCACTGCAGGCGTCAGCCCCTTCTCCTGGGCAGGGGCTAGGTGCAGCGCTCACGAGGCGCTAGGGCAGGAGAGCAGGCAGGCAATGCTGGGCAAGATCAGCAGGCGGTGGGTACTCATCAAGACAGGACAGCAGTTCCTAGGAACATTCAACCCCCATAATGTGGCACTCCTCCTGGCATGGCAGTCTCCACTCCAGCAGAGTCTCTCACTAGCCCTGTGGACAGTAGAGGGGTACAGATGGGCACAGGGGCCAGCACACAGGCCCTTGTGGCGGTACCTCCTGGCAGGGCGTCCCCTCTCAAGCAAAGTCCACGCACAGTCTGAGCACATGGAGGCACAGCCCCCCTATATATACCCCCCTTCACCCCACCTACCAGAAAGGGCTAGAACCTTCTAGAAGGCTCCTGGCAGTTCCAGTCCCAACTGTCACTGTGGGGGAGGTGTAGGGCACCCTGTCACTTCGAGCACTAGACCGCCAACACACCGCAGGCAGGCGGCACAAAGCACACAGCAATGGCGTCCATTTTAAAAGTGACATTCCCTTCACTGGTGGAAATAAACCTCTGCACACCATTGCGCAGCATTCCATCACGCACATACAGCAAAAAAGGGTAGGGGAAAAGGCGAAAAAGTTCGGGATGACCCTGCAAGCAGGGCCAAGTCCAACACGACCCCCTCCCAGCCAAAAGCCAGGGTAGAACAATCAATGCCTTGATGGGCTTCCCTGCTTAGGGCGAGAAAACATGGACGCGGGCCCGCAACTGCAGGGGCACCCGCAGGTTCTCCGCCACTCTGGAACCCGGTGGTTCCCTCTGTCAACACTCCCTGGACCAACTAAGCCACCCCACTGGCACTCTCTAGTCGGTTGCGGCCAGGAACGGCCCCTAGGCCATCCAGATGTCTCTGGCCCTTGTTGTCTCACAGAGCGGGGGGCAGTAACCCCAGGCCCGTAGTACCCGTTGGCCACTCTACTTCTCCTCCGTGCAGTTCCAAACTGCCACTGGTCCTCCCACCTGGGGTCCGCACCCTCAGGCTGACCAGCAGTCCGGGGCGAGGCTCTCCTCCCCCTACCTCTCCTTCTGGGGTTCCGCCCTCTCCTCCTATGCGGGGCACCCTCAGAACACCACTCTCTCACTCGTCCAGGGCCGTGACCCTGCATCTGATCCACCAACCCAGGATCTAAACCCTGAGGTTGCACCGGTGCTAGAGGCGAGTCCTCCCTCCCTCTGCACCCCCTCCCAGAGTTCCGCACCCTCCCAACTGGAGTAGTACCCCTGGGAGACAACTCCGGGGGGACACTGCTTACAGACGTCCCTCCCGCCAGGTCAGGCAATACCTGAACCGGGCCTCCCAACCCAGGATCGAAGCCCTGTGGTTGAGCCGGTGCCAGAGGCGAGTCCTTCCTCCCTCTGCACCCCTTCCAGAGTTCCGCACCCTCCCACCTGGAGAAGTACCCCTGAAAGTCAAACTGGTAGGGACACTGCTTACAGACATCCCTCCCGCCAGGTCAGGCAGTACCTGTCCCTGGCATCCCAGCCCAGGATCTAAACCCTGTGGCTGAGCAGACCCCAGAACCCCTGGAGCTCTGATTACAGACGCCCCGGGTTCTCCTGGACCTAGGGGCTCCCCTTCAATGGACGGCCTATCAGGACAGCCTAGGCTCCCAACCTGGGGCTCCCTTATGGAACACTCCAGGCCCTGAGACTGCGGTTGGGGCACCTCGGGACACCTCCCCATCTCACTCCTTCTTGTAGATAGGACGGGAGGCCCTACAACCCTCCCACTACACTGGGACCTAGCTGGGCTATTTTGCACCTCTCCCACCTCGCTGGGTTGGAAGATCCCTGCACCATTCCCTTCAGGATCACTCCCCAATGCCCTCTCAGACTCTCTGGCACCCACCCAAAGGCCTGCCTCCCGTGCAAGCTCCCTGGGATCGGAGAGCCCACGGTCAAACAGGTGGTGGCGCAACCTTGGGAAACAATTTCTGAGCATGTGTTCTCTAACAATCAACTGGAACAGCCCTTCCCAATCGTTCACCGCACTACACACCATCCAATCCTCCAGTGCAGTCCAACACACCTCCACAAACTCCTCCCAGGACTGGTGAGACAGTTTTCCACTGCCCTTGAACTCCAACCTGTCCCCCTCTTCCTGGGAATCAGGCCTCGTCTTCCGGGCTCTGGGAGTGGGACTCCCTACACTGGATTCACTCTCGCAGCCACCACTGGATCCCACCCTCACTGGTGAATCCAGACCACAGAAACCACTCTCAGGGGACAACCTACCCTCCTGAGCTAGTCTCTCCCTGGCGAAGGCCCTTTCAGCCTCAGCCATCCTTTCCTGTGCAAGGACCTTTTCCGTCTCCAGCTTTTTCTCTTGCACCCTCAGCCGTGCTATCTCCTTGGCGTGCTCTAACCTGAACCTCTCCAAAGCCAGCTGGTGCTCCCTTTCTTCCCTCCTATCTACCCACTCTTCTGGGGACAGGGAAAGGGATGGGGCAGTGCCCCTGACACTGGACCCAGCACGGGACTCCCTGTCTATGGGGTCCTCCCTACTTACTGGTGTCCCCGCCCTGTCATTTTGTACCTCCTGTTCAGGATCCTTAGGGCCACCCTCCTGGCATACGGCCAGGGCCCTCTCTTGCTCATAGTGCTCCCAGTCCCATTCATCCTCTTGCCATTGAATCAGGAATCCCTGAAGGACTGGCTTGGTGTCCGACCCACTTACTATTATATCTCTCTCCTCACAGAACCCCCTCAACTTCAACACACTGTACTTGAACAGATGGTCAAAATTAAAAAGGCAGATTCCATTTTGGCAAGACACCAGGACGCAGTGCAAGACAAGGGACCTAGGTGGAGCTGCCACAGGAGTGCGCAATTCAAAATGACACTTTCAGGGCGAACGATAATCAGACAAACAATCCCCCAATCTGTGATTATTCTAGGTGCACCGTTTGTAGTGCCACCAGTTGTCGCTGTGGTAGTGCGCAAACACAAGTCCTATCCCACCGCTGAACACCAATGTTAGAAACGGGGCAGCGTGGTGCGGAGCGGGTAGGCCAAACTCGGAGGCATTGTGTAAAGCACCTGCGCAGCACACTTACATGCGACACACTAGGCACACTAGAAAAAGAGACCACACCAGGTTAGGTGAAAAAAAACAGCATATGTATTATGCAGAACAAGTCAGAAGGCAATCACAGTTGTAACATTGTGCCAACTGGCACCGGGTAGCAGTCTACAGGGGGGACTATTTACACGGCAGGGCCAATCGGGCCGCTGCCCAAACCATTCCAAGTACAAAGAATGAATAAAGGTAGGGTCCATCAGCATGAGATGAGTAACAGCCAGTAGCTGCTGGCAAGCCCATGCACGTAGTTTAGATGACATTGGCAGTAGGCATGAACCTGAAAACATCATAACATAGCCTTAGGCCTGGAAACCCCCTTATGCATGACATTAGGCGTGGAAGACCTGTTAGCATTGAGGCATCGACATACACTAGCAACAGTGCAATAAGCATAAAAGCATTATGCATAACAGCAGCCGAGGCGTGAAAACCAGCAATGTAAGCAGGGGACACATTGGCATCAGACCTGAAAGGAAAACATGCTTGCAGCCCATTAGGCATAAACACCGACCCTCATCACGTGGGCCTAACTCCGGGGAGAAGACACACTATGCATAGTATTAGCACAAGTACATTACTTCATAACATTAGCAGGGCACCCTCATAACCCTAATAAGAGCATACATCACATTTGCATGACAACATTAGGAGTGGGCACAACCTCTGAGCACCAAGGCCTCAGTAGGCAGGGCACTCCTTGGGTAACAAGTAGGGGCATAAACCAGATTAGCATAACTGCATTAGCCATGGCATTAGACAAAATCATGTTCCGCATAGACATAGGAATAACCTTCATTAACAGTGGGTATCAGGCGCATTAGCATGAGACAGAACCCCAACAGCATAACTGCAATAGGCATAACCCTGCGAGCGCAGAGGCACCACCCTCGGTGTAAAAGCCTAACCTTAGGACATAAGGACACATTGTGCATCCTATCCGCAGGAATACCACATTAGGCACGCTCATATCAGCAGGGCCCCCCTTAGGGAAAAGCATAGGCAATCATCAGCAGTAGGGCAGACATATCACGCCACCAACATTGCGGATTAGTCTTTTGGCGCCACTGCCCTGGGGAGCCCCCTCCTTCCAGGGAGTCTAACAGGAAATTTGCCCAATCGTTGCAACTGCCCACTGTCCGGTGGGGCAGTTGTGGAAAGCCCAGTCAGCACCGGCACTACCGTGCCTCCAGAGCCCCCACTGAGACTCTAACAATCACCTTGCCCCACGTTGCAGCTGCCCACTGTCAGCTGGGGCAGCTGTAAGTCCAGCACGGGCACCACGGGGCCCTCAGTGCGGCCACAGG
The DNA here is from genome assembly GCA_963921515.1 of Calotriton arnoldi. Lineage (NCBI taxonomy): Eukaryota > Metazoa > Chordata > Amphibia > Caudata > Salamandridae > Calotriton > Calotriton arnoldi. The sequence continues at coordinate 258,540 of CAWUFW010007768.1, read as the reverse complement.
GGGGCGGGCACCGACAATGTGCCCCGACTCCACCCCCCACCAGTAAAGCCTGAGCCCCACTCACCGGGACTCCTCTTGAGGCCTCCGCTGGTCACCACGTTCCTTCAGGCAGGGGACAGGCACTGGTATGTGCCTCGATCGTCCCCCGCTCTGCCAGGACCGCTCTGGACGTCTTCCTCCGGCTTCGGGGACCTCAGGTACCGACCCCGTACCTCGGCCGCCCCCCCCCCGCCGGTCTCAGAACCCAGCCCGCTCTCACCGGCTCTCTCTCTGCCCTCGTCACTTCTCGGGTCACGCGGGGCTCTCCTCTTCCCTTCAGGCCTGGTTCCTGACACCGCAGGGGGAGACGGTGCACTCGGTCTCTGGGCTCAGCACACCAACGGGGCTCTGCTCTCCTCCTGGGAAGCCCCCACCTACGGAGCGACGTCTCCATCGACTTTTGGGCCGTTTGCCAGCACGGGGTGGACCCCCACCTGGCTTTCTTGCAGACACGGGGCTCTCTTCACCCGGGCCACCCCTCGTGGGGCCCGGGACTTCTGGTTCGACTTGTGGAGGCGGGGTAGGCTCCCGTCCTCCTATCCGCTCCCACCTCCTGGCTCCGGCCGGCAGTGGCTTCCGTCGTGCGGCCCCCGCCCACCTCCAGGCGGGCTTCAAAGCTTCCTCGTCGCGTCGGCGGCTCGGGTCGCAGCGGTGATTTTAGGCAGTTTTGAAGTGCGGGTGGGCTCCCGCCACATAACGATAACGGGGGGTAGGCACCCGCTCAAGACAGCATTCACGCGGGTTAGGCACCCGCTAAGGACGACAGTACGGGGTAGGCTCCCGTTATGTGGAAGGATAAAACGGGGTGGGCACCCGCTCTTCGTTGGAACACAGGGCTCTCCCTGACACACGGGAGCCCCGCTGGGATTATGGCTTCTCCTCCCGGGGGCACCAACGCGAGGTAGGCTCCCGCTGATTCCAGGAGCACAGGAAGGGGTCCCACCCGCCAGGATTCCCTCTGGCAATTAGAATATAGCACTCCTCTCTCCTGGCAATTTAGGAAATAGTGCCCACGCTCCTCACCTCTTTCTGGGGCACAGTTGTAGCGCTAACGAGGTGCTAGAGTCCTCCCAAAGCCAGGGTCCCACAGAATAAGTAGCGCTCTGTCAGCACAGCGCTGCAGGCGTCAGCCCCTTCTCCTGGGCAGGGGCTAGGTGCAGCGCTCATGAGGCACTAGGGCAGGAGAGCAGGCAGGCAATGCTGGGCAAGATCAGCAGGCGGTGGGTACTCATCAAGACAGGACAGCAGTTCCTAGGAACAGTCAACCCCCATAATGTGGCACTCCTCCTGGCATGGCAGTCTCCACTCCAGCAGAGTCTCTCACTAGCCCTGTGGACAGTAGAGGTGTACAGATGGGCACAGGGGCCAGCACACAGGCCCTTGTGGCGGTACCTCCTGGCAGGGCGTCCCCTCTCAAGCAAAGTCCACGCACAGTCTGAGCACATGGAGGCACAGCCCCCCTATATATACCCCCCCCTCACCCCACCTACCAGAAAGGGCTAGAACCTTCTAGAAGGCTCCTGGCAGTTCCAGTCCCAACTGTCACTGTGGGGGAGGTGTAGGGCACCCTGTCACTTCGAACACTAGACCGCCAACCCACCGCAGGCAGGCGGCACAAAGCACACAGCAATGGCGTCCATTTTAAAAGTGACATTCCCTTCACTGGTGGAAATAAACCTCTGCACACCATTGTGCAACATTCCATCATGCACATACAGCAAAAAAGGGTAGGGGAAAAGGCGAAAAAGTTCAGGATGACCCTGCAAGCAGGGCCAAGTCCAACACACTGGATGAACCAGCACCATCGTCCACGTCAAGATGCCCAGGAATGTCCTCATCACTGTCGCTTGCTCCTGGGTTGCAGGGTGGATCTATTCGGTGCAAGAGCTGTGGCCACTTGCTCTGGTCAAAGACCTGTTGGGGAATGGAGAACATTGTTATTGCTGGTAGTGTGATATCCACCTCCAAATCTTGTGGCACAATCAGTAAAACCTAGAAGGAAAAAATTAATAGGTAGAGATTATACCAAATATGCGTGCTGCGCGGACGCCAGTGCCATTAGGAGCTGATCGTATCGAGTGTTAGCATCGTGCTTGCCGCACTCTTAACATTTTGGTTTGTACTCGCTATTCGCAACTGTTTTAAAATTACTGACTGTGTTTTATTTTTATATTGAAACTGACCTTTGAATTTGAAATTGCACTATTGCACTCGCCACTTTAGAAGGGTTGGACCCTCACTTCTCTGCCTGGTGGATCCCGGGGTAGACAACTAGGGCCGCCATTTTAGGCAGTGCGTGCTCTAGTTGTTCTTGGACACAAATAAGCGCGCTGCGCAGACGCGCCGCTGGCGCACCGAAGGCGTGCCTAAGGCAAGCCCGTCTGCGCCCGTCAGCGTCCCGGAGGCGGCCAGCACCAGCCATGCTGCCCATTTCACGCCCGGTTCGTCAGGCCTCTGCTTATCTTACAGCTGCGCTGAGCTGCTCGCGCTCTGCCCACAACGTTGTAAGTGCGCCAGCTCGTGGAAGGTTTTAGACAACCTCACTACGGTTTGTGAGAGCTGCAACTTCCGTCTATGTTCTAGACCTGCTGACTCAGTCTTACCTGATACCCGCCCTTTGATTATCCTGAAGGGGCACTGCATACAGGCAGCCTTGATCAATGCCCGCTCGCTAGTCAAACATCCCCAAGATATTTTTGATCTTCTCTCGGATGAGCCCCTCGACCTGTTATTTATAACGGAGACTTGGCTCAACAAGTTTTCCAACCCAGTCATCGAACTGGCTATTCCTGGGGGTACAAAGTCTCCCGGGCTGATCGCAAATCGGGAAGAGGCGGAGGCATAGCGGTGGTGTTTAGGGATACGTGGACTTTCCTCCGCGGTGAGACCCTGGGAATTGGTGATGGGGAGGCGCTTGATTTTGCCATCATTATTTCACCTCATTTTACGCTGGGTGGTACATTGGTCTATAGGCCCCCGGCCCTACAGGAGCCTTCTTGAAAGCCCTAGATGAGGTCATTGTTCCCGGGCCCTGCGATTCTCTAATTTTTTACTTCTTGGGGACTTTAATATCCATCTGGACTGTGTGGAGGCGGGTGAAACAAGGGAGTTTTTGGACTCACTGAACCTCGCCCAGCTCTCCCAATGGATTAGCTCCCCTACACACCGTGGAGGGCACATTTTAGACCCGGTTTGCTCTAATTTCCCTATATGTGTCAAAGAACCCCTTCAAGTCACCTGGTCGGATCATTTTTTGATCTATTTCTTGTGGACCATTCAGAAGTCCCACCCACATAGCTGGCATCGCCAGGGCAGACCCTCTCACAAAATCGACCCTTCTGCCTTCAGCTTGGTCTTGGCAGATACTCGGCCTACCTTCACCATGGATCTGGGAGGAGCCCTGGAGACCTTTACTAGTTGAATCTCACATGTGGTGGAACATCTATCCCCGCTCTCTTCCAACAAGCGAGCCAGAGACTCCCCCTCTAAACCATGGTTTTCCAAAGTGCTAAAAGAGCAAACACAGCACTGCAAAAAATTGGAACGATGCTGGAGACTGGCTTACTGTCCTCTCAACCAAAATGACATTAAGGAAGGCTCAGAAAGCATATTACGCTTCCATTCCTCAGGCAAAAAGCCTCTACTATGCGGAGCGCATATCCCTGTCTAAAAATAATGCCAAAGAAATTTTCTCAATTGTGAAGAGCTTTTTAGCCCCCAGCGCCGAGCTTATCACCTTACCTACCTCGGACACCTGGTGTGAGAAACTGTCTAGTTTCTTCATTGACAAGATTCAGGCGATCCAGGCAAATTTCGGGATTAGCACCTCTGGTCAGGTGGGGATTGCCCTCCTGAATATTTCTACATCTAGCTTACCCCTATCCCCTTCCCTGACAGCATTCTCTCCTATTGCTCCACAAGACTCATTGACTATCCTTGTACGGCTCCCCGTCTGACCCTTGTTTGGCCAGGCTGTTAGCCTCTGCTGCTGAGGTTGTTAATCCAGAGGTTAATACCCTCATTAATATGTCCCTTCAGACCGCCATCGTTCCCCTAGATTGTAAGCAGGCCAAACTTCTGCCTCTGTTGAAAAAGCCATCTCTGGACCCTTCCACTCCTGCTAGCTACCGCCCTATCTCCCTTCTCCCGGCCGTGGCGAAAGTGTGCGAGAAAGCGGTTAACAAACAGCTCTCCAACTTTGTTGAAACATCTGGCTTGCTCCATCCAGCCCAATCAGGGTTCAGGGCCACATAGAGTACAGAGACAGCTCTTGTTGAAATCTCAGAAGCAATTAGAGAGTGTTTGGACGCTGGTGGCAGAGCGGCTCTCATTTTATTAGACCTCTCTGCCACCTTTGACACGGTGCCACACTCCCAGCTACTGGCGGTCTCTCGAACATTGGTGTCTCTGGACTAGCTTGGAATTGGCTCAAATCATTCCTAGAAGATGGATCGCAGCAAGTGTGGCTGCCCCCGTCCTCTTCGGCCCCTAAAAAGGTGACTACTGGAGTGCCGCAGGGCTCTACCCTGAGCCCTCTTCTCTTTAACATATACGTCACTCCCTTGATCTATCTGGCGGAGGAGCTGGGAGCTAAGATCATGGCTTATGCGGACGATACCCAGCTCCTCTTCACTTGGAGGGAAAATGACATATCCCCGGCCCAGGCCAAAGCCTGTCTTACAGCCGTCTTTAAATGGCTCTCATCTGCTCAGCTTAAGTGCAACGAGGACAAGTCGGAGGTTCTTTTGTATGGGACTTTTCCTCCGCAGTTTAGGGAATCTCTTTGGCCGGCAGACTATCCTCTACCTAATTCTGCGGGTCAACCAGTCAAAAACCTGGGGATCTGGTTTAACGAAGATCTCCGGTTCTCCACACAGATAAAGAAACTAGCAGGGCAGTGCTTTGGTACACTGAAATCTCTTAGGAAGTTTTTACCCTTGTTACCCAGGGCAGCCAAGGAAATGGTTACCCGCGCCCTGATTCTCACACGCATTGATTATGCTAACGCCCTATACATTGGCTTGCCAGGGTACCAGTTGAAGAAACTGCAAGTAATACAAAATGCTGCGGCCAGGGCTCTGCTTAACATCCTGGGAAGATCCAGCATAAAACAACATTTGCATGATTTGCACTGGCTCCCCGTGGCCCAACGAGTTAAATTCAAAGCCCTCGCTTTGGCCCACGCAGCCCTGTACGGATCTGGCCCGCTTTATCTTAGGAAACATTTTAGCTTTTATGCGCCACGAAGACAGCTGCGCTCAGCCTCACAGTGCCTGGCGGTGATCCCCCGTTTCCACCTCACAAGAATGGGGGGCAGTTCCTTGACCTACAAGGCAGCGGAGGCTTGGAATTCCCTTCCCCACGAGTTGCGTGATACTTAGGACCCTAAGTAGTTCAGGAAACGGCTAAAAACCCTGCTTTTTATCTAATTTGCAGTTGCCTTTCAGCTCCTCTCCTTTTTTTTTGGCTTCCGCGCCGGGACACTCTTGAGTAGCCGTGCGCGATACAAATGTCTATAACATAACATAACATTCATGTGTTGATAGATTTCAATGGTAATGCACATGTTAAGCAGACATTTTCGGATTCCATACACATGTACTTCTAATACACAGTTCATACCATGTCCTGAGTGGTAGCCAGTTAGATTAGTAAGCATACATGACATCTATAAACCTTTCTATCCAACACATTGGAGATGTGGCTTGTGCATAGAACCATTCCAAAGCCCAGCTGAGTACAAAACAGTAGATGACACAACTTGATTGTGTCTTTGCCATTAGTGATCATGTGAGCAGTGTAGAGTCAAAGGGTCACCTACCACTTAAAATATTTTGATTTGGGTTCATGGCTTTCTATGTTGGGCAAACACACTTGTTGTGGGGTCACTCATGCCATCAATTGTTTCAGTTGCTGAGGCCATGGCTACATACAGGACAGTATAGTGACATGTGCCTGAGGAGAGCATTTGATGTAGATTGCTGTCTCCATGAGGATTGAAGATCAGTTGTTATTTGTGAGACGTGACAATCTGCAAAAGCACATTTTCCTCTTGTTTTGGGTAACTGAAATAGGGCACTGTGGTAGTTGTAGTCATTTCTAACCCAACTTGTCACACTATCTAGCTGGTTATTGTGACATAGCTGTTGACATTATGCTGTTGGGATGGCCCGTACATTTACATTGGGGCAGATAAGATGTATCAGGGGATATTATATTTTATACAACACTTACAGACATCATTCCATCATGTGCCATGATGTGGAGATTGATGCAACAAACCCTATATGCAACACTAAACATTCAAACAGACATTTTCACATCCCTGATGCTGATACTTTGCTGATTGGATGTTAGAGAAATATGTGGAAATCACATTGTTAAGAGCTTGTTTGTGAACAAACAGGGGATTTGGGTTTCATGTGAGTTTGTTAAGTGTCACTTACCAGACTCTGCTCCTGCAGGTATTCCATGCAAGCCTTCAGTGTGTAGGATGGCCAAGATCTTCTCCTCCCAGGGGAAAAAATATACGGGTATTCTCAGAGGACCTCCACCAGGTGTTGTTTGGAGGCCAGGTTGCGCGCCTTCCACCTCAGGTTGTTCAACCTTTTCCTAATTTCCCAGTGAGTGTGGTATGGTAGCTACAGCATTCACTTTGTGAATTACTCTGTCCTACATTTCTCTTTTCTGAGTCATAGCAGTATTTTGGACTTGGGCTCCAAAGAGATGTGGCTCTACTCTAATGATTTCATCCACCATGCCTCACAACTCTTGCTCAGAAAACCTTAGATTATTGGGTCTGGGCATTATCAAAAAATGGAGGAACTAACAGTACAACAACTATTTACACCCAGGAGAAGTAAAAGAGCAGGAAAAGTGTGTGGTTAGTGACAACTGTTGTAAAAAAAATAGCCTGCCTTCTCTGTCCCAGATTTACCTCACAAATACTCTGGAGCAGTGGAGTGGCAAAGGATCATGGTCTGAAATGGGGTGTGCTTTATAGTATGCTATGCAGGTGTCTCCAATTGGCCCATGAACACCAGGTGTGCTGTATTTGTGGCCATCCAAAGGTCACTGTTCAGTTGCTTTACAAAGCGCGAAACCGCCACATCGGTCTCGTCAGTACTAAAGCATTTTCATAGTTTGCTTGGCGGCAATACGCAGCCCTGATGGTGTTGGCATACTGATTGCCAGTATTGCAGTCTGCCCATCGGTAGCTGGGAGCACTCTGTCGTGGCGGTCTGCTGCTCAACCTCCATGCATCGTAGAGGGGCAGGCGGAACACCACCTGCTCTGCAGTGTGTTTTGGACCGTTGCGGTGTCGGTTTGGCGGTAAGGCAGTCAAACTCGTAATCGTAAGTCCAAGCATAGAAATCTTCACCGTGACTTTGTTCACTGGCTCCCCGACGACGATGTCTCCTCCTCGGACACTGCTTACTGCCTTGCCCCACTGAACTTTTATCTTCTCAGACATTTTTCTTCAAAAGTCCGAAGGTAAGAGGAGACTGGGCCCGATCCACTTCGTGTAACCGAACCGTGCTCCACCACGGTCGACCATGAGTTTCGACTTTGCCCTGGTCTTGCGCTTTCAAATGCCCATGATTGGTGCTTTGATCTTCTAGGCACTATTTTTTACTTTAAACTTTAAAAATTCATAACTTCGGTTACACCGATTGGATTTTTGGGGTATTTGGAGAAAATCTCCCAAAAAAATATTGTGCTACAAAAATATTATGTCAAGAATATTGGGATTAGAGAAATATCGTCAGCATGAATATCGAATGTAAAAATATCGTTTTTAGTGATGCTTTTAAAATCATTGCAAAAATTATCGATGTAGAAAACGTAGTATGTACTATCACTTGTAAGTGTTCATTTGTTTGTAATTCATTGTAGTTTGTTTAATTTTATATCTAATTTATGTTTTTATTTTTGTTTTTTGTAAGATAATTTATTAGTTATGATTTTTTAAATATGTATTTGTAGTTGTATTAATGTAAATAAATAATGTTTTTATATTTTCTAGTAGCAGGATGTTGGGTTCTTAGGGGAAAAGGGTGGGGAGATTTTTAAAAAGTGTATATTTTAAACTAAAATTTATAGTAATAATTTTAATGATATGCAAATTAATATTTTACAATTTTAAAATGTTTTTTGTTACTTTAATGTTTTTGAGTAATTTTAACTTAATATTAATTAAAATATATATGAAAGGTCTTGAGGGCCTTATTACGAGTATGGTAATCCTAGAACCACTATACTCGCGGTGGTGGTCTGACCACCACCACCCGTTCACCCTATTATGAGTGTGGCCGGATCAAGGATCCTGCTGCAGCGGCAGTCTCCAAAGGGCCTGAATATGTGGGCGGTGCGATGCCTGTGCTGCAGCAACAAATGATGGATGGAATGCTGAATGAATAAAACATTCAGGAGATCTGGATTAAATCCATTGTTCTTTTGCTCACTATGCCACCCTAGTTTAGACCCAGCCTTATGCAAATCAGTATTGACCTTGTTCCTCGTGGGAACAGTCCTGCCAGAACTGCCAAGCCAGGTCCTCCCTGGACCAGAAACAAGCATCCTGGGACCGGTTTTGGGGTAACACCCCTCGTCAGCCAGGCTAGCTTGAATCCAGTGGCACAGCGAGCAAGGGACCCGCGTCTGGCCATACCCATCCCACATAGGGCGAAAAGTGCTGCAGCAACAAATGATGGACGGAATGCTGAATGAATCAAACATTCACCCCTAGTCAAGAGATCTGGGTTAAATCTGTTGTTCTTTTGCTCACTACGCCACCCCATTTTGGACCCAGCCATATGCAAATCAGTCTTGACCTTGTTCCTCATGGGAACAGTCCAGCCCGAACTGAACCGCAGAGCACATTCCGGCGTGCATTTCCTCCGCCCTGAAAAGGGTGGTGGAAATGCATGTAAGGGGGCCCTAACAAGGCCCGTGGCTGAAATCTGGCCATGGGGGTGTGTGCGGGGTGCACATGTTGTGCCCCCCTGGAATTGCACCTTTGTTTCTGCATGGTGTGGCATACACAGTATGGTGCATGCCATACCATGCAGGAATGTGCTGCAGGCTATGTCCTGGTGGCGGTATGCTTGTTAGGTTCTCCTATGAGCCTAACATACCGCCGTTCGGAGACTGCCTCAGCACTGCCATCCTGCCCTGGATTAAACTCACAATCCGGAGGGTGGGTGCACCATGGGCTTGGCAGTCTTTCTGTGACCGCGGCGGTGCGGTCCCAATCGATGACCACCAAGCTCGTAATAAGTTCCTTAGTGTATAATATTTTTTAATTGAAATAAAATAATTTATTAAAATATCTTACAAAATAAAAATATTAAAAAAATTATTCTACTAAGTAAACTAATTATATAGAAGTTTCAAAATTAAAATATTTTATGGAAAATATTTTTCAATTATAAAGTTTTAAAAAATGTATTTAGTTCTTTTAATATTTAAATACATTTTAATTTAATAGTAAATAAAATATATAATAATGGTATTAAATTTAAACAAAATAAAAATAACCATATTTAAAAATCAATTTTAAAAAATGTAACATTTTTAGAAATTATTTTTATTTAATCATTTTAACATTTATTTTTGTTCTGCAAAATGTCTTAGTATAAAAAAAGTATATTTATTTTGTTTTTAAATTATACATTTATTTTCATAACATAGTTTTAATTTTTATTATCTATGATTGTTAATTTTGGATTATCATTTTATTTGTTTTTTATGGTATAAAGTTTGCAATGGTAGTAAATATTTTTATATTATTAATTATTTTTAATATTTTTAATATTTTGATGTTTAAATATGTTTATATAGGTCTGTAGTTTTGGATAGTGAGTTTTTAGATAAAATATTATTGTATTGTTAAGAAGTTGTGTGTGAGTATGGAGAGTTGATTGTGTATATCAAATATTTAATTTGTATTAGCAGTCTTTAGAATGTTTTAGATTGAAGTGTGTACAATAAATTTTAGATCTTTAGCATCTAAAATCTTCTTCAAATAGCCTTAGATTGGAGTGGAATAGTAAATGTAACCCCTTTAGTGTCCAACACCTCCCCCCAATATGGTTAGACTGGAGTGGCAATAGCACATGTCACCCCTTTAGTGTCTAACGTCTTCCCCTAATATGGTTAGACTTGAGTGGGAATAGTAAATGTCATCCCTTTAGTGTCGAATACCTTCCCTTAATGTGGTTAGACAGGAGTGGGAATAGTAAATGTCACCCCTTTAGTGTCCAACACCTTCCCACAATCTGGTTAGACTGGTGTGGCAATAGAACGTCACCCCTTTAGTTCCCAACACCTTCCCCCAATATGGTTAGATTGGAGTGAGATCAGTAAATGTCACCCTTTTAGTGTCAAACACTTTTCAAAAAATGGGTTATGTTGTAGTGTGATAATTTAATTTTATAGTTTTAGTCAGCAATTGTTAATTTTTATGGTATTTCTATGCAGTAGAAATAGGTTGTGTTAATTTATTAATATTGTTGGTGTTGAGAAATATAGCAAATAAATAGTTATTTATATATTTGTAGGCAATACATTTTTTATCAAATAGATATGTAACACATTGTTCTCATTGTATTTATGTTTTCAAAGTTTATTTATTGTATAATTTTACATTTTTAAACATATATATATATATATATATCAATTCATATCTAAACTTTAATATAAAGTTAAGTAAAATAAATTAAATATTTTTTAATAAATAAAAGTACATTATTTTTAATTACCATTGCATTTTCCACTTTTGTTTACCATTTTTAACAGTTTTTTAAACATTCATTACATTGTTGTATATACGTTTTCAACATTATTTTAGCATACGTTTTTTTAATAATAATTGTATATTTAATACTATTATTTAATTTATACTTTACAATTTTATAACATTTTAAACAGCATTTTTGGAATAATTGGTTCAATTTTTTCATACATTTATTCAACATTTTTACATTATTTCCCATTTATTTCTATGGGGAGTTAGTCTTTTTTTTAGTTTCATTTTGTGGCCATTTTTTTTTTTACCGCTAGCTTTTATTTTGTAATCTGCTTGTGTTATTTTTAGTCTATTTTCCTGGCACCAGGTTGCAGTTAGGTGCTGCTGTTCGTCGAATAGGTAAGTCCTTTTTAAATGATTTTTTAAGCTTCTAGAGGGTGAGGGAGTGCAGGAGAGAGGTCTGCATGTTAGTTATAGTGTTGTTTGTGGCTTTTTGGTATATTTAGATGTATTAATAGTAGTGTTGTTCACTAGTTAGTAGTTTTGAGTTTTTGTACACTAATTTAGTAATGTATAGTTATTTTATGTTGAATTGGATTATTTTATTTATATTTTGATGATTAAATTTGATGTATATGTATTTAAGGGAATGTAATTTGTCATGTGGTTGAGTTTTAGTACTTTACTTTACAGGTGTTTGTCCACAAACGTGCTCTATGGGCATTGTGAGTTTCTGATTTGTGTTTTTTAAAAAGAAAATCAATTTTGGTTTCTAATAAACCAATGCTTTTTACTTTGATTAGCTTTTTTATGCGTTTCCTGGATCGTTTATATTTTTTAAACACTTTTTCAGGTTTTTTATGGTTCTTAGATACCTTGAATTGCTTCGAGGGATTTGTATTGGATTCATTTTATTTTTGCATTTTGTGGTGGCCTTTTTGGACAATATTTTTTCCCATTTTCGGTAGTTTACTATTTTTAACTACGTGAATACAGAGGAAGATCACAGCTACATTACAGTATGTTTTATTTTATTCTTTTAGATTGGAAATGCAATATTATATTCTTTGTGTAAATATTATTTGATTGTTATTTGAAATTGTGCACGTTTATGTGTTGTAATTCATTTAGGTGATGGATTGAGTTTGTTTTTAGTTTCTTGGTATTTTAGTATCTTAAAGGCCCATTACAATACCGGGCGTAAAAAAATCCGCCACCCATGAAAGCGGCAAAAATCCGCCCGCCTACACCGTCTGAATACCGACCCAGCAATCATGATGCCTCGAACCGAAAACCGCCAGCGGCGGAAAAACACACAAAATACCGCCCGCCCTTGCCCGAGTCGGAGTCAAACCGCCCGCCACGGACGGAAAGACGCACGACAACACAAAACCGCCCGCCCTCACGGTCGAGACACCGCACGTGAAATTACGATCGCACCGACATGAGCGCGGAAAAACAACAAATACACCGCCCGCCAGCGTAAACAACACTGAAGAAAATGGACACGGCAGAAGCCATGGCGGCCACGTCCCTGCACAGAAACAGCCGCGGACTCAAACAAACACACACAACATGGCAAACAAGTCCACACAGCAACCCACGCACAAATACACAGACAAAGTACACATCCCGAAAACACACCACCCCTGGACAAACAAATAAACCACAAAGCCCAGAACACCAGCCACAACACACCTGAAAACAACAGACCATCAGGACACACCCAAACAGGTAAGTACAAAAGCAGCCCCTCCACAGACCACAACCCCTTGCAACATTGCAAAGCAGAGAGGAGAGGAGAGGACACAGTGACACAGCAAGGACAGCAGCACACCACAGATACGCACACATCACACCCACCACCACCCACCACCAAACACCGGCACCACAAACCCCCTGCACATCACACATCACACACCGCACCAGCACCACAAACACCATGGCATCACACAGAATGCCCAAGTTCACTTCCACTGAGCTGACGGTCATGGTCGACGAGATCGTCAAGGTGCACACACAAATCTATGGCAACCAGGTCCAGCACACACCACTAGCCACCAGAAACAGACTGTGGAACAGAATTGTAGACCAGGTCAATGCAGTCGGGACCGTACCCAGAAACAGAGGAGAGATAAACAAACGGTGGAACGACATCAAAAGCCTGGTCAAGAAGAAGGAGAGCAAAAATCGAGAGCTGGCTGCCACGACTGGCGGAGGGAATCCCGCGCATTACAAGACCTTCAAAGCGTGGGAGGAGAAGGTGCGAGCCATCATCCATCCGGAGATCCTCACCGGATTACCAGGGGGAGTGGAGGCTGGTAAGTACAAACAAATGTATACCAGCACACCGCTATGTACTCACATGCACTACCACCATGCCATAGCTCCGAGGGACAAACACCCCCATGTCCAGTACACAATACACAACACATCACTCACACATGCAACAGGCACCACCACACACACAGCCCAAACATATCAACTAACAAAACCATGGGGGCATGTGTACACCCAGCCAGCCACGTAACTACCAACAGGTCCCCTAGTACTCCAGAAGCGCCACAACGAGCACCCCCACACCCATGTGGCAGCCATAGCTGCACCAACCGACAAGTAACAGGTAAGTAGCCGCAACACAAAGGCAGTGGGTGGGAGGGGGACAGCTGAAGTACAACACCCACCAGGCCCCTAGTCCTACAGCACAGCAAGGCGGAGCACCCACCACACCCATGTGGCAGCCGTAGCTGCACTAACCGACAAGTAACAGGTAAGTAGCAGCAACACAAAGTGCAGTGGGTGGGAGGGGGGACAGCTGAAGTACAACACACACCAGGCCCCTAGTCCTACAGCACAGCAAGGTGGAGCACCCCCCACACCCATGTGGCAGCCGTAGCTGCACTAACCGACAAGTAACAGGTAAGTAGCAGCAACACAAAGCGCAGTGGGTGGGAGGGGGGACAGCTGAAGTACAACACACACCAGGCCCCTAGTCCCACAGCACAGCAAGGAGGATCACAGCCCACACCCCACACCCACGTAGCAGCCACTGCAGTGCACACCGGCAGCCGACAGGTAGACATCCCGCCCCAGGACAAACGGTGTCAGTGGGTGTCCAGCCATCACCACGACCCATAACACCGCCCCCACCCCCACAGACCTGCAACATGGAGCACCCCCCGCCCATAACCATGTTGCATCCAGTCCAGTGCACGCTCAAAAACAACCTGCAGGTGGGAAACTGGACAGGGCGGGGTGACTGGAGGCATGAGGACTGAATTACGACTAACACATGGGACATGTCAAGTAGCAGAGGAACACGCAGCACTGCTCCCTGCCACAACCATGTGAACAATGTGCACACGGACATGAACCACAGAGTCACACCCCACATGACCCATCACAGACACAGCAACACCCAAGGAGCCACGTCTGCATGCACAAGTCACACTGATTACAGAACCACACGGCAGGCACAGTGCAACCCATCACACACAACTGCAACACCATCGAAGTCCTGTCCATGTAGCCCCTACTGCCTGTCAACCACACATCCCACAACTACGCCCATGTAAGACATACCACACTAGACGCAACAGCGTGGAACAACATAAATGCACACGAACACCACTGGACCCATCAAACACACAGACACACAATGCACATACAACATACCATCCATCTCATCCGTCAGCCCCAGTCACATGAAAGGTATGTCATCCGAACAGCTGGTCCACATACAGTAGTCACGCAAAGAAACATGCCCATGATAAATCATGTGCCAGAAGTGAATGAAGCGCACGTCACACTGTGAGCAACTACACACATAACATGGGCCACACACCCCGAGCACTGCAGTGATGCACATGGCACAGGGCAGCACGCACACCAAGGAATTGGACCATCTGCAATACGTCGTGTGGCACACAACCATCACTCACTCATAACAATGCGTCCAATTACATGGCCAGAAATCACAACAGACAGCAAATATGCAGGGTATGTCAGACATACACACACCTCAGACCATGCACTGTCATGTTGCCACAACACATGTCACGTTCTGCACCCATGGCACACAGTATGTACCCCAAAAGTATAGTTCATCTCAAATGCGTTTCAGGGGCTGACCCCCATTATGCCATCTGCGTTTCTAAGCGTTCCATATGAACCCCCAAAGCATAGTTCATCTCAAATGCGTTTCAGGGGCTGACCCCCATTATGCCATCTGCGTTTCTAAGCGTTCCATATGAACCCCCAAAGCATAGTTCATCTCAAATGCGTTTCAGGGGGCTGACCCCCATTTTGACATCTGCGTTTCGAAGCGTTACATTTGAACCCCAAGAGCATAGTACAAACCAACCTCCACGATGGGTCTGGAGTCTGCATACACCAGAGCCACAAAAAGCAGGAGCACAGCAACACACCCATCGGCATTGCCAATCCGTCCCATGCCACATGTCCACAGCACACAGTCCCATTGGCATGCCCACACAACAACAAATAGCACAGCCACACACACGGCTCCGGGAAACCTGTGCACGACTGTGCACGAACTGTGGATGTCAGACAACCTATACATACTTTGTCATGTGCAACACAATAACATATCTCATTCCCCCCACAGGTGACGAACTGCTGGATGCTGGAGATGGAGACAGCAGCCAGCACAGCCAGCCTGCAAGCCCCCAACAAGGACTCACGGATGTGGAGGATCTGTCCTCCGATTCGGACACGGACCACCCAGCAGGCCCATCTGGTGTGGCAGGGCCCAACCGCACCCCAGGCACCCTCCCACCCACCAACCCATCATCCAGGGCTGATGACCACTCACAGCCCCCTGCTGCCACTGTCGTAGCGGCCACTACCACTGTTGTGGCGGCCACCCCCATGGTCGTTGCGGCCACTCCCACTGCCGCAACCACCACCACGTCATCACTGGCCCCAGCCCCAGCGCAAGTGGTGGTCCGGCCGACTGGGTCCACCCTGGGAGCCACAGCGAGGACCGTGGTGAGCAATGTGGCTAGTGGGCAGGTCGGTGGCAGCAGTACTGGTAGGAGGAGCAGGGCCAGGCCAACGCCAACTGTGCCTGGGAGCCAAGCCCTGCCGCCAATCGACAGAGTCCTTGGGGCCTATGAGGAGGCCCAAGGCGAATGGGCCAGGTCGGCAAGCGACACGCGGAAGGTCCTCGCGGTGTTGAGGTCCGTGGACGCCCACATGGCCCAAATCGCGGACCTCATGGGCCAGCTGGTGGTGGGGGGAGGGCACAAGCAAGGCCAGCAACACCACCTCCGCCACCACCTGCTGTGGCGCAGGTTCGTGCAGCATCGCGTTCCCCTGCGTCCACAGCGAGTGAGCACTCCTCAACCACCACCAGCGGAACATCAACACCCCCCTCCCAAACGTGGAAGGGGCCGTCCGAAGTGGAAACAGGTGTCCAGAGAGGACTTCGCCCGCACCAAACGCCAGTGAGTCAGCCAGCCACCTTGACCACCTACTGCATTGACTTGGAATACGATCCTAGCCCACACTGCCATGTGAATGGCATGTGTCTGTTGGACTGTGGACATAGAACTCCATGGGTACACCTTGACCATCACGCAGCCATGACCGTCAACTCATTGTCACAGCATGCACCACATTTGTCATCACCTTGCACACAATCACATGTCACCGCTGTTAATAAATACACCTTGATCACAATCGGCTTAATGTGTCCTGGGTTTATTCCACGATGTGCAATCGCCACCATGAGCAGAATAGCATCTGCTGTGTGGCATGTCGATGGGACAGGAGAGGCTGCAGGGACCTAGGGGTGAAAAACAGAACAAGAGTACATTCAATGAGTGTGTCACACACTCATCACACAGTACTTGTCACCAACTACAAGCAATGCACACACATCTCTGAGAGCAACAGGGCACAATGCTACAGCCACTGACAGTGGCATACCAACCTGGACATGGACCATTGACACACAGCACTCAGTGAACAAAAGGCCCCAGTAACAGAGCACACATACACCTGCACAACTACAGCCACATCAGCCGTCGTACATGGTCACTCACCGTCAAGTGAAGTAGCGGGCGATGAGCTGCTGACGCACATTCACAGCTTCATCCTCTCCACTGTCCTCTTCACTGGAGCTGTCCTGGTGTGCAGGCTGGGGCCCTGGTTGATCTCCGTCATCCACAATTAGGGGGATCTGCTTTCGAATGGCCAGATTGTGCAGCATGCAGCAAGCCACCACTATCTGGCACACCTTCTGTGGGGAGTACGCCAGCGCCCCCGGTGCGGTCCAGGCATCTGAACCTGGACTTGAGGAGGCCAAAGGTACGCTCGACCACACGTCTGGTCCTCCCATGTGCCTCATTGTAGCGGTCATCTGCTGGGGTCCGAGGATTTCGTAATGGACTGAGCAGCCAGGGCCCATTCGGGTAAGCCGAGTCACCTGGGCGTGGGGGACACAGAGAACCGTTGCAATTCAAACAGGACAGTAGACAGCATCCTTAAGCCAGCACGCTACACAACTCCACATACTCACCGACAATCCAGCCACGGTCCTGTTGCAGATTGGTCATCAGTCGTGGTAATATGCTGTTTCGCATGATGTGCGCGTCATGGGCCGAGCCTGGGAACTTTGCACACACGTGGGAGATGACCATGTCCGCAAGGCACACCACTTGCACATTCAGGGAGTGCGTGTGCTTCCGGTTGCGGAAGAGCTGCTCAGTGGCCTGTGGTGGGACAAGGCCAACATGGGTGCAGTCAATGGCACCAACGACGTGTGGGATCCGTCCAAGGGCATAGAATGCACCCTTCACTGCCGCCAACTCACGTGCCCTGGGGAATCGGATGTACCTGTTCCTGTACAGCATCATGGCTGCCAGTACATCCCTCAGCACCATGCTGAACATGGGCTGGGACATCCCACCTCCACTGCCCACTGTGTGCTGGAATGACCCAGTGGCGAAAAAATGCAGTGCAGCCATCACCTTAGCCGTGGGGGTGAATGCTGTCGGATACACCCTGCGAGGACGGAGGTGGGGTTCCAACATGGCACATAGTCGATGCAGGGTTGGTCGATCCAGACGAAATTTCCGGATGACCTCAGAATCCTCCATGTCCGCCAACAATTGGTAAGGGCGGTAAATGTTTGGTCTCCGCCTAGGAAAGATGGAAGTGGACACATGTCAAAGCAACACGCCACATGGCATTTTCACATACACATAACTGATATGACAGAGCAAGAACATGAGTCACAGAACAGCTGTCATGCAGGGACAGCACAGCCACAATACACTTACACAGGTCTCCCACCAATAGCAATGGGCAGTGACACAAACCATTGCTATGTGCATGCACATGGGGATCCAGGCCTCAATGACCTGTGAGGCGTGCTGATGGGGACTGACTGCATATCCGGCAAGCGGCAACACCACGGCAACATGACTGGCTGCTGTGCATCACACTGCTTCCGAGGCTGGATGAGTATGGCACACACCAACGACGATGTGGGCACAGGCTGAGCGGCCAAGACAAGTGGGACCTGTGGCACGAGGGGATATGAGACAGTCATTGGTGTCACCACTGCACCCTATGTGCAGCACTGTACGGATCACACCTCCAGAAGCATTGTCAGGTGTACACATTGACAGCCCCATGCCAACACGGCTGTGTGCTTGCAAATACACATCACATGTGACACGTAACCTTGCACGTGCCAAGTGGCAGATGTACATAGTGAGAGATGACATGCGTGTGCATATGCGTATACCATGCACCCATGCCAATGTGCAGATGATGACATGCTAACAGACATGTGGGGGCCGGCCACTGGCCGTCCCTGCCTATGCACACGGCATGTTGTGGCCCCGTCCATTGTGCACCTGCACCCACACGCACATCATGGCCACACCTGCAGATGCAGTGCGCACATCATACTGTGTGGTGCACATGGCATCAGCGGACTGTCACCAACATGGGCCAGGCCATTACGGCCAACTCCGATGACCCTCGCGGTTGCACCCTGCGTGTTCCACTATGGAGGTAGGCGTCCCGGGCCAGCTGGGTGCAGGCCAACGTCTGCAATTGCCAATGCAGGTCTCAGTGCACTTGTTGCTCGTGTGAATGTCAGGCTGGGCCATGCTGCCCCTCTCAGTCCCAGCAAGCCTGGCCTGCACATTGACTGCACAATGCCAGTAGGTGACAGCACCGACTGCCTAGTGGGTTGCATGTGTCTCCTGTTCAGGACCCTCCAGATGGGCGCTAACTCAGTACTGACTATTGGACACACCATGTCTCGTGATAGGGATGTGTGTGTGGGATGGTGGCACTGAATGTGACCTCCTTTGCGTGGTGGGCCATGCACAGGGCGAGTACGTCGATTATTGCGCAGTGTTGGTCACAGTGGGTGCACCCACACAGATGTGTTGCCCTATGTTCATTTTCTATGTCCGCATGATGATGGACTGTAGGTGTGGGCAGACTACACATTGGTCGATGTGCTGTCAATTTGAATGTGCCTTCACACCAGGCACAGCTGCCCCTGCACATGTGACCCCTGCTGCACTCGCTGCTGGGTCTGTGGAGCTGATGCACCATCTGTGCGTGGGGCGGACAGCTCTCCTCACTTCCGTCATTGCGCATGTCATCACTTTGCCGCAGGTGACATGGATCATGGAGGGCCCACATGTACGCGTGGGTGGCCTCAACAAGTGTGTCCAATGGTTGTCACCCCCAGTCAGTGCTTCGAATGTGAATGATGTTGTGCTGGTGCTAATTTCAATGTGGTGGGTGGGCGGGGCTAGGTGCGGGCTTACATGCAGGACATGGGAGGGTGATCGGATTAGCGACTAGTTGCAATACACACGGGGCACGTCTTTTCCTGTCCACATCAGGGTCATTCCTTGAACTCACTGACAGTAATACAGTCGTCTTTGTCCCTGTCCTCATGGCCTCCCCTCGCTCCCCCCAATATGCATTTGCACCTGTGGGGCTAGCGCATGCAGATGCAGCCCCAAGCTCGCCCCGGAGAGGCCAAGGAGTGTATGTGTGGGTCCAGTTGAACGAGTGGTCTGTCTCACGGCATGATGTGTGGCGGGACGCCGTCCACCTGCGTGGTGCCCCGACTCGAGACCCGGGCAACATAGACAATGCATAGCAGTCTCCGCAGTCCGGATACACCACCTGCGACACACAGAGGCTGTAGCTGCCCTAGCGGCCCATGCCGCGTCCATCTGGGGCTGATGGACCCACACATTCACTCTTTTGCCTCACTGGGGCGGGCTCGGAGGTGCTTGCGCACGCGCTGGCTTCTCTGTTGCAACGGCATGTGACGTGTGTGGAGATGTAGGCAATGGGTGGGATGGTGCGAGCCACCTTCCGTGACGTCACTCCTGCTCGTGATGTGTGCGTCCCCCAATACTTCCATATGACTTGAGCCATGCTACACATTGAGGATGTTTTGCCTGCGTGATGTGTCCCGGAGGAGCGCGCCGAGTCCTCTCCCCCACCATGCTCCACTGCCATCCCGTGCCCTGGATTGCCTGTGCAGGTTGACAATGTTGGGGATACACCTGGTCGGCAGGGGCTGTGTGTGCCTTGTCAAGGGCCTGGCGGGCGCACAACAGGATCCAGCTTGTCCACAGAGGGTGGGCTGACGTGTACGCCTGATACCGCATTGTTCGTGTGCCCGGCTGCTGTGCACACACGTGTTCACATCCCCCCCGACAGGTGGCCTTTGACATTGCCCAGGGAAGCGGTAATGTGCAGTTCCGGACCCCTCCCGACACAGCGTGTTTCAACTTTGCATGTGCGCATCTACCCGTCACACCCACCCACCTGAGCGAAGCGTCACTCCCGCTTCACACGACACATGTGTGTCTTCCACAGTTGTGCTACTCATTTGCGTTGACATCCAATGACAGTGGACTACATAGTCATGTCACGACTGCCGTGTACATCACACACTCTCATCATCTCACATTCGTACTTGTGAAAGGAATCAGCAGAGACAGTTTCTTTCTTCAAACCATGTATTGTGACTTATGTCCTCTGTGATGCAGTATAGTGGACACTACTGGCAGCGGTATGCATGTGGAGGATATACTGAGCATGATTACACATAGCTAAGGGTGTAGGGGTACATGTGATTAGCTGTTGCATGTGGGATGTGGGCTTCAGAGTTACATCTGCTTGGCCGTTGCTGTGCTAATGTTCATTTGCAAATAGCTGCGGTGCTGCGGACTGTGACACAGACGGTATACATTTAGCCTACCAGACCGCTTGGCATCATGGGCACAGTCCATCTCAGTTCCATGTGACAGGTGTGCTGCTGTTGTTACTCATGCACGCGTGCGTGTGAGTTGACATCAGGGCATGGGCTTACGTGCATGCAACGGCGTCCCACTTGTTGTTGCCATATGGTGGCTACTGGACATGTCACAGTCACTGGGGTCGTGTTGTTGTTGTATGCACTTGTCGTCCATGCAAAGGTCCTGTTACGGGATTTCCGGGGAGGGGGAGAAGGGGTGCAGCTCTCACATACTCCAGCCGGGCGATTCCTGTCCACTGTGCGGTGCATATGTCCATGTGCGCAGGATCCATGTCATGGCATAGTTGTACGTGCAGTTCCGTCCATGTGGGTGCGATACACATATCCCATGCCACTGCCTCCCCCGATACATGCAGAGTTCCTGGATGTGATGGGGAACAGAGTGCATGTCCCGGACACATCCGATGTCATGGCAGTGTCGTTGATGGTGTGGTATCAGTTGCAGGTCGTTTGGTATGGCTGTTGTAGTGGTTACTGGCCAGTCCGTGCGGAAGCTAAGCATGGGTACAGTGTCGGACATCATGGCTCAATTGGGGGATTGCGTCGGGGTCCTACGAATTGACAGGTTGACAGGTATGCGATGGCTTCCTGCAGGGCTTCCATTTCATTGGTGGTATACATGTTTGCCAGCCAATGTAGCGGATGGTGGCTGTCACGGTGTTGTTCGTAAGTTGTCCCTTGTAGGAGCATGATGGGGCATGCTGGGTGACATTCGATGTAGCTGTGATCCATGATCCGTCGTGTGGAGGCACAGTGGTCCCATTGCAGTGTGGGTCCGATGTTCGCCACATACGCCATGCCCCCATAGGCTGAACAGACCCTGTCGTGTGCGTCCAGAGGGTGGAATAGTGGTAGCAGGTCCGCCCTTGGACATGCCGGGTTGGAGAGGCACAACTCCACAGGATGGTGGAAGGGACACCTCCGACAGTAGAAGACGGGTATGACGCAGCTGAACAATGCGATGCGGTAAGTCAGTCGGTAACTTACGTTCAGCAGGGATAGGGGTTCGCATCCCATTATCTGTATCAGGTTGTGTTTGTACAGCTTGACCTGTCTGGCGTAGTTGGGTAGGTGTGTTGTAGGTGCCATTTTGCTGCGGGGCGATGTGGTGGCGTGCTCCGGCTGTGTGTGCAGTCTGCAGTGTGCAAGCTCCGAGGTTGCTGTGAGGTCTGTGATGGTCGTAGGGGGCAGGACTTGTGTTCTGTTAGCTTGTGCGGAGGACACGGGCCCTCATCCCACGTGCTTCTCTGAATGTTCAAGGTCAGTGGTGTGTGACTCCTTCCAGATAACTTGCATGGGAACGGCATGGGGGAGTTTTATATTTTTTCTTTCCCGTTCGGTATGTTCTTAGGTGATATGCGCTATCTGCCCTGTGGTCGGTTTCCTCTGCATGCCTGTGTTGGTCTTTTTTTGGGACAATGGCTGTATTCTCCGGCTTGTTTAGTCGGGTTGTGGTTTCGGAGTTGGAATGGAAGGTCATTCAGTGCTGTCTGCTCTCCCGTGTGTGGGCGGCAGGCTGTGTTTCCGCTATGCGTTGGGCCTTGTGTGTGGGTGTCATTCTTGGGTCCACCTGTTGTCGGTCCCCGGGCTCTTTGGTGTTCCGTTTTGTATGTCTGGTTCATGGGTGCAGGGTGGTATGGGTGTTTCTGTGTGGTACTGGCGTACCTCTTCCCGACGGGGCCCATGTTCTACTGGGTGGTGTTGCCGCCGCTGTGTGCTTCGCCATGTTTGTCACACAGGGGTGTGTCCTGATGTTGCGTGACTTCACTGACATGTGGGCGTCGGTTGTGTGACGTTGGGTGTTGTCCGTGAATTGGGCGTTGGGGACATGACTGTGGCAGGCCTGTCACGTGTCATGTGCGTTCTGGGTGTGGCTGGTGTGTGTGGTGCTTGGTTGTGTCCCTGTGTTGTTTGTGTGCGACGCATACATGGCGTTATGGTTGGGCGCTGAGTTGTGCGCATGTGTGGCTGCGTCATCGCCGCTGTGCTGCGGTGCCGTGACGGGGTCGTTAGTTCCTGGTCCCAGGTGGTGTGCCCATGATAGTTGCGAGATGTTGCACTTTGCCCTGTGTTACATTTGTGGGTGCAGTGGTGGATGTGTCTTGTCCACGCAGGGGTGTTGGGGGGTGCCATGTCCTCCTTTTCCGCACTTGCACTGTGTGCGCTGTTTGCGTGCCCTTGTTGTGTGTGTGCCTACCTGCGTCTCCGCGGTACGTTGCCTCCTTGGTGGTGCATCAGGTATAGCATGGGGAGGGCCTGCAGTGCTGGATTCATGCTCGGGGGGTCGCCTCTTCGGTGTCTGTGCTCGGCGTTCGGGTTTCCGCCTCACTTTCACGTGCGGTGTCTCTTAGCCGTGGGAGCTGTTTGTTTGCGGCATCGTAATTTGTACGCCGGGCGGTACGTGATTTCGTCTGGCGGTGTGTCTCCATTGGGCTGCGCCGCTACGTGAGCGGGCGCACTTTGATGGCGGACGGCGTCGCTGGCTTGCCGGCGGTGTTTGGCTGCCTTTTCACATCGTAATTTGGCGGGCGTGTGGGCTGCGGCATGCGGGCGGTAACTGGTGGTTTTTGCATCCGCCAGCACGGCGGTGGTGCTTCCGCCCGCCATCCTAATGGGCCCCTTACTCTTCATTAATTTTGCAATTATATTTAATTTTTTGACTGATGTAATAAAATAATATATTATACTTAGGGCCTGATTTCGATGTCGGTTGGAATCCATTCCGCCCGACACCGACTCGGTCCTGGGACCGACCGACACCCGGATTAGGATACGTCCAAACACTGTTCGGTCGCATTCCTAATTTTTACTTTGGGAGCATGCATTATGGCCGTAAACCGGCCGTAATGTATGCTCCCATAGTGAAATGGGAGGTGTGGTTCATCCCTGCACCCCGTGGCAGGCACCTCAAGCCTCGGCCTCCAACCGGAGGCCGTGCACCAAAGGGGGCCTTGCTGGGGGCCTCCAAACATCCATATCGGACAGGCCGGCATGTAAACCATGTCAAAAACCGTGCGTTGTAATCTCAAGGGCAGAAAGGTCCATC
Organism: Calotriton arnoldi; assembly: GCA_963921515.1. NCBI lineage: Eukaryota > Metazoa > Chordata > Amphibia > Caudata > Salamandridae > Calotriton > Calotriton arnoldi. The sequence continues at coordinate 234,369 of CAWUFW010007768.1, read as the reverse complement.
CTTGAGATTACTGGCCGGATTCCGACTGGCCAACGGGCTCTCCTAGCCCGTCGGAAGCAAGCCAGAATGATCGGCCGGTTTACTTTCCGACCGACTATATCTTAATTAGGCGGTCGGAAAGTAAACCGAGGAACCCATTACGATGCGGCTCGTAATCGGCCCAGTAGTATTTATAAATAAATGATTTGCTATCTTGGTTTACATTTTGTGATAATTTATTTGAACTTTCGTAGGTTATTATTTTATTTTACAATCTGCTTTTGGCTATTACTTCTAAGCATTCTACTCCTTTGTTATTTATGAAGATTTTGACTTTACATTGTAGCATGTCATACAGTATTTTGCCTTGTTTGCAAGCTTTAGGGGTGATTTGGCTAACATTGGTAGCTGCTCATAGCTTTGCTCTTTTTGTAACGTATAGGTTGGGTTCTGACTAATGTGAATTGCAAGGCCTTGTGCCATCCTTCCACTGCATTGTTTGCAATTGCTTCCTGTGCCAAGGTGCTGTCACAGACATTCCACCATGGTATTTGGACTTTGGGTTGGCGTCTGTGTCCAGAACAATGCAGTCTGCCAACCCAAGTGTCTTCGAAATAATCCATTAGGGGCCTTAGTTTGTCTTGATTGTGTTGGTAGAATAGGCTCTCTATTAGTAAATTGTGTCCGTTGGCTACCTCTGTGACAGGGACATAGGCTAGTTCTATCATTTTTTTATTTCAAATGCAAATTGGCTGTTTGTAGGATATTCCACAGTTAGGGTCTAATTACGACCGTGCAGCAGAACGGTGGCGCGGCAGTGCAAACCGCCGTGCCTCAGCTCCGCCGAAGGTCGTCACCGCCTGCCCGCCAGATTACTACTTTTTGAGTGGTCTGGCTGGTGGGTGGGCGTTATGGCAGTTCCCCCTGCTGTGCCCTTTAAAAGGCGGCGGTGCCTTTTAAAAAGGCACTGCAATGGGAACGCCTCACAAGGTTCCTGCGCGGCATGGATTCGTAAGCCCATGCGGTTCAGAAACCTATGTGCATGTTATGCCCCCTGTGTGCATCCACATTTGTCTGAGGCACAGGGGGACCCTGTAGGGCCCCCTTTGTTTCTTCTCCGCCAGGCTTTTCATGGCAGAGAGGAATCTCGTAATATGCTTGGCGGGACCGTGGTGGTCCCACCAACCATATTGGGGCCTCTGACCACCGCTTCTACGCCAGGGAACAGCAGTTCCCTGGTGGAGCCGGTGGTCCTAGTGCGGTCCGACTGCCCAAGCCATAATCAGGCGGTCGGACCACTAGTGCAGCGAGGGCTGGGTCCTCCACCACGAGTCTGGCGGTCCGAGGTCTTGTAATCTGGCCCTGTGTGCAGAGTTTTGGAGGTGTCTGATATTGATTGAAATGATAGTATTGGCCTTGTATGGCTGTGTGGGGGTAAACTTTTAAAATGGTTTGAATCATGTCTTGCTCAAAGTCTGTGATTATGTTTTTGTGGTGGTAGTTATTTGTTTTATGTTTAATGTGGTTTTAGAGGTCGTAGTAAGTGCTACTTTGTTTATTTGATAATAGAGCATATATAAAAGGGATATTTGTATTTTGATATTCATCATGTATGGTGTATATCTGACTGAATGGTTTTGGACACATTTTGAAGGTTCCATCCATCATCCACATTTAAAATTGGCTAAGTATTAGTAAGTTATTTGCTGTGGAGGATTTTTTTCTCATTGTGTGTCATTGTTAAATATTCAGGTATTTGAATGTGTTGATATCTTCTAGGTGAAGGAGGAGTGTCACTAGTGGCTTTTTAGTTTGTGCAATTAAATGTTTTAAAGTGGGGATAAGAGGTAGTTGGCTTGTGATGTGTTTTGGAACTTTAGGTAGTAATATATCTTTAAAGATTTTGGTTGTGGGTTCCTGGGAACTAGTGCTTGCCTCTCTTATGGGGCATATTATCAACGGCCAGCGATAATTATCGCTGGCCGTACATAGCGATAGAAATATTATCGCTGGCTATCGCTGAATATTATCGCCATGATAACGCTATATTTACAACGCATAGCGCTATGGCGATAATATTTCAGCGATAGCGTGTGTTTCAATGGAACATCACTGGTTTTCCAGCGATGTTCCATTGAAAACAGCGATAACATTGCTGATACGACCCTGTGGTCGTATCAGCATAATCCATCTCCCATTAAAAGTATGCCTTAGTCAGGAATTTAACAGACGTTAAATTCCTGAGTTAAGGCTGAGGTAGCGCGATTTTTTTTATCGCTGCACCTCCTTGTTAATATCGCGAAGCTGCCTTCACGATATTAACATGTGTTGTTTTCACAGCCACGCCTTCTTTGCATCTCATTAGCGATGCGAGGCTGTGAAAAAACGGGCTCTACATCAAGGAAACATGCGCTAGCGTGTCCTTGATGATATTGCGATATAATTATCGCCGCTTTTTGCCCAAAAACCGACGCTAAAGCGGCGATAATTATATCGCCAGCCCTTGCTAATATGCCCCCTATATCTTTTAACATCTCCCTTACTTCTATATATGTCACATTTGGTGGGGGTTGGTGCTCTCTTGCATGAATTACAACATCATCTTTTGTAGTTGCCCTCCTATAGCATGCATTAGAATAATATTTGGTACATTTCCACTTTATATTTTCTGTTGATGCACTTTCTTGACTGTAGGTGTAGCCCATGTGATTTAGTAACTGCTTTCCTTTCTGTGTTGTTTTGTGCTTTGCTTCCTCTGTCATTGTATCAGAAAGTAGTGTAATAGAATATATATATACAATATTTTAAAGTTTCTACGTTTGCTATTTGCATGTAAAATTATGCAACTACTCTTATTTTGTATACTTACATGTATGTTCTGTTAATATGTTTCACAAGGTTTTGCAGCTTTTCTGTTGGGGGTGTTCTTATGTGGTGGAGGTGCTTTCTTTTTCCATGGATGAAACAAACCATTCATTTAATTTTAAATGTTAATTTAGTGGTAGTTGTAGAGGTTGTGATTGTAAGTTTTATTTTTACTTGCTATTTAGGTGAGTTTACAATGTTGTAATAATTTATGTATACTTACTTTCTCATATCGTTTTCGTGGTTGGTGGTAATCATTCGTTTCTGTCAGTTTATCCATTTTTCAAGTGTACATTTGTCTTTTAAGAAGTCTATGTAAAAAGAAAACATCGGAGAGTATTTTATTAATTATTTGTTATTTTAAATTTTTAGGTTTACTAACATGCACGTTTTAGTTTAAATATACATTTTACTTTCTTGGTTAGGTAGTTGTTGAGATGTATATATTTTTTCTTTAATGGTTTAGGAAGAGAGTTTGACAGAGTTTCCTCATCTTGCAGCATTTGCAATTTTTGAAGTTTAGTTGTTTAAAGTAGAGAGCCTTTCATATTGTTTTTTTTAAAAATGGTATGCTTTTATTGGTTAAAGTTGGTTTATACTTCTATTTTATTGGTTAGTTTAGTTTTAGTTTGATTTATTTTTTATCAGTTATGTCCTTCTATGCCAAACACTAATTTAGGTTTTATTTTTAATTTATTTTACATAGATTGATAGCTTTGAATGTAAATGTATTTATATATATTTATTATTGTTTAGGTTGCTGTTTAAATGTTTGTAGTTATTGGTAATATTGTTTTTGGATTATATTGGTTTCATTTTAGGTATATAATTTATTGGGGTGAATGCTAACGATTATCTTGATGTAATGTATATTTTATTTAATTTAACAATGTATATAAAAAGTTTCAAGGTTTATTTCCAATAATTGGTTTATGTATAAAGTGTTTTTATATATTTATTAATGATTGCAGAAGATATTGTGTGAATCGTTATTTTTGATATATTATATGTTTAATTAAAGGTAGCGATATTTTTTCCCCGATATTTCTGTTTTTGATATATGTAGAAAATCGATATTTTTAACAACGCTATTTGTGCTCTCGATATTTGTGGTTTTACTAGTTAAGTATTATATGCATAAATATTATGTCAGTGATTCGATTTTTGTCATTTTGGTGTCAAAATAATTTATTAAAATTTACTCTATTTTTCTATATTGGTGTGGGATTTTTCTTGCATTGTGTTTTCACTTTATTACTGTTTGAGTGCTACGTAAATATTATACACATTGCCTCTAGGTTACGGCGCCTGACTGCTTTTGTGCCAAGCTACCAGAGGGTTAAGCACAGGTTAATTTAGTAACCCTTTACGGTTCACACGGACGAGGATTGTGGCTGCTGTTTGAGTAGGGTTTCACCCCCCTCAACCAACAACCCAATTTACTCCCACAGTTTATCTGCCACTAACATGGTACCCCATACCCCTGTAGTCCTAGGCGTCACTACACATGTTTCCCTGGCATCCTGTCCTCTCGCACACAATCTGTCACCATCTCATCAGAGCAGCTCCTTGGTGCTTATACCAGGCGCAGACCACTGCATGACCCTACCTTAAACAGGAAAAGAAGGCCTGAGGCAGCAGTGCAAAGAGCTGGCAAACATTCCCACCATATAACTGTGATGCTAGAGGGCTGGCAATTCTGTCGTCTCTGCAGCCCCTGCAAGGTAATGAAACTGCCAAAGGATTCCAAACAACAAGATGAAACCCACCTACCAACTAAAGTATTGCTGAACAAAGACAATCTTATAAAGCACTTCATCATTTACCTTATAACTGCCAGGCAATGGGTCGTGCAAACCCAAGAATCCTCTTCTAGTAAATTGGTTTGATTACCTATACCTCTCTTTCATCCTCAACTCTACAGCTCCTACACAGTGCACTCCATTCAGAAGAATCATGGGAAACAGAGATTACAAAAAAATTGACATATGGGGGCATATTCACAAGGGAATTGCACCACCGAAAGCGTCACTTTTTCAGAAGCTCCGGTGGTGCAATGACCTGCTCCATATTTACAAGGTGTCACTAAGCCACTTTGCGTGGCTTAATGCCTCCTTGTATATATGGGCCTCCTCATCACAGTTTTCTGCAGCAAAGGGGCATGCAATGGGTGTTGCTGTGGGCGTACCCAGCTAACACCCATTGCTTTATGACACTGCCCCATATTTACAAGGATCTGTAAATCTGAGGCTGTGCCAAAAACTAACTCTTTTGAAAAGGAGGCGTTAGAGCGTAACAAAGAGAAATACTTTTATTTCTCCTCGTTTTTTGCTTTTTCTATGTGTGCTGCATTCTGTTTACTGACCACAAAATGGAAGACTGAGTCAGCCTTTCTGTGATTCAAGCCGTAGATTTTAACATCTGCAGAGGACTTTGCCTTTTTTTCCCTAATCTGTGTCCTGCATCACAACAGGAAGCACACCCTTTAAAGTGTCAGGAGGAGTTACTTATAGCTCTCACAGGTTTCTTTTTTATTTCTGTTAATGCCACCATCCTTACATAACATCATGACTTCCAATGGGAGTCAGCTTGAACACCACTGACCTGGAGAAATCCAGGTGCAAAGGATTTTCCAGTTACTTCTCTATCAAAATCACGGGGCTCAGGAAACAAATTGACTACTACCACAGGTAGGATGCCAGCTTTCACACCAACGAACAGCTCAGCCAAATGGAATATCTTTGTTAACAAGGTTAATCCATTGCAATATTCCAATGACTCCATTCCTCCATGTACAGCCAAAGAATACAGAGATGCCCTCAGAGTTGCAACAGAATGTAAGTGGCCAGGCCACTTCCTAGCTGCAGAAGTTAGAAAGGATCTTTGAATCAGGGGAGCCACCCAACTTCCCCCCCCCCCCCAGCGCCTTGAAACCCTCACGGGTGATTAGCTGCGCTTTGCCAACCCTGATTGATTGATTGATTGACTGATTGATTGAAGTGACAAGTGTTGAAATAATTTCACAAGATGGAAAGGTCACATGCAACGAGGAGGAGTTAAGTTTGCACACACTATTATGAATTTACTGTATGTTACTAGACTGAAGAGTGCAAAGGCAGAGTGCGAAAGCTCTTCATAAAGTTGTGAAAGTTAAAGGCATAACATTTTTCAATAAACAAGAAATATGTGCTACAATAGAGGACTTTAATTGATGGACGTCTCCTGGTGCTGATGACTTACTCACGGAATTTTGAGAAGAATATTGTGATTAATTGGCACTCCATTCAATTACAATGTATCATGTGATCATGGCAGAAGGAATTTTTATACTATCCGATACGTGTGGCTACTTTTTAATATGAACAGAATAATCCAGGGCCCATACCTTAACAAGTAGCCTGGTGTCTTTGGACCTGATATTTACAGGCACAGAGACACGGGGGATGGCTTCACTGGCTGCAGATCTCACCCAGTGAGACCGCTGCAGGAGCAGAGGCAGGGGGTGTGGACGAGCACAACTCAGCTCCTACAGTCTTTGCCCAGCACCACAGGGGGAGAAGACAACACTACCCCGTGCCTGCACCAACCATGCGCTACCACCCCAGATGCACCAACTCTACAGTGGCGCAACAATAGCTCCGGCAACCCCTGCGGTGCGGGGGCCCCAAACTCCAGGGAGCCCCCTCCAGCACTGTGCACGGGCGGCAAGCCCCTGGCCTGAGAGCTCCTGACTGGGTCCAGAATGTGGGGTGGCCCCACCATGTACTTTGCTGGGGGGTGGTCCCACTCAAGTTTCGTTACGCCACTGCAAATCTACTATAATAACTTATTGCAGTTGAGTAGTGGAATCATAATGGCTGCTGCCATAGTCAACAGACAGTCTGAAAAACAGGCCATGAAAAAGAATCACAACTGATCTATGGAAAGTGAAAGTTAGAAGGTACTCTAGGGCTCTTCTGAAATTTGGTTCCCTGAAAATGAACCTTCATTAGAAGAAAGGCGACATTTAAGGCAGTGTGTTTACATTTTGAACAACTAGTATTCATTATGCCAAAGCAGGAATCTTTGCGAATGTTTCCACACATTCTGACCTACAGACATTTATGACACTGGCTTACATCAGACTGCTTCTAATATGTTTTGCTTACATATTACGAGCTGCACATTGGTGCATTTCATTTTGCACTCCACATAACGTTTTTTTTCTACATGTCTGCAACCATACTTTCTTATTCATATGTAAGACACCAACGATTTAAACACAAATTATTAAATAAAAGATCCATTAGTTTACTTGTCAGGGCCTCAACTTTAGCTATAAGTACCAGATCTGTGAATTAAAGCATATTATGCAATTGGCTCACAATAAACCAGACTAGCCATTAATCCTGAGGTGCCTTGCAATGTCATTTTAGCAAACAATAAACTACATTTTATTCCTTTTGTACATGGTCATTACTGTTACCTCCCATTGACGGATCAAACTACAGTCAATGGGAGGGGACTCCCATTGACTTCGGTTTGATCCATTCCGGTCGCGGGCACTAGTCCCAGCCACACAAGTGCAGCAGTGTTTTTATCGGCACAAGTGGGGTAATGTGTGATTTCAGGCATATTTTGAGGTTTGCAGGGCACTGTGGGTAAGAAAACGTCATAGGATCCACGCAAGGCACACCACTTCGGAATCCCCTGGTTGTCTAGTTTTCAAAAAATGGCTGTGGTTCATATGTTTGCATGAGTGACACCACAGCACGGCCTCAAATACCGCAGCTACCCCGATCTCAGTGTAGCACTTTCAGACCTTTTTGTGTCGTGGTCTCATGGCCACAAGTGGGATATCGTACTTATCGGGGGTCAAGTGGGAACTCAGAGTGATAGGAAATATATGGCTCAATGCAGATTACAGAACTTTCTGTCACAGAAATTTAAGGAAAATGCATGAGTTTTTTTTACCAAAGTTTGACCTTTGCAAGGGCTTCTGGTTAAAATTACCTAGTGCAAGTCACCCCACCCTGGATTCAAGGTTTCCATAGGTGCCAGCTGAGGTAGGGTCCAAAATCCACCGCTATCCATATTGAGTTTTTGGTCGCATCCTGTCGCAGGCACTCGGCCTACCCACAGAAGTGCGGTACCATTTTTAACAGGAGACTTGGGGGATGCTGGATGGAAGGAAGTTTGTGGCTCCCCACAGATTCCAGAACTTTACATCACAGTATTGAGAGGAAAATGTGTTTTTTAGTCAAAGTTTGAAGTTTGCAAGGGATTCTGGATAATAAAATCTGATGAGAGCCACACAAGTCACCCCACTGTAGATTCTCCCTGGTGTCTAGTTTTCACAAATATGCAAGTTTGCGTGGTTTCCTTAAGTGCCAACTGTGCTAGGCCCAAAGTTCACAGCTACCCACTTTGCAAAGAAAGGGTCAGTTTTGAGTGGAAAATGTGATGTATCCATGTTGCGTTTTGGGCCATTTCCTGTCACAGGCATTAGGCCTACCGAAACAAGTGAGATACTATTTTTATCAGGAGTCTTGGGGGAATGCTGGGTAGAAGAAACTTTGTGGCTCCTCACAGATTCCAGAACTTTCCATCACAGAAATATGAGGAATATGTGTTTTTTACGTCATAGTTTGAAGTCTGTATAGGATTCTGGGTAAAATAAACCTGATGAGAGACAAGCAAGTCATTCCACCCTGGATTTTCACAGGTGTCTAGCTCTCAAAAATATACACGTTTGCTAGGCTTCCCTAGGTGCCGGCTGAGCTAGGGCCTAAAATCCACGGCTACCTACTTTGCAAAAGAAGGATCAGTTTTCAGTGGAAAAATCTAATGCGTCCATGTTGTGTTTTGGGCTGTTTCCTGCCATGGGCACTAGATCTACACACACAAGTGAGGTACCATTTTTATTGGCAAACATGTGGGAGCATAGAATAGTAGCAAACACAAGGAGATGATGGACGGAGTGCTGAACCTTTTCAGACACTCACCCCCAGTCACAGATCTGGGTTGAATCCATCATCGTTCTTTGGCTCACTTCGCCACCCCAGTTCAGGCACAGCTATATGCAAATCAGTCTTGACCCTGTGCCTCATGGGAACAGTCCAGCCCAAACTGCCAAGCCATGTCTTCCCTGGACCGGAAACAAGCATCCTGGGACCAGTTTCGGGCTAACAGCCCTCATCAGCCAGGCTAGCTTGAATCCAGTGGCAAAGTGAGCAAGGGACCCACGTCTGGGCATACCCTGCCAACTTAGGGCGAACAAAGCAAACACAAGGAGATGATGGACGGAGTGCTGAAACTTTTCAGACACTCACCTCCAGTCACAGATCTGGGTTGAATCCATCATCGTTTTTTATCTCACTTCGCCACCCCAGTTCAGACACAGCTATATGCAAATCAGTCTTGACCATGTGCCTCATGGGAACAGTCCAGCCCGAACTGCCAAGCCATGTCTTCCCTGGACCGGAAACAAGCATCCTGGGACCGGTTTCGGGCTAACAGCCCTCATCAGCCAGGCTAGCTTGAATCCAGTGGCAAAGTGAGCAAGGGACCCACGTCTGGGCATACCCTGCCAACTTAGGGCGAACAAAGCAAATGCAAGGAGATGATGGACGGAGTGCTGAAACTTTTCAGACACTCACCCCCAGTCACAGATCTGGGTTGAATCCATCATCGTTCTTTAGCTCACTTCGCCACCCCAGTTCAGACACAGCTATATGCAAATCAGTCTTGACCCAGTGCCTCATGGGAACAGTCCAGACCGAACTGCCAAGCCATGTCTTCCCTGGACCGGAAACAAGCATCCTGGGACCGGTTTCGGGCTAACAGCCCTCATCAGCCAGGCTAGCTTGAATCCAGTGGCAAAGTGAGCAAGGGACCCACGTCTGGGCATATCCTGCCAACTTAGGGCGAACAAAGCAAACACAAGGAGATGATGGACGGAGTGCTGAAACTTTTCAGACACTCACCCCCAGTCACAGATCTGGGTTAAATCCATCATCGTTCTTTAGCACACTTCGCCACCCCAGTTCAGACACAGCTATATGCAAATCAGTCTTGACCCTGTGCCTCATGGGAACAGTCCAGCCCGAACTGCCAAGCCATGTCTTCCCTTGACCGGAAACAAGCATCCTGGGACCCAGTGGCAAAGTGAGCAAGGGACCCACGTCTGGGCATACCCTGCCAACTTAGGGCGAACAAAGCAAACACAAGGAGATGATGGACGGAGTGCTGAAACTTTTCAGACACTCACCCCCAGTCACAGATCTGGGTTGAATCCATCATCGTTCTTTAGCTCACTTCGCCAACCCAGTTCAGACACAGCTATAAGCAAATCAGTCTTGACCCTGTGTCTCATGGGAACAGTCCAGCCCGAACTGCCAAGCCATGTCTGCCCTGGACCAGAAACAAGCATCCTGGGACCGGTTTCGGGCTAACAGCCCTCATCAGCCAGGCTAGCTTGAATCCAGTGGCAAAGTGAGCAAGGGACCCACATCTGAACATACCCTGCATAGAATAGTAGAACAGTTGCTATTACCAATTAGATGTTGCTGCATTTGTGCCTTCCAAATGTAAGGTAGTGTGTAAGAAAGAAGACATTTTGAAAAATACCCTCTAAATCATATGCTAGTACAGGTACCCACAAATTCAGAGATGTACAAATAACCACTGCTCTTAAACTCTTTTTTGTGCCCATTTTCAGAAATATAAAGATTTCCTTGATACCCATTTTTCACTCAACATATTTCACCATATGAATTGGTTTCTACTTAGTACACAATGAAAAACCATTGTACAGTGCAGCTCAGTTGTTTGCTCTGAGTACCTTGGTTTCTTAGAGAACCTACAAAACCTATATATCCCTGCAACCAGAAAAGTCTAGCGGGCATAATGGCATATTGTTTTTGTAAATCTGCCATTGTTACAGAAAGTTACAGATGAAAAGTTGTCATAAATGGCCGTTTTTTACTACTCGTTTTCAGTATTTCTTTATTTCAACAGATAGGGCCTTACTATGAGTACGGCGGTCATGGGACCGCTGTACTTGGGGTGGCGGTCTGCCAAACTCGGAATTAGGCCCTTTGTTTTTTGGGGATAACCTTGAGGGATCTAACATACAACCCCTTGCTGAATTTGGAATTTTGTCTACTTTGGAGAAATCTATAGCTTTTCTGGCTCGCCCATGGGTTTCACACTGGTTTCCACCACAAACTGAAAGTAGGTTGAAACCCAAAAATGGACTACATCTTTGAAAAATGCCAAAACTGTGGTATAAAATGTGTTTTTTTATTCAGCTCTGCATGTTCCTAAAAGCTGATGACTTTAGCACAGCAAACCATTTGTTGATGCCACTTTTAGTGAAAAAACACACACTTTTATCCAGAGCAGTTTTTTCCTATTTTTCTCCAAAAACTCAAAATGTTGCCATATTTTGCCTATTTTCTCCATCCCCTCCAATGGAATTCACATACCCTGGGTACCTTAGAATCCCCAGGATGTTGGAAAAAAAGGGCACAAATTTGGAGTGGATACCTTATGTGGAAAAATGTTTTGGAGCCGTAAGCGTGAACTACCCCAAATAGCCAAAAAAGTGCCCAGCACTGGTGGGGAGACGTGTGGGGTGTCAGGACTCAGCACGGGACACTGGCATGTGTCAGGGACTCTGGCAACGACTGGTGCCAGGGAAGACAAAGTAGGCAGAATACTGGGTACAGAGCTGCCCAAGATCACACAGCGAGTCAAAGGAGAAAGGGAATCCAAAGAGGAAGCTCTGTACAAGAGAATAAGAGAGTTAAGGCTCAGAAAGGACAGACCCTCAGAGGTGATTTAGCATTCAGAAAAACTACACACAGGACGGATATGCAAGACATATATATATAGATATAAATAAAACAACATTAACAATAAAGGGAATGTGGGGTAAAGCACTCGGGAGCTCCACACGGTAAGACTGAAGCTCAGTAAGTTCCTCACCCACAATTGCTGTTACAGATACAGACTGCAAATACCCACATATAGGACATGCATACAAAGGCAGGGTCTGTGGAGCTGATACCTATGGTGATGTTATAAATGTAACTCAAATACAATACTCATAGTGAACAAGAAACACCACCTAGGTTGTCAGCTGTGCCCACGGATCCTGGTGATCAAACAGGAACACGCAAGGCAGTAACAGCAAGGGAGTAGAACTAAACGCAAGCACGATAGACAGGGAGCTAGCAAGGAGGAATACTTAATAGGAAAGGAAGGAAATCACAGGACACACTTGGCAGAAAGCTAGTAACAAACATACAATGTAATTAGAAGCAAGACAGCAGGAATAGAAAGACAGCAAACTAGGAACTGGAACCAAGGAAATGGGAAGAAAGGCAGGTACTGGGAAAGGATATACAGAAGGGGAGGCTATAAGGGTATACTAGAATAGTGCAGGTTCAGGAATCAAGAAAACAGAGTAGCATTGAAGGCAGTGCTGGAGCAGGAACAGGGAATTACTAAAGCTCAGGAGTCAAGGTAGCACTGCAGGCAGTGCTGGTTCAGGAACAGAGAATTACTAAAGCTCAGGAGTCAAGGTACCACTGCAAACAGTGCTAATTCAGGAACAAGGATAGCTATAGTTCAGGAATAAAGAAATAACTAAAGCTCAGGAAACAAGGGTCGGTCTCACCAGTACACAGATACAATGACCAACCGTAGCCTGAAGGGAGCTGGGGCTTAAAAGAGGTCACAGTAATCACATGCATCAGGTGTGAGCAGGCTAGCAGCAGCCAGCCACAGGTGAGCTGAATTCCTCCACCCATCCTTGGCCTGCAGGGGTGGAGACGAAGCAGTGAGCAGGGAATTCTAGGTAGCAGAGTGTCAAACATTAGCAGGCTGGCTTCAAGCATAAGCAGGCTGGCTTTCACAAAGCCCGGCATGGACTGGGAATGGATATCAATTCCCAAATAGTGTCCAAATGCCTGGAAGTCAGGATATGCATGCAGGGGAGTGTCTGGAAGCATATTAGAACACTGGAAAGCCCCACAATTTGGCCCCCTGGTGGTGGGCACAAGAGCACAGGGAATGAATCGTGACATGGGGGAGCCCCAGCAACTAAGGGGTTAACTTGAACGGTAACCACAAACCACAATCTCTGCACAAGACCCAAACTCCAACTCCAACTGCTAACCGACAGTGTAAATGATGAAAGTACTTTTTTTTGTCACATTGCGCTCACAACATTTAAATAGATGTTGTGGGAGGTGAACAAAACCATTAATAATGAGACACCTTGACCACTGCAAGAAAGAATAAACCCATAAACTGTTATCATATGCAACAAACAAAGGTCATGATTCACAAAGATAAGTGTAACAGTATGGGTGGAGGTCTATGACTGCCTGAACGTACTTTTACCCTTTTTCACAATTCATAGAAGAGTTGTAGTGTTTGCACCTGTCATGTGACTTTTTTACGGCCGATTAGGTCCCTAATGAAGACCTGTACATGGCGTGCAATTTCACACAGTGGGAAGGGCAGTCAAATATGCAAAAGCACACCTTTCTCTTTATATTTTTGTGGAAAACATTTTTACACTTTGAGAAAGCCACTCTACTGCACCCCTACATTGGTGATACATTCTCCTTCTCATCTTGGAAGGGGATATACTACTGCCCCTGGCAGGAGTAAGTCTCCAACCATTTCCAGTTTGCGAAATTATCACATTTAAGTTTGTGAAAGTCCACAATCATACATGTATGTGGGTGTTCATAAACTTACAGGGCTAACCATGCATGCAATGCCCATTTTTCAGTCGTTGCATGGGATTTAATCCTGCGGATTTAATCGCACTCGTGGTGGAGAAATCCACACAACTAAATCCATTTATGTCTGCCGGAAATACTTTTGTGGATTCCTGGCAAGCATAAATGAAAGAATGTTCACCAGAAAATGTACAATACCTTTGTGTATGGGGTCCAATAAGCCCCACGCACAAGTCCCATGCACATCAAAAGGGAAATAAGAATGTAAAATAAATGAATAGTCTGCTTAACAAACATCGTTAATTAGAAAAAACAAGCATTGGCATAGCCAATAGGTCTCGCCTTTCGGACCTTATAAGTATTTAGTTATGCAGCACAATATCCTTGGTGAAACAACATCAACTGTTGCATGGCTAAACACTTATAAGGTTCCAAAGGTGAGACTTTTCGGCTATGCCAATGCTTGTTCATTATGCACCCCTCCCCTAAAAATAAGGAAACAAATGACTGCATGCACACACCTACAAAATAACGCTGCAACCATTTCAAAAGTTTTAGCATTTTATTAAATTCTTTAGCCATTCTGTACAGCATCGGCGATGCTGTGCATCACGGTTCAAACCTATTAGCAAATCCAATAGGACCCAAAGATGACTTTTTCTTAGCATTGTTCACACCCCAATATTGAAGTGTATCCTTCCAGATTATTATTTTTTTTAAATGACACTTTAGTAAATGTATTACAGCGAGATGTGCATCAGGATTTTTAAAAGAAACCTAATGGAATGGATTAAAATGCACTTCAAAAATAATAGTCTTAGATAGTTTAAAAAGGATGAGCTTAGCACAAAAGTGACCGATGGAATGCACAACTCGGGCACTAAATGACCGATGGAATGCACAACTCGGGCACTAAATGACCGATGGAATGCACAACTCAGGCACTAAATGACCGATGGAATGCACAACTTAGGCACTAAAGTGACCCATGGAATGCACAACTCGGGCACTAAAGTGACCCATGGAATGCACAACTCGGGCACTAAAGTGACCCATGGAATGCACAACTCGGGCACTAAATGACTCTGGGCACATTCTGTTTTTTTCGCTCCGCTCCCAATTAAAGAAGAGTATCAACAATATACAAATCATCTTTGGCCCCACAAAAATGGTCTATATCAAACTGCTAACTAAGGTTTCCTTACGAGTCTCAAGGGGCGGGGGGCCGGAGTGGAAATTAAGTGAGCTATTGCCCAGAGTCACATGGTGCTGAGCTGCCGCCGGAGCCGGGGATCGAACTGTGAACCCTGTGCTCCGAAGTCAGCTGCCCTGGCCGCTGCACCACACCTCTCCACTACTGCACCACACCTCTCCACTACTGTAACAGTAATTAGAAGTATTTGCGTGCTGTCATGCACCACCTCTTTTACTGTTCAAGTCTTTTTAAAAAGGTGCAGCCGATTAATTCGAACTTCACCAAAGCATGGACATTTCTAAGCACCACTGAAAGGGACACAAACTACCGAGGAATAGAAAAGTCCTCGGCCCAAAAACCACACAACATGGGGAAACATGACAAAAATTGTGCTACAAAGAATAAAGGTAGGACTAAGTAATGATCTGCCCGATAACCAAACTGAAAGTGAGGGACTGTAGAACTTGAAACAAATTTTGCCCCTATATGTTTGGGTGGAGAAGGCACCAGTGATACAAATACAGATGTGGACGATGAAACCGAGGAAAGACTAGATCAAAGTTCCAATGCAGCCCGAGAATCTCTAAATTAGAGAGAAATAAGGGGCAAAAAAATGAAATATGGAGGATATGACAAAATAATTTTCAAGAATTAGCTTTCGGGACTTTTAGAATCAGAAATAATGAGCAAGCATTGTATGCGAAGGGTAGAATCTCTACGTCCCAGTCCCGAATCTTTATCAGCAATTTCCAAAGCGCTTAAAATAGAGCGCGGATTGACTATAGAAAGCACTAAGGGATGAGGAACGGGCGTGGGGAAAGAAAATTGCTTGCCAACGCATATATCCCAACAGCAAATCAAGAATTTGTAACCTGGCTCCAGATTACCCTCCTGCCGAAGATATATGAAAGCAGATCCAGCATCACGTGGGAGGAGACTCAGATCCTGCAGGGGTGGTAACTCCCTGACAAGAGGATCCCTCATATTAAGGGGACTGGCAGATCACGGCCAGTGGATCCCGCAGCTGGGTAGGTGTGTGTCGCGCCGCTTACCTAACACCAGCCTCCGTATCATTCAGAATACTCTAGCGGAACCGCTTTCTCGGCCCCGCCGCGTTATATGGAACGCTTGCGCTGCACCCCCAATCAGCCATCCTCTGCGGCCCATCATTGGTCATTCCTAGACTTGGGGATCTAAACCCAAGCCGTGATTGGCGGACTAGTCCCAAGTAGGCTCCGCCCACTAGAGATCAGGTTAGTGTTGTGCAGGCGCGGGTGGATCCAGCTGATCCCAGAGAGTCGGCTTTCGTGATTATCGATTATTGGATCGGCTGGTGGAGGATGGACATGAAGAAGAGGATCCACCTGGAACTCAGGAACAGGACGCCACCCGAGGTAAGCGATCTTCACGGGGTAAGGTGTTTTGTAGAAGTGGGTATGGGTAGCCCGTGCTCTACGACCCTGCGTGATCCTGTGTGAACTGCTTCTGCCCCGCAATGGTGCAAGGGGGGCGTGAGGGAGAGAAGCGGGCATGTTCCCGTTACCCCGGGACGTCAGCTGCTGACAGGGGTGTTTCTCCCAGAGAGTAAAACTACATTGGACTAGGAGCTATGTTTAAGTTTGTAGCGCGGAGTGAGATGCGAGCCATTTCTTTAAATTCGCGGATATTTGCGCAAGGAGGGGTTCAATGGGGAGCGTAGTAAGCCCGTCACTTTTAAGGTACGGAAAGCAGCCAGCTTCAGTAGGCACTAAACGGAAAGGCGATGAAAACCTTTTGAGCAATGTTAGTGGGGTCAGGAGTACCGTTGCGCGCAGTGTCTGCGCACGAGCCTCGAATATCTATTATGTCCTGTCAGGTTCTTCTGTCACTGCACCGATTTGCGCGGTATTCCGACCACTCAAAAAACCAACAGTTCTACACGAAACGCTTCAACGGACCGCCTTCTGCTCCACCGGACTAATTTGGTTTTAGGCAGATTTCGCGCAGCTGCAGCCTCTTCTGCGCAGGTGTGCAGGGCTCCCGTGCGCTCTGGGTAGAAGTAGGTTCGATTGCGAGGACGTAATCTGGTGGGGGGTGGTTGTTATATGGGCCCCATTGGCTGTAAATCTCGCTTCGTAAAACAGGTTAATACTGACTGGCCTGTGCGGACACCCCGTGAACAAGAGAGGAGCGGGGACGAGAGGAGCGGAGGGGGCGAGAGCGAGCGAGCGCGGCAGCCTGCTCAGCTGACCAAACGCTCGTGCGTCATGGCCTTTTGCCGGCATGTGTTTACAATTATCGCGCACGCGTCTGGGCACGATAATTGGAAACACATGTTTGCCGCGCGTACCCATCTCAAAAAGGCCAGCCACGACGCACGAGCGTTTTTTGGACTGCTTTCAAAACTCGCTTACTAAAAGTCTTCGCCTCTAAGCAGCGCTTGCGCGCTACTCGAGGCTCGACCTAAAAAATTGGGGAGATTAGTACCAGGAAATCAGAGCTTCCCAAAAAATGGCCAGCTACGGGAAGCGGTGCCCTCAATAAACATCTCTAGAGCATCATGCATCTTAGATATTTGCTTTTGGTTGTGCCTGGTACTTTAGATTTTCCTTCGTTAAGTTTTGCCCTCGAGTCCATGCCATGTGGTCTGCTTTAAAGTTAAATGCACAACTTCACTTTGATGCTTTATTCAACCTTAACCTTCCATAACTATTACAAAGGGCCGGTTAACATAAATTACACCATGCATGGCAATTTTTCACTCGTCCTTGGACATTTTTAACAAGTGCCTGACAAATTTAAAATAACATTTGTACTGACAGTCAGTACAAAATGACATTTGCGCCGCCTGGGCAGTGTTAAAATGCGAAATTTCAACCAGTCTGTTGGTGCGAATGTCGTGTAAGGAAGGACCTGTGCAGTACAGTCCGGCACACATGTGAAATTGCCTGGTACTCTAGACGTTTACGTAATGTGGCCACTATTCGGCTTTTGAAATGGCATACACCTTTATTATTCTTCGCTCGTCACATTTGTCGGTGATTTTGCTGTTCATGAGTAGTCACAGGAATAAGTGGTTTTCCTCCCCACAACTGTGTTGTCAGCTGCGCCCCGCTCTCCTCCTCTGCGGCGAGCCATCCGAGGTGTGAATGATGCTGAGGGGTTCACACCTTCTAATGGGCATCCCTGGTAATACTAAATGCAGGTGTTGGCGAATCTAGCCTCTTTAATGGGCCATAAATAGGTGAGAAACGCGTTTCTCCGCTTGAATGGCACTCATTATTTCGAGAAAGGTCAGACATTTCTTTGCGTCTTCCCCCCCCCACCGCCTGAAAACGAATCAAACCAATGATCTTCAATTGAAGTAACTGAGCAGAAAAAACCTGTTTTAATGCAAAAATCTGTACGCACAAGTTCGAGTGGACATTTTCGTTTCACGCAAAATTGATTGTGCAGAAAAGGTTTATTTTCAAGTTTCCAGACTGGAAGCATTGTTCTTCTTTTCTTCGTATGTTTGATATTGTGTAATGTTTATTCCTGCATTTTTATAGTGAGAGTAACATGCTAAGGGTTCAAATTGGGATTCTGAGATGTACCGCAATTATCACACTTGTTTTGTCCATGTTTTCACCAGATATAGGCTGGCAGAATTTAGGCAAGCAAAACCCCATATTCCCAGTTTGAGCATCTCAAAATGGAAGAGAATACATGACTCAGGGCCTCATTTACAATATATTGGCGTAGGGCAGCGTCGCAAGGTTTCTTGCTTCATAGCCATGCATCAAAAGAAAAGGGCAGAAATGCGCCGTATGTATGGAATACGGCATATTCCTGTCCTCTTTCACAGAGCTGGTGCACAAATGGCAGCCATGCGCCAACGCAGGCACCCTTGCACCATGGCGCAAGGATGCCAGCATTGAAATCAGGTTGTGTTTGTGTAGGAAGGGACCTTCCTAGTCCCTTCCTACACAAAAACAATGGGTGCGCCTGCCCTGGGCAGGCGCACGGTTTTGACGCACTCCCAGATTTACTCTATGTTGTAAATCTGAGAATGTGTCAAAAACCAGAGGCGTTGAGTGGGAACACCCACAGCGATGTTCATGAAATGCCTTCCCACGCAATGTGAAGTAACTCAGGGCAAGCGACTTGTGCTGCGTTGCCTTACACCATATCTACGAGGCCATGACAAACCATGCAGGGTCTTTCTATGGCCTCATAGATATGGGTAAGCCCAGTACGCCGCTGGAACATCTGGAAAAGTGGTGCTCTTGCAGCACAATGGGTTGTAAATAAGCCCCTAGATTACTATATTATTCCCCATTTTGGGATAAGGAGCTCAGAAAGATGCAGTATTACTGCACCAACTACCAGGCAATCCCTCTCCATCTCAGAAGAGGATTACTGGATTTTCACAACCACCAGCAGTGACCAAGGTCCAATCTTCAGCAGCCTGCTTCCGGTCTTCTATTGAGGGGCAAAGCAGAGTTCATGGCTCCTTGGGCTGGCTGGGGGCTTCCTCACAGGGCAGCACCTGCAGGGCTGGAGAGCAGAGCCTTCACAGTTAGTAATAACCATAAGAGAGTGGGCAGTATGCTGATTCCAAACTCTAGATACACCACACTAACAACGTCCACACTAGTGCCTTCAATGGTAATACAGAAGTGCAGGTAATCATTCTTTAGAGTACTTGTTTGCTTCTGAGAACAGCTGGTACTCCCAGATTAAATGTTTCTCAGCAGTGCTTAAAAATGTAGGTTCTCTCCCTTTCAAAGGAAATAAGTGCAGGTACCAGACAGTACCTGCCAATTTAAGTACCATGCAGATCCAGGTCCAAGAGATGATTAAGGAGCTTTGATCCCACTTCAGTTTATTTTTTCCAAAACGAGACAATTTGACAGCTCCACAATGTCAATTAGCATCCAGAGTATTTTGTCAGTGTAACTTTTCAGTTCAAATGTCCAACCAGTCAGACTGGATCAATCTTTTCCACCTCACAGAAGATTCTGGGATGGTCACATCCCATATGTAATGCAGGAGTCCCTGTTTATAGCAGGAACTCAGGGCAACCCTCTAGCGCAGGGGTCTTCAAACTGGGGCACGGAACCCCTAGAGGGACCTCAAGTGATCCCAGAGAGGGTGCCAGGCTCTGGCCAAAAGAAGCATTAAGCTGATAACAGTGCTTTTTTTTCCAGGGGGAAAAATGAGCTGCAGTAATCCGCTCCATAATGGGCCATCACTAACATCTTTTGTCATTTATATCCTGGCAGGGAGAAGGTGTCATAAAGGAAGGGACTCCAAATATTCTTCAAATCACCCAACCCCATTGCTAATAATCACACTGTGGATACTTTTACATGTTAGTAAGGCCTGCCTGACTAGAGTAGTATGTTTGGAAATCATGTATTTGAATTGCATTTTTAAAACAGAACAGAACTTAACTGTAATGCTTAAATAAGTCTAGATATATGTAAACATTGGCAGTTTAATAGAATAATTGTGAATTTTGAGGGGGGGCCCCAATGATTTTATTTTCACTGGGGGGAGGGAGTGGCATTAAAAAGTTTGAAGACCACTTCTCTAGAGGACTGCTGTGGTGGGAAACTATATGGATTCCCACAAGAGAGTCTAACAAAGAAAGAGCAAGAAGAAAAAGTGGGACATGGGATGTCCTATGTGGGCAGCATTTATCCTCCCTCTTCTCTTGTAAATGGTATTCTTACTCAAAAGCAAATGTTCACAAATAAGTTACAGGGCACCCTAACAACTGGTGTACAGATAGCGCCTGCAAAGCATTCTACCTTAATTCACCCATTTTAATGTTCATGAAGAGTTATGCCAAGGACAACTGTGTGTAATGTTGTCATTGGCATAACTTGGCATAATATTTTTATTTAATGAAAAAATAAAAAACCATTAATAGGCTAATGGGCAACTGGGCGAAGGTAGAGGGAAGAGGCAGGGTCCAATGAAGGCACTTTGTTGCTGTCCTACAGGGGTATCCAAAGATATTGGAGTAGATGCCTCACTCACTTAATTGTTCCATGCGTAATCATCAGCACCTATCCACACCCTGGTAGGGTGATACCACCGGGGTGGACTAATTCAAAAAATGGGAGTTCTTAGATAATATCTTACTGGATAATGCAGGGGTCGAGAAGAAAAAGGAAGAAAAGTTTAAAATACCTCACAGTATACCCAAAAGGATTCTTTACTAGTAGGGTACTGGGGGTACGATTACAATATATTACAGTTTTTTGATTGAGGTTTAACTGATCAATTTGCCCTGGTTTTAAAGTGTCAACATGTTTCAGCCACTCCAAGAGTCCAATTGGATCTGGGGTCTTCTTCAGGGCTGTGTGTGTATCCCTGCTTAACTACACATACATTCAATGTGCATATATAAGGCCTAATGCTCTCACCTGTGTTGATACTCCATCAATGGAAGAAACTAGGAACAGAAATAGGCATATTACAGGGGACACAAAGTCATAATTTGTCCACACACCTGTGGTCTAGGAAGCGGTCTCTCTCTTAAATAGGAGGCCCTATAAATCTTCATTCTCCGAAATTGACTAATGTATCTGTTAATCAGCATAGAGCCCTCACCATACAGGTTCAGTGCTGTAGGCTATCCATTTTGAATCAGTGTGCACCTTCCAAGATTCAGTGTAAAATTATGTGCCAAAAATCACAAGTGAGGGAAGTATGCCCTACCTCAATGTGCACAAATAAGCATCAGAATCGCCTAATATTATGGGCAACTCCTAATTCACAGTGGTACAAATAACCACTATTCCTAGACTCTGCTTCTATGGCACACATAAATGTGCATGGCTTTTCTTCATACTCCTTTCTCCTTCATTAGACTTTACTTATGAATTGATGCATGGTCGAAATACAATGAAACACCATATGCTGCAGCACATTTGATGGCTCCTGTATCGTGTATTTTTGGAAAACCAACAAACACTATGGGCCTCATTTATGAAAAGTGTTGCATCGCTACTGGAAAACTGCGATGCAACACTTTTCATAGCGCCATCCTTGCAACACCATGGATGCACCTTATTTACTGTATGGCGCTTCATGTCGCAATGATTTACAGATACATCAGTAGGTGTAAAATTGGCACATTGCTGGAGTGTGTCTGATAACAGACGCGACTCCAGCAATGTGTAACTTCACATGGGGCTATCCCCATGAGAAAAGCACTGCATCACCCCTTACGCCTGCTTCAAGCAGGCGTAAGAATTTGACGCACTGACGCCGTAGAAGTGTCGCAGTGAAATCTCATAGATTTCACTGTGTCACTTCTACGCGGCTTTCCTGCGACGGAACGCCCACCCTGCATACATTATGCCTGTAATCGGAGGTATGTTTTTAAATCTGTCAGATAGACTTGAATAATTTTATTTGATCCATTCCCAGTTGCAACGCTGATGCCATTAATTTAGTAAGTGTACATTTCTATATTTATCCACACTTCCATAAAGTAAGTTGTCCAACATATGTTAATGTGTAATCAACATTTGTAAATGCTGTGCTAAAATGTAATTTATACATCCTTACAGAAGAAGTTGTTATACAACAGTCAATATACTTTGTAAATGTATTGTGAGCCTCCATCATCATGACAGAACTGTACAAAACACATATGCAATGTCTATGTCACCATTGGAGACTGAGAAATGAGAAATACATTTTAAACAGCATCTAATTTTATTTCTCACACATACACTTTTAAGTGTATGTCAACGTTTTTTTTAAAAACATTTATTTTTTGCTTTTATTGTAGTAAAAATAAAACACAACGGACAGTGTATGTTACCAAGTGCAGGTGCCATACAACGCATCTAATTTTTCTGACAGTGAGAGTATCACAGAGTAAATAACATTACATATATCAAGTCAGCGACTTAATATAAATGTGCTTTTCCCAGAATTTCGCTAGGTAGCCTCATCTCTCCTATGCAGCAAAGGTCTACATACCCTCACGTCTCCAGGTCTTCCTGGTCTGATTCAGTGTCTGGGTGACAACGTTCATTGAAATTGTCCAATATCAACCTCCAGGCCGCCAGATCCTCAGCAGCTTTTTTGTCGGTGCGGGAAAGATGCAGGTGTTGTTCCTCTGCAACTCCCCGCACTCAAGGACATCCCTAATCCACAATACCTCACTCGGGACCTGGGACCCGATCCAGCCAATGGCCACTCTGCATTTGGCTAGGAGCAGTGCCAACTGTAGGAGCTTATATGATATCTTGCGTCCACTGGGCTTTGCCACCAGTCCCAGCAGGCAGGCCTCAGGTGTTTGAAGGAGGGCAATGCCTGTGGACCCCTCAATTCTAGGCTCACCTCCCTCCAAAAGGTATGTACACCATTACATTGCCACGCCATATGTAGAAACGTGGCGCTCTCCTCCCCACAGCCCACACACCTTGCCATCGAGCCGGGATCTTTACTGTGTGTATGTCAAAGTTACCTTGTATTGCATTTGACATTCGATATCACATATGATAAAATGGTTCAAATTCAAATATCTGAAAGACTACTGTGTTATAGGTAATAACTAGCAAATCTTCATAACTTGAGCCACTTTTTTACTCAATGTAACACCTCTCAGCCTTTGTTGTAGTGTTTATGGATTTTTTTTCCTCTTACTACCTTTTTTACTTACATTTTTAAAAATCTTTTGATTCAGGACTCTGATGATTTAACTACAGGTAATCATTGGTAAAAGACATGTCCGCTAAGCTGTAAAGCTCTTAAAATATTTGGCTACAAATTGCCACATCTTATGTATTTGTAGTTTGCTATAAAAATGCAACAGCATGTATCCAAATAATTACAAGTCAATGCTACTTGTGAACCAGCATTACTTATCGTGAAAACCACTTAAGTAGCCCATGTAAATATGTAATATCTCTTCCATTACACCCTTTGTGCATTTGTAAGTAGGCATTTGTCATTTTCATAATAAAACAATTGCCATTTCTAAACAAGTGACTGATGTAATTGCTACACAATCATAATGCTACATCTTGTAGCTTGTGTTGTTTTGTTACCCCCTTCAACTATTCACTCAATTGCTGACAAACGTATGTGTAATCTACTTAGAAGAAACATCAGATGTATGTTGTACAAATTATTAGCTATGAGCTGTTAATGGATATGAAAAACAATACATAGCAAACATAATTTAGTTATGTGAACCAAACTTTAATTATATTGATACTGTGATTGTCAATAGCCCCAATAGCGTAACTGCTGTCTGTGTCAAAAATGAAACAAAACTTGAAGAAAATACAAATGTATTTACAATATAGAATGTCTCTCTACATACATATACGAAATAATAACAATGTAAACAAAATGAAAAAATATTTGAACACACACTGGAGTGATGTAGTCATGGCTGCATATGTTGCTTCCTAGGTCCATTGGTAGATAATATTAAGTCCTCCTTCAAACAGGACTTGTTTTTCTCCCAGAGCTGTTGGAAGAGAGGCGCCTCAAAAAATAGATGGGAGGTGGGGGGTCTCTTCATAAGGAGTTTGGGAGTTTTATGGGTTGTTTGGGACGGAGGGCTAAGGATTGAGGTGGTGGGTGTAGATGGTGTTTGGGAGGTAGAAGGGGCTTGGGTGTGTGATGTGATAGTAGAATTGTGTGTGGTTTGTAGTGATTGAGAGCATGTCTATTGTGTGTGGGTGAAGTTCAGAGCTGGTTTTGGGTGTGTGTTGTACCGTGGGTGATTTCTTGGTTTTGGGTGAAGGTGTTGTCTTTGGCAATGTAGTGATTTGGAGAGATGTCTGTGCAGTTGGTGTTTTTGGTGATGGGGTGTGTGGGGCTGCAGGTATGCAATTATGTGGAGTAGGTGTTTTTGTTGTTGTGTGCTTTGTTCACTGAGTATATTTCTGGGGAATAGTGGGTGTGTATTTATGCAAGGTTTTGGTACTGGCTGAGGGCGTGGTAGTGGTGGAGGTTGAGGGTGTGGGTGAAGGTGTGGTAGTGGTGGAGGATGTGGGTGTGGGTATGTTTGTGCATGTTTTTTTGGTAGCAGTGGCTGTGTGTGTCTATGTACTTCTGTTCATCTGAATGTTTGTGTGTGGTTGTGACTATGTAGCTGTGGGCTGGAGTTGTGGTTGTAGAGACAGAGGTGGTTTGTGGGGGTATGGTAGTAGGAAGGAGGATGCTGGAAAAGGAAGTGTCCTTAGAGGAATGGTTAGGTGGAGGTGGGTGTGTAGGAATGATGTATGGGGAGGATATGATGCCTCTCTTCATCACACATACTGCACTGTGTATGGCATCCTGGAAGGCCACTATTTCTGTCAACAGTAGATGGACCCCATAGATGGCACACAACAGTATAGTGTGCTCGACAGAGAGGCTTCTCAACACACCCAGAGCTTCCTCAGACATCACTAATGGGTGAACATTATGTCCATCTTGGGACCTGGGCAGGGAGTAAGGAACTTCCAGAACCATCAGTGGGGAAAAACTCAAGAAGTGCCTTCCACTTCAAAGCGGGCACTAGATATAAATAGTGGGCTGTCAGACAAACTATTCAGTACATTCCCGGACCGGCGGTAGACTCAAGAAGCACTGTCTTGTACTGCAGATGCCAGCCCTGCCCTGCTGCTTGAAGGAGAGAGGACCATCTCCTTGAATCCAGGACTACTAGAGTGACTCCAAGGGTCAGTTGGCATACCTCCTCTTCTGAGCCAAAACCAACAAAGAGGGAGTGGGAGCACGTCTAAGGTCCAGCATACATACTCCCCAAGTGTATATGTATTCACAAAAGGTGTGCAGTTCCAGTACAATCTACAGGAAAAGGAAGAGCAAAGCAGTAGGTCGGAATGGGATGGGCAAGCAGAACCAGAGAATCTGATTGCTCAGAAGTAAGAGCCCTCACACACCCAGAAGGGCGTCATGCTTTATCATAGGGCAGTTCCTCTTTGGGCCGGCGCTGAAATGCTAAACGGCAAACCTCAGCTCCCTTTGCATGAATGTCTAGAGAGAATGCACAAGAGCCCAACTGTCAGCCAAGCCAGACATGTATTCTACAGAGAGGCAGAGGCACAGAATGGTTAAGCAACAAAATGACCACTTTCTAAAAGTGACATTTTCAAACACGCAATTTAAAAACCAACTTCACTAAGGGCCAGATGTACGACGGGATTTTGCATGCGCAACGGGTTTGCGACCCGTTTGCGCATGCAAAAATCCTGTGGGCAATATACTAATACTATTTTGCGACTCGCAAAATAGTGTTTAGCGACCCGCTATTAGGAAGGGGCGTTCCCTTCCTAATAGCGACCCCAAAGCCATGTACGAATGTTTTGCAACCACAATTACGGTCGCAAAACACTCGCAATTTACCGCCCTCTTCAAGAGGGTGGTAATGTAATCGCAAAAGGGAAGGGGTCCCCAGGGGACCCCTTCCCCTTTGCATATGCAGGGGAAAATATTTTTTAAGGGCAGGCAGTGGTCCCAGGGACCACTACCTGCCCTTAAAAAATGAAACGAAAACGTTTCCTTTTTTTTGTTTTTTTAAATGCATCCCGTTTTCCTTTAAGGAAAATGGGCTGCATTTTAAAAAAAACTGCTTAATTTAAAAGCAGTCCCAGACATGGAGGTCTGCTGAGCCCAGCAGGCCACCATACCTGGGAGGGCCAGCCATTCTCAATGGGGTCACAAATTGTGAGTGCCTCAAGAATATTGATGAGGCATGCAATTTGCGACCCCATTGAGAATCGCAAACAGTTTCTCTGACACTTTTGTACATGTCATTTTGCGAGTCGCAAATTGCGACTCACAATTGAGCGCAATTTGCGACTCGCAAAATAACATGGTCGTACATCTGGCCCCAAAAGATGTGTTTTTAAATTGTGAGTTCAGAGACCCCAAATTCCAAATCTCTATCTGCTCCCCATGGGAAATTACACTTAAAAGATATTTCAAGACAATCCCCATGTTACCCTTTGGGAGAGGTGGGCCTTGCAATAGTGAACAAGCATTTGCAATGCAATAGGTCTCGCATTTACGCGAGTTTAAGCTATTGGCATTGGAAATGACAATGCCTTTTATTTATGTTTTAAAAACCAAAACATAAAATAAAAGGCATTGTCATTTACAATGCCAATAGATCAAACTCGTGTAAATGTGAGACCTATTGAACTGCAAATGCTTGTTTGTTTTCCCCTCAAGTCAGCAGATTGGTTTGAATGCACATTGAACCTGACAGGCAGTATAAACGAGGATGATCGCTTCCGACTACGATCATGAAGCACCTGGTGCAACCGAGGGAATGAAATGCTCAAAATGAGGATAGCTGTGACGTGGGGGCCTGGGTGCTGCTTCACTGTGAAGCTGGTTTCAGCAGTGTGGGCTCACTGTGCCACTGGATTCAAGCTATCCTGGCTGATGAGGGGTGAAACCCCGAAACCGGTCCTAGGATGCTTGTTTCTGGTCCAGGGAGGACCTGGCTTGACAGTTCAGGCTGGACTGTTCCCATGAGGCACAGGGTCAAGACTGATTTGCATATGGCCGAGTCTAAACTGGGGTGGCATGGTGAGCAAAAGAATGATAGATTCAACCCAGATCTCTTGACTGGGGGTGAATGTTTTGATTTGTTCTGCATTCCGTCCATCAATTGTGTGTCTTTTGCTTTCTCGCCGAAAGATAAAGCGCGGCATCCATAAAGCGTGCACTGATCGAGTGCTCTTTCAGAATTAAAATAAAATAAAATGAGAACACAAAGCCGATGCATGCTGCGCCAGGAGCACAACATTCGCTAGCGTTGCATTTAAAAACAAGCATCCAGGAAGAGGCAACAAGATCACGGAGGGTGGCAGGGGCGGTGCAAAGCACTGATAGGAGTTCTAAAACAAGAGGGTGCTGTGCAGAAGAAAAGAAAGGCACACAGGCACAATGGTGAAATAGGAAGCGTGGTGGCCATAGTACAAAATACGAAGGACAACTCGGAAAACAAGCAGGAAAGTAATAAAATAAAACAATAGCACCTGTAGGAAAAGAATACAGTCGGCAGGCATATACAGTGCAAGCAGAGTTCACAACATGAGCAGGAAACAAACCAAAACAAACGGTGTTTGAAACATGACCAGTAAACTTACTAAACAAGCAGTGTTCAGAACACGAGCAGGAAACTAATCTAAACAAGCAATAAAGACACAAGCAGGAAACAATAATAACAAGGAGCGATGGGCGGGTGGCACTCGGGGGTGGCACACAGAGGGCGGTGCGGGGGGACGACGGTGGGGAGGACGACACAGACGTGCATCGAGCACTGCCATAAGCATGAAGCAATGCAGTAAACACAAAAAAGAGTTCCCAAAATAACAGTTACGCTGTCTAAGCGTAACAAACCTGTACTTGGTCGGTGCTGCACGGGAAAAAAACGGAAGTGACGTTGGCTTCCTAAACCAATTACACAGCAGCAAAGAAGACAGACACTGCCCTGAACGAATAGTAAGCAGCAGGCGGCCAGCAGGCGGGAGCTATCTCAATTTACTGAATACTTCAGGTCTTGAGACAGCGCGACCTAAAAACGATTAAGGAAGGAATTGGTACCCAAAGGCCAAGAAGCGGAAACACTGGCTGTACTCCATTCATCTTCCTGCTAGATTCTAATGCATCGTACATGGAGATCGGTTTATTAATACAGCAGCATCATACATTTATTAAAGTAGATGACATCTTTGTAATTAATATTTGATAACTAAGAAATTAGTTTCAGATTCCAGCTATTCATCTTCCTGCTAGTTTATAATGCATTGTATGTTCCATCATCTCCAGAACTAAGCAGGATAAAAGCTTCCCTTGTCCTGACTTTAACAGCTGCATAAACTACTTGAATACAAACTGCAGTCTTAAAAGACGACCATCATGGCAACCTGTAAATAAAAATGCCACACGTGACTGGACATGGACAGTACAAACTTTGAGAAGTGATGTAAACTGCAGGTAAAAACTCTGGCAAAAATGTTTGTGGCATAAATCTGAAAAGTAATTCTAGCACTAAAAGCTTTCTTAGGGATAGTTTTTAACTTCACAACCTTAGCAAAGAAAGGCTGTGAAGCTAGCAGAGTTCTGAAGAGAACACCACAGAGATTGCACAGAAAAAGATGTCCAATTCTGCACACTCCTAATCACTGTCCATGGAGAGGGATAGCAGGGAGTCCAGACATCCAAGGATTCCCTGGACATGTCGATCTGTCCCCTCATACAGCTCATTGGCACCCCTACTTCATAAAATAGGTGCAATGTGTGGCTGTCGGAGACTTGGTGGAGCAGGTCCAGGCCTTGTGGGCTCCTTTGGGATGGGGGGAGTTCTATTTGAGTCTCAAGGCTACATATTAGAGTTCAAAAGGTCATTGGAAAACATATATTTGGATTCAAAGAAAGTAGCGAAATCTACACTTATAGATTACCCTCGGCTTCCTCATCCCTCTCCTAACAATTTGAGTTTTTCTGCTGTAACACACATTCACTCCCTAATTAGACAAAACTCCAGGTCAGAGGAGGTGGGAGGCATAGACTGGGAGGCCACTGACAGAGAAAGAATGAAGTGAGGCGGCATGAACTGCAGCGACTGGCACAGCGAGTAGGAAAACTATGACTAAGCTGTAGGTGAAGATGTACTCATTTTTTCGGAGTATCTGGCCCATGGTGTAAGGACCGTGGCGAGCGAGGCGGACGAGATGGTAATGCGTACATGTGACTCACTCAACACGGGATGCCTAAATGTTGTCATGTACAAGACGCTGAAATAGCAGATCTTGTAACACCATTGTCTGACTGAAGCAAGTCAAAACGTTACCTCGGTGCTGACGCTTTCTCACTTCCTAGCAAGTCTGCCGCCAGAACATCTGCGTTCTTATGCCTCCCAATCTCCCCAATAACTGTTTGTGCAGTTTAGTGGGTTTAGAGAAGGTTCCTCCTTTCACATTATGTCTTCCGTCACCGTGTGAGGTTGCTGTTCTCGGCCCTCTTACAGCTGCTACAAGATTCCGTTCTGTAGAAGCTCGCGCCGAAGCTGTCTTTCGCTATCACCTGACCACAGGAAAGACAGCCGAAAAAAGATATTTTTCTCGATCACTTTTCAAAGGGCGAGGCTCAAACTGAAACGGTGCAAAGCTCTGGCTGCCTCTCTGAGCGCACAAACCACATGCCTACAAGAAGTGTAACAAGGAAGAGCTGCAAGAAAAGAAAACAAGCCAAACCTGGCAATCAAATAAAGAAGCCTGGGAAACAGAGGAGAATGGGAAACGATAAACGCGGTTTTAGAGGAGTAAAGAATGTCCGAGACAGGGGTTGGCAGAGAGCGCCCACAGCTGCCACTCACCCGATATCTCCAGCAGCACGTCCCGGAGGCTGCTGGGTGTGCGCAGCGGCACGGGCAGGAAGCCTTACACCTCTTTGTTGCACAACACGCTAAGAGCACACACCCCTAAGTCACAGAAACAAACATGGCGTCGACCTGTCGAAATGGGCCGTACTAAAAGAGGACAAGGAGGTAACAAGTAAGCCCAATTGCCAATCACGCGCCAGCGTTTAACATAAATGCTGACGCAAGCCAATTAAAAAGAAGGGCGTGGCTTAAAGCACCCTTCTCAAACCGTATCGATTGCAAAAAGCCCTCGCAGAGCGAGCAGCGCATGCGCGCTGCAACGCCAGGCGAGACCTAAAAACGAAATTAGCAGTATTTCACTATTAGGACATGTAAGACACACCAGTACATGTCCTACCTTTTAAATACACTGCACCCTGCCCATGGGACTGCCTTGGGCCTACCTTAGGGGTGACTTACGTGTAGTAAAAGGGAAGGTTTGGGCCTGGCAAGTGAGTGCACGTGCCAGGTTGACATGGCAGTTTAAAACTACATACACAGACACTGCAGTGGCAGGTCTGAAACATGCTTGCAAGGCTACTCATGTGGGTGGCACAATCAGTCCTGCAGGCCCACTAGTAGCATTTGATTTACAGGCCTGGGCGCCCCTGGTGCACTTTATAGGGACTTACTAGTAAATCAAATTTGCCAATCATGGATAAACCAATCACCAATACAATTTAGGCAGAGAGCACTTGCACTTTAGCACTGGTCAGCAGTGGTAAAGTGCCCAGAGTCCTAAAACCAGCAAAATCTAGGTCAGAAAAATACAAGAGTAAGGCAAAAAGTTTTTAGATAACCTGCAAAAAAGGGCCAGGTCCAACCTATGTTTAAAGATTTTGCTGTAGAAATGACAAAAATACTTTGTCCCTTTCTATCTCTGCATGGACGGCAATGCACTACTCCTATGCTTAAATACTGTGATAGAAAAGCAGAAATTTGAAGTGAGCAACGTCAGACTGTTGCTGGTGTTGTAGGGTGCTCTATACAGGAGCTGCTCTCCACCTAAACTTGGGAACTACCCAGAGTTCTGTGCTTCTTTTTTGCATAATGTATGCGACACTCCATTCCTGAAAGTGTATTGTTTTGCCTTATACTGGGTGCCCCCTTGTGTCTGGACAAAGCTAAACCTCTGTGAAGAACTATAACGACAGCGAAGCACCTGTAAGAGGTTGATTTTATTTAGTCCAGGTTGACTTGAAAGGTATTTTACCAATTCAAAGCTGTAGTATTGTGTGTCGAGTGGTAAAGGCTTTTGCCATTTTACAGCTCAGTGTGGATGGCTCTGTGCTAATCATGTGCTTTAAGACTTTGTCCCTTTCTATCTCGGCGTGGATGGCAACTTGGGAACTACCCAGAGTTCTCTGCTTCTTTTATATATATATATGGCAGCTCTATTAGGGATGTTTTATTTGCACGTATGCACTTTATAACCAGATTATCATCAGAGTTTTCAGTGAGGTAGTTGATAAATACGAATGCGAATATATTTGTAGGTGGCACATATTTATATCTTTTTAGCACCATGGAGAAGAGTGGAGCTACCCACTTGGGTTT
The DNA here is from genome assembly GCA_963921515.1 of Calotriton arnoldi. NCBI lineage: Eukaryota > Metazoa > Chordata > Amphibia > Caudata > Salamandridae > Calotriton > Calotriton arnoldi. The sequence continues at coordinate 202,649 of CAWUFW010007768.1, read as the reverse complement.
GATCCTGTTTGACAATAAGTAAAGTTTACAATTGATATAAATGAAATCAAATTGAATTTTCTTTTATGTAAAATTGTGATTTTAATGGTGTTAGTATGTGTACCATGAATTGTTATCTTTTAATGAATTCAATTTTGAACCCGTTTTACAAAATACTACAAGAATGTACTATGAATTAAATAGTTACCCATTATAAGATGGCAACTCCATTTGAGATAGTTTTCTGCACAGAGGCAATTTATGTTAGTCTGTTTTCCCTGTTTACAGGCACTGTTTTTGCATGTATTTAAGGTATATGCCGAGATGTTTTTCCTCATCGTGACCAAGGTAGCTATGACTACCGAAACGCGTTGATGTAAACTCTTCAGCCATAAATAAATCAGTGATTTAAAAAATCGCCCGAGTGCCCTGCTTCATGGATTTAGGTGGAGATTGTTGGAATATGAAGACGTGTTGGCGGACGCATCACTACACAGGCACCGCTGACGCTCTGGAAGCACACCAACATCCGCTGTTTTTGCTTGGCTTTGAACCAGCCGGCATGCCCCCCCAGTCAGTGATCGGAGAGCAACAAACGACCGGAGGAAGAAGTTCATGTACTGGGAGTCGAAGGGCTACCAGAATCGTGGCAGGACCTTCTCCGGTAAGCGATGCTCGTATGTTCTGAGGGGGAGTCAGACTGTAAGGAGTGAAGGATTTATTTGAAGTCCGCTTGTACAGAGGGCGTCTTTCACCTGATCGGGTAGATTATCCATAATGGCTGAGGAGGGGGAATGAGGAAGCAAGAGAGTTAGCGGCAGAACAATTGTCTACAGGAATGGGAGGAGATGCAGCCTCCAGTTCTAATGCGAGCAATACTGTGGTGACAACGGGAGAGGGCTTATGGAGTAAATTACAAACTTTGGAAAGACTTAAAAAAAGAGAAATATCCAGTTGGTGAGAAGTAGCCTCACTAACTAGGTATGTGGCAGTAGGTAGAGTCCCTAGGGTACTCCGCATTAGGATTACCCCTACCTATGACAACCCACATCATGATTTATTGAAGGAGTTGGCAGAACACAATGCAGAGAGTTCCATGGGCATGATAAAGATATTGATTAAATATGCTGAGATGGAGAAATATGAATTATCTAAAAAAAATACAGGAGCTAATGAGCATCTTGGAACAAGATCAAGAACAAGACAAAGTATTATAGTTAAAAAAGGTTTTAAAGGATAGATTAACTAGGTATGCGAATAGTATTAAAATCAGAAAAGCGATCAAGTTTCAAAGAGACAGATTAGATTATGAACATGGGCAAATTCACACCTTTGCCAAAAGGTTTGATACTATACGCAGGCAAAGAGTACAAGATTACAACAAAACCCAACAAGACTTTTCGCAAAGTGATTTGAGTTCCGACACTGGGTCAGAAAGAGAGAATTATGAAAGTGTGGCAGGGAGCTCCCGCCCGCATATTTCAGTTTCAGAGGAGTTGTGTTTTTTACAAGTGGACCAGAGATCCAATTTCAAGCCAAAAAGAGGCCAAGTAAAAAACAAAAGAAAAGGCAACAAAGGGGAGAGGGGGCGAAGGAAAAAGACGATCAAGTGAACCCCCCTGGAAGGTCAACCAGGAGCAAGAAGTAATCATGGAGAGACAGACTGTCATCAATTTAACAAATGAAAAATTGACAGAAGCTGAAATTCAGATATTATCCTTAGGCCTCTCTTATTGTCAGGAATCAAACTTCGACTATGCACAAAGCAGAGTGGACCTGTACAAATTTATTAGGAAACTGAAATTATCTAAACTGCATAAGAACAAACCTCAGCTTTGTACCACTAAAGACCCCGTGGAGGAAACTACTAATCTAGTGAAGTCTGATGTTAATCTTCCATGAGAATTAATTGAACTAGAGGAAGAATCATTCGATGAAATAGAAGAAGCTGCTGATAGGACAGAGACTCTTTTACATATAGAACTCTCTAACATTTGTACATCAGAAGCAGGAGAAACTATGTTCAGGCCTAAATCTATGTACCTTCCCCAGACAGTACATGATAACATTGATATATTTTCAGAAGTTATGATCAAAGAGCTAATATCTATAGAATTAAGCAATACTGGTAAAAAAATTAAAAAAACAGTGAAAGAAACAACATGTATACTGCCACCGTAAGAAAATTGAATAACCTTGGTAATGTGGTGGTAAGGAATTTGGATAAGGGTGGGAATGTTGTTTTATGGAAATTGGATGACTACATCAAAGAAGCTTATAAACAGCTTAATGACAGAGAATGTTATAAAAAGATCAGTATGATAGAATATACTTCTGTGAAGGCAACATTTGGTGAAGTTTTGAAAGGTTGGAGAGATAAATGACTTTTAAGTTGGGATGAGTTTGGTTATCTCAATCACCACACCCCCCAAACTTCCTGTATTTAACTCATACCCAAAGTTCATAAGAACATGATAACCTCACCAGGACGTCATATAATAGCGGTGCAGGAAAGTCTGTTAGAAAATGTATCTAAATATATTGATTATTTTTTAAACCCTATAGTGGCAACTTTACCTACGCATATAAAAGATACAGCAGATTTTCTGCGCAGAATCTTTGATATCTCATGGGAAGAGGGTATGCTCTTGATGACAATGGATGCTACCTCGCTCTATACGTCACAGAGATGTGTTACCTGCCATTGAACATTTTCTAAGAGCTCGACCTAAAAAATATCTGCAGCACAATGAGATGCTGCTGAAAATGGTTTAGTGGTGCTTAACGCAAAACATTTTTATGTTTATTGGGAAGGTTTTCCAGCAAATCAAAGAACAGCGATGGGCACCTTCTTCGCCCCAGTTCTGTGAATTTGCAAATGGGATAGTGGGAGGAGCAGGTAGTCGGTGGAAAATCTATGGAAAATGGCTAGGTAATGTTTTGTTTTGGGTACGATTTGTAGATGATCTATTCATACTATGGAAAGGCACTGATGAAGCAGCTAGAGAATTTGTGGATGAACAAAACTGTAATGAACTCAATCTAACTTTCACCAGCAAAACAAATAAGAAAGAGACAGAGTTTTTTGATGTTCTATTCAAGGTAGAGGGCAACAAACTAGGAACTAATCTCTCCTGAAAACCTACAGCAGGGAATAGTTTATTAAATGCCCAAAGTTCCCACCCTTCCTTGCTGATAGGGAGTATACACTTTGATGAATTCACGAGTGCAAGAAAAATATGCAGCTCCAGAGATGAGTATGCAAAAATAGAAAGTGAAATGAAAACAAGATTTCAATCCTGAGGGTACTTCCTAAACATCATAAACGCTGCAGCTAAGAAAGCTAGAAGGTTGGAGAGGGATAAGCTGCTTTTCTCTTCTAATGTTAAAAGCAAGAAGGATGATGTTTATAGATTTATCACCACCTGTAGTAAAGCACATCAACAGGTCCGAGCAGCACTTACTAAACACTGGGCACTGATTAAAACAGATCCAGTTATAGGATCTATGCTGCCCAAACACCCCTCAGTTTGTTTTAAAAGATCAGTCTCTATGAGAGACCACCTAGTTAAAAGTGATGTCAGGAGTGTAGTGAAGAAGGTAAATTGGCTCACTCAAAGAGAAGGATTCAAGAAATGCATTAAATGCAGGGAGTCAACATGAATGAGCTGTTTACTCCCTTTAACAAAAAGATAAAAATTAAGGGGATGATCACATGCAAAAGCGAGTATACTGTGTATGTTTTGAGATGCCCTTGCTCTAAGACATTTGTGGGCAGCACCACACTTCAACCACATAAGAGTATTTTACAACACATGAGGGCTATAAAGAACAAAGATCGTACATACCTCTTAGCAAGGCATTTCAAAGCAGTCCATAATGGGGATCCAAGCCCTCTGACATATAGCTTTATTGCCCAAGTACCTAGGAACATCAGAGGAGGTGATAGAGAGAAGCAGCTTCGCAGACTTGAAACCAAATGTATCCTAGAAATGGATAGCAGAGAACCTTTTGGATTCAATGTTGATGAAGAATTATATACTTGTGTGGGATAATGCATTTCTGCTGCTATATTGTGTGTATACAAGGATTTTATGAAATTTCACTTAATTTTAGCATCTGTATTAAGAGGGAGTATTAGGGTAGATAATTTCTGTCATATGACATAGTGGGGCTAGTTTGAGAAAATGAATGTGAAGGGACTGGGAAGAAGTATTTATGTAAATTCCAAGTACCACAGAGAATAGAGGATTTGCCCACTTGGGTTTGACCTCAGTGGAGAATAACTTTAATTCACAAAAGATAACCCCTGCTCACCCCCTTGGTAGTTTGGCACGAGCAGACAGGCTTATCTCAGAGGCAGTGTGTAAAGCATTTGTAAACACATACAGTAATACAGTGAAAACACTACAAATGGACACCACACCAGTCTAGAAAAATAAGTAATCTTTATCTAAACCAAAACAAGGCCAAAACAACAAAAATCCACAATACAGTAATAAAAATATGACTTTCAAATGGTAGAAATAGTCCAGTTCAAAGCAAAATGCAGATGCAACACTTTTCACACAAAGTACCTTGGATGTGTTGCGCACACAAACAAAAAGGGAAGCAGGGAAGGTGATGCGTCGGTTCCTTACACTCAGGGAAGGTGATGCGTCGGTTCCTTGCTCCGGGGGGGGCGATGTGTCGGTTCCTTACTGCTCCGCAGGGGAGGTGATGCATCGGTTCCTTACCGGAGAGGAGGTGATGCGTTGGTTTCTTACTGCATGGGGAGGTGATGCGTTGGTTTCTTACTGCATCCCACAACGATGCGACAGACTTGGCGCCGCGATGCGATGCTCCAGGACGATGCGTGGGTTCTTGCAGCCGCACATCAGGCCTTGCGTCAGAATCGGTGTGGTGATCTAGGACGTCGGAGACTGGTACACGCGATGTGGCGTGCAGCGATTTCTCAAGCCGTGGGCAGGCGCTGTGATGATTTCTTCGGCGATGCGTCAGAAACAGGTGCGGGTGCCTCACACTTCTCTAAGTTGCGTTACTTTTCCAGCTCCCAGTGGCAAACAGCCTCCGGAGGTCCAAAACAACAGCAGGCACCTCTTAGCACGTCAGGGAGTTCAGGGGAACTGGAGGTGAAGTCTTTGTGTCCCTGAGACTTCAGAACAGGAGGCAAGCTCAATTCAAGACCTTGGAGATCTTCCTCAAGTAGGGGACACAGCAAACAGCAAAGTCCTTTCTCCTTTCCTTGGCAGCAAGTAGCCACTGCAGGCAAACCCCAGACAGCAAAGAGCACAGGGGCAGTATTCCTCCTCAGCTTCTCCGGCTCTTCTCCTTGGCAAAGGTTCCTCTTGATTCCCAGAAGTGATCTGTGAAGTCTTTTCTATCCCTGAGACTTCCAACAGGAGGCAAGCTCTACTTCAAGCCCTTGGAAAAAACTCTTAACAGCAGGATGATCAAGGCACAGTCCAGTCCTTTCCCTGCCCAAGACAGAAGCAACCACTGCAGGCCAACCCCAATAGCACACAGCACAGGGGCAGTACTCCTCCTCCAGCTTTCACGGTTCTTGTTCCTGGCAGTTTCCTTAGTACAGCAGTAATCTAAAAGTCTGGGGTCTGGGCCCCTCTTTTTATACAGTAAACCTCTTTGTTCTCTCCTGGCCCAGGGCTCCGAGCCCAGTCCAAACCAGTTCTGGGGGGGCACTTTGCAAGTGCACAAAAACCTCCATTGTCAGTGTGAGCCCTGGCTCCAGACACACCACGGGGGCGGATCCATCATTGTGGAAGGCAGACACAGCCCTATTCAGGTGCATGTGCTACTCCTCCCACCACTTCAAATGCAGACCAGGCCTATTCAGTCTAGCGCTGACTCATTCAGACTCTCTGGAGCCATTGCACATCCCCAGCCTCGGTCACTCTAAAGCCAGACAGTCAATACACATCCTAGCAGAGGCACACTGGAAGGCTAAGCAAGAAAATACCTACCTTCTAAAAGTGGTATTTTCAAACACAGAATGTAAAAATCACCCTCACTAAAAGATGCATTTTAACATTCTAAGTTCAGGCATACTAAACTTTATTTTCCTACCTTGTTCCCAGGGGTAGTTATGTTTAGACGATGTTATAAGCAAACTCCCCATTCTATCCTATGAGAATTGGTAGCCTTGCAATAGTGGAAAACAAAATTGGCAGTATTTCACTATCAGGACATGCCACACACACCAAGGCATGTCCTACCTTTCACATTCACTGCACCCTGCCCACAGGGGTACCTTGGGCCTACCTTAGGGGTGACTAACTTGTAAGAAAAGGGAAGGTTAGGGACTGGCAAGTGGGTGCACTTGCCAAGTCGACATGGCAGTACTAGGCTGCCCACAGATACTGCAGTGGCGGATCTGAGTCACATTTACAGGCTGCTTATGTGGGTGGCACAATCAGTGCTGCAGGCCCACTAGCAGCATTTGATTTACAGGCCCTGGGCACACACAGTGTACTGTACTAGGGACTGACTAGTAAATCAAATCAGCCAATTATGGAAATACCATTCCATACATGCCATTTACAGGGAGAGCATATGCACTTTAGCACTGATCAGCAGTGGTAAAGTGCCCAGAGTCATAAAACCAACAAAAACAGGTCAGAAACAGAAGGCCACAAAGCATAAACTCTGGAGATAAACCCGCTGTAAAAGCAGGTCTAACACTATGTATTAATGAATTAGGTCCATAAGATATCGCATGAACATACTATGAATAGAATAGTTACCCACTTCAATATGGCAGCTCTATGAGGGATGTTTTATTTGCACGTATGCACTATATAACCAGTTGTCATCAGAGTTTTCAGTGGAGTAGTTGATAAATACGAATGCGAAGATATTTGTAGGTGGCACATATTTATATCTTCTTAGCACCATGGAGAAGAGAGGAGCTACCCACTTGGATTTGATCCTGTTTCGCAATATCTAAAGTTTACAATTGATATAAATGAAATCAAATTGAATTTTCTTTTATGTAAAATTGTGATTTTAGTGGTGTTAGTATGTGTATCATGAATTGTTATCTTTTAATGAATTCAATTTTGAATCCGTTTTACAAAATACTACAAGAATGTACTATGATTTAAATAGTTACCCATTACAAGATGGCAACTCCATTTCAGATGGTTTTCTGCACAGAGGCACTTTATGTTAGTCTATTTTCCCTGTTTACAGACGCTGTTTTTGCACGTATTTAAGGTATATGCCGAGATATTTTTCCTCATCTTGATCAAGGTAGCTATCACTACCAAAACGCGTTGATGTAAACTGATATACATATACAACCCTACTCCTGGGGCTCATTGATGCCCTGGGGAGCAACACCTCCCCGGGGCTTGGGTTATAAAAAAAGCAGGGGAGAACCATATGGATTCAGAATCGACCCCGAGCACACTATAGGTAGTATCAACAGTCTATGTAATATCAACAGTCTTTGTAATATTGAAAGAGTCCAATAGTTTTTGATCCAATGTCCATGAATTTATTCAGTCTTCCAAATTTAATTTTGAATTCAGGTATTTTTTCTAGGTACAGCTAGATCTCCAGTTCATAGGAAAAAATATAGTCTTCAGTTCACAGAGAAAACACAGCCAACACGTGTTTCGTCGTGCAGTATAGTGCACAAATGACTTCTTCAGGGCTGCAAACCCAAAAGGAACATAATTAATAAATACATTCTGTACAATAGCACCTTAAAGTATATCATAGTTTGAAACCCGAGATATAAAGTAAGATATTAAACCAAGTCCAAGTTTATGGAAAAAAGTGATGTATGTTTAAGCACACCACCACCGAAATGTAAGAAAAATCCAGTAAAGAAAATAAGAACTTAAGATTTCAGTGTTTCATCATAAGTCACCGAAAATGTGATCGCCCAAGAGCAAAAGATACAAGAAAATATTTATGGAATTTCCAATCACCTGATCCGAACAATTTATAGTCAATTGCGCAAAAGGAAACTCGAATGGTAGACTCCCTTAGAAACGCCGAAAGGTAGTGCCTGTGAGATTAAAAAGAACACACAACATGAGTATCATTGTGAACCTAGTCTGAATATCTACCTATTCAATACTAAAAAGAGAACCAAATTCACCTCACTAGTTACGTCTCAGTAGTTTCCGTTCCCTTATCCAGTTTTCAAATATATAAATAATACGACCACGTGAAGAGATCAGGAAACTGCAGTAAATAAAAAATAAAAAACAAGACGTACATTTATTCTAATGTTACTCTAAATCATGAGACAATTTAATTTCTGACACCCCAAAAGGATCTCTATAGGTAATATATACTCTACCTATAGTAAAGAAAATGAAGTTCCGATGATCCGATGTAAACAACTTATTCCTTGAAGTTCGGTGTGACATAGGTATGGCTTATAAGTCCCTCCACGACGTATAACAACTAAACATTGTAAAAAAGAAAAGCTACTAAAGATATGCTCCTATAATGTTATTTGGAAAACGGAAAAGGTAGGATGAGAACATCTCGATTTCTTACTTGTTCATAATACTACTTTCTTATGGTAGATGGAGGAAATAGTGGTCGCAATCTACGAACTTTGTCGAAAAAATCCTGGTCTGTAATCACAAATAAAATAATAAATAAAGTATCAAAAAAACTACTGTCACTAAATATTGCATTTAAAGCCATCCTAATCATACCTGGAAAGGTTATTTCGTCCCGATTATCTTATTCCCACAACATATATTGGTATCTGTGTCTGTATCCTGGTCTGTAATCACAAATAAAATTGTGAGTCAAATATCGAAAAAGCTACTGTCACTAAGTATAACGCTTACTGCCATCCTATTCATAGCTGGAAAGGTTATTCCTTCCCGATTATCATATTTCCACAACATCTATCAGTATCCTTACGTTCTGATAAAACATGTGGGTAAAAACTTATAATACACGCTAAGATTGTTAAGAGCAGCACAGGAGGGGAAATACACCAGATTCTCACCTGTATTAGAGATGATCAGTTTTCAAAAGTACTAATCTTCAACTACGTATATAGTATATCACCGGGACTATGAACAGTATATGGGTCACGGGTACGTGATCTACGAGTAGAGTAAAAAAGGAGAGGAGGAAAAAGGGGCCATAATTAGATATATATCTACTCAAGCGTTTTATCTAAGATAACGCAACGCATAATTCCTCACCGTTTGTATGTGGAGCCGCGTCCTGTTATTCACATTTTCGCGACGGCGTTCTGCATAGGCGCCATCTTGACACAACCTTATATACTATCACACTATGAGCGCCATCTTGGAGTGGCAACGAAGATAAAAACTGTTGTCAATTATGGTAACTGACGTAACAATAAGAAAGTCTAACCGCATAATATTCATTACTATTACATGTATCAAAATATGTTATATTCACATTACTTCAGCCAAAGTAAGATGAAGTAAATCACTCTAAAATGTCTCCAATGTATCCTGTATTAGCATCCGGTTATCAATAAAGTTTTACATCTAAGACGTCTACGTTGTCTCCTGCGTTATCGAATACGCCATCTTGGAGTGTTATTTACCGTAAAATTATATGTTATATCAAGAGTGCGCAGAGATCCTAGTAACAATATCTAACTATTCCATCAATCTCGTTTTTAAGATTTTAGGAAGCAAAAAATATATCTGATAAGTGGCAACGAAGATAAAAACTAGTTATCAATTATGGTAACTGACGTAACAATAAGAAAGTCTAACCGCATAATATTCACTACTATTACATGTATCAAAATATGTTATATTCACATTACTTCAGCCAAAGTAAGATGAAGTAAATCACTCTAAAATGTCTCCAATGTATCCTGTAATAGCATCCGGTTATCAATAAAGTTTTATATCTAAGACGTCTACGTTGTCTCCTGCGTTATCGAATACGCCATCTTGGAGTGTTATTTACCGTAAAATTATATGTTATATCGAGAGAGCGCAGAGATCCTAGTAACAATATCAAACTATTCCATCAATCTCATTTTTAAGATTTTAGGAAGCAAAGAATATATCTGATAAGTCTTGCCATCTGAGTCACAGAGTATTAGTATAGATCTACATTTACGCTTACGTATCCGAATGCACCGTCTATTATTATGATGTATCGTAACAATACCGTTATACCAGAAAAGTGCCGAAGACAAAATATAATTTCACAGCGGTTCCTTACACGGCCCACAAAATGTGATCTCTGTAAAATTTGTATGTAGGATAATTAGAAAGATAGGTTAGATAACACCAGAGGTGATAGAAGAAAGGGAAAGTAGATATTATATTAGAACATATATAGTCTCCCTGATACAGTAAATCCAATCACAATCAATATTCTTGAAAAAATACATTTCTTCACGTATTCTACAGAATTCGTTGGTAACTCAAATCTATTCAACATCAAGTTCTCTCAAAGTTCTACATAATACACATTACATATGGAGAATAAGCTTATTAATATAATAAACAATATTCTATTAACAGTTCAGTTTCGTATGACATGTGCATATGAATAATATTTCACTATTACATTGCCTCAACCTTAACAAAAGGGGGGGCCGTTAGGTACAATATCAAGATTCTATTGTAATAAACCATTTGGCTCATTGACCTAGAAAATACTGTAACTCACTGTCAATATTCATACCAAGTTCTACTGCCCTTAATTTCATTATCCACAATTTTTCTTTGCGTCTAAGCTGTAATTCTCTACAGCCTCCACGTATATCCATTTTCACATGTTCTATTCCATGGAAGCTAAATTTGTGGTTTCCCTTATCCTGATAGTTTTGGACTGCGTGTGCCGCAATAGGATAGCGAGTATCACCATTTTTTAGGGCTCTAAAATGTTCCGTCATCCCTCTCGGAGACGTCTAATTGTACTCCCAATATATATCTTCTTGCATGTACAAATGATGACATATATAACAAAGGTAGTATCACAGTTGATGAACATGTTAATCTTATAGGTACCAGTATCATTGTAGTTAAAGTGGTTTATCTTATTTACAGCCCACCTACATGAACTGCAACGTCCACACTTGTAAAATCCTTTCATTTGGTTACTCAACCAATTTAAATTTTGAGGTGTTCTGGGATAACTCGGGCTAATAATATTAGCTAGTGTCAACCCCTTCCTAAATGTCAGACTCGGTTTCTCCGTCAAGAATGGCATACTTGCTTTGTCGGATCTTAACATATGCCAATGTTTATTCAATATCCTATAGAGCTTCTTGCTCTCCTGGCTGAAATTAGTTATCAGTCTAATCTTGTCACTGTCACGAGTCCGTCTTTTCTTGTTAGTTGGATTTAAGGTCTCTTTCCTGTTCAATTTATGAGCTTTTGTTGCCGCATTCTTGATTACACTATGGTCATAACCCCTGACCGTAAACCTGTTTTTAATATCTTCAACATTGAAGTCTGAACCGAGTCTGACATTTAGGAAGGGGTTGACACTAGCTAATATTATTAGCCTGAGTCCAAAACTATCAGGATAAGGGAAACCACAAATTTAGCTTCCATTGAATAGAACATGTGAAAATGGACAAACGTGGAGGCAATAGAGAATTACAGCTTAGACGCAAAGAAGCATTGTGGATAATGAAATTAAGGGCAGTAGAACTTGGTATGAATATTGACAGTGAGTTACAGTATTTTCTAGGTCAATGAGCCAAATGGTTTATTACAATAGAATCTTGATATTGTAACTAACGGCCCCCCCTTTTTGTTAAGGTTGAGGCAATGTAATAGTGAAATATTATTCATATGCACATGTCATACGAAACTGAACTGTTAATAGAATATTGTTTATTATTTTAATAAGCTTATTCTCCATATGTAATGTGTATTATGTAGAACTTTGAGAGAACTTGATGTTGAATAGATTTGAGTTACCAACGAATTCTGTAGAATACATGAAGAAATGTATTTTTTCAAGAATATTGATTGTGATTGGATTTACTGTATCAGGGAGACTATATATGTTCTAATATAATATCTACTTTCCCTTTCTTCTATCACCTCTGGTGTTATCTAACCTATCTTTCTAATTATCCTACATACAAATTTTACAGAGATCACATTTTGTGGGGCGTGTAAGGAACCGCCGTGAAATTATATTTTGTCTTCAGCACTTTTCTGGTATAACGGTATTGTTATGATACATCATAATAATAGACGGTGCATTCGGATACGTAAGCGTAAATGTAGATCTATACTAATACTCTGTGACTCAGGTGGCAAGACTTATCAGATATATTCTTTGCTTCCTAAAATCTTAAAAACGAGATTGATGGAATAGTTTGATATTGTTACTAGGATCTCTGCGCACTCTCGATATAACATATAATTTTACGGTAAATAACACTCCAAGATGGTGTATTCGATAACGCAGGAGACAACGTAGACGTCTTAGATGTAAAACTTTATTGATAACCGGATGCTATTACAGGATACATTGGAGACATTTTAGAGTGATTTACTTCATCTTACTTTGGCTGAAGTAATGTGAATATAACATATTTTGATACATGTAATAGTAGTGAATATTATGCGGTTAGACTTTCTTATTGTTACGTCAGTTACCATAATTGATAACTAGTTTTTATCTTCGTTGCCACTTATCAGATATATTTTTTGCTTCCTAAAATCTTAAAAGCGAGATTGATGGAATAGTTAGATATTGTTACTAGTATCTCTGCGCACTCTTGATATAACATATAATTTTACGGTAAATAACACTCCAAGATGGCGTATTCGATAACGCAGGAGACAACGTAGACGTCTTAGATGTAAAACTTTATTGATAACCGGATGCTAATACAGGATACATTGGAGACATTTTAGAGTGATTTACTTCATCTTACTTTGGCTGAAGTAATGTGAATATAACATATTTTGATACATGTAATAGTAATGAATATTATGCGGTTAGACTTTCTTATTGTTACGTCAGTTACCATAATTGACAACTAGTTTTTATCTTCGTTGCCACTCCAAGATGGCGCTCATAGTGTGATAGTATATAAGGTTGTGTCAAGATGGCGCCTATGCAGAACGCCGTCGCGAAAATGTGAATAACAGGACGCGGCTCCACATACAAACGGTGAGGAATTATGCGTTGCGTTATCTTAGATAAAACGCTTGAGTAGATATATTTCTAATTATGGCCCCTTTTTCCTCCTCTCCTTTTTTACTCTACTCGTAGATCACGTACCCGTGACCCATATACTGTTCATAGTCCCGGTGATATACTATATACGTAGTTGAAGATTAGTACTTTTGAAAACTGATCATCTCTAATACAGGTGAGAATCTGGTGTATTTCCCCTCCTGTGCTGCTCTTAACAATCTTAGCGTGTATTATAAGTTTTTACCCACATGTTTTATCAGAACGTAAGGATACTGATAGATGTTGTGGAAATATGATAATCGGGAAGGAATAACCTTTCCAGCTATGAATAGGATGGCAGTAAGCGTTATACTTAATGACAGTAGCTTTTTCGATATTTGACTCACAATTTTATTTGTGATTACAAACCAGGATACAGACACAGATACCAATATATGTTGTGGGAATAAGATAATCGGGACAAAATAACCTTTCCAGGTATGATTAGGATGGCTTTAAACGCAATATTTAGTGACAGTAGTTTTTTTGATACTTTATTTATTATTTTATTTGTGATTACAGACCAGGATTTCACGACAAAGTTCGTAGATTGCGACCACTATTTCCTCCATCTACCATAAGAAAGTAGTATTACGAACAAGTAAGAAATAGAGATGTTCTCATCCTACCTTTTCCGTTTTCCAAATAACATTATAGGAGCATATCTTTAGTAGCTTTTCTTTTTACAATGTTTAGTTATTATACGTCGTGGAGGGACTTATAAGCCATACCTGTGTCACACCGAACTTCAAGAAATAAGTTGTTTACATCGGCTCATCGGAACTTCATTTTCTTTACTATAGGTAGAGTATATATTACCTATAGAGATCCTTTTGGGGTGTCAGAAATTAAATCGTCTCATGATTTAGAGTAACATTAGAATAAATGTACGTCTTGTTCTTTATTTTTGATTTACTGCAGTTTCCTGATCACTTCACGTGGTCGTATTATTTACATATTTGAAAATTGGATAAGGGAACGGAAACTAGTGAGACTTAACTAGTGAGGTGAATTTGGTTCTCTTTTTAGTATTGAATAGGTAGATATTCAGATTAGGTTCACAATGATACTCATGTTGTGTGTTCTTTTAATCTCACAGGCACTACCTTTCGGTTGTTTCTAAGGGAGTCTACCATTCGAGTTTCCCTTTTTGCGCAATTGACTATAAATTGTTCGGATCAGGTGATTGGAAATTCCATAAATATTTTCTTGTATCTTTTGCTCTTGGGCGATCACATTTTCGGTGACTTATGATAAAACACTGAAATCTTAAGTTCTTATTTTCTTTACTGGATTTTTCTTACATTTCGGTAGCGGAGTGCTTAAACATACATCACTTTTTTCCATAAACTTGGACTTGGTTTAATATCTTACTTTATATCTCGGGTTTCAAACTATGATATACTTTAAGATGCTATTGTACGGAATGTATGGAGTAATTATGTTCCTTTTGGGTTTGCAGCCCTGAAGAAGTCATTTGTGCACTATACTGCACGACGAAACACGTGTTGGCTGTGTTTTCTCTGTGAACTGAAGACTTTATTTTTTTCTATGAACTGGAGATCTAGCTGTACCTAGAAAAATACCTGAATTCAAAATTAAATTTGGAAGACTGAATAAATTCATGGACATTGGATCAAAAACTACTGGACTCTTTCAATATTACAAAGACTGTTGATATTACATAGACTGTTGATACTACCTATAGTGTGCTCGGGGTCGATTCTGAATGCATTTTTACTCTCCAGTGGAGGGTATATACAAGATTGAATTGGTAACCAATCTTTCCTCCCTTGTGAGCACCGCTTAGATTGCAATTGATTTGTGTACTTTAACCCGTGATAAGAGTAGAGCGCCAGTCAGTGTACCTGGTTACCAAGTGTGAAACTGTAGAGGACCATATGGACCCCCCCAGCCCAGGGGAAGCCCCACTTTCCCAGGGCTTTTGCTTTAAAGAATGCGGGGGCTGCTACCTCCACAGGGCTTTATGTTTAATTAATGCAGAGGGGCTGCATGGACCCCCCCCCAGCCCCAGGAACCACCATTCCCCAGGGCAAATTCAAAGTAAGGAGGGGGTCACGTGGCCCTCCTCCTAGAGCCAGACATGGCCCTGAGGACCACCACCCCAGAGGGCCAGCTACTGTTATGTCCCGGGATACCCACCCCAGGACATAGCTGTTTGCTATGGTTTGGTGAGAGCTTTACCCCTCCCGCCAAGATATAGCAAACTGTGCTCCACTTTCAGCAAGCGAGAGCACAAATTATGCTCTCACTTGCTGAAAGCGGAGCACAATTGCTTTTACAGAGAGGGAGCTGCATGTTAGCAGCTCCCTCTGTGTAAAAGCAATGTTGGCTCACGCAGGAAGCGGCGAGCCGGCAGAGACCACAGGGGCCTTCAGGCTCCCCCATGGTCCCTATCAGTGGCAAGTGGATTCCCTGTGTTGGACCAGGGCACACACAATTGAGGCTGGGCCCCAGGGGATGGGGTCCCCAGGGCTGAAATCGGCCCAGGAGGGGGGCTGCGAGCCCCATTACCTTTTTTTAAAAAAAAAAAAAAAAAGCCGGGCTCCGGGTATGGGGTCCCTGGGGCTGAAATTGGTCTGGGAGGGGAGCTGCTTGGCCCCTCCCTTTAATGTATAAAAAAAGATTTTAAAAAAGGCCGGGCCCCCGGGGATGAGGTCTTGGGGCCAAATTCAGCTCATGGAGGGGGGGTCACACGGCCTCCCTCCCCCATTGAAAAAAGGCCTGGACCCGGGTATGGAGTCCCCAGGGCTGAAAGCGGCTGAGGGAAGGGGGTCCATGCAGTCCCCCTACCCAAATAAATTGAAAAAGAAAAAAAAGACCAGCAACTCGCTGGAGGCCCTGCCCACTTTCACCACCACTCTGCAAACACGCCTTCAGGTGTACAACTGGTTGGGAGATGAAGTCCCCTTGGCTGCAGAGGGTCCTTGGGGGCTAACAAGCCCTCCTGGTACCTCCAGTAAGTCCCAAACAGTGGGATTGATGATAGGACTTTGGAGACCACACCCCCTTTATCATTCACTCTGCAAACATGCCTCTTGGTGCACTGCTGGTTGGGGATGAAGTCCCCTTAGTTCCAGAGGGTCCTTGGGGCTACGCCCCCTTTCTCAACAACTCTACAAACGTGCCTCCTGACGCACTGCTGGTTGGGGCATGAAGTCCCCTTGGCTGCAGAGGTTCCTTGGGAGCCAACAAGCTCTCCTGTTACCTGCAGTAAGTCCCACACAGCGGAATTGCTGAGAGGTCTTTGGAGGCCACGCCCCCTTTCTCCCCCACTCTTCAAACGTGCCTCCTGGTGCACTGTTGGTTGGGGGATGAAGTCCTCTTGGATGTTGAGGGTTCTTTGGGGAGCCAGAAGCCCTCCTGTTAACTTCAGTAAGTCCGACGCAGCAGGATTCCTGAGAGCTGGTTGGAGGCCCGCCCCCTTTCTCCACCACTCAGCAAAAGTGACTCCCAGTGAAAAAAAACAAAGAAATTCACTTAAAAAACCAAACATTGCAGGGACGTTATAGTTAGGAAATAGAATTTGAAAAACCATAGAAATTCACTGAAAAAAACAAAGGTCACAGGGATGTTATATTTAGGAAACAGAATTTAAAAAAACCTTAGAAGTTCACTGAAAAAAACAAAGGTTACGGGGATGTTATAGTTAGGCTCAGATTTCACTCATACAAAACCAGAGAAATTCAGCAGTTATAGTTACCTGAGCTAACTATGGGGAGAGGATGTGGCCTAATGGCCAGAGCGGTTGACCTCAAAGCTGGGGAACCGGGATCGAATCTCGGCAGGGACGCTCAACATCCTGTGATTCTGGGCAAATCACTCAATTTCCCCGTACCTCACAAAAAATGAATGTGTCAGTCTGTAACGCAACTGGTGCTCATGTAAAGTGCTCTGATACTTTTGGGTCTAGTACATGCTATATAAAACTTTATAAAACTATACCTTACACACCCTCAATGCTCTGCTTATGACCTCACATATTACATCACTCATGACATGGCCAGTGACATAATTTATGACATCTCAAATGTCATCACTGTTAAAAGAGTTGCCCGATTGAGGGTCACCCAAGCAGCCTGCCTAGACACAATTGATGGACCAGGCTGCTCCTCACCCGGATGTGGACCAGCAGGAGTTGGTTCTCCACTGACAGGATCTGTAGTAATTGGAGTTGTGGTAGCAGCATATGTTGACGTATCCTGGATTTCAGCTTTGGCTTATGGTCCTACAAACTTAAATAATAAAAAATATAAATGGGGCAGATCTTACTCTTATACTAAAAATGAAAATCCTAACTTTTATCCTAGGGTAAGTTGGAGACCAGATTTCTGTAGTCATTACATTATTTGGTTTGATTTTTGGATTTGTAAAGCGCATCAGTTACCCGAGGGCATCAAGGCACAGTAGACTACCATCCTGAAAGAGATTCTCTGAGAGAGAATGGTACAGGAGATGGCTACATGCAGAATAGCCAGGTCTTTAGAGTCTTTCTAAAGGGCAGGTGCTGGACGATGGCCTTCATAATTTTTGGAAGGGTATTCCAGAGCTTACTGGCGGCAGTCGAGAATGCTCTATCGCCCCATCTCTTCCTAGTTGTTCTGGGTATGTGGAGATGTAGGTTGGAAGATGAGCGAAGGGATCTGCCAGGGAGTACCAACTAAACATGGATTTTAGTCTCATTGGTTAGGGGAGATAGAGAGCCTTGTGGACCATACAAAGAGATTTGAAGCTGATGCGCTTGTTAATTGTGAGCCAGTGTAGGGTTTCCAGACCCTTGGCCGCTGAGTCTCTTTTGGGAATGTCCAGAACAAGTCTCGCAAGGGCATTCTGCACCAGTTGGAGTTTATACTGCATATTCTTGTTTGAGTCTAGGTAGAGTGAATTGCAGTAATCCAGTCTGGATATTACCAGGGAGCGAGAGCAAGCTGCTTGCGTGCGGGGTGCAGAATAAGAGGGAAGATTTTCTTCAACATCCTTAGGATCCAGGTGCAGGTGGAGACAGTGCGGTTTGTTTGGGCGTTAAAATTAAGGTCTGGGTCCTTCAGAACTCCAAGGTTCTTAGCCTTGTTTCCTGGAGTAGAACACGTTCCTAAAGAATGAGGCCAACAGCTACTATTCCAGCTAGTTGCCCCTGGGCCAAAGACCATCACCTCTGTCTTATCCCCATTCAGTTTTAAGGAATTACCAGACATCCATTCTGCCACCTTAGTCATACAACATTGAACGTTCTCAGCTAACGAACCTGTGTTCTTAGGAATTGATACCATGATTTGTGTGTCGTCAGCGTATGACACTACCTCCATTCCGCAGGAGTGAATGATGTTTGCTAGGGGTGCCACATAAAGATTAAAGAGTGTGGGGCTTAAAGAGGAGCCCTGTGGAACTCCACAAGGCAGGGAGAAGGCTTCAGAGTAGAAGCGCTGAAGCTTCACCTTTTGAGATCGTTCCCCTAGGAAAGAGGACAGGAGGACTAAGGCTTGATGTGAGATGCCCAGCCCTTGGAGCCTGTCTAGCAGCAGAGTGGGAGAGATGGTATTGAAAGCTGCAGACAGATCCAGGAGAATGAGCAGCAGTCCCTGTCCTTCATCCACTCGGCGTCTAATACTGTCCTTGGCTGAGATTAATGCATTACATCAAAGTACTGTGTGATTGAGATGAGGTTGCTCAACGCACAGATTACATACAGTTAATATTGTTTGACACTAACTATTGGTATACAGTCACACTTGTAAGTCATTAAACTTGCAGCGCTATGCTTTGCATAATCATAGTTCTAAAACATACTCCTTTGACATTTTAGCACATGTATTTATATCATTTACATTTATTCATTTTATTACATGAAACATGACATTAAATTAGTATAAACTACATGGCACTGCAGCAATAAATGTTGAAGTATAGACACACCGTGGTGTACATCGCAAAGTGTGGAAAACAGGTAAATAGCACAAGAGCATCTGGTTAGAGGAGTTAGAAGAGTTGGTAGATATATTTATTGAAGGATATCATAGTTGTCTAGCTTTGCTCTTACTACTACATATGCATTGATGTAAGTATTATTATATACATGCACCTTAAAGATGCATTATTGGAAATGTAGTCATTGGTAACTGCCACTATTGAAGAAGCTGGGAACTGCTGTTGAAAATGCTGTAGCAGCATCAAATCAACTGTGTTACATAAATGCTCATATTTTTTTCATATTTGACCAAGCAAATGTTTCTGTGTTTTTGCTGAGCCGTATGTAGTGTGTGAGAAGTTGGCCTGGTATATGCTGTTCACTAATTAAAGTGGACACCTTGCACCAGAACAATTCGACTCTTATGGTAGATAGGTTTAAGACAACCTTTATAGAAAGCTATCCTAGTGGTAGCTGTGGAGAGCAGCCTTCAGGCTAAGTCTTGAAGGAATGTAAAGCAGCTTGTTTTACCACACAATCTCTTGAATCACCAAATGAAAAGACACCACACAGGTATATATATCAAATATATATGTATTTATTAATAAACACTCTCTACTAATCTCTTTATGAGATTAGAGGTCAGGAACATATGTACAAGTCAGATGTTATCAAAATAAGTTTAGCACAATCGAATATCACAATCTTAGTTTGCTAGACCTATGTCTAGGGCATCTAGAATCGAGGGACCCCCAAGAACCACCCCAGGTAGTTGTAGGGGACGGACGCGGTGACCTGGCACCGGTGCGAGTCCTGTGCGGGTCTATGCACTCAGACGCGATTGAGATTTCAATGTTAAAGGTCCCTTGCGTGTTCGAGGCGAACACACCGATCGGTCCTTGTACGAGTCGAAGGACGCGGTCACAGATAGAGATGCAAGGGAGATGGACGCGCTGTGTCTAACACAGACGCGAACCTTGTGCGAGTCAGTGCAATGGAGATCTCAGAGTTACAGGCCCTTTGTGTGTTCGAGGCGAACACCGATCGGACTCAGTACGAGTCGAAGGATACAGTTTTAGATAGTGTTACAAAGGAGATGGACGCGGTGTGTCTAACACAGACGCGAACCCTGTACGAGTCAGCGCAATTGTCGCACTTAGAAAGTTAGAGTTTTAGGACACTTCGAGGGAAGCTACAAGCAAGTCACTTACAGGGTAAGTTGTTCTAGGGCCCACACCCACAGGAGCACCGTAGTGCTGAAGTTACCTCACCCAGGGGAGCCGGGTGCATAGGTGTTCTTTGGTGTCGGGTCGCGGCGTCGTTTTCAATGGGAGCCAGTGAAGACTTGCTGCTTGCGGCGACAGGAGAAGTGTCCGGAGGAATCCAAGCCTGGATTCGGAAGATGGAAGACCTGAAAGCAGAGGGGACAGTGTTCAAAGTCACTTGGCAGTGACTCGGGGCAAGGAAGATGGATGCCCACCGTCGTCGCAAGATTCAGGTCATTCATGGTTGCCTTGACTCTTCAGCCACGAGGTCCAGGAGGCGTTGACGACAACCAGGAGCTGGATTCGGCATGTCCCACAATGTTTGCAGCTTACTGCAGTAGCGGCGACTCGATCGGAGCCAACAAGCCTTGGTAACAGCAAGTCTTGGGGAAAGTGTGAAGAGGCAATGGCGCAGACCAGCAAGGTCTGGGAGACTCACCCAGCGAGGGTAAGTCAGGACAGGCCTGGAGCAACCAGGGGAGCCCTTCGGTTTCTTTATAAAGTCTTCTGGGGACCCACAAGCCGGCTGGCAAGGGATCGCGAAGACGCCTCGGGAGGATTCGCTCACAGGGGCCCACGGTCACTCGGGACGTGATAAGCCTCTGATCTTAGGAGAGATTCCTGCTGGAGGCTGGGAACACACGTGGTCCAAAGCACAAGTTCGTGGAACGTTGTGAAGGGGTTGCACTCGACAATAGTGCACGGTACCCAGGGGTCGCGGTTCCTCGTTACTCTTGGGGTCCACTGGCCTCAGCTTCACTGGGGACTCACGATGGCCTTTGAGAAGTCAGAAAATCCACTTCTTGGGCTGCAGGGACTTCGGACTCTGGCGGGAGCGGCATAGTTTGCGACCGTCGTTTGTAGTTTTTGGTGCCTACCAAGCAGGGGAGTCACTCCTTGACTCCAAGGGAGATTCTTCAGTCTTCCAAAGGTAGTGGAACGTCGAAGGTCCGGGATTCTTCTTGTAGAGCGTCGTCCAGGGAAATATAGGGTGCTATGCACAGGTTCCCCCTCTTATACTAAAAGAAAGGGAGGGACTAGCTCTATGACCCTACCTATGGGAGGGTCAGGGGAGTGGGTGGCTACACCCACTTCCCTTTGTCCAGTTTCGCGCCAGAGCAGGGGCAGGTAGCCCCTGAGCCGGTTTGAACTGGCATATGCACAGAGGAGCCTTCTGCTCCCCCAGTGCAGGACTTCAAAGCACTCTAAGAGTGCACCCACCCAGCCCCAATACACTAAACCCTGTCTGGGAGGTGGTCACACCCCCTTGGGACAGGATATCTATTGTTGGGCTTCCTCCACTGCGAGTGTTGGTCATCAGCAGGAGGGCAGCCCAGTGTCTGTGACTGGTGGCATCCATTTTGTGATGCCAGGGCTCTGCAGGATTCTACCGCGTTTCCACAGTAGGTACATGTCTATCCCTCTAGAAGGGTGGAATGCTACCCCCGCCGCCAGGACTGGCAGGGGGTAGTATTCCAAGATGTTTGACACCAAACACGACATGTTTCGATGCAGCCATTCCAAAGTTAGCATTTTACCGCGAGGATATAATGCACTTAAAAGTATATGGTTTAACCGCATCCACAAACAGCACCAGAGAATGGACTCTGAGAGCTGCAGAGGGGCCCTGCTCAGGCAGAGGCACCCCCTCACATAGAAGCCAAGCACCCTGCCCTCAGGATTGATAGGGCCTGCCTTAGGGGTGACTGATAGGTTTATATGTGTGTGCAGGAGAGATATAGGGAACCTATATCTCAGTGAGGAGTGCTAGCACCACCTCACCCAGGCTGCAGTAGCAGGCCTGTGGTGTCAGATTTAGTCTGCTTCCCAGGGGTGGCATAATACATGCTGCAGCCCCTGGTAGGCCTGCGAAGTACCTATGCCCTTGGTACCTAAGGTACCATATACTAGGGACTCATAAGGTACCACAGTATCCAATCACTAGTGCACCTAGAGTGCACTCCAAATCGTTTAGAGAGAACAGAGAGGCTGGGGCCCTGAATAGCAGGGGCCCAGCCAGACTATAGCCAGAAACCAGTGTAAACATCAGAAAAAAAGTGGGGGCAACATAAGAGGCAGATCCTACTCTCCTACACAACCCCCCCCCCAAACGCAGGGACACTAAACTAACCTTGACCAGTTGAGTCTTCGTGTTCAAAGTGGAAATACCTTGAGAGTCCATCTGCATTGGCATGTTGGGTCCCAGGTCTATGTTGCACTGTATGGTCCATCCCCTGTAGGGAAATGGACCACCTCAAAAGTTTTGGGTTTTCTCCTTTCATTTGTTTAAGCCATAGGAGGGGCTTGTGGTCAGTCTGAACTATGAAGTGAGTGCCAAACAAGTATGGCCTCAGCTTCTTTAGGGCCCACACCACAGCAAAGGCCTCCCTCTCTATAGCTGACCAACGTTTCTCTCTAGGGGTCAGCCTTCTGCTAATAAAAGCTACTGACTGGTCTTGACCTTCATCATTCAGTTGAGACAGTACAGCTCCCACACCCAGCTCAGAAGCATCTGTTTGGACAATGAACTTTTTGGTGTAGTCTGGACTCTGTAAGATGGGGGCAGTGCACATGGCCTGCTTTAGGTCTTCAAATGCCTTTTGACAGCTAGCTGTCCACTGAACCTTTTTTGGCATTTTATTTGAGGTCAGATCATTCAAGTGGGTCACTATAGATCCATATCCCTTGACAAACCTCCTATAGTACCCAGACAGGCCTAAGAAGGCTCTCACCTGTGTCTGGGTGGTTGGAGCAACCCATTCCATTATGGTTTGGATTTTGCTCTGTAAAGGCTGAACCTGGCCTCCACCTACAAGGTGGCCCAGGTATACAACCTGACTCTGCCCTATCTGGCACTTAGTGGCCTTGATAGTGAGGCCTGCTTTCTGCAGAGCCTCCAAAACATTCCTGAGGTGGATCAGGTGATCCTGCCAGGAGGAACTAAAGACAGCAATATCATCTAGATAAGCTGAGCAATAAGTTTCCATCCCTGTCAGAACTTTATTCACCAACCTCTGAAAAGTGGCAGGTGCATTTTTCAATCCAAAGGGCATCACCACAAAGTGGTAATGCCCACCAGGGGTCGAAAATGCTGTCTTGGCTTTTGCATCATCAGCTAATCTGATCTGCCAGTAGCCAGCTGTTAGGTCAAACGTGCTTAGATACTTGGCTGAGGCCAAAGTATCAATCAGCTCATCTGCCCTTGGTATGGGATAGGCATCAGTCCTAGTGACTGCATTGAGGCCTCTGTAGTCTACACAAAACCTCATTTCTTTCTTACCACCCTGGGTATGAGGCTTGGGTACCAGGACTACTGGGCTAGCCCAAGGGCTATCTGAAGGCTCAATTACACCTAGCTCCAACATTTTCTGGACTTCAGTCCTGATACAGTCCCTGACATGGTCAGGTTGCCTGTAGATCTTATTCTTGACAGGCGGACTGTCTCCAGTGTCCACCTCGTGGGTGCACCAGGAAGTCTGACTAGGGGTCAGGCTAAACATATGTCGGTACTGTTGCAGAACTTGTCTGCACTCAGTTTGCTGATGGTCAGTGAGGCTGTTGCCAAAGCAACACCATCTACTGACCCATCATCAGGGTTCTGAGAGAGCAGGTCAGGGAGAGGGTCACTCTCCTCCTCCTGGTCCTCATCAGTTGCCATGAGCAAGCCCATGTCAGCCCTGTCAACATATGGCTTTAATCTGTTGACATGGAGCACCCTCAGGGGGCTCCTGGGAGTTCCAAGATTCACCAGATAGGTGACTTCTCCCTTCTGTTCAACTATTGTATGGGGGCCACTCCACTTGTCCTGGAGGGCTGCTGGGGCCACAAGCTCCAACACCCACACTTTCTGTCCTGGCTGGTATACAGTCAGTACAGCCTTTTGGTCATGCCAAGCTTTTTGTAATTCTTGGCTGGCCTCCAGGTTTTTGGTTGCCTTTTTCATGTACTCTGCCATCCGGGAGCGGAGACCAAGTACATAGTCCATCACATCTTGTTTGGGGGGCTTGAGAGGTAACTCCCAGCCCTCTTTTACCAAACACAGTGGACCTCCCACAGGATGCCCAAACAGAAGCTCAAATGGGCTGTAACCAACCCCTTCTGTGGAACCTCTCTGTATGCAAACAATAGGCAAGGAAGAAGAAGGTCCCATTTCCGCCTAAGCTTCTCTGGGAGTCCTTTAATCATTCCTTTCAAGGTTTTGTTGAAGCGTTCAACTAAACCATTGCATTGTGGGTGATAGGGGTGGTGAACTTGTAAGTTACACCACACTGCTTCCACATTGCTTTTAGATATCCTGACATGAAGTTGGTACCTCTGTCAGAAATGACCTCCTTTGGGAAACCCACTCTGGAGAAGACTCCAATGAAGGCTCTTGCCACCACAGGGGCTGTGGTGGTCCTCAGGGGAATTGCTTCTGGGTACCTGGTGGCATGATCCACTACCACCAGGATAAACCTGTGCCCAGATGCAGTTTGAGAGTCAAGGGGACCAACAATGTCAATCCCTACCCTTTCAAAGGGTACCCCCACCACCGGTAGTGGTATCAGGGGGCCTTTGTTGTGCCACCTGCCTTACCACTGGCTTGGCATGTGACACAGGAGCGACAAAACTCCTTTGTGTCCTCTGACATATGTGGCCAATGAAAATGTGGAACAAGCCTGTCCCAGGTTTTGTTTTGGCCCAAGTGTCCTGCTAAAGGGATGTCATGTGCTAGGGTCAAGAGGAACCCCTAAACTTCTGAGGTATTACCAACCTCCTGGTGGCTCCAGGGGCTGGGTCTCTACTCTCAGAATATAGGAGTCCCTCATCCCAATAAACTTTATGGGACCCACTAGCACTCCCAGCAGCCTCAGCAGCAGCTTGCTGTCTGAGGGGTTCAAGAGAGGGGCAGCACTGTTTCTCCTTACTCAGATCTTCCCTAGAAGGGCCCCCTGCCCCCAAGAACTCAACCTGATCAGGCTCAAGTCCCTCTGGGGCAGTTCCTTCGTCAGGATCTGCTTCACCTCCCTCTGGGGGTGAATCTGTGATCTGAGACAGAGGGGAAGGCACTGCCTTTACCCCACTGCTCCTCCTCTTGGGAAGCATCTGGTCCATTGTTCCAGGATCCAGAGCTGGTTCAGTGTTATGCATTCTTGCTTGTGACCTGGTCACAGCAAATACCTCTGCAGGGATGCCCAACATCTCAGCATGAGTACACAACTCTACTTCAGACCAGGCTGAAGTCTCTAGATCATTGCCCAATAGACATTCGACAGGGAGGTCTGCACTGACTACAACCTTCTTGAGGCCAGTTACCCCTCCCAGGAGAAATTCACAACTGCCAGACTATGGTTGGTCCTGACATTGCTTGCATTGGTCACCTGGTACATTTCGCCCAGGATGATCTGTCCAGGGTCCACTAGATCCTCTGCCACCATGGTGACACTAGCACCTGTGTCCCTAAATGCCAAAGCCTGTTTGCCATTTATTACAGGCTGCTGTTTGTATTTGCCCAGATTACTGGGACTCACTAGGAAGGACATATTAAGGTCTCCCTCACAAATCAGCATTGCCTGAGTGGGCACTCTGACTAGGTCAGAGTCCACTTTAGAACCCAGGGTCAACCCTACTACACCCTTATTCTGAGTACCACCTCCACCAGTAGCTGAACTAGGGGGAACAGTTGCCTTAGGGGCAGGAGTGGTGGTGGTTTGGTCTTTGGACTTGTTACAGTCAGAAGTCCAGTGCCCTTTCTGTTTACAGAATTTGCACCAGGGCTTCTTTTGGCCTTTTCCCTTGTTGGATTGTGACTCCCCACCAGATGCAGATTTTTGGGGCCCTTGTGAAGACTTCTGGTCTTTTGCCTTCTCCCCACCTTTCTCAGAGCCCTTAGGATCTTGCTTCTTGGTGTCACCCCCTTGGTTCTGGGGTTTCTGCCTCACCCTGGTTCTGACCCATTTGTCTGCCTTCTTTCCCAATTCTTGGGGAGAGGTCAGATCTGAGTCCACCAGGTATTGATGCAACAACTGGTTCTGGCAATTATTAAGGATCTGTTCTCTCATCATCAGATTATACAATCCCTTGAAATCAGTAACCCTACTGCCAACCAGCCAACCCTCCAGAGCCTTGGTTGCACAATCAACAAAGTCAGTCCAGTCCTGAGTCTGTGCCTTCTGGGTGTCTCTGAACTTCAACCTGTACTGTTCAGTGGTTAAGCCAAACCCATCTATCAGTGCACTCTTCAGGACTTCATAATCGTCAGCATCCTCTTCTCTAACAGTGAGGAGCTTGTCTCTACCTTTATCTGAAAAGGAGAGCCACAAGATTGCTGCCCACTGCTTTTGGGGGACCTGCTGTACTCTACAGGCCCTCTCCATAGCAGTTATCCACTTGTGGATATCATCCCCACTCTGGTAGGGAGGAACAACCTTGCTCAGGTTCCTATGGCCTGGAATAGATTATCTGCCTCTAGGGACACTGTTGCTGCCACCAAGGGGTTCTAACCCCTCTCTTCTAGAAGCTCTCTGGATCTCCAGGGCTTCTCTATCCAGTGCCAACTGCTTGGTTCTTAGGGCAACTCTTGCTTCCTCATACTGCAGCAGTTTGCACATTCTTTCAGAGGAGGTCTCTCTTATGGGAAAGTATGAGTTCCTCTGGTGGACAAATTCTCTGCCAGAGTGATAAGAGTGCTCAGAGTCCCTGGAAGGGGACCTATGCCTCTCCTCCACTCTGTCAGCTCTCTTAGGGAGAATTCCTCTGTCCTTTTCAGGCCCCTTGAGGCCTGGCCCTTCAATCACAGAGTCCTGTTCATTCTGATTTTCATCATCTGACCCAGATACTGTAATTGACCCACCCACTGATTCAGACCCATTAGCTCCTAGAGCCAATCTAAGATCATCTGCTGTCAGCAGATCTATCAGGTGTAGGGTTGAGGGACTCTGTCCTAGCCTCAGGTGTCTTTCAACACACATGGCTCTCAAGTCAGAGAAAGCCATGTCCTTATACTGAGGCTGAGTGGATCCACTGGTTCCACCCTTTAAGGACATTCTAGTGTTGTGCAGTGTTGTACTACCTACACTAGTTTGTGGCCTACTGATACTAGCTTGAGCTGTAGAAAGGGTGTGCTATCCCTTGGCACACAGCTCTAAGTTCAGTAGAACTTATTGATACTAAGCTTGACTTTATATGTACCTTAAGTACCTATTGTGGTTTTCAGTTAGTAATTCAAATGGAGATTTTCTGGTAAAACAATAGCAAGCTGGAATCCCACACGCTGCCCACCAATGTGAGAAGTTGGCCTGGTATATGCTGTTCACTAATTAAAGTGAACACCTTGCACCAGAACAATTCGACTCTTATGGTAGATAGGTTTAAGACAACCTTTATAGAAAGCTATCCTGGTGGTAGCTGTGGAGAGCAGCCTTCAGGCTAAGTCTTGAAGGAATGTAAAGCAGCTTGTTTTACCACACAATCTCTTGAATCACCAAATGAAAAGACACCACACAGGTATATATATCAAATATATATGTATTTATTAATAAACACTCTCTACTAATCTCTTTATGAGATTAGAGGTCAGGAACATATGTACAAGTCAGATGTTATCAAAATAAGTTTAGCACAATCGAATATCACAATCTTAGTTTGCTAGACCTAGGTCTAGGGCATCTAGAATCGAGGGACCCCCAAGAACCACCCCAGGTAGTTGTAGGAGACCCACAGGGGACGGACGCGGTGACCTGGCACCGGTGCGAGTCCTGTGCGAGTCTATGCACTCAGACGCGATTGAGATTTCAATGTTAACGGTCCCTTGCGTGTTCGAGGCGAACACACCGATCGGTCCTTGTACGAGTCGAAGGACGCGGTCACAGATAGAGATGCAAGGGAGATGGACGCGCTGTGTCTAACACAGACGCGAACCTTGTGCGAGTCAGTGCAATGGAGATCTCAGAGTTACAGGCCCTTTGTGTGTTCGAGGCGAACACCGATCGGACTCAGTACGAGTCGAAGGATACAGTTTTAGATAGTGTTACAAAGGAGATGGACGCGGTGTGTCTAACACAGACGCGAACCCTGTACGAGTCAGCGCAATTGTCGCACTTAGAAAGTTAGAGTTTTAGGACACTTCGAGGGAAGCTACAAGCAAGTCACTTACAGGGTAAGTTGTTCTAGGGCCCACACCCACAGGAGCACCGTAGTGCTGAAGTTACCTCACCCAGGGGAGCCGGGTGCATAGGTATTCTTTGGTGTCGGGTCGCGGCGTCGTTTTCAATGGGAGCCAGTGAAGACTTGCTGCTTGCGGCGACAGGAGAAGTGTCCGGAGGAATCCAAGCCTGGATTCGGAAGATGGAAGACCTGAAAGCAGAGGGGACAGTGTTCAAAGTCACTTGGCAGTGACTCGGGGCAAGGAAGATGGATGCCCACCGTCGTCGCAAGATTCAGGTAGTTCGCAGTTGCCTTGACTCTTCAGCCACGAGGTCCAGGAGGCGTCGACGACAACCAGGAGCTGGATTCGGCGTGTCCCACGATGTTTGCAGCTTACTGCAGTGTTGGCGACTCGATCGGAGCCAACAAGCCTTGGTAACAGCAAGTCTCGGGGAAAGTGTGAAGAGGCAATGGCGCAGACCAGCAAGGTCTGGGGGACTCACCCAGCAAGGGTAAGTCAGGGCAGGCCTGGAGCAACTAGGGGAGCCCTTCGGTTTCTTTAGAAAATCTTCTGGGGACCCACAAGCCGGCTGGCAAGGGATCGCAAAGACGCCTCAGGAGGATTCGCTCACAGGGGCCCACGGTCACTCGGGACGTGGTAGGCCTCTGATCTTAGGAGGGATTCCTGCTGGAGGCTGGGACCACACGTGGTCCAAAGCACAAGTTTGTGGAACGTTGTGAAGGGGTTGCACTCGACAATAGTGCATGGTACCCAGGGGTCGCGGTTTCTCGTTACTCTTGGGGTCCACTGGCCTCAGCTTCACTGGGGACTCACGATGGCCTTTGAGAAGTCAGGAAATCTACTTCTTGGGCTGCAGGGACTTCGGACTCTGGCGGGAGCGGCGTAGTTTGCGATCGTCGTTTGTAGTTTTTGGTGCCTGCCAAGCAGGGGAGTCACTCCTTGACTCCAAGGGAGATTCTTCAGTCTTCCAAAGGTAGTGGAACGTCGAAGGTCCGGGATTCTTCTTGTAGAGCGTCATCCAGGGAAATCTAGGGTGCTATGCACAGGTTCCCCCTCTTATACTAAAAGAAAGGGAGGGACTAGCTCTATGACCCTACCTATGGGAGGGTCAGGGGAGAGGGTGGCTACACCCACTTCCCTTTGTCCAGTTTCGCGCCAGAGCAGGGGCAGGTAGCCCCTGAGCCGGTTTGAACTGGCATACGCACAGAGGAGCCTTCTGCTCCCCCAGTGCAGGACTTCAAAGCACTCTAAGAGTGCACCCACCCAGCCCCAATACACTAAACCCTGTCTGGGAGGTGGTCACACCCCCTTGGGACAGGATATCTATTGTTGGGCTTCCTCCACTGCGAGTGTTGGTCATCAGCAGGAGGGCAGCCCAGTGTCTGTGACTGGTGGCATCCATTTTGTGATGCCAGGGCTCTGCAGGATTCTACCGCGTTTCCACAGTAGGTACATGTCTATCCCTCTAGAAGGGTGGAATGCTACCCCCGCTGCCAGGACTGGCGGGGGGTAGTATTCCAAGATGTTTGACACCAAACACGACATGTTTCGATGCAGCCATTCCAAAGTTAGCATTTTACCGCGAGGATATAATGCACTTAAAAGTATATGGTTTAACCGCATCCACAAACAGCACCAGAGAATGGACTCTGAGAGCTGCAGAGGGGCCCTGCTCAGGCAGAGGCACCCCCTCACATAGAAGCAAAGCACCCTGCCCTCAGGATTGATAGGGCCTGCCTTAGGGGTGACTGATAGGTTTATATGATTAGCAGGGGCCCAGCCAGACTATAGCCAGAAACCAGTGTAAACATCAGAAAAAAAGTGGGGGCAACATAAGAGGCAGATCCTACTCTCCTACATAGTGCCTGACAAAATGGAGTGTCTGAGCTATAATGTCAATGGGATTAAACAATAAGTGGCTTATTTACAAGAAATTGGCGTGGGCAGCGCCCTAAGGCTTCTTGCTGCACTGCCCTACGCCAATTTGAAAGGGCAGGAATGAACCATATTACGGTGCATTCCTGTCCTTTCAGCTGGTGCACATTTTGCAGCCGTGGAACGTAGGCACCCTTACACCATGGTGCAAGGGTGTCTGCGTTGTTAGCAGAATTGTTTTTGTGCAGGAAGGGGCACCTTACTGCACAAAAACAATCCTAAGAGGCGTTTTCCTCTTTCTATGTGTGCTGCAGAATATGCACATAGAAAGAGGAAAAAACAAGGAGAAATGAAAATATTTCTCCTCGTTACACCTCCTCTGGGGAGGCACACAGTTTTGATGCATTCCCAGATTTATGCCATGTTGTAAATCTGGGAATGTGTCTAAATTCATGGGCTTTGCGTGGGAACACCCACCGCAATGCCCATGGAATGCCTCTTTGACTCAGAGTAAGGCAAGGCAACAACTTATGCTGCTTTGCCTTACTCCATAACTACGAGGTCATGAAAAGCCATGCAAAGTGGCTTTGCATGACCTCGTAGATATGGGTCTGCACACTGCGCCTCTGGAGCATAACAAAAGTGAAGGCCCGGCGGCGTAAATGTGCCGCAAGGGGCTAGTAAATTAGCCCCCTAGTATGATAGTATTACTGCAGACACAGTTGTTATTTGACATACATTTTTTGTATTTACCAGTTTCCAAACTACCAGGGATTCCTACAAAGCCTTCAGTGTGCAGGATTCCATAGACCTTCTCCTCCCAGGGCAAGAGGTTCATGAGACTGGGAGAACTGCCATCAGTCTGCTGGGCCTCTAAGTGCACTTTGTAAGCAAAGGGAATGCACTATCCCCCACAGATCATTCCAGTGCTTCCTAATTTCCTCCTGTGAATGCCTGTTGTTAGATACTGCATTCACTCTTGAGACAATTCTGACCCAGATTTGCCTTTTCTTGATAATGTGGTGCTTTGTACAAGACCTCCAAACAAGCAGTAGTGGCCAGCATTGCTCGCGGGTGGGGGGACGGGTGCGAGGGGTCGCGGGGGAGGTTGCGGGGGGTGTCGCAGCAGAGGACCGCTGGGAAATAAAAAAAAATACAAATAAAATTAAACTTACCTTTCCGCCCGGTCCCGAGTCTTCTCGGCTCCTGCTCCTGCTCTTCTGCCGCCGACAGGAACAGGAAGCAGGCAGCCAGGCTGCCTCCCCTAAGCCAATCACAACTCTACAAGCAGCGTTGTGATTGGTCGGGATGCCGCCCTGCCAGGGGCTAATGGGGTGGCCATGTTCTCCATGCAGGCTGCTATGCAGCCTGCATGGAGATGAGCAGAGTGCACATGACTGGTTTGGGCGGCCCGAGAGGGCCGACCAAACAGTCTTTGCACACTCAGGAGTGGGTAAACAACTCCTCCCCTGCCCTACTCAAAGAGCAGAGCAGCCCTGCCCACCCTCCTGCCCACAATGCACAAAGCAAACATAAAATGGTAATAACTTTTAGTTATTACCATTTTATGTTTTGGCTTTCTCGCACTGCAAGAAAGCAGTGGGGCGACGCTCCTCCCCCAGTGGAGGAGCCGCCCCTGCAAACAAGTGTGGCTCTACTCTAATTATCCTATCCACCTTGATTGTTAATTCTGTGTCTGAAGATCTGGGATTCCTTCTTCCAGCCATGGTGCAGACAACTTAAATATTTAAGTAAAAACACCTGACAAACTGTATTTTAAACTTGGACAAAAAAACCTACATTGATATAGTATACAGCAAACTCAACAAGCCCCTATCTCTTGCAGCTTCACAACGGAAAGGCAACGGATCATGGTATTGACTGAGGTGTGATTATAGTGTAGTGTGCCGGTGTGGTGAGTTTGTGCATTCCAGCGGCGGCCGGTAAGTTTTGGAGGGAGGAGGGCGGACGGGACCCACTCAAGCACACATACACATAACACTAACAGCCATGCATTCACACACGCGCAAACACACAAACATATCCATTCACAACTCTTTACCAAACATTCATACGTACACGCACGCACGCACCAAACATTAATTTAAAAGAAAACAAAACATGCACTTACCTGCAGCCGGCTCTGCCTCAGAGGTTCCAGGAGACTTGGGACTGCTGCCTTCCCTGAGGGAAGGCAGCAGTCCCAACATCATCACAGAGTGCGATAGGTTTCAGTGAAACTGCTGACCCCACCCCACTCTGTGTCTCTGATTGACACTCAACCCTGGGCGCTTCAGGGCTTAAAACTGAAGCGCCCCTCGTCACTGAAGGGAGGGCCTCAGGGACTTTGCTAAGCTGAGGACGTTACGCCCACAGGAGCTGTGACTTCCTCAGCCCAGCAAAGTTCAGCTCAGGCAGCCAGGAGCCTGCGCATTTAGCGCATGTCTGGCTCCTGACTGCCTGAACTGAAAGTGAACAGTGTCTGTCAGGCTGACCTTTGTTCAGCCTGATGACACTGTTCCTGAGGGGCAAAAGGTGGAGGGGCATGGCCCCTCAGCCCCAATGGACCGGCGGCGCCTGGTGCATTCATCTCAGCTGTGAGAGCTACGCACCTGCCATCAACATGAATGTATACGGCATGGAAAAAAACGTCCACGACATAATTACTCTGTTGCTACACAACTGCGAAGCCACCTCCATGATGGACATATATAATTTTGGCAGACGGTATACAGTCACTACAATAACGACAGAGTAGTGTCCGACAACAGAGCATTATATGTTGCTGACAGAGGAGAACCACTGCTAGCACAGTAATACCTCGTCAAGGAAGACAGTGGTTCTCCTGTTCTATATATAAATCAGGCAGAAGATACTCTGCATGCTAGACGGACAGATTGAAACTTCCATTGCGGAGGATAGACGGCCCAACCGCCAAGATATAAATCGGGCTGTTAGTTCTTTTGGGAAATCACTGAGCCATCTACACAAATCACCCCTTGCTGAATTCAGATTTGTTTTACTTTTCAGAAATGAGTAGCTTTTCTTCTATTAGTTTCCCATCTCTTAATCACACACATTCAAGTAGACAGAAACCACAAACATTGGAAAAATTAACTACTGCTTAGAAAAGTTGAAAACTCTGGTGAAAACGTTATTTTTTACAATTCTGTCCATTTCTGAAAAAACAAACTGTTGCCACATTTTAGCTATTTTCTATGGCGAAAACCCCACACCATGAGTACATTTACAATGTGGGGAAAAAAGGGTGTGGATTGGATATCTTTTGTGAAAAAAGGTTTGAAGGATTCAGTGCGAACTGCCCCTAATATTAAAAAAAGAGTCATGACTTTGGGAAAGCCTCAACACTTACACTTACAACAGCTTCCCATCGTGCAACTCTTAATGCAGTATCTTTTGAAGAGGTAATCTTCCCAGGAAAAAGGGACGGTCCGTGTAACCAATGTAACTGGCATCACATGATGATTTTAAAACCGGGCATTCATTTATTCATTTTTTCCAGATTACTCAAAACAGACCCACTGATCTCTGGCATTTTAAGAAATGCAAATTCCACATTCGAATTCGCCCTGAAATAATGCAGGGACAATTGTTTCTATAGCTGATTAGGTTCCATGTGGCCCTCAAGGATATAGAAGAGGCACTAACTGAATATTCCTGGAATTTTTCTGTTCCAGATACTTCCCAGTCACTCGCCCTGAAGATAATTTTAAAAAACCCCACCAACTAATAACGGGGTTCAAACGCGTCGGCGTTCTCTTGTTTCCTCCTGGGATAGAATCTAAATAATTACCCAGCAGACTACAGCCTTAATGAATACACAAAATAATAGTGTTCCTTCAAAAAAACTAGTGATAAGGCTGTTATGTTTATAAATGACTGGTTGATATATAAACATGTTCATTTGTTTTTGTTTATAATGTTGTGTTTCATGTCTATGTTGAATATTGTTTGAGCATATGTAAATGTCTACGGTAGTCTGTCTTTTTCATTGATACGTCCTAACAATGTTGAATTGTGTCTAAAAATCAAAAATAGAAGTAAATGAATACTTCAGACTCATTAAATGATTTAATGGTCTCAGTCTGTTTAATCAATAAACTGCCAACAAAAAACCGGCCAGGATGCTTTTATTTAGTCTGTAAGCACTATTTTCTTTAATGAGTATCACCTACTGCAGGCAGGACATGCTTTCCTGCAACATTCAGTGCGCCATGCATGCTTTCACTTTCCAAGCAGCCCGGGACAATGGCGGCCGCTTCTTTGAAAGGAAATAGGTCTCGCAATTACAAGTTTGACCTATTAGCACTGTAAATGACATTGCCTTTTATTTATGTGTTAATTATAAAAACAGATAAATAGAGGGCATTGTCATTTACAATGTCAATAGCTTAAACTCTCCCAAATGCAAGACCTATTGCATTGCAAATGCTTGTTTTAATTGCTTTCAATGCCTTTACCTCTCTGGTATATTGTTTTTCTTTCCTCTTCTGCCTCATTGGCACCTTGAAATTTGATTCTCTTCCGTCTGTATTTTAGGCTTGACGCTTGAATATTGCTTAATTACTCTGATCATTGTCGCTTTAAAGTCTTGATTGCACTTAACCATTTTCCACAATTGCCGAGGGTTTTTTTAATTTGGGTTTTATTGTTTTAGAATAACATTGACTGCTTAGAGTGACCCTGTGAAGTTTTAAAAAAAGTTTTATGTCCTGATTATTCTCTTATTTCTCTTAGATCTGCTTAGGTTTAGCTAGGAGATAATGTAGCCTAACGGCCAGAGCTACGACTTTGGAGCAGGGGATCCACGTTCGAGTCTCGGCGTCGGTTCAACATCCTGTGATCCTGGGCAAATCATTTAATCTCCGTGTGCCGATGGACAGCGCCTGGATACCCCCAGGGGCCGTGCTCTACAAATCCTAGCGCTTAGTGGAGAGAGTACTGCACCTGACCAATGGAGCCATTTTTAGGTCTCGTCTAGGTCTCGTTCCTTTTATATAATCTCCTAGGAGCGAAGGGTATGGGCTTCCATATTAAAAATACTGATCAATCCTTATTTTCGGTAGGACTAATATATCGCCCACCAGGACAAAGCACTGATTTTCTCAACTCCTTTGGCGAGGTTTTAGCAGCACATTATCTACATTTGGCAAATTGTACTCTTGTGATGGTGATGGAATTAATAATGCATCTATTCAAATATTTAATGAAATTCTTTATTCTTTTAACCTTTTGGCCAGGCATCCTACTCATTCAGCAGGGCACACAGTACATTTGATATGCACTAACCATCAGTCTCTGACGGCTGGATCAACCGGAGATAATAGCTTGGTCCGGCCGTTTTATTATCCCCTTCAATTGGACAGAAAAGAACAATTTTAAACATGGAGGAGTAGAATCTAATAGAAAGCTTAGGCAATGGAGTAAAATTACTGAATATGATTAAGTAAGCACCTTAGGTAATTCAGCACTAACACTTTCTGGCTTCTTAAAAACAGAGCTACATCATTTCAGTGTATGGCTTGACTCTGCAATGAACCAGTTGGCCCTGGATACAGCATCGGGCCAGCACAATAGAAAAAGTCCAGCACCATGGTTCTCATTTTCTCCTACAAAGGAAAAATCCCATCTAAGAGATGGAGGAGACACTATTCAGGTAAAGATAAGGAGGTGCATAAGAAAGGTGTTAAGCTCTATCGTAAAGCTATTTTAGCACACACAACTTACTATTCAAACAAATATGCTCTAGCAAAAACCACTCCAAAGTAAAAATTTTAAAATAACAAAACAATTCCTAGATCCAAAAGACAGGAAAATAGAGGTCAAGCCATCACTGGAACTAATCGCAAAATTCTCAAATTATTTTGAGGTAAAAAAAAAAAAAGTTAATTCAGCCGGATTTTTGTAATTTATCACCTGACTAGAATTGGGAACTACCCAATATTTCATATTCCTTTTCTAACAGTTTCCTGGCAACATTCAGTGAGCTAACCCATGAGCAAACTGAAAACATAATTTTAGGGTGTAACTCAGGATCCCCCCGGTGACCCGTGTCCCCCTGAAGTACTAAAGAAAGCTATCTAGATAGTAAACCCATATATCAAAGACTTATTCAATACTGCACAAGAATCAGCAGAAGTTCCTGAGGTCTGGAAGCAGGCAAAAGTTAGACCCCTTTTTAAAAAGCCGTAAGGCAAACCAGACATTCTGATGAATGTTAGACCCAGCTCCTAGCTCCCCACTACATTAAAAATGCTGGAAATGTTTGTTAAAGCCAACTGTCTGATTACCTGGATCAAAACGGGCTAGCTCATAGCGCTCAGTCAGGTTTCAGACCTAGGCACAGCAAAAAGTCAGCACTATTGGACGTGCCTGAGACAATTAAGGTCTCATTGGAAAATGGACAGAATGCTGTCTTGATTTTGTTAGATCTGTCGGCAACATTCAACATTGTATCCCACACCCTCCTTTTGGAAGGCTGGCAATGGTGGGTATTTGCAGACACACTCAGATAGCATATATACTTTCTTTCCTACAGAAAGCAAGCAGTGGTACTCTCTACATTTTTTTCCTCATAGAAATTCCTTCAATGCGGAGTCCCTCAGGGATCCTCTTTGCGCCCCCTTTGTTTAATGTATACATGGCACCTCTAACCACTCCGATAGAGTCATTTGCGAGCACCCTAGTATCTTATGCTGATGATTTCTAACTGATTCTACCGTTGGAAAAGAACTCCATTGAATCAGAACAAATATTATACTGCCTTTTTCAGCAGCAGGATAGTGGGATGGATGAACAGTTTGATCCCAAATACTTTTTCAACCTCAAACAGTTGCAGTCTCTGGAACCTGCTTTTCCTTGCTGAGCACTTTGAGAAAGCTGCCAGTTGAATCACGAAAGATGTAAATCCATGGCCTGAAGACATCATGACTTGAGTACGCGAACACTCTTTATTTGGATGTACCAAAATATCTTATTATCCGTCTGCAGACAGTGCAGCATGCAGCCGCATGCACGGTCCTTAAACTTCCCTGACATTCACCCATGACAGCCCACCTTAAACATCTGCACTGGCTACCTGTGTAAAAATGGATTCTTTTCAAATCTCTCACATTCGCACATAGAGCCTTCTATGGGACAGGCCCCATGGATTTAAGGGACAGATTCAAACATTATACAACTAACAGAATCCTAAGATCCTCTAATTCCAATCACATGCCAAAGGTAAAGTTAATTAGGAAAGGAGGGAGAGACTTCGCATTACTAGCTGAAAAAGCATGGATTGACCTGCCAGCCTCCCTCTGATTTACAAACAGGGAATAGCTTGAAACATGGCTGCTTTCCAAACTTTAAGGTGCAAAGTTCTAACTTTAAGGTGCTAAGTTCTAACTTCAGGCATCGCCAGAATGCTCTTGATAGTGCGGCTGTGTGCTTTATAAATATGTTATTCATTCATTCATTGGGGAAATTGCAGCACTATATAAATAAATAAATACATAAATAAATAAATAAATAAATACAATAATTACGACACCTACTGGTTCTTAGATCCCAACCAGAAACATATTTGGTTCTTTCGGTGGACTCAGTACCGAGAGATCAATTTGAAAAGCAGAAACACAATCCTAAAGCTCCTACTAGTCCTGTCATCCGCATCTCTGAACAGGTTACCTTCACGTATAGTAGATGTGTGCAGTTGCTCAACTGTTTGCAGTTGAAGTAGCTGGAAAATTAAACTATATCAACAGAATATAACAGATTATTGAGGTGACCCTATAGTATTGGCTTTGCATCCTATAGTAATGTGTTGGAAAGTCTCTGCACTACCAATATGGATCGAAAATATGATCAAAGGGACACAAGCAGAGTGCAAGGTTAGGGACAGCCACGTGCAGGACCTAGATATCTGGGGTCTAGTTTTAAAGATCTTAAGGTATCCATCTGATGATATACACCTGTGAGGTGTACAAGCAAACAGATAAACTAATGTAAATCCAGCTAAAACCATGTCATTGTCCTAGCAACTGGGTATATCTGCAAAATGTAATATAGCTATCTGCACCAATTCATTGCTTCATGGATGCCAAACAGTAAATGCTGTTTTAAGCCTATGCTGTCATACCGTCTGCAGTTGCCGCGCTCATGCGTCACTGTCAGGGCAACATTGTTGGGGATATTAGAATGGTTCAGTACGCCTGTTTAGTTCTTAAACAACAATAAGGAAAGCTGTAGAGATCTTGCAAACATCCAAAACAAAGAGGCAGAATAATTAGAAACAGTGCGGGCTTCAGGACCAGAATCTGGCATTCCTTGACAAAGTTAGATCACACTTAGTACCTTGCCACGGAGCCTCCAAATGATATAAGAGATGAGCCCTGCATGAGTGAATGTTGAACTGGCTGGATGTCCAATTCAAGTTTCCAAGAAATTTGTAGTAATGTGAGTAACTCTATGTAGTAACACTAGTGTAGTTACACTTTGCTGTTAGGAGCTAATGCGAGCTGTTGCTTTCAAGTGCCCATATATCGGTTCCTACTGGTTGTAATACAAGTATTTCAAAACCAGAGGGACCAGATGACCAGAGACATCCACCAGGTTGACTGTGACACTGGTTTAAGATCAGGGTGGCAGCAAACCTTTTAACAGGAATCATTTGAAAACCTTAGATCATACAGAGATAATTCAATGTTTCTTGAACTCAGCTCAGGCACAGATCCCAGAAGTAAGGCTCAGCAATGATACTGAACACAAAGCAACAGCCAAAGGTTTTCTTCCGGCTAAGCGCAAGTGCATATGGGCACCCCATTAGACAAAGGTGTTGCACTCAGAATTGCAAAAGGGCTAAGTGTCCTTCAGACTACTCTTCAAGCATACCTTTGAACATAGGCCTAAATTTTAGTACCAGTGGTGAACAAACTCTTCATGTAGAGTTATTATTCCTAAGAAACAGCTGTACAACTTTGGGCCCTGTCTCAGTGGAGATGTTTTTCATATCTTAATCCTTAGCAGTTGAGCTTCAAGTAAGTATGATTTTCTGGACTGTCTCATCGCTGGCCATGTGTTCCTCCAATTTCAAGGGCTGCTCTAGTCAACATCTGTTTTCTTTTTATCTTGTATATTAATCAGCTGGAAAAAACCTAGTAACTCATGCAAAGGATCTACCACAAAAAGGCCACCAGCCCATTCCAGCCTTGTTATATGCTGACAATGCTGTATTGATGACACTGTCTGCCAACGGATTAAAAAACACTGTTGGACTTGTTTTATTTACGGACCAACTAGACTTCAGTCCTAAGTTTTTGAAAAACATTTCGAGCCACATTTATGAGGCCCTACCGGCACTATTGTGCTGCTGGAACATCACTTTTTTGACATTCCGGTGGCGCAATGTGCCACTGGCATATTTATAAGGCCACGTAAAGCCACGTTACGTGGCTTTTCATGGACTTATAAATATGTGCCCCTTTCACACAGAAAACTGCATGAAAGGAGCGTCCCATAGGTGTCGCTGGGGCGTCCCGAGCAACATCCATGGCTTTTTGACACTGTCCCAGATTTATGAGAAATCGTAAGTCTGAGGTAGCGCCAAAAACGTATGCCTCCCCAGGGGAGGCGTATGGGAGGCACAACGAGGAGAAATATCTTGATTTCTCCTCGTTTGCAGAATGCAGCACACATAGAAAGAGGAAAAAGCCTCTTATGATTGTTTTTGTGCAGGAAGGTTTTCCTTCCTGCACAAAAACAATCATCCCCGCAACGCAGGCACCCTTGCACGATGGTGCAAAGGTGCTTGCGTTGGCGCACAGCACCCCATTGTGAGCCGGCGCAGGGGAAAAGGACAGGAATGTGCCTTATCTAATAGCGCATTCTAACGGCGCATTCTTGCCCTTTTCTTTTGCCATAGGCAGTGCAACAGCAAGGCCTGCTGCTGCTCTGCCCTTTGGCAAAAACCCCATAAATGAGGCCCTTATTTCGGTGATTGGTCCTAAGTCTACAAAGTCCAAGTCATTTAAGATTAAGAATAAAACAATCAATAAGGTTCAATCTTTTACATATCTTCGGGTCCCTTTTGACTGTTCTGGGAGGTTGCATCATTCATTTACTGTTTACAAGGAGGCAACAATACACCAAATCTAGGGGTGCTGTATTCGACTTTGCATCGAAACTGGGATCTATGCCACTAAATCCAGTGCTTCACATTTATAACAGTAAATGTATGTCTATTGCTAGATGTGGGACAGAAATGTGGGGCTGTGTTGATATTATTAATCTTCAAACTGAACACAACAGGTTCTATATATGCCTCCCTGCATTACCACCAAGTAGTTTCTATTATATTTGTCATGAAGAACTTGTACAGTTATATTTAGAACATGCCATTAAATTCAGCCACATACTTCTTTGGATCTCAATTTGAGCCACGACTGAGACCTACTTCAATAGAGCATTAATCTCTGACTGCTTTTTCATCAGATGATGCTCCTAACACTGTGGGAGCAAAATCATACCCCAACATTCAAAACAACCCAAAATTCTAACACCCCAAAGATTGGGTGCAAAGGCACCCTTCTCAACATCAATTTAGCAGAATAGCAAAAAAGAAGTCACTATGACCACTCATTAATTGAGTTCTAGATCAGGAAAAAGTAGAAGGATTTTATTACAAAAATCTCAAAAAAACAAGCAATACAACAACTGCCATAAAGGCTCAAATGTACTGTTATACAGAATAGTTAAAAAAACAGAAATCATTCTATGTCCCAAATGAGCAGTAAACTCAGAAAAGGATTGGACAGCATCCCTATTGGCATCAAGGAAAGCTCAAACCTTTTTTTGGCCCACCCCCAAAATCAAGGGGTTCTTATACACATTTCTTGCTTAACAAATTAGTAAAACATAACATTCATCATGGTATGATCGTATTGTAAAAACTCTTTAGCACATCAGAAGTGAGAATGTTATTACCATATAAGGACTATCCCATTTTTAGAAAGCATCCTGGATCTTCCGTGTTACAGCCATCTAGAGATATTCAAACAAAATATGAAACATTTCAACAATATCACTTCTCACAAATGAATATAAGAGTCGTCTGCTCAGCGGAACTACATCAGAAAGCCTTAGAAGTTGCAACATATCAGGAACACTAGAAAATTAATTGAAAGGTTTGTATTTATAACCATAGGAATGAACCATTACATCAGCTGTCTTCGCTCTGCAGAGCTTGTGAGGGGAGAAAAAGTGCAGGGGAACAAGATGGGAGGGGTTGAATATAGGAGTGAATGGCAGAAATAGCATCCATTTTATCTAAGATGATGTTTTCACATAAATGTGACATAACAATCTTTTTTTAAAACAAACTTCCATGCATCATATTAAACCTGTTTCAACTTTAATCATATTAACTAATCATTTGCTTATTGGATCCAACATAAAAATTATTTCTGTTCATTATTATTTATTGCACAAAAATATAGGCTTGGAAAAACACTTCTACAACACCCAATAGTTTAAATCATGATGTACTTTAGGGGTCACCAAGGGTCGCAGCTGCGACCCCCTGGCCTGCCTCTTGTGGCCCCTTGCACTGCCTTTGCAAACCCTGGCCTCAGAGGTGGCAAAATTAATGGAAGGAACACAGTGGCAGCTCGCCTTCATGGGCGTCAGTTGGGACTCCACACTTTGCTTTCTCCCACGGCAAAGAGACACCGCACGTGAAAGAGAGGCGGAAACACGGACGCAGAGCACGGACAACGAAGAAGCGGCACCCCGGGCATGAATCCAGCACTGCAGGCCCTTCCCATGCTTCTGCTGATGCACCACCAAGGACGCAACGTACCGCGGAGACGCAGGTAGGCACACACACAACAAGTGCACGCAAACAGCGCACACAGTGCAAGGGCGGAAAAAGCGGACAACCCCCACCAGCGCGTGTACACTACACATCCACCATCGCATCCACATATGACACACAGGCCAAATCGTAACATCGCAGAACACATGTGTACACACCACCTGGGACTAGGAACCAACCACCCCGTCACGGCCCCAAAGCGCCGATGACGCCGCCACACATGCGCACAACGCAGAGGCCAACCGCAGCGCCATGCATGCGTCGCACACAGACACAGGGACACAACCAAGCAGCACACACATCAGCCCCACCCCGAACGCACATGACACGTGACAGGCCGGCCACAGACATGTCCCCAACGCCCAATTCACGGACAACACCCAACGCCACACAAACGACGCACACATGTCAGTGAAGACACGCAACTGCAGGACACACCCCAGTGTAACAAACATGGCGTAGCACACAGCGGCGGCAACACCAACTAGGAGAAGCAGGGCTCCTTCGGGAAGAGGAACGCCAGTACCACACTGAAAAACCCATACCACCCTGCACATATGAACAAGACACATGAAACGGAACACCAAAGAGCCCGGGGACCGACAACAGGTGGCCCAAGAATTACATCCACACACAAGGCCCAACGCAGAGCGGAAAGGCAGCCTGCCGCCCACACAAGGGAGAGCAGACAGCACTGAATGACCTTCCATTCCAACACCGAAACCACAGCCCTACGACAGAAGCCGGTGAATACAGCCATTGTCCAAGAATAGACCAACACAGGCATGCCGAGGAGACCGACCACAGGGCAGATAGCGCATATCACAGAAGCACACAACGGACGGGAAGAAAGAAGAAAACACTCCCCCATGTCGGCCACATGCAAGTTAATTGGAAGGAGTCACACAGCACTGACCTTGAACTGTCTGAGAAGCATGTGGGAAGAGGGCCCGTGTCCTCCAAACAAGCCAACAGAACACAAGTCCTGTCTCCCCACGACTACACAGAGCTCACAGCAACACCGGAGCGTGCACATTGCAGACTGCACACACAGCCGGAGCACGCCACCTCTACGAACCGCTGCGAAATGGCAACCGCAACACACCTACCCAACTACGCCGAACAGCTCAAGCTGTACCAAACCAACACGATACATACATTGGGATGCGATCTCCTGTCCCTGCTGAACGTAAGTTACCGACTGACTTACCGCATCACATTGTTCAGCTGCG
Source organism: Calotriton arnoldi (assembly GCA_963921515.1). Lineage (NCBI taxonomy): Eukaryota > Metazoa > Chordata > Amphibia > Caudata > Salamandridae > Calotriton > Calotriton arnoldi. The sequence continues at coordinate 159,148 of CAWUFW010007768.1, read as the reverse complement.
TCATGCCCGTCTTCTACTGTCGGAGGTGTCCCTACCAGCATCCCGTCGAGATATGCCTCTCCAACCCGGCATGTCTGAAGGCGGACCTACTACCACTACTCCTCCCTCTGGACGCACACGACAGGGCCTGCTCTGCCTATGGGGGCATGGCGTATGTGGCCAACATCGCACGCGCACTGAAATGGAACCACTGTGCCTCCACACGACGGATCATCGAGAACAGCTACATCGAATGTCACCCAGCATGCCCCATCATGGTCCTCCAAGGGACAACCTACGAACAACACCTTGACAGCCACCATCCGCTTCATTGGCTGGCAAACATGTACACCACCAATGACATGGAAGCCCTGCTGGACGGCATCGCATACCTGACAACCTGTAAATACGTCGGACCACAACGCAGGTTCCCCGAGTGACCTATGAAGTCCAACCCCGCACCCATGCTCAGCTTCCGCACGGACTGGCCAGTCACCACCACAACAGCCATACCAAACGACCGGCAACTGTAACCACACCATCAACGACATCGCCATGACATCGGATATGACCGGGACATGCACACTGTTCCCCATCACATCCAGGAACACCGCATGCATCGTGGGAGGCAGTGGCATGGGCTCTGTGCATCGCACCCACATGGACGGAACTGCACGAACAACCAGGACACGACATGGATCCAGCGCACATGGACACACACACCGCTCAGTGGACATGAATAGGTCGCCTGGAGTCTGTGGGTGCTGCACCCCTCCCACCCCCCGCCCCGGGAATCCCATACCAGGACCTTTGCATGGACGACAAGTGCATACAACAACAACACGACCCCAGTGACTGTGACATGTCCAGTAACCACCACAGTGCAACAACAAGTGGCACGCCGCTGCATGCACGCAAGCACATGCCCTGATGTCATCTCACATGCACGCGTGCATGAGGAACAACCGCAGCAAACCTGTCACATGGAACTGAGATGGACTGTGCCCATGATGCCGAGCGGTCTGGTAGGCTACATGTATACCGTCTGTGTCAAAGTCCGCAGCTCCGCAGCTATACGTAAATGTACATTAGCACAGCCTTGGCCAAGCAGATGTAACCCCACACCCTATCCCATTTGTTATCATGCTCAGTATATCCTCAACATGTATTCCGCTGCCAGTAGTGTCCACTATACTGCATCACAGAGGACAGAAGACTCAATATAATGTTTGAAACCAGAACTGTCTCCGCTGACTCATTTCACAAGTACGAATGAGAGAGGATGAGAGTATGTGAAGTACACGGCAGTCGTGACATGACCATGTAGTCCACTGGTATTGGATGTCAACGCAAATGAGTAGCACTACTGTGGAAGACACACATGTGTCGTGTGAAGTCGTATGGATGCAGTGCTCAGGTGGGTGGGTGCGACGGGTAGATGCGCACATGCCAAGTTGGAGCACGCCGTGTTGGGAGGGGTCATGAACAGTACACCACCGCTTCCCTGGGCATTGTGAGAGGACACCTGTCGGGGGAGTGAACACGTGTGTGCACAGCAGCCGGGCACACGTACAAAGCGGTACCAGGCGCACCTCAGCCCACCCTCTGTGGACAAGCTGGATCCTGTTGTGCGCCCGCCATGCCCCTTGACAAGGCACACACAGCCCCAGTCGACCAGGTGTAACCCCAACATAGTCAATCCGCACAGGCGATACAGGGCACGGGATGGCAGTGGAGCATGGTGTGTGAGAGGTCTCCTCGCGCTCCTCCTGGTCATATCACGCAGGCAATAGAACCTCAACGTCTAGCATGGCACAAGTCAAATGGAAGTGTAGGGGGACGCACCACAGCACGAGCAGCACTGACGTCACGGGAGGTGGCTCGCACCATCCCATCCATTGCCCATCATACCAACCACGCCACATGCCATTGCGACTAAGTGCAAGCGCGTGCGCCACCACCCCCGAGCCCTCCCCAGAGAGGCCAAAGAGTGAATGTGTGGGCCAACAGCCACAGACGGACGCGGCCTGGCCGCAAGGGCAGCCACAGCCACTGGGTGTCGCAGGTGGCGGATCCGGAAGGCGAAGACTGTGATGCATAGTCCATGCAGGCCGGGTCTCCATTTGGGGCACCACGCAGGTGGACGGCGTCCCGCCACACATCATACCCTGAGACAGCCCACTCGTGCAACTGGACCCACACATACACTCCTTGCCCTCTCTGGTGCGAGCTTGGGGCTGCCTGTGCAAGCGCTAGCCTCGCAGGTGAGCATGCATATTGGGGGGCGAGGGGAGGACATGAGGGCTGGGGCGATGATGACTGTATCACTGTCAGTTAGTACAAGGGATGACCCAGATGTGGAAAGGAAGAGACGTGTCCCGTGTGTACTGCAACTAGTCGCCAATCCAACTACCCCCCATGTCCGGAATGTAAGCCCGCACCTAGGCCCGCCCATCCGCCACATCGAACATACCACCAGCACGACAACCTTCCCATTCGAAACACTGACTGGGGGTGGCGACCAGTGAACAATCATGTGTAGCCTACCCACGCGTACATGTGGGCCCTCCATGATCCATGTCACCTGCGGCAAAGACATGACATGCGCAATGAGGGAAGTGAGGAGAGCGGCCCACCCCCACGCGCAGAAGGTGCATCAGCTCCACAGACCCAGCAGCGAGTCCAGCAGGGGTCACATGTGCAGGGGCAGCTGTGCATGGTGTGAAGGCACATGCATATAGACAGCACATCGACCAATGTGTAGTCTGCCCACATCCACAGTCCATCATCATGCGGACATAGGAATTGAACACAGGGCAACACATCTTAGTTGGTGCACCCACCGTGACCAACAATGCGCAATCATCGACGTACCCGCCCTGTGCATGGCCCCCCACCCAACGGAGGCACATCCAGTGCCACCATCCCACACACACAAGCCTTCCACGGAACATGCTGTGTCCAATGGTCAGTACAGAGTCAGCGCCCATCTGGTGGATCCTGAACAGGAGACACATGCACACACATGCCAGCTCCCACTATGTACGTCTGCCACCTGGCACGTGCAATGTAACCTCTCACCTGTGACGTGTGACTGCAAGCACACAGCCGTCTTGGCATGGGGCTGTCAATGTGGACACCAGTCAATGTTTCGGGAGCTGTGATCCGTACAGTGCTGTACATAGGGTGCAGTGCTGACACCTACTACTGTCTCATATCCCCTCGTGCCACAGGTCCCACTTGTATTGGCCGCTCAGCCCGTGCCCACATTGTCGTCGTCGTGTGCCATACTCATCCAGCCTCGGAAGCAGTTCCATGCTCAGCAGACACTCATGTTGCCGTGGCGTTGCCGCTTGACGAATATGCAGTCAGTCCCCATCAGCACGCCCCGCAAGTCATTGGGGCCTAGATCCCCATGTGCATGCACATGGCAGTGGTATGTCTCACTAGCCATTGCCATTGTTGGGAGACCTGTGTAAGTGTATTGTGGCCTTGCCGTCCCAGCTTGACAGCTGGGCTGTGGCTCATGTGCTTGCTCAGTCATGTCAGTGATGTGTATGCGAAATTGCTATGTGCCGTGTTGCTTTGACATGTGTCCTCTGCCATTTAACCCAGGCGGAGACCGAACATTGACCGCCCATACCAATTGCTGGCGGACATGGACGATACAGAGGTAATCAGGAAGTTTCGGCTGGACAGGCCAACTCTGCATCGACTGTGTGCCATGTTAGAGCCCCATCTCCGTCCCCGCAGGGTGTATCCGACTGCTGTCACCCCCACGGCTAAGGTGATGGCCGCCATGCATTTCTTCGCCACTGGGTCATTCCAGCACACAGTGGGCAGTGGAGGAGGGATGTCCCAGCCCATGTTCAGCAAGGTGCTGAGGGATGTACTGGCAGCCATGATGCTGTACCGGAACAGGTACATCAGATTCCCCAGGGCTCGTGAATTGGCGGCAGTGAAGGGTGCATTCTATGCCCTTGGCAGAATCCCACACGTCGTGGGAGCCATTGACTGCACTCATGTTGGCCTTGTTCCACCACAGGCCACTGAGCACCTGTACCGCAACAGGAAGCACACGCACTCCTGAATGTGCAAGTGGTGTGCCTTGCGGACATGGTGATCACCCACGTGTGTGCCAAGTTTCCAGGCTCGGCCCATGACGCACACATAATGCGCAACAGCATCTTGCCACGACTGATGGCCAATCTGCAACAGGATCGTGCCTGTATTGTCGGTGAGTATGTGGAGTGGTGTAGCGTGCTGGTTGTGCGATGCTGTCCCCTGTCCAGTTGGAATAGCAACGGTTCTCTGTGTCCCTCACACCCAGGTGACTCTGCGTATCCGAATGGGGCATGGCTGCTCAGTCCATTGAGGAATCCTCGCACCCCAGCAGACGATCGATACAATGAGGCACATGGGAGGACCAGACGTGTGGTCGAGCGTACCTTTGGCCTCCTCAAGTCCAGGTTCAGGTGCCTGGACCGCACCGGGGGTGCACTGGCGTACTCCCCACAGAAGGTGTGCCAGATAGTGGTGGCGTGCTGCATGCTGCACAATCTGGCCATTCGGAAGCAGATCCCCCTCATTGTGGATGACGGAGATCAACCAGGGCCCCAGCCCGCAGACCAGGACAGCTCGAGTGAGGTGGGCAGCGGAGAGGAGGAAGCTGGGAATGTGCGCCAGCAGCTCATCGCCCGCTACTTCACTTGACGGTGAGTGTCCATGTACGACGGATGATGTGTCTGTATCTGTGCAGGTGTGTGTGTGCTGTGTCAGGGTGGCCGTATGTTCACTGCGTGCAGTGTGTCAACGCTCCATGGCCAGGGTAGTATGCCACTGTTGGTGACTGTGGCATTGTGCCCTATTGCTCTGTGCGATGTGTGTACATTGCTTGTAGTTGTTGACATGTACTGTGTGATGGGTGTGTGACACACTCATTGAATGTGCTCCTGTTCTGTCTCCCACCCCTAGGTCCCTACAGGCCCTCCGGATTCCATTGCCATGCCACGCATCAGGTGCCTTTCCGCCCAAGGTGGCCGTTGTATTCCGTACAAATAAAACACAGGGCACAAACAGCAGTTAGTGAATAAGGTGCATTTATTACAAACTGTGACATGTGATTGTGTGTAAGGTGATGACAAAAGTGGTGCGTGCAGTGACAATGAGCTGTCGGTCATGGCTGCGTGATGATCAGGGTGTACCCACTGGTTCTATGTCCATAGTCCAACACACACATGCCATCCAGATGGCTGTGTGGAGTGGGATCGTAGAGCAAGTCAATGCAGTGGCTGGTCAAGGAAGGCTGGCGGAAGGCTGGCTGGCTGCCTCACTTGCGACTGGAGCGTGCGAAGTCCTCCCGGGAGATCTGTTTCCTCTTCGGACGGCCCCTTCCACGTTTGGGAGGGGGTGTGTGGTGGCGACCTGCTGGTGGTGGGTGAGGTGTGCTCACTGGCTGTGGACGCAGGGGAAGTGGACACTGCTGCCCGAGCCTGCGCCCTAGCAGGTGGTGGCGGAGGTGGTGTTCCTGGCCTTGCCTGTGACCCCACCGCCACCACCAGCTGGCCCATGAGGTCCACGAGTTGGTCCATACGGGACACGAATTGGCCCATATGGGCGTCCATGGACCTCAGCACCCCCAGCACCTCCCGCGTGTCAGTAGCAGACCTGGCCCATTGTCCTTGGGCCTCTTCATAGGCCCCAAGGACTCTGGCCATTTGAGGCAGGGCATGGCTCCCAGGGGAGGCTGGCGTTTCCCTGACCCTGCTCCTCCTACCAGTCCTGCTGCCACCGGCCTGCCCACTAGCCACATTGCACACCACGGTCCTCGCTGTGGCTCCCAGGGTGGATCCAGTCGGCCGGGCCACCACCTGCGCTGGGGCTGGTGCCAGCGAAGACGTGGTGGTGGTGGAGGCGGTGGTGGTCGGTGCGGCGATGGTGGCGGTTGCGGCAGTGGTAGTGGCCGCAATGACCGTGGGTGTGGCCGCAACGACAGTGGCAGCAGGGGACTGGGACTGTTCAGCATCCCTGGATGATGGGTTGGTGGGTAGGAGGGGTCCTGGGGAGCGGCTGGGCCCTGCCACGCCAGATGGGCCAGCTTGGTGGTCCGTGTCCGAAGAGGAGGACAGATCCTCCAGATCCGTGTGTCCTCGTTGGGGGCTTGTAGGCTGGCTGTGCTGGCTGCTGTCTCCATCCCCAGCATCCAGCAGTTCGTCACCTGTGGAGAGAATGAGATTTGTTATTGTGTTGCACCTGGCGAAGTATGTATTAGTCGTCTGACATTGGCAGTTCGTGCAATCTCGTACATGGGTTTCCCGGAGGCGAGTGTGTGGCTGTGGCATCTGTAGTTGTGTGTGCTAGGCAATGGGACTGTGTGCTGTGCACATGTGGCATGGGACGGATTGGCCATGCCGATGGGTGTGTTGCTATGCCCCTACTCATTGTGACTCTGGTGTATGCGGGCTCCTGGCCCATCCTGGGTCTGGTTTGTACTTTGCTTTTGGAGTTCATATGGAACGCTTAGGAACGCATATGGCAACATGGGGGCCATGCCCCAGATTCGCATTTGGGAGGGGATATGCTTTTGGGGTTCAAATGGAACGCTTAGGAACGCATATGGCAACATGGGGGCCATGCCCCAGATTCGCATTTGGGAGGGGATATGGTTTTGGGGTTCAAATGGAACGCTTAGGAACGCATATGGCAACATGGGGGCCATGCCCCAGATTCGCATTTGGGAGGGGATATGCTTTTGGGGTACATGCTGTGAGCCATGGGTGCCGAACGTGACATGTGTTGTGGCAGCATGACAGTGCATGGTCTGAGGTGTGTGCATGCCTGACATGCCCTGGATATTTGCTGTCTGTTGTGGTTACTGGACATGGCATTGGACGCATCGTTATGAGTGAGTGATAGTTGTGTGCCAGCCAACGTATTGCAGTTGTCCCATCTCCTTGGTGTGCGTGCTGCCCTGTGCCATGTGCATCACTGCAGTGCTCGGGGGGGTGTGGCCCATGTTGTGTGTTGTTGCTCACAGTGTGTCGTGCGCTTAATTGACTTCTGGCACATGGTTGGTCATGGGCATGTGTCTTAGCGTGACTGCTGTATGTGTGGCAGCTGTGCGGATGACATGCCTTTCATGAGACTGGGGCTGACGGATGGGATGGATGGTATGTTGTATGTGCATGGTGTGTCTGTGAGTTTGATGGGTTCAGTGGTGTTCGTGTGCATTTCTGTTGTTCCGCTCTGTTGCGTCTAGTGTTGTTTGTCTTACATAGGCGTAGTTGTGGGGTGTGGGGTTGACAGGCAGTGGGGGCTACATGGACAGGACTTCAATGGTGTTTCGGTTGTGTGTGATGAGTTGCACAGTGGCTGCCGTGTGGGACTATATTCAGTGTGGCTTGTGCATGCAGACGTGGCTCCTTGGGTGTTGCTATGTCTGTGATGGGTCATGTGGGGTGTGAGTCTGTTGTTCATGTCCGTGTGCACATTGTTCACTTGTTCGTGACGGTGGGCGGTGCTGCGTGTTCGTCTGCTACGTGACATGTCCCATGTGTTGGTGGTGTTATGGTCCTCATGCCTCCAGTAATCCAGCCCTGTCCAGTTTCCCACCTGCAAGTTGTTCGTGCGTGCACTGTACTGGATGCCACATGGCTCTAAGCGGGGGTGCTCCATGTTGCAGGTCTGTGGGGGTGGGGGGTGTAGTGGGTCGTGGGGGTGGCTGTACACCCACTGACACCGATTGCTGTGGACCGTGATGTCTGCCTTTCGGCTGTCGTTGTGCACTGCGGTGGCTGACACGTGGCTGTGGGGTGTGGGGGATGCTCCTCCTTGCTGTGCTGTGGGACTGGGGCCTGGTGTGTGTTGTACTTGGGCTGTCCACCGTCCCACCCACTGCACTTTGTGTTCCTGCCACTTACCTGTTACTTGTCGGTTAGTGCAGCTGTGGCGGACACATGGGTGTGGTGGGTGCTCGTTGTGGCGCTTCTGGCATATTTGGGGACCTGTTGGTGGTTACGTGGCTGGCTTAGTGTACACATGTCCCCACGCATCTTACAGTTGTTCGGTTTGGGCTGTGTGTGGTAGTGTCTGTTGCATGTGTGTGTGATGTGTTGTGTATTGTGTGCTGGACATGGGGGTGTTTGTCCCTGGGAGCTGTGGCATGGTAGTTGCGCATGTGAGTACATAGCGGTGTGCTGGTATACATTAGTTTGTACTTACCAGCCTCCACTCCCCCTGCTAATCCGGCGAGGATCTCCGGATGGATTACGACTCGCACCTTCTCCTCCCACGCTTTGAAGGTCTTAAAGAGCGCGGGATTCCCTCCGCCAGTGACGGCAGCCAGCTCTCTGTTTTTGCCCTCCTTCTTCTTGACCAGGCTCTTTACGTCATTCCAATGTTTGTTTATCTCGACTCTGTTCCTGGGCAGGGTCCCGACTGCATTGACCTGGTCTACGATCCGGTTCCACATTCTGTTTCTGGTGGCTAGTGGTGTGTGCTGGACCATGTTCCCATAGATTTGTGGGTACACCTTGATGATCTCGTCGACCATGACCGTCAGCTCCATGGGCGTGAACTTGGGCATCCTTTGTGGTGCCATGGTGTTTGTGGTGCTGGTGCGGTGTGTGTTGTGTAATGTGCAGGGGGTTTGTGGTGCCGGTGTTTGGTGGTGGTGGTGGTGGTGGTGGTGGTTGTGATGTGTGCGTTTCTGTGGTGTGCTGCTGTCCTTGCTGTGTCACTGTGTCCTCTCCTCTCCTCTCTGGTTTGCAATGTGCAAGGGGTTGTGGTCTGTGGGAGTGCTGCTTTTGTACTCACCTATGTGGGTGTGTCCTCATGGTCTGTTGTTTTCAGGTGTGTTGTGTCTGGGGTTCTGGCCTTTGTATTTTTTGTTTGTCCGGGGGGTGTTTTCGGGATGTGTACTGTGCTTGTGTATTTGTGCGTGCCTTGCTGTGTGGACTTGTTGGCCATGTTGTGTGCTATTGGTTTTGTGTGCGGATGGTTTCTGTGCAGGTACGTTGGCGCCATGGCTTCTGCCGTGTCGATTCTCATCGGCGTTGTTTGCGCTGGCGGGCGGAATATTTGTTGTTTTTCCGCGCTCATGGCGGTGCGATCGTAATTTCACGTGCGGTGTGTCGGCCGTGTGGGCGGGCGGTTTTGTGTTGTCGTGCGTGTTTCCGTCCGTGGCGGGCGGTTTGACTCCGACTCGGACGATGGCGGGCGGTATTTTGTGTGATTTTTCCGCCGATGGCGGTTTTCGGTTTGTGTACTCATAATGGCGTGGTCGGTGTTCAGGCGGTGTGTGCGGGCGGATTTTTGCCGCTTCCATGCCTGGCGGATTTATTTACGCCGGGTATCGTAATGGGCCCCATAGTTGTTTAAAATATCTATTTTTTAATTTGTGTTACATATTGTAGTTCATATTTTAAATGTATGTGATGTATATTTTTTTGTATAAGTATTGTTTATCTTTTTAATATATGTGTTAAATTTTTAGCAGTTATCAATTTTATTTTAAATACATTTTGTGTTTTTTAGTTCCGTAGTGGGTTTTGGGTTTATAGGGGAATAGGGTGGGAAGTAATTTAATTATTATAAATTAATGATTATTTTTGATTTATTTAATTTAGATTTTATAGTGTTAATTGTGGTAAGTCATTTATTTGTAATTAATTATTAATTCGTTGTTAATTAATACTAATTAATTGATAATTAATTATGGTAATTGTGTAATTTTTTTAGGTGCGAGTTGTGGGGTTTATAGGGGTAAAGGGTGGGAAGTAATTTATTTTTGATTAATTAATAATTAGTTGTTAATTTATATTAATTGATTGAAAATTAATTATGGAATTTGTGTAATTAATTTTAGGTGTGGGTTATGGGGTTTATAGGGGTAAAGTGTGGGAAATAATTTATGTTTAATTAATTAATAATTGGCTGATAATAATGTTAATTAATTAATTGATATTTAATTAGGGTCGTTGTTTATATTGTTTTGTGTGTGGATTTTACTTTTCTAGGGGTAAAGGGTGGGATGTAAATTAATTTTACTTACTTTATAATTAGTTTTTTTATTGAAAATAAGTTTTAATTGTGTAATTAATTTTTTTACAGTTTAATTTTACCAGTGGTTTGTGGGGATTATAGGGGTAAAGTGTGGGAAGTTTATTAATTTTTATGAGTTTTAATTTGTTTTTTAATTAATAATATTCCTTTAATTGGTAATTAATTATGTTAATTATGTAAGTTCCTTTTGTTATAAAATTTAGATGTGGGTTGTGAATTGTGTAGTGGTATGGTGTAGGAAATTAAAAAAAGTAAATTTATGTAATAATTAATGTTTTACATAGAACATGGCGGCCGCTACGTGAGCTGCTACGTGAGCTGCCGCTTGCTCCCCGGAGGCATTCCCGTCCCGCAACGTAATGAGCAGGCGAAGTTAGATTCCGCCGTACCTTTTGCCCGTATCACTTTTCGGGCTGCTGATTCCTTGTCCTTCGCTTTTTTGCTTCTTCCTGTTCTCTTTCCAGAGCTGGGGGATGTGTTTTGACGCCCCCGCCGTGACTCGCTTGTCGGCCGCCTCCGCTGTCTCCACTCGGTGGGAGGCAGCCGCCCTGGAGCTCAGGAGGGGCCGCAGAGCAGTGGCTCGCGGGCTGTTCTGGATCGGCGCGGGCAGCGACAGTACCTGCCGCACTCCCTTTACTTTTGCCGTGGAGAAGGTTAATATTGCGGGGGAGGCATAGACACAGAAATCCAGCGCTGGTGTTTGTACGAGGACTTCCTCCTCCCTCCAGACACAGGCGAGCCCACCGGACCAGGTGAAATCGGGCACCAGGCTCCCTGTAAAGGGAGCAAAAGAAGCTAAAGGGCACGGGAGGGCTCCACTGGGCTCCTTAAGGTCAGCTGCAAAGGGGGGCAAACAGGCTCCTAGGAAAGAGAGGTTAGCCATCAGGGGTGGTAGGAAGAGTTCTCCCCCTCTTCAGGCAGGCTGTCAGGGTGCAGGCACAGGGATGGATTGCTCTGCCTTTCAGCGGTGCGAGGTGAAAAGTAGGAGCGTTAAGGCAGGGAAAGTAAAATTCACCCCCTTAGGCCATAAGGTTAGGATTACCCCCTCACTAAGGTCGTACTTTAAGGTCCAACCCACTGTGTTAGACGTGGTAAAACAGGGAGAAGCACTTAGAAGGGGGTCTGCAGCTCTGCCTCTAACAGGATTTGGTTCTGAGGAAATGGAGGCTTCAAGGGGGCCCCTATCATTGTCACCCATAACTACCACACAAGGCCATGAGGAAGCAGGGTCTGGTAAAGCTGGTGTCCCGGTTGATGAGAGTGAAAATGGTAGTCAGAGGGTCTCAATAGCTCAGGCCCAGTCCGGGGGCGGGAGCTGCACCGTGGAGGCTGATGATTGCTCTAGAGACACAATGGGGTCCTCAGTAGCATCTCTTGAAGCCCTCTTCTCCACTCTCTCACAGGACATTAAAAAAGGGGTTTTGGTGTCTGAGGCTAATCAAGGTGAGATTAGAAACTTTTGTGAGTCCCTTGCGAAGAAGATTGATCTCCTCAACTCTAGAACTGACACTTTGGAAAATACTGTGGGAGAATTAAAAGACGACCTTGGTGCAGCAAAAGCGGACATACTAGCTTAAAAGGGAGGATGAGGATCTTCGAGATAAGCTGGAGACTTTTCAGAATAACTCCCGAAGAAGTAATCTCCGCATTTTGAACATTCCAGAGGGGAGGGAGGGGGACGACCTCAATTTCTACATTGTCTCATTATTAAAGGAGCCATTGCAGTTGGAGGAAACAGAAGAAGATCTGAGGAAGGATATTCAAAGGGCGCATAGAGATCCTTTCAGAAGGAATACCAATAGAACAAAGCCCAGAAAAATCCTCTTGAATTTCCACACTTATTCCCTGAAGGAAAAGATCCTTAATATGGCTCTGAAGGCGAAATTATTGAAGGCCAGGGATTTCTCTTTTGAGATACGTTCTGACCTCGCCCGAGCTACTCTTGACAGACAATGGGAGCTGGGCAGGAAGCTGGATGATATTAAAAAGCTATGTGCAGTGGCCCAACTCAAATTCCCAGCAACCTTGAAAATTATGCATAAGAATAAAATGCATAATGTTAGATCGTTACGAGAGGCTGAGGAGCTACTTGAAAGTTTTAAGGAGGGCGTGGCATAGTCAGTTAGTCTGCTCTTGGGTGGTTGAGAAAAGTGGGAGGACTCTGGGAGCAGGGTACTTAAACACTAATTTGGTCCTACTTCTTTAAAATATAACTAGCGGACAACTGAACAGTAACAATGACACTTATAGCAATAATCATTCAGTGACTGTTAAGGGTCGGTTTCTAGCTTTTGCCTTAAACTTTCGTCTGTTCTTGCTATAAAGGGACAGAGTGAGTTGCCCCCGGGGGCAGCAGACTGGACTCACTTCTGTCCAGGAAAATTGGGGGGGGGGGTTCTCCTGGGGGGAGGTTTGTAGGGGGGGTGGGGTGCACTGGGTGGGGAGCATAGGGATAAAATACAAAACATTTCCTCATTCACCTTAGGCTGTTTCTCTATCGTTCTCACTGCCCTAGTTATGTCAATCCCGTACTACTTGGTCTGGTGCTGGCAATCTCTGCTTCTTAAAGGGTGCGTAGGCTCAGTGCCTAAACCTCCAAGAGAATGGTTCAGTTCCTGTCTTGGAACGGAATGGCCTACGTGTCAAATTTAGAAGGGCAAACATTCTACAATATATTAGAGATTCCCCTGCGCAGGTTATTATCCTTCAGGAAACTCATCTTCTGAAGGAAGAGTTAACCGAGATATTTAAAAAATCAAAATGGTTGGACCACTTGGTCTGCTCTAATCAGAGTGCCAACATTAGGGGGATCGCTATACTAATTAAAAAACAAGTAAAAGTCCGCATTTTAGATTCTTTGGTTGACCCTTGTGGTAGGTGGGTTATTTTGAAGGTGATCATTTCAGGCTCTCTCTTTACTCTTGTAGGCTATTATGGCCCAAACCAAGATGATCCCTCCTCCCTTAAAACCATTTTTTCAAATTTAGTAGATTACCCAGATCCAGTAATCATGGCTGGGGATTTTAATATCGTTCTGAATCCTAAATGTGTTAAGTCTGCAAACAGCAGAGCGAGGGCACCTTCTAAATCCCGGACATATCTCCATGCTATGATGGCGCAGACAGGACTTTGCGATATATGGAGGGACAAATCTGGCCATCAGCTAGGAGTTTCGTATTATAACAGCAAATATGGCCACAAATCAAGAATTCATTATATCCTGGTCAGCCACAGTCTGAGGGGGAAAGTCAAGGACATTGGATATTTGACACCCCATCTTTCTGATCATTCAGGGGTTCGGATGGATCTGGAGCTGGAAGGCAGGCAAAACATCAGGGCCTGGACTTTCGATCGTACCCTGCTTCTTGACAGTAATGAGATGAAGCATCTATCCCAGGTGACGGAGAGCTTTTTGGGTTATAACATAGGATCTGCTGCGACTTCTGTCGTTTTGTTATTCTTTGAAGGCTTTCCTAAGGGGTGAGATCAAGAGCAGGGTGTGCTTCCGGAACAAACAATATAGAGAAGAGGTGGCACACAAGGAAGCAGAGATGAAGGTAGTTGAGTTGGGCTTGAAAATTGGGGTGGATCTTGAGAAACAGCAGGAAAATCTTGATAGGCTGAAAGAGCTAAAAGAGCAGTTAGATACCATTCTCCAGACTAGGGTCACACGTAGGTGGGAGGCGAGTAAGCTTGCCCACTTCGAGTATGGCGAGGGTGCGGGCAAGTTGCTGGCCTGGAAGGCTAAGTCAGACAGGACGCGTAACTTGATTAAACAAATCAATAACACTGATGGTGTTACGGTTCTGTCTACAGACGAGGAGCTAGGGGGCGCCTTCTTCGATTTCTTCCAGGATTTATACTGAGAAGACAGGGTGGTTGACAGATCTGAGGCTGTGGAATGGTTGAGAGGAAGCACGCTCAGCCCCCTGAATTTAATTCAACACGAACATCTTGAGCAGGACATCTCACAAGAAGAGGTTAAAAAGGCTATCTTAGCCTGTAAGGGGGGGAAAGCCGCTGGCCCCGACGGGCTGCCAATAGAGCTCTATAGATCTTTGGGGGAAGTGATAGTTCCAATCTTGACACAGCTTTTTAATGAGATTCTAAGTGTTGGAACAGAGCTGCCAGGCTCCTGGGGAGAGGCAACCATCACCTTGATTTTGAAAGCGGGGAAGAATCCAGCGAGTTGTGGGCATATAGACCCATCTCGCTGTTAAACGCAGATTATAAAATCTTTGCTGGGATTCTGGCGAGCAGGCTGGGATCAATAGCAGGAGACATGCTACACTCCGACCAAAAAGGTTTCATCAAGGGCAGGAATCTGCACGACCTCACATATGATTTTATAGGTGCCATTGATTTGGCCACAACCTACTCGCTTCCCCTCGCAGCCATGACTTTAGACGCCACCAAGGCCTTTGATAGGGTCAACTGGGTGTATCTGTCGGCGATCCTGGAGAAATTTAACCTGGGCGAGAAGTTCCGCAGAGCCATCCAGCTGATCTATCAAGACCCGTCAGCTAAACTGCTGGTAAACGGTAATCTAACTGGTCCTTTTAAAATCACGAGGGGCACCAGGCAGGGTTGCCCTCTATCCCCCCTGCTGTTTGACCTGTATATTGAGCCATTTGCCCAGCGGTTAAGGGAGGACTGAACATTTTGCCATTTAAGCATGGGGGGTGGGAGAGGAAGGTGGCCCTTTATGCCGATGATATCTTGGTTCTCTCCTCGGATCTCTCTACGGCCTTTCCAGCAGTAATAAAGCTTGCGCAGGATTTCGGTCAGATATCTGGCTAGGAGATTAACGCGGAGAAGACCGAGGTCATGGCATGGAATTTGGGGGAGAGCCAACATCAGACCAAGCGTGACATGAGGTATCTGGGGGTCAGAATAGTCCAGGATATCAATAAGATCTCAGAGACCACTCTGGCCAATGTAGCAAGGGAGTGTCAGAAGCTCATGAAGTTCTGGGTTCACCTCCCCCTTTCCATCTTTGGCAGGATAAACCTGGTCAAGATGGTAGTACTCCTTAAAATTACCTTCCTTTTTAATGTCATCCCTTTACACTTTGATAAGTTGCTTATAGTTAAGCTTCAGCAGGCCATCAATTCATTCATATGGGCCTACAGGGGGACCAGGATTGCCTGGAAGAAGCTGAGACGTAGGAGGGAAAAGGGAGGACTCTCATTGCCAGACCTGCAATACTACCCCTGGGCCTTTCAATTATCCCATTCTAGGATGCTCTTAAAAATGCCGGAAAGTGTGGGGGTTGGTGCAATGTTCCCTGCAATGTTAAAGGGTGCTAGTTTGTCTCAGGAGGGCTTCTTTTTTAAGTATGGAGAACCTAAATTCTTTAAGAAGATTAAGTTAAAAGTCCTACAGGGAATGGCAAGAACATGGGCTGATATCAAACAGCTGACGGGTCTTAACTATTTCTCGAATCTGGCCCCCCTGTGGGACTCTCCTGGTGCACCGGAGTGCCTGAAGGACAGACTAGCACTACCACTCAGAGCGGCTGGGCTGAAGGTGTGGGGGGATCTGGCTCAAGAGGGCACCCTCCTATCTTGGACATCATTTCAAAGTATGGCGGAAGGGGGCTTGTCTAAATTCAAATACATCCAGTTGCAGAGATGGGTCCAAAACTTGAAAATACCCATTGGCATAGGTAACACCTTAGAGGAACAGCTGGTGGTTAGACCTACAGGTAAAAAGGAGGTTTCCACTTGGTACTGGAGCATCGAAGAGTTAACCGACGGGGATTTCAAATTGGCCGAAGAACTGTGGGGTGCCAGTCTACCAAATGAACCTTGGGAACATCTTTGACAAACATCTTTCTGCACTCTGTTTGCCATCGTAAAACCAGCATGGCTGAGAAGGAATCATTTGTTTATGGTTCATAGGGCCTATTTAACACCATTAAGGCTGTCAAAGATGACGGACGGCCCCCCAGTCAGCTGTAAGAAATGTGGCTTGGAGAGAACCTCCGACATACACATGTTTGTGGAGTGCCCGGCTATTGTGGAATTCTGGGAAAAAGTAGGTAAAACCACCTCAGATATCCTAGGCCTTCAAATTCAAATAAATCTGACCTTGATAATTTTCTGAATATCTAGCGAAGTTACGGGCTCGGCAAGGTCTTTCCTTTTCTATGCGATACTGTTGGCCAGGAGGAAAATATGTAGAAGATGGGTAGAATGCGTACCTCCTACGCATGCCGAGTGGTTGTCCTCGGTGTTTGCGGTATCTAAGTTGGACCTGAGTCGTACCCAGAGTAGGAGGAAGAAAGTAGTATGGGATTCTTTATTGAAATGGTCAAATGCGGAGTCTGGTGAGACTGGATAACACTTTTTTATTTTCTTTGTTTAAAATCATGGATCCTATGATTATGCCTCTTTGGATCTCTCCTGACTGAGTTGGGCATCCTCCCCTCCCCACATTGCCAACATTAGCAGTCATCAGGGTAACCTCGACTATATGGGAGAGTGACCGTGTCCTTTCCTTTGGGACAGAGTTATTCTAGTCTACTGATGTGCCGGTAGGCGGGGGTGTTTTTCTTTTCGCTCTCCCTTACACCAGCCTACGCTTCTCTATTAACGAGTAACGGTACGGGTGGCTAGTATGCTCACTGTGGTCTGAGGCGAATGAGGATAAAAAAATTAAAAATAAAAATAATAATTGTTTTTGATTCAAAACAATTTCTAATTAAAATATTTATTTGTTTGTAAATTATGTTTTATTTTATTTAATATAATATTTGTAGGCATTTGTCACATGCCTACATTATATGTTTTTTTAATTTGTAATATTAAATATATTTGTATTTTAATTTTTAATATATTTATCTAATTATTTTGTTTTTTAAATATTTGTGTTGTTATATTTTGTTTGTTTTTACTTTTGAACTGACTGGAGTGTGAATATTAACTGTTACCCCTTGGCAATCCAACATTTTCCCTACTGTTGCACTGATTGGAGTGGGAATAGTAAATTTTATCTTGCCACTATCCAACACTTTCCCTACTGTTGCACTAACTGGAGTGGGAATAGTAAGTTTTACCCCTCCGCTATCCAACACTTTCCCTACTGTTGCATTCATTGGAGTGGGAATAGTAAATTTTATCTTGCCACTATCAAACACTAACCCTACTGTTGCACTCACTGGAGTGGGAATAGTAAGTTTTACCCCTCCGCTATCCAACACTTTCCCTACTGTTGCACTTATTTGAGTGGGAATATTAATTTTTATCCCTACGCAATCCAACACTTTCCCTACTGTTGCACTGACTGGAGTGGGAATAGTAAGTTTTACCTCTCCACTATCCAACACTTTCCCTACTGTTGCATTCATTGGAGTGGGAATAGTAATTTTTACCCCTATGCTATCCAACACTTTCCCTACTGTTACACTCACTGGAGTGGGAAAAGTAAGTTTTACCCTTCCGCTGTCAAACACTTTCCCTACTGTTGTACTCACTGGAGTGGGAATAGTAAGTTTTACCCCTCCGCTATCCAACTCTTTCCCCAATGTTGCACTCATTGGAGTGGGATTAGTAATTTTTACCCTTACGCAATCCAACACTTTCCCTACTGTTGCAATCACTGGAGTGGGAATAGTAAGTTTTACCCCTCCGCTATCCAACACTTTCCTAACTGTTTCACTCATTGGAGTGGGAACAGTAATTTGTACCCCTACACTATCCAATACTTTCCCTACTGCTGCACTCACTGGAGTGGGAATAGTAATTTTTAGCCCTCCGCTATCCAGCATTTTCCCTACTGTTGCATTCACTGGAGTGGGAATAGTGATTTTTACCCCTACGCTATCCAGCACTTTCCCTACTGTTGCAGTCACTGGAGTGGGAATAGTAATTTGCACCCCTCCGCTATCCAGCACTTTCCCTACTGTTGCACTCACTGGAGTGGGAATAGTAATTTTTACCCCTCCGCTACCCAATACTTTCCCTATTGTTGCACTCACTGGAGTGGGAATAGTAATTTTTACCCCTCCGCTATCCAGCACTTTCCCTACTGTTGCACTCACTGTAGTGGGAATAGTAATTTTTACCCCTTTGCTATCCAGCACTTTCCCTACTGTTGCAGTCACTGGAGTGGGAATAGTAATTTTTACACCTCCGCTATACAGTACTTTCCCTACTGTTGCAATCACTGGAGTGGGAATAGTAATTTTTACCCCTCAGCTATCTAAAAATTTCTCTACTGTTGCACTCTTTGGAGTGGGAATAGTAATTCTTAGCCCTCCGCTATCTAACACTTTCCCTACTGTTGCACTCACTGGAGTGGGAATAGTAATTTTTACCCCTCCGCTATCCAGCACTTTCCCTACTGTTGCACTCACTGGAGTGGGAATAGTAATTTTTACCCCTCCGCTATCCAATACTTTCCCTACTGTTGCACTCACTGGAGTGGGAATAGTAATTTTTACCCCTTTGCTATCTAGCACTTTCCCTTCTGTTGCAATTACTGGAGTGGGAATAGTAATTTTTACCCCTCCGCTATCTAACACTTTCCCTACTGTTGAACTCTTTGGAGTGGGAATAGTAATTTTTGCCCCTCCGCTACCCAACACTTTCCCTAGTGTTGCACTCACTGGAGTGGGAATAGTAATTTTTTACCCCTCCGCTATCCAACATTTTCCCTACTGTTGCACTCACTGGAGTTGGAATAGTAAATTTAATTCTTCCGCTATCCAACATTTACCCAACTTTTGAACTCACTGGAGGTGGAATAGTAAGTTTTACCCCTCCGCCATCCAACACTTTCCCTACTGTTGCACTCTTTGGAGTGGGAATAGTAATTGTTACCCATCCGCTATCCAACGTTTTCCCTACTGTTGCACTCACTGGAGTTGGAATAGTAAATTTAATTATTCCACTATCCAACATTTTCCCTACTGTTGTATTTATTGTATTGCGAAATGTACGTTTTTTTTAAAAATAGTTTAATGTTTTAATTAATTATAGAATGTTTTTTTAAATTTTAAATTATTGATATATGTATGTATTTCATTTGTATATAATTTAAAAGTTCAAAAATTAAATAAAGATAAGTTAATAAATTATTTTAAAGTAAATATATGTAAATGTATAAATTATGTTTGTGTGTCTATATTTTTTAAATTAAGTTTATTTTTTATATTTAGTTAAAATGTATATTAAATTTAATTTATTTTGTTAAAGATAATATTAATATTTTATATATTTAATATATAGTATTTAATTGTATTTATATTTTGAAATCGTTTTTTTTTACATCTATATTTTTAACTTCGATATTTTTGTACTTACCTGTTTAAGTATAGGGAGTCGATATTTTTGCATTCTATATTTTTTTTCGATATTTTTTACATCGATGTTTTTAGCATCGATATTCTATTAGTGATCCGGTAAAGTTCATACTACCTGCAGGCTTCACACTGTGGTGAAAACTTTACAGATATCCCATCTTCTGAAGCAAAAGAAGCACATTGACAGAGGTTAATACCTGATACTCACAGTCTTCTATGTTATGTAGAAATTGTCATGCTGAGACGTTTCTGTCTAATAACTCAAGACTGCTTACAATACTTAGGGCTCATTAGGATGGCGGCTGGAGGCACCTCCACGGTGCTGGCGGTGGCGGAAAATGTAATTTACCGCACGCCAGCAGCGGTCCTCACGCCCGCCATATTACAATGGGCAAACATAGCCCATTTCCCGTCCGCCGCGGTGCGACGTGACCCGCCATAAAAATGCGCCAGCCACCGCGGCGGTGGGAGCCAATAGCGACCCACCGCCGTGCGAAATGACGTCCCGTCCGCCGTACAAATCACGATGCCCCAAACAGCCCATCACACCGCAGCGGAAAAACCACCCAACCAGAGACGGCGGAAGCACGACAGCGGAGCGCAAAACCAGACTCCCGGTCCCCTCCACCTGGTCCCGACCGCAATGGATCCAGCTCTACACGCCTTTCCGGTGCTGTACCTGCTCCACTACCAGCAAATAATGGCCCGTCGCGGACAACGCCGCAGGTACGCAATCACACAACTCCGCACACAACCACAACACACAACTCCTGGGCTGACATACGGTTCCTGTCCACGTCAGACACTCTGGTGGGGACAGGAACACATCCCCAAGTGTACCCACACATGTCCTACCTGTCACTAAATCACCCCTCCGCATCCGGGCCACCCATCAACCGCCGAATCACAGCAATGTCCCGGTCACGTCATCGCAGCGGTGCAGACACGGGAAAACATGCGCACAATGTAGTAGGCAGGGCCAGCGCCAGGCATGGGCACTCCACAAAGATCATAGGGCCCCACCTTCACCCTTCACACACTACGCCCCCCACACCCATTAGGGGACATGCTGTGTGCTCCTCCTGTGCCCCCTCTGCACAATTAACCAGCCAGGTGTACCCAGACCCTGCACCACACACACCAAACAACCAGGGAGCCTGTCTCAGAAGGTGGGGGTGAAGAGGAACACCCTGCACAGAAGCTCAGGGGCAGGGCATCCCTCCCCCTCACACCTACCCTCCACTCATGTCAAGCAAACTGAGTCCAATCACAAAATGAACACTCACATTGCATATGAACAACCACTTAACTGTACACACTGCCTGTCAAGTCACCCAGACACACCCCACACTGAAACACAGCCACGTACACATACCAGATGTCAGCAGCAATGGAGGACAATAAATGGGCTAGCCAAAAGTGAGGTGGACAGTGCTGGAAAGCCATGGAGCAAGCCACACAGCATGTGTACATCACATGCAAGAGAAGGAACATATCACACCACCCTTAGGCCATCAAATCAGACATGGCTGGCACAGTGAGTGAAATTAAACCACAGTGACCTCTGTGCAACAACTCAGGGAGACAGCAAGGCAAGCCATGCATAGGCACAGGAATGATAGGAAGTGTCTGAAGTCAAACAGTGATCAGCCACACATCTGTCTCAACTTACTTGACATGTGTATGTCATCAGCACAACACACATGGCTCATTGTCACACTCCATGACTGTCAAACACAAGTTTGATCTTTCACACATACCCCTCCTATACCCACCTCACACCTGCAGCACTCAACACCAGTGTCATACACACAGAATGGTGCAAATGAGGTCATGTGAGTACACTGACAACCAGCCACACTCCCTGGGGTACATCCACAAACATCACATACACACTCAAGGATGCCTGAACCAATGCTGGCACAAAAACAATAGCCAAACACAAACCTCTCAAACAACATACACAGAAGTCTAACAAGCCCACATATGGCCAGCCAAACAGTGGAAAGGCAATGGGACCCCAGACAGAACAGGAGTACACAACATTGTCACCCAGGACCAATGCACAGACACCATACCCCAACACAAACAAGAAGTGCATCATCTCAAAACAATCATGAACACAAACTGGGATCAATGGGACAATAAGCTAACACAGACAGACACACCACCCATCAAGTCAACATGGTGTCATAGTGTACCACATGCATGTACAATCCTAACAAGTGACAGGTCAAAGATAGGAGGACATAGCACTAGTGTGCACTCAAAACAAGGCCAGCAACCAGAATATAACTTGCTGCATGTGACACACACACAAGTAATGTACACTACACTTGCAACACACATCTGAATGTATCACAATGCACAAACAACTCACACACAATGTAATGCAACACAGAGCATCTGTCAGCAAAAAGAGCCAACACAGCCCAAACACTGCATACATCCACAACAAAAACACAACAGATGCACATGCCAATCCATCACATTGCAAACTCAGCCGGACATCAGGGGATGCACACCAGGCAAGTACAAGGGAACATACACTGACAGCACTGCATGCAGGCCAAGCAGTGTGTGCACACCAACCAAATCAGTAGCACACACATCTCAGTGTCACACCATGTACTCCCACAACACAAATCAGCACAGCACACAGACAACATCACACTCTGGAAGGGTAGCAGTACCTCACCAAACACACATACAGCTAACCCAACACTCACAGATGCACAACTCAAGGACACCCAGGTGCAAACAACATGAACAGAGGACTGTGCAGCACTAACAGTTGCACTGCACATGAGCAACCATGACTGCAAACCAGCACAAGAAAATCACACATAACCATATGTGAAACTGTCCTGAGTGGCACATTGTACCTGTGCACAGATCAGCACCACAAAGCATAGTGTAACAAATGAAGTGGTGGGGAGGCTCACACACTGGCAACCCAAGGGGATAGGTGACATGAGAGTGAAGTGGTGTGTACGTCAGTAGTGGACAGGTCAGGGGTGTACTATACACAAATACATGGAGGAGACACTCACAATGGGTAGGCATCAGAAGCAAAGCTAGGGGATGGTATGACTCCACATCCCACATACCATACTGGAGCCAAGTGTGGCTCAAGTGACAGCAATGCATGAGAAAACTCACCAACAATGTCAGTGTGGCTGAGCAGGTCTGCACAGTGAGCACAAACAGTAACAAGACACATGGCTGATCAACAAAACACAACACAGACTTGGCTGTCACACACTCTGCATACTCACAACTGGCAGCAACAACAAGTAGGTGTCCCCCAGGAGTGCAAGGACACACCAACACACTGCACAGTGTACAACCTACAACTCCCACATGTGCACACAATCACAAGCACAGGGCTGACAAATCAAACAAACAGGCGCTCAGCTCCTGGGTCATACATGTGTGCAGTTGGCATTGCAGGGGCACACACACATCAACACTTCATGACCACTCAAGTGCACACATTCAAATGTACCCATGTGACTAGGAAGACAGGCCATCACAAGATTACCATACACCAACACTGCTGTTCACATATCAGGAAAGATCACACAGACATGATGGACCCTGGCCAGCCTGCCTGCAATCCTGTGGATAGAATTCCCCTCTGTGCTGGTAGTGTATCCTAACATGACATGTGTACAATTTAGCAAACCTGACCATAGAATGATTAGGATAACAGTAGGTCATCACAAACAAACATCATTGCACCCCCAAGCCTCAGAGGCAAGAAGAACTGAAGTGCCTGTCACCTCTGGCAAACTCTGAAAAAGTGAAACAAGCCATTGGCAATGTTAAAGTGGCATACAGAGCATGTGTCACATCAAACCATACATAAAACATTTTTTATTTATCAAGGACACTGACAAAGCAGACAACAGGAGTAACTGTCTTTATTACATATTACCCAGATAGGCATCAAACGTAGACAAGAGCAAGGCCAGTGGCCAGTCCATAGTTCAAAGTAGGCACATGTGTGCATGAGAACCTGCACAGGGAATGGGCAAACAAAGTGAAAAACAGCAAGGCCAGTGGCCAGTCCATAGTTCAAAGTAGGCATGTGTGCATGAGAACCTGCACAGGGAATGGGTGAGACCGTACACTGCCATGGTCAGCAACACAGCTAGGGGGCTAACAATGGGCAGTCCAGGCACCGCTGTGGGAGAGACAGGTGTGGGAGGGGGACTTAGCCTCAGACTTGGCTGTCAGTCGAACTGGAAGGTGGCTGATTGTCGGGCACAGTTGGAGGACTGGACCTGGGAGAGAGAGGACCAGCTGAGGTAGAGGCATCAGTGGCTTTGGGAGCCGGAGGGCTGCTTGGACCGGGTGGTGTGGTGGCACGTGGAGGCGGAGGCATGCTGCCGTGAGACACAGTGTGTGAGGGAGATTGTGGAGGGGTGCCTTTCCACTTCTTGGGGATTCGATAGGTAATTTTGGTCTTGGTATGAGTGGGAGGTGGGGCGGGCACAACAGGCACACTCTCCACCAAAGGTGCATCAGGTGCATGCGGTGGCCCCCCTCTGAGGATCTGCTGGATACGGCGGTACGCTTGGCCTGGCTTGCCTTTTCCCCTCCATCCCCTGTAGACCAGGTGAACCCCCTACAGTGCCCTCCTTCCCCATCTTCACAGGGGTGTGGGTGGGAGTTGAGGTTGTGGGTGAATCTGCCTTAGAGGGCTTTTTCTGCAGACTCTTAGCAGGCATCAGCTTCACAGCAGGCACGGCAACTGTCTGCTTGTCTTTGGGAGACGCTTTTGGGACGGGAGTGTCCTTGGATGGGGATGATTTTGAGGCATGTGAGCCTGAGGCCTGCTTCTTGGCTTGATGCCCCTGAGTGTCACCTGAAGGCCTTTTGCCTTTGCGCTCCGGTGTGACTTTGGTTTGTTTGGGGGATGGTGTCTGCACTCTGGCCTGCTTGGGGTGCTGCTGTTGTGTGCTGCGTGTGGTGTACCTTGAGCCTGAGGGCTGTGGTGTGTGGTCACTCTCGTCAGATGTAGCCACTGGCAGGGGGGTGGCCGAAGGGACTGGAGCTGGACTCTGAGCCTGTGACAGCCGAATGGCTGTCGTCACTGTGGAGGACAAAGACTGGACAGTCCTGTGTAGCCCACCCACGTCTGAATGAATGCCCTCCATGAAGGCAACTACCTGTGCCAACTTCTTGTCATGGTCTAGGAAGGCATTCAGGAGAGTTGTCTGACCCACACACAGCTGGCGCAAAAGGTCCACAGCCTCAACACTGAGGGCAGCAGGGGAGGCAGGGGCAGCGGTGCCTGGGGGAAGGACACTCTTCCCTTCTTACTGGTGCGAACACGGACACACGGACAGCACTAGTGGAAGTAGCTGGGAGGGTGGGCACTGGACAATGTGTGGTGGAAGAGGAGGCAGATTTCCCACTCCCTGTGCCCACCAACATTGAGGAGTCACCGCTGGCGTCAGGTGACGTTGAGGTTGGTGTCTCTGGCTGTGATTCCTCAAGCACACTCCTCTCCCCCTCCGAGGTGCTGGTCACATCAGTGTCAGTGTGCTCATGTGAAGCAGTCGTGCCTGATGCCTCACCACTGGTGTCCGTCCCCTGTTCTTCTGTGCCCCCGGTAGATGCTGCAAGAGACAGAGACGTAGGTTCAGTTTAGTGCCATACACACAAACATCATATGCAAGCAACGATCAAAACAAGATGGCGATACCCCCATGTTGCACACCACCCTGTGCAGTCACATTGTGCAACCTGAATTCAAAACTCAAAAATTGCATGGTATCGGAGCGCTGGATGAAGCTTCCGCTCTCGCTGCTGGGCAGAGCTTCCCTTTTCAAGATGATGTCCTTGCCCCGGTTCCTCTACGTCCTACAAAACTCACTAGACCTCGTTCCCACTAGCTACTTCAAAGAAATCGAGACTCTACAACGCCGTTTACTATGGAATGGGAAGCCATGTATTGCACTATCGAAACTAAATCTTACCTGGTATGATGGGGGGATCGCCCTCCCCGATCTCAAAAAATATTATTGGGCAGCTCACCTAACAGCCATTAACCATGGCACTTACAGGCAGGCGGGCGACCCGGGCTATGCGATGGATCGCTGGGTACTACCTGGAGGGAACTATAACCGTGCGCTTTACTCGACCACCGGGAAACATCATCTGACCGGTCCAACCAAACACACAGTGCAGGTCTGGAAGGCAGCCACTAGAAGCATGGGGTGGGAGCATAGGATAACCCTGGCTACGCCACTATGGGACACGGAGCGGCTCGGGAGCCTGTGGTCAACTAAAGGTTTTGACAAGTGGGACCTCATAGGTATCTCAAAAATAGGCGACTTATGGGTCAAAGGTGAGGTCAAGTCATTTTCCGCCCTGCAGCAAGAGTATGATCTCGCTCCTACAGAGCACTTTAGATACCTACAGGTCCGCCACACCTTACACTCCTGCCTCCAAAAGGGGAGACCCCCTGGAATCCACCCCTCTTGAGGACAGACTCCTCGATGGCTATTTACCAACAAAGGCCATCTCGCTCACGTACAAGAAGTTAGTGAATCACTCTGGAGACCCCCTGGTGAAACTGCGGGACAAGTGGGAAAGGGATGGCATTATACTGGATGACGAAGATTGGGCAATAGCGGCGGCGTCACCTCGGGAGGTAGCCATGGCGGCGAGGCTGAGGCTAGTGCAGCTCAAAATCTTGCACCGGATTTATATCACGGGACCCGGTATGGTACAGATGGGAAGAGCAGTAGACGGCAGATGTAGAAGAGGCTGCGGAAGTGAGGGTACCTTCCTCCACATACTCTGGGAATGTGTGTTTGTCCGGAAGTACTGGAGGAAGATACACGAGGAGATGAGCGAAGTGTTAGAGCACGCACTCCCTCTGGAAGCTAAGAGATGTCTCCTAAACGTGTGGGAGCCCACGGATTTAAACACTGCGCGTATCACCTGGGTCACGTTGGGGTTGATGATAGCGAAACGCAATATCGCTCAGACATGGGGGGCATCACGGGCACCTGCGGTATCCGCATGGGAGAGGGACATGGACTGGTGCATGTTTCGTGAAAAATATGTATATGTAGCTAGGGGATGCCCCAAAAAATGGTGCCGCATTTGGAACGACTGGAATGAATATAGAGGGAATGTCTGTACCCCACCACTGGTGCCAGCTCAAGATGAAGCACTGTAGACGTGAAACTCTTAACCATTGTTCATATATTGTGTACAATTATTTGAATGAGAGCCTTGTCAAGTTATGAAACATGAATGTACTGTATCTTGCCTTGTGATGTCGATTCCTATTGTTAAATAAAAAGAACTGTTAAAAAAATAAAAAAATAAAAATTGCATGGTAACATGCAAACCTGGCATAATTGACCCATGTGATGTCCACACAGCCAAATAGCTTGCCCGTGCCTCCATGTAACCAGACATACAGATCCCTCTGAGCATACCTAGGTCCCTGTGGGTGAAAAAAGATGTGCATCCCAACATGTTGTCACAGTCACATATGGAGTCACCATAAGGGGACAACACAGATACAGACTCCAAAATATCATTTCGCAATGGCCATGAGCTCATGCCATCTACCATGTTGTGCTTTGGGGCACAACTACAGTTGCACATTGGTGTCAGATGTGTAGTTCTCACAATTTTGAGGTCAGGCACTGCACACATTGATGAAAGCACACTCAGATAAGGCACACTGCCGTTCACTGCCATGGGATGTCCCTGACTCCCCCAATGCAGGCGATGCCATAAGGCCACAACTCAGAATGCAACATCAAGGGCCATTACATCAATGACAAGTACCTGTAGCGAAAATGCATGACAGCTGCACCCAACAGAGAGGCCACTTACAAGCCATTCCATCACAATAGCAACATCACAGAGCTCAGCACTGGCTCAGGCTTGGAATACATGCAGTCACTCACAACCAAAGTCACCCTTCCCAGAATACTCACCCCCAGCTTGCTGCTGATGGTCCGTCAAACGTGCATCCAGCTCTGGCTGTGTCACTGCCAAGATGCGGGCCATTAGTGGTGTCATGCTCCTGCGTGCCAACCTGCCAGTCCAAGGGAGCAGCCCCAGCATCATCTCTGCCACGTTTTTGCTCAGCCGGCAGATGTCATCCCACCTCTTGTGACAGTGTGTGTCGTTGGTTGGAGACACCCAGAGCCCGCACCTTGCATGCGATGGCCCTCCATACGGCCTTACGCTGGTGGACTTTGAGCAGCAGGCATGGGAGATAAGAGGAGGACATTTCAGTGACACTGGGTTATGTACCACTATCTCTCAGTACAGGAGCATGCACAAACTCAGCACAGCTTCACAGATATGTTTAGCAGAAACAATACAGCATGACACGTAGTACATGAGCATGGGATAATCATACCAAAATGCATGCAGGTATGAGGATGGACACAGTACCTGCCCATCTCATACACATGCTGAGTGGCAGCACAGAAAGCAATGTGAAGGAGGCCCACATCTGTGATTCAGTTTGTGAGTGAGCAAGACATACATTACATTGGAAATGATGTGTCGGGCAGACTCACTGTGTCCAACACTGCACACCCCTCAATGTCCTTGCCCTGTGAATGGCTCACTGTGTCATGGAGGTCACATTTAGGGACATGATCTTACAATCTCACACCCTTCTCACAAGGTCTGTCGTGTGCAATCCACAGGCCTGAGATAGCTCTTTGTTGGATATGGTAGCAGACAACCCATATGTCTCACTCTGTCCATTCAGTGATGGGTCCTTGTCAAATTGGGCAGTGACTGTGCAGGCCAGGGGGGCTCACACTGAGGTTTAACGTGGGCCATCAGAACATTCACATGCAGGTACAATATGAGAGGGCAAACAGTGCCTACACATGTAAGTCTGAACACATGATGAAAACAATGGAAGGATGATATTTCCAAAGTACAGCAATCTGATGTGTGAATTATTCACCAAGAGTGTCACCCTCAGGCATTTCACTCTTGTGCATAATGCTTACATATCCATGGTGGCAATATAGAGTCAAACACACTTCCATCAGTACCCTCTGGACGTAAAGTCTGTCTCATTTCACAAATGAGCCTGTGAAAAACCTCATGGACTCAAAGATCCATTAGCACAGGCAAAGTCTGTCCTGACTCCCACTTTCTATACTTGCAATGTCACTGTATGGCTGCAAAAAGACTGCATGTCCCTCCCATCCTGAAATGCAGCCCGGGGAATGTGTGAAATAGGCTACAAACCCCATTTCCCTGAAGTCAGCATGCTAGGCAGTGTATCACACAAACCCACACTCTCAGGCACATACTGCAGCAGATCAACTTCATGTGTGCACTCCCTGCACTCTCACTCCCACTCTGAAACACTTACCATGACATCTGGAGCACCAAATAGCCTCCCATACTGTGTGAACACCTCGTCCACCAGGACCTCCAGCTCCTCTGTGGTGAAGGGACGGGCCCTGATGTTCTCAGTCCTCGCCATCACTGGGTTCAGGAGACAGGAGCAGCAGCAGTTGGTGGTGAAGAGTGTCAGTCAGCAGTGTCTGGGTCCAGGAGACAGGAGCAGCAGCAGTTGGTGGTGAAGTGTGTCAGTCAGCAGTGTCTGGAAGCAGTGGAAATGTGAGGCTCTCTCCCACACATATATAGCCCCCTGGGGTAGTTTCTGTGGTTCTAAGCTGCTGCAATTGGTGTTCCAGGTCAGCTTTTTTCAAATGCATCCAATGACCGGCCCCGTGGTAGCGGAGCACGCCTATCGCGATTTTCAAAATTGCAGTTGGCTACCGCGATTGCGGTTCCCATTGGCTGTAAGGGCATGGGCATTGGCAGTGACACACCGCAGGGGCCAGGCGGTCGCTACCGCGATCGTGCATCTTTCAATTGCATCCAATGACCGGCCCCGCAGTAGCGGAGCACGCCTACCGCGATTTTCAAAATTGCATTTGGCTACCGCGATTGCGGTTCACATTGGCTGTAAGGGCATGGGCATTGGCGGCGACACACCGCAGGGGCCAGGTGGTTGCTACCGCGATATGGCTGCTATACATTGGAGCCTATGACCGTGATTTGGGTGGCAGAGCATGCCAACCGCCATTTCACAATCTGAATATCACTACCGCGATTGCGGGTCCCATTGGCTGTAAGGGCATGGGCATTGGCGGTGACACACCGGAGGGGCCAGGCGGTCGCTACCGCGATATGGCTGCTATACATTGGTGCCTATGACCGTGATTT
This sequence comes from Calotriton arnoldi, assembly GCA_963921515.1. NCBI lineage: Eukaryota > Metazoa > Chordata > Amphibia > Caudata > Salamandridae > Calotriton > Calotriton arnoldi. The sequence continues at coordinate 129,549 of CAWUFW010007768.1, read as the reverse complement.
GGGTGGCGGAGCACGTTAACAGCACCTATGGACACATCATGCTGTGTCAATGGCAATGGCCAGTTCTCAACAGTGTACAGTAGACACCTGAATCATGCCACAAGATAGTGCAAACAATGCCAGTGTAACATTTAGCCCACTGCTGACTACACATGCCATGTCAGTGCACATGATTGCAAACATTGGCATGTACTCCCTCACATGTCACTTATGATATTGTTGTGCATGTACACAGATCAGTGGTGTGATGGACTCTCCAATGTGTACACATGTCAATGTGTGATCTGGCTAAAACACACAGTGATGAAGGTCTGACTACACAATGTGCATATTTCACTGTGTAGTTTGCTTTGCTCATGTACATACTTGATCCTAATGCAGACTGTGCTCATTGTGTTGTTGATGTGTGCCCTGTTCAACTTACGCAAGAAGGTGTGGCAGGTACAGCAGCTAGGTAGGAGCCAAAACTGTTGCTGTTTCACACATATGCTGTATGAACTACTCTCAGGGCTGGTTACGCAAGATGTGGACATGTACCTTTGGGCATTCACATAGTCTGAATCTGTTTGGGAGGTACTCACTGTGTGAAAACTGGACAAGTGTACGACTAGTGTAGCTGAAGGTGTCCCTACATGTAAGTTGTGCTGTAAGCTGAAGTGTGATGCCAGTCATTGTTGGCGCTGTGTCAGTCAAAACGTAAGATGTTGGACACATCTCATGGTGGATTGCATTGACATGTGTCCCCTTTCATCTCACCTAGGAGGCGACCAAATGTGCATCGTCCCTTCACAGTGCTGGCGGACATGGAGGATGAGGACGTCATATGGAAATTCCGTCTGGATCGACCCACCTTACAAGACCTATGTGCTCTGTTGGAGCCCCACCTGTGGCTTCGCAGAACATATCCGACTGCTTTCACACCAACGTCTAAGGTGATGGCGGTACTGCATTTTTTTGCTACTGGATCATTCCAGTACACTGTGTCCAGCGCAGGTGGGATGTCGCAACCTATGTTCAGCATGGTGCTACTTGATGTCCTGTCCGCTATGATGACCTACAAGGACAGATACATCCATTTCCCCAGGAGGCATGAATTGGCGGATGTGAAGGCTGATTTTTATGCCCTTGGCCACATCCCTAATGTTTTTGGTGCCATTGACTGCACACATGTTGGCCTGGTTCCACCACAGACACGTGAGCACATCTACAGGAATAGGAAACATTTCCATTCCATCAATGTGCAAGTGGTGTGCCAGGCGGATATGATAATCTCAAATGTCTGTGCCAAATTTCCCGGCTCTGCCCATGACTCGTACATCCTGCGTAACAGCATTGTGCCACAGCTGATGCCAAATCTGCTTCCGGAGTGTGCATGGATTGTGGGTGAGTACGCAGAGTCAAGTGGCGTGCTGTATGTGTGACATGCTGTCCTCTGCCAAAGTAATGTTACAAGTTTGTTCTGTGTGTCTCACACCTAGGTGACTCTGCATATCCCAACCGGCCTTGGTTGCTGAGCCCACTGCGGAATCCCAGGACCCCAGGTGAAGCCCGCTACAATGATGCCCATGGGAGGACACGTCGTGTGGTGGAGCATACTTTTGGTCTCCTGAAGTCACGATTTCGCTGCCTGGACAAGACCGGAGGTGCACTGATGTACTCTCCCCAAAAGGTGTGCCAGATCGTAGTTGCATGCTGCATGCTCCACAACCTGGCCTTGCGCAAGGAGATCTCCCTGCTCCTGGACGCTGATGAGCAGCCGAGGCCACCGCCTGCAAACCCACCCATGTCCAGTGACGAGGATAGTGGAGAGGAGGAAGGTGTTGACCTGCGTCAACAGCTCATCAACCGCTACTTCCCTTGAAGGGGAGTGAAAACATACAACAGTGCCATTGTCTGCTGATTGTGTTGTTGGTGAAAAGGCCTAAGGGAGATTTGTGACTGCTGCCTGTTGTTGGCTCTGTGCTGGGTGCTGATGTTTCGGGGACAGGGTAGTTGTGCACAGCTGCAGGATGTCTATGTCGGTACTGTTGCTCATTGTAATATGTGCAGATTAGAGTACCTTGATGACAAGTGTTGTGTAATGGCTGGAGGTAGGTTGAGCTGTTGTTTGGGCCGCAGGCTTGTCTCTCAGGACACCCACTAGCTGGCCCAAGAGGTCCACAATTTGGCCCAATCGTGTGTCTATGGACCTCAGCAGCAGGCGGAGCTCACGGGATTCCTCCAGAGCCTGGCCCGTGTGTCCCTGGGCTTGTTCATAGGCCCCAAGGACTCTGGCGATGTTGGCCAGGGCTTCGGTCCCAGTGTCCGGTTGGTCTTGTCGCCTAGTTGCCCTCCCACCTGCCCTGCTGTCCCGGACCTGTGGCGTCACCACTCTACGCACCCGCGTACTCTCCTTGCCCTCTTCAGATTGTGGGGTGGGGTGGGGTGGTCATCCTCTGAGGCAGGGACAGTGTTGCAGGCAGCACTGGTTGTGGTGGTGGTGGAGGCCGCATAGGTCATTACAGCAGGGGTCAGCGTAGTTGTTGTTGCTGAGGTTGTGGCGGTGGGGTCCTGGGACCTGTTGCGCCCTGGCATGCCTGATGGACCGGCTTCGGGCTCCGCATCTGAGAAATCTAGGGAGTCTGCATCAGAGAGTCCATGTTCTGGGGGGGGGGGGAGACTGGCTCTGCAGGTTGGTGTGGTCATCTGCAGCTGTCAGTTCTTGGTCACCTGTGGAACAGAGGGGAAATGGTCATTGGAGTGCACCCCTCGAGCTTGGTGTTAGATGTTTTGTTGCTACATGTCATACACCACACAGTTTACCTTGATATTACATTGTATGTCTGCACAGTATTGAGCATCATGTCATGATGTGGAGGTACATACATTACTTGTCCATGGTGTGACATGTCAATAGGTACAATGCGCAATGTGCAGATTGTGTGATTACAAGGACATGTCATCATCTAACGACTAGCAGCACAACAACTTTATGTGAAGCATCTTTGTTGTTCACTCTGCATTGAAGACATTACATCTGAGCATGAACTAGCCATTGTAGTCTTATGCATACCTTTGTCATATCATGTGCTTTGCTTTCTTTTTACTACTGACCATGCTTGTTTTGTTTTCATGTGGGCCTTGATGCTCTGCCCCCATGGCACTTACAGATAGCATTCAGTGCTGTGCATGATTGTGCCCTGAATTTCTTCAACATGTGATTTGGTGAGTCACACTTTGATTTCTGTGACAGTTACATACGCTTTTCTGTCTGCACACTGGAAGTGGCTATTGGATCTATGCCAAGTTGGATAACATGTGAGGGCTGGTGTGGTCATATGGCTCCATGCTTTTTGAGAGGAATGGCAGGGTGCATGCACTGTCTACCCAACTGTTCTGTGACACAGTTGGGGGGAATTGTTGCCACATGGTTCTGGGTGTGGGGGGTGTACCATCCTGCTGAGCTTTGGGAGAAGGATGCCTGGTGTGAGTTGTAGTGCAGGCCTCCCACCCCCAAACCCCCCTCCCTGTGAAGATGGCTACCTACCTGTAGGTTTGGTTGTTGTTATACAATGGCTGCCACATGCTTCTGGGTGTGGTGGAGTGCTACATCCTGCTCAGGGGTGGGACAAGGGTGCCTGGTGGGAATTGTAGTGCAGGCCTCCCACCCCCAAACCCCCCTCCCCGTGAAGATGGTTACCTACCTGTAAGTTTGGTTGTTGTTATACAATGGCTGCCACATGCTTCTGGGTGTGGTGGAGTGCTACATCCTGCTCAGGGGTGGGACAAGGGGGCCTGGTGGGAGTTGTAGTGCAGGCTTCCCGCCCCCAAACCCCCCTCCCTGTGAAGATGGCTACCTACCTGTTAGGTGAAGGTGAACAATGCAATGGCTACAACATGTTTCTGGGGAGGGGAGTGCTCCATCTTGCTGAGCTGTGGAACAAGGGGGCCTGGTGGGAGTTGTAGTGCAGGCCTCCCACCCCCAAACCCCACTCCCTGTGAAGATGGCTACCTACCTGTAAGTTTGGTTGTTGTTATACAATGGCTGCCACATGCTTCTGGGTGTGGTGGAGTGCTATATCTTGCTCCGGGGTGGGACAAGGGGGCCTGGTGGGAGTTGTAGTGCAGGCCTCCTACCCCCAAACCCCCCTCCCTGTGAAGATGGCTACCTACCTGTAAGTTTGGTTGTTGTTATACAATGGCTGCCACATGCTTCTGGGTGTGGTGGAGTGCTACATCCTGCTCAGGGGTGGTACAAGGGGGCCTGGTGGGAGTTGTAGTGCAGGCCTCCTACCCCCCAAACCCCCCTCCCTGTGAAGACGGCTACCTACCTTTAAGTTTGGTTGTTGTTATACAATGGCTGCCACATGCTTCTGGGGGGGGGGAGAGTGCTCCATCTTGCTGAGCTGTGGAACAAGGGGGCCTGGTGTGAGTTGTAGTGCAGGCCTCCACCCCCAAACCCCCCTCCCTGTGAAGATGGCTACCTACCTGTAAGTTTGGTTGTTGTTATACAATGGCTGCCACATGCTTCTGGGTGTGGTGGAGTGCTACATCCTGCTCAGGGGTGGGA